>JAKSXM010000287.1:6021482-7240464 GCA_022575985.1 Anagrus nilaparvatae
TGATGAGGTCAAGAAAATTGTTGACGAAACGTCGCAAAATTGACAAAACGTCAATAAAAATATGCATAATATTTTTTGAGTTTTTATTTATTTAAGTTGTTTATTTGGCCAATAAATACTGATATTACCTTAGAATAAGCTTTTCGATAAAACTTAGATATTCCTTAAAAAATTTAAAAGAACATACCATAAAATTCCATTAAATATAGCTTTAATTTTAGCTTTACAACTAAAACTTATACAATACGAGCGTAAAAAAAACAATTTTCTTTAAAATTTTTACTACAGGATGTAATGGTTAAATATTTTATTCATTCATAAATACCAAAACCAACTGATAAATTAACCATTTAAAAATAATGTCATGCAAAGTGCAAAGTACACTTTGTGTAACTAATTGAGATTTCGACAGGTTATCGATCTTCAATATAAAAATAGCCATTAGCTACACACAAAAAAATCATAAAAAATAAGAATTCCGTGGTTCTTTCTTGATTATATCTGCAAGCGTATATATTTCGATGAGGCTACTTAATTATCCCCTGGTCTCTAATCTACTCGAATGCCGACGCACACACGACGTTCAAATACCTATCTTTTATACTCATTTATATCCTTCGACATGTGCAATATATATATAAATTTATGTATTTGCCTAGAAATATATACATTAAAAATCAGTCAAAATTGAATAGATTTTCCCTCCACGGGAAATAAAGAATCGGAAATGATTTACCATCGTTATTTTCCTCATAAAGTATATAAATATGGTTATATATTGACAGGTCTGTAATAATAAATCGGCGAAGAAGAAGAAGACACTTCCAACAAGGTGGGCCGCTCTTAAATATCCGCGAGAAATCTTCAGATTATAAAGAGAAGTTAAGTCAAAATCGCCGAGACAATATCATGTTTGATGTATAACTATATAAAGAGGAAAGAAAGAGATAGAAATATATAAAAGAAAATTGCCGTTGCTCATCATCGCCATTACGAATTCTTTATTTGAATGCAGCGGCGTTTCGATTACAGGGCGGCGCGAGCTACCTTGCTTACCGCTTTATATAGTAGATAGACTCTTATAAAAGCGGTGAAACCCGTCGGTATCTCAAAACTTATGTACTCTCTCTTTCTTGTAAAAATACCTCAATCAATTCGAATCTCCTTCAAATTTTTGTATACACATATTCTTATTCTTTCTAACTCTTTTAACACTTTAAGAGATGTGTGTATATTCGTGTGAGATTCGGCATCTCATCCTTCAAATTCTCAAGAGAGCCCGAAAGGCGTCTCCTTTAAGCGACTGCTTTCGTGATATCCACTTGTCTCATTTGTAATGTAACGCGAATCGTTGGAATTCTGTTGGATCTTTATATCGATAGTGAAATTCTATATAATCTGTGTATTTCTGTGCTTGTATGTATTAAAAAGATATTTCTTTGCACACTTTATTTATCTCTTAATGAGCACGATATTTTAATTCCAAGTATTATAAGAATTCGAATGGGTGTGAAGAATTATTTTTATTTTTTTTTTAAATACTAATTAGGTAAAATTATTATACGTCATATAATATCACAGGTGATATTCGTTAATACGAATTGGTGAAAGGTGTAGATTATGATAAAAAGAAATATTTTTTTAATAAATAATTAAATTTTAAAAATTATTTTATTTTACGTAATCAATGACAAGTCAAGCTGGTTTTATGTTATAATTATAATTTAATTAAAATATAAATTTTTTTAATAAAATTAATAAGGATTAAAACGTAATATATATTTAACAATTTTTTTTAAAATGGGAGAGTGTAATATAATTATTTGAATATTATATGATATAAACATTTATTTAAAAATAAAGTAATTATTTCAAGCATAAGTTGAGAGAAAATTAATTATATTACATAGTATAATACGTTTATGTATTCATGTAAGCTATATTTAAATACTTAATTATATTATACTTTTTTTAAACGTTTATTTAAGTGAGGATAAAATTAATTTTTATTATTTTTTTGTGTTTACTTTAAGGATATTACAATGAGTTTTGAATTGTATGTGATTCAATAGCTTTTTATGTCTTCAATCTTGAGATGAGTCTTGGAAATAGACAGGATTTTATGGATCAACAGTGGGTTTGTTATAAATAAACACAATAGTGTAGTTCAAATTCTGCGCTGCACTATAAGCATATAAAAAACTATGTCTTTACTTTACAGAGTTTTAGAAACGACTAAACGGCGCTTTTTACTTTCTTATTAATTGAACGTATGCGTGGAATCAAAAATGGATAGATAAATAGATGTTCTTTAGTCAATTAATTAAATATAAATAAATCACATGCGTGAATGTAGTATTAATTGTAAAATTTAAGCAGTAAATATATAATAAAATAAATAATAAATATAATCTTCGGGTATGGTAATATATATATGTGCACTCATTAGGGATCTAATGCCAGAAGATGTTTATATAATGCCGTTTTGAAAGAGTTAAGGCAAGGCTTGACTTCCAATAGATCGATCTTTGTACTTGAAAAGACGAGGACCCACATTCATTTATAGGAGGTAGTTTTAATTATTTTGTAATTAAAGTGTTTCTAGCTTTATCTTTGGGTATGCATTTTATAAATGAATCAGTAAGGTAAAGAGGTTGTTGGAAGCATAAAATTTTGTATATAAGTATGCCAGTAAAATAAAGTCTTTTGCTGTCTGTGCATAACCAGTTAAGCTATTTACTATAAGGGGAAATGCGTTCGTCTCTTCTAGCGCCAAATATATATCTTATGGTACGATTACTAAGGCGTTGGATTCTTGCTTTGAGAGTATTACTTGCATCCAGATAAACTGTGTTGCAGTAATTTAAATGGGGTGTTATTAAGGCCTGAACTAGTAATAAACGTAGCTTTTCAGTGGTACAGTGTCTAATGAAACGTAGTGAGTAAAGCGATTTATTCACTTTCTTATCAATTGATGTTACCTGGGATTGCCAATTAAGTTTACTGTCTAGTATCACACCTAGACTTTTAACTTCATTAGAGAAGTGGATTGTGACATTTTTGCCCAATTCAATCTCAAGATTCAATTTACCTATGTGTTCAACAATTGATGATGTGCTGAAAAATATGGCGTTTTTTTTTTATTAAGGTTCAGAGAGACAATATCTGCCCACTCTGAGACCTTACGCGTAAGGAGTGAAAGATTTTCAGCAGCAAGTAAAGCATCTTCTAAGGGGGAGGGGGGGGGGGGCTTGGATGTAAACTTGGAGATTGTTTGCATACAAGATAAGCATCATTTACTTCTTGATAAGCTATATAATATTGGGATTAGAGATGGCGCCCTTGAATGGATTAAATCTTATCTTATGTTAATGGATTAAATCTTATCTACTGTCTCTGATTGGTTTCATGTAACTTCTGGTGTTCCTCAAGGATCACACTCTGGTCCTTTCTTGTTTTTACTTTTTATAAATGACTTACATAATCACATTCAATTTTCTAAACTTTTTGCCGATGACTCTAGGCTCCGTCGCCCGATTAACTCACCCATTGACTCCATTCTTCTACAGATGGATATTATTAACTTTTTTTCTTTGGCACAGGCAAATGAACTAGGTATTAATATCTCAAAATCTCAAGTTATTAGCTTTTTTAAAAATTCAATTACGTTTAAGTTTAATTACCAATTAAATGGATTTACCTTACCTAGAGTATCAAAAGTTCGAGATCTTGGGATAATACTTGATGAAAATTGGTTTTTTAGACATCACTTAGATCATGTAATATCAACTTCATCTAGAATGATTGGTCTTATTAAACGCTCGACGTATGATTTTAGATCACCGAGGTCTCTTTCCATTCTTTTGAAAACATTAGTTTTACCCCATTTACTATTTGGTTCTATTATTTGGAGACCCTATACTCAACAGAACCGTAGCAGGCTTGAAAGTTTATTACATAAGTTTTTAAGGTTTTCATTATTTAAGATTGGGGAGCCAATGAATATAGTTCTATCTCTAATAAACTTAATATATATTCTATCGACTCGTATCATGATATCAATGAAATTTTATTTGTATATAGTTGACATTCTGATAACAAACTTAACGATTTACCTAAATTCCAAATTAGAAAAATAGATTATAATTTACGATTTCCTCGGGGTATTACTGAAGGTCAAGCTAATTCTACCAGATCCAACTTTGTATTTTTTTCACCCTATTATAGACTTTGCAGGATTTGGAATTCTGATAACAATTTACATAAATTGGTGTCTGAAGTCGATGCCTTATCATTTACAAAAATTATTAGAAGTCAATATCTGAAATGTTATAACTAATTAATTTACTGCTCAGTAAAATTGTACTTTGCTTTACCTTACTTTAAATTAACTTAAATTAAATAAAATAAATTACATTTATTAGATTGAATATTATATTGTTATAATTATTTGTTTGAATACTTTACAAATTGTTACTTTATTTAGTTATTTACTTAATTTATAAACAAATTAATTAAAATTTATTTAATATGTATTGGAATATTGTTAAGGGCAAATATGCCCGTTTAATATTATTAAAAATAAATCTCAATATGATTATTCAGCAAAAATGCATTTATTAATAATACCATATTTTTCATTTGTCATTTAGCCACGTTTTAAATAAAAATGATACGAATTATTATGAAAGTTTAATTAAAATTTCTACGAAAACCTCCAAGAAAGTTTATCCTTTAGCAATTAATATAAGAATAATTACATTACTAACTTCCGAGAAAATTTAAAAAAAAAATCAAATGCTTACATTTCACGGTCTCATTCTTTTATCTCATTAAATACCCAGCTTCATAATAAAAAAACAGTAATTTATTATTAAATCATTCCATAATCACGTTCATGAAATCCAGATAATTAACAACAAAAATTAATATAAATCGTGAAAATGTCAAGTACAAAAATTTTTTTTTAAATCCAGGTAATAAAAATTAATTTAAAACAATTAAATTTTTATTTTCAGTAAATAAATTTAATTTAGTAA
This sequence comes from Anagrus nilaparvatae, assembly GCA_022575985.1. Taxonomy (NCBI): domain Eukaryota; kingdom Metazoa; phylum Arthropoda; class Insecta; order Hymenoptera; family Mymaridae; genus Anagrus; species Anagrus nilaparvatae. Next base: position 6,026,522 of record JAKSXM010000287.1, read on the forward strand.
CTAATAAACCACAAAGTTTAATGAATTATAATAGTCTAAAAGAAAATAAAGACTTTATTATTCTCATCAAAAAAGCTTCTTAGAAAGCTAATTTTAAATGTATAATTTTTCTTTTCAACATGCATCTACACAACTTTCGTCGAGTTTAAAATAAAAACTGCAAACCATTTGTTCTAACTTTTATTGTATAATAATAATAATAATATTTAACCTTTTGTCATTTATTTTTCACAGTGTATATAAAAAAATGATTTTTTTTTTTTTTTTTAACCACAAAGTACTCAAGTAAGAAGCTTTAATATTTCTTTTTTTTTTTAAATAATAATATAATACTTACTTCTTTGGCTTTGGTTATGATGAGGTTATAAAAAAAGGAGCCGGAAGCGCATGCAAAGAGTTAAAAAAATAACAACAGCTACTATAATATATCGTTTAAAAAGATCTTCCCATTTATTCAGGACCATTATACACTTTTTTTTTTATTATTCTACTTTGTTTACCACAGTTTTATTTATTTATTTATTATTATTGGTTTTTTTACATAGACAATTATTTTTATTTTAATTGATTAATTATATTGCAGTGCCCATTTACATAATATCTTTTTTGAGGAAAAATTGTTGGATTTAATTTTAATTTTATTTTTTAGAATACTCTGGATTTTTTAAGAGTGAGGCTTTTGGTTCTTGGTTTAAGGTTTTTATTAAAAAGGAATGGAGCTTTATATCTAAATTTAGATTTTTTTAATAGGGAAATTTTTAGAGTGAGTTTCTTCACTTATATTTAAAATATGATAAATTTAATGAAATATTCACTCCTGTATTAATAGTACTTGTATAAATCTGACTGAGTTCCAATTTTAGTGTAAAAATAGAGCCCAATTCCAACCACTTCAGAATATTAAAAATCTCAAAAACAAAAAACTCACTCATAATAACCCCAGAGTATCCTATCCAATAATCCAAAATCACTAAAAATCACTTTTTTGAACCAAATTTACAAATTAAATAATAAAACTAAAAATATTTACACAAAATACTTATTTTTCGCACATTATTCGTTTAATATATTTATAAATATTTACAATATTTTTTTCAAAATATACACTGTAAAAAAATTTCGTCGCACCAATAATTTTTTTTTACTTTGTATAAATAATTAATCAATAATTTATTAACTATAAATAATAATAATAATAAAAGTCTTTTTTTTTATATTTAATACTATAATTACACTATGTTACAATAAAAACCACAATGAATTTTTTTTTATACTCTCTGATTTACCTCTCAAGCCAGACTTAATTTTTTAATAATAATAATATAAGGTCAGATAAATCTGTATAAAAAAAAGTGATCTAACAAGAATGAGTTTGTATAAAAAATCTGTATTTTTTTTTTTTGCTAATCATCTTTGAAAATAAAAAATTTATTGACCACCCATAATTTTAAAATTGAGAGTATCTAGAAAAAAAATTTACAATTTATTTACAATAATGAATAATAATGACATTAAATCTAATAATAGCCCTGCACATTTAATTATAATAATGATAACATCGAATACCGTTTAACAGTTTAGACATTTATATAAATTTTTCTATATTTACAATAAAACGAATAATATAAATAAATTATTTAGGTTTTTTTTAGGTCTTGAGTAGAAAATATTATAAATTTTTGTGTGTGTTGTAAAATGAATTTTTTTTTAAAAATTTGATTTTTAATTATCACTTTGTGTTATTAATTATAAAATGATGATACTATTTGCGAGGTTTTTTGAGGAAAATTTTTAATATTTTCTACTAAAGTTAAATTAATATAAATATATTTAAATCTAAGACTTATCATCAATTGACTGAGGCATTGGCCTTTTTTTTAATATACCTAAATCTTGTACATTTTCAAGAAATGTTTTATGATGTTGTACAACAAGTAATGGACTGACTGATTGTACATCTTTTTTTAATTCTTCCATATCACGTTTAAGTTTAGCTCGACGATTTTGAAACCAAGTTATTACTTGTGCATTACTAAGACCTAATTGAGCAGCAATTTCATCACGATCAGCTGGACTTAAATACTTTTGGTAAAGAAATCTTTTTTCTAATTCAAATATTTGGGTATTTGTAAAAGCAGTTCTACTCTTTCGTTTTTTCTTTGGCTGTTGTCGATTATTAAACAGGTTTAAATGATTCGCTTGATCTAGAAATTAAAAAAAATATATAAATTTAGTTTTTTTTTTTAATACTTTTTTTTTAATGATCTTAATGATTTATTTGCCAAAACGACCTTCGAAATATAGTATAAAATATTTTTAACCAATTTTAATTAAGATTAAATGACCTATGGGATTTTTTGCTCAATAAAAAATTGATTACATACTAATAAGGTTTGGTTTTAGGTTATGCATAATTTATATTTCTAAAAACAAAAGATTCACATCTTTAAAATAATTTAGGAATTTACAATAATATGGGTTTCCTACCGGTTATCAATTGAATATTAATTCTGTTTCCTAATTTTTGTAAATATGATACCTAATTTTATTATAATTTAGAAGCTTCGTTTTACTGGGTTTTGAAGTATACAACCCTTAATTAAATAAAAATATGTATTCGATTCATTATGTCAAAATTAGCTTATGTTATTCTCGCAAATTAAATGATTTTATGTGAATATATAAATAAGATTATACTTTATAACAAGTTTTCAACAAAGTTGGTCGTGGTCTAGGGAGTAGCGCTCTTGCATTGTAATCGCGAGGTTCTGAGTTCGATTCCCTGCTATGGTAGACATTTTTTTCACGGAAATTCTCTTTAGATTTTTCCCCACGTGAGGTTTTCTCCTGAATATTCATGTTAACTATTTTAAACCATATTTAGATAAATTTACACTCAAATAACTTAATTTTGTTTCGCTTATTCTAGCCCCGTCATTTTCCAGGTTTTCTTAACAGAAAAGCCATCCAGCGCCCTAGTTCTTTGAATATATCGTATTTCTATCCACCATACTATCCTTTTGTAATTAATTTTATAAAAAAATACAAAAATATCAATTAAAGATTAAATTGCGATCTGGGCTATTCTTTTTTTTTGCTCCCTTGTTTAAAAATGTATTATTAAATTACGGGACAAAATATGGGATCAGACTTTTGCATGCTGCCTGCACTTGCTCGTACATTTAACTGCATGTAAAGTCAAAACCAATATTTAGTCCCTTGTTTAAAAAATAGCTATTTCATATTAAAAAGTTCAATTTTTTGAGCAGAAACTGTTTTTAATAATACATAATTTTTGTTTTAAAATTTGATGCATTTATTAAATGTTGATTTTAAAACAATGCTTATAAAAGTATATGAAATTAACTCAAACAATAGCTTTTTTTTTATGGATACTTTAAAACAAAATCACGATTAAAATAACATCAAACAAAAAATTATACACATCCGTTATATTTGATTACAGTGTATTTTAAAAAAGCAAACGCGTAAATCAGGTGCATCTTTTAAATAAAGTGCCGAAATTGCAAGGTATAAAATACGTATTATCGAGAACATCGTCAGTCATTCGTTCCGCGGGCAAAAAAAAAGTACGAAATAATAATAATGTATAAATAAAGTAAATTTGTTCTTTCTGTTTTATATAAATAAAAAATACAAATACACAAAAAACGCTGAGCGTGTGAATTTAACTTTTTAAGGTAATATTATACTAAAAATTTACAGTACATTATCATAAAGAATAATATACATAGAAAATATATTTGTAAATCATAAAATAATCGAGTTTTGCGGAATTGAAGAAAAAAAAGGCTTAGAAATGAGTCTTTGGACAAAGTAGCAACTCGTCGATGTTAGATCAAAGTGAGCCGACATCGGTCACACCTGCGCAACCAAAAAGGTATAAATATATTTTGATAAAGTTAACCTTTCCATTTCTCTTCTTTCTCACTTACTCTTAACACCATTGAAGACAAAATTCTACATGCGAATCGCGTGCACGATTCTCAACGCCCTTGGCTTTTTACTAACGAAAGTATTCTCCAATTCTACCACACGTATATTTACAATTATGCAAAAAAATACAATCACACACACACATACACGCAACACACGCGTGTATTATTTGCATTACTTTCCTTCATTTGTCCAGCTTGAAAATCCCATATTGTTTTAAACCAACATATGGGGTATCTTATCCATTTTGCAAATGAAAAACGGATTCTAAACATTAAGCATGCAAAAAACTTAAGTAAACAATACGAAAATAAAAAAACAGTAGTGTTAATGTACATGCATAAGTTTACTTTCGCAATTATTAAATTGGCTAGGTAATATACACACATACGTAGAGTATAAATGATTTTAAAGTGGGGAAAATAAGTCGGCCTCCATTTTGCCAGTGGTGGTGTGACTACTGCATTTCAAATAGGTGAGAACTATTTCTTTCTCTTTCTATATTTTTCGCATATAAAATCACTATGAGCAAGTTACATTCATAAAATACTATATATAAGCTTCGTTGTTTCGCGATGTATCGCTTATAATACATGAAAAGAGGCGCTGAGATATTAGTTTCTGCGGTCGGCGTCAGAGATTTAATTCTTTTGATGTTCACGAATTTGCCGACTCTTCGAGTACTTATACATATTATAACCATCTTTTTTTTCTTTTTTGGTCTTGCATGTTAAATAAAGATGGAAAAGCATCAGAAAAATATAATAAAAATATGCGTATGTGCTCATTATATGCAAAAAAAAATGTCGAAGAATTATTAAATGAGTATTTGAAATATCAAAGTTTCTTATTTTCAAAATATATCTTCAAGTTGTAAATTAAAAATTTTTAATATTTTTGGTGCCGAAACCCGCATATAATACAAAATGACACCCTGATGATGAATCGTATAACACCTTTTTTCAAAACAATAAAGTTCCCTCTTTAAAGATTTCAGGAAATAAAGAAACCAAAAATAATAAAAAAGGCAATGAAATAAATAACCTCAAAAATCGATTTTCCGCTCTGAATTTTATGAATCGAATAATAAAGAAGTCTTTATTATAAATTTATATAAGCGGCGACCTGCGGCGATATTTTGTTATATATTGTCATGGACATCTGCGCTTGCGCATATTATTTGGAGGTGTTGAGCCTTCGAGGTAAAAGTTTAAATAAAATAAAATAAAAAAAAGTACTTTATAAAATTCATGCTTATGTATTATGTTATTTATATAAATTATAAACAGGATCATCGATAAAAATGATATGCTTTCATCCCGGGTGGTCCAGTTGGTTGGCGCGAAATAACATCGGTTTTTATTTTATTTTATCTTTATCTCATTCTTTCTAATTACATGCGTGTTTTATATACATATATTTATATTTATATATCTTGTATATAACAGGTGCTTAATTCAAATTATATTAATTTACCCTAAAGGTAATGTTAAGATATTATAAGACGGAAAAAAGGTAAAAAAAAAAGCTACATACGTCTTAATTGAAGTTGTACGAATATGACGATTTTTTTTGAATGTTATAATTTATTATTAAAATTACGGTATTAAGGGTCGTTTAACGTATGAGACTTATTTCTACGAATAAGATGATATATATACAATTTAACGTACTCGTATTTCCAATATGTACAAAACCTAACCCTAAAATATGCTATTTTTGGCGCGTGCCGCTGATTAGGTCGATTACCAATTTCTTAAGAAATTCACTCCCTCAAATGTATTTATAAAAAAGTATTATACAGAAAAACATGTATTAAAGATGGGTTATATATATCAAAAAATATGTTTTTTAAACAATCATATATTTATAAAATAACTTTACTAAAATTGACATGAACGAGTGATATATTAATTACGCGAGTATGGTAGACAGAAAATTGATAGTTTCTTAGCAAACATATATGAACACCTGTCAGTTTCATTCGGAATTGAAACCTTCTTTTATTTTTTTTTTGCTTCTTCTTTCGTTTCTTCGGTAGCAAAAACTATTCTCTCAAAAAATATTAATACCTAATGATAATCTCGTGTCGTGTAGAATATGTTTTTTTAACACTTTTTTTAAACCATTTTTTATGTTCAAAAAACACTTTCTCTTGTACTTAAATTTTTTTAACATATTTTTGCTGATGTTGTATTGGATGACAGATGTAATTGCTTGAAATTTTTTTGTTTTTTGAGGTTATATTATAAAAAATGAATTGTTTTAAAAATAAATAAAATGTATTAACTGTTGACAATTACTTAATGGGTATGAAAAATTATTTAAGTGTGCCTTAATCTATGTGTGAAACTGTCATGTTAAACCAAAGTGTGGTAATTCTAAATAGTCATTTTATTTTGTTTCAGAATATTTTTAAAAACTTCTGCACAGAGGCTTCAAAAAAGAAAATCTAAGAATGTTTACAATTATATTCATTTTAGCATTCATGAAAAAATTTTCAATTTTAAAATACACCAAGGGGCTTTAGAGACCTAGAATAATACGTGTTTAGGGAATCAAAGTACTTTTGGGTTTAGATACACCTGACTATTTATATGGAACATTGAGGCTGGCGTGAGAAGCCTGGTATTGTATACAAAAGAAAGGGCTATCAGTTATATATCAAGTATACTGGACATGAAGGAGGAAAGGTGGACAAAAATCTGCTTAAGGGAAGAAATTAGAGGCATAAGAAATGCAGAGAAAGGGTGAAATGGAGAAATTATTTAATGGAGGTATCGGAGGTGACAAATTTGCCAAAAAAAAATGGCAGAGGGGCTAAGTATTTTAAGGGACCAGGATATACAACAAGACTTTTCCAGAGTAGATAATTCTAATTACTGGGAATAGTACATGTTATACAAGGAAAGTTTTATGAGAGAACAATATTGGGAAGATAAAAATATAAAACGTATTTTGGTATAAATGGTCAAGAATTAGATGTGGGAATCTGAGCAAGGAGGGGAGTAAAGGATTTAAAGATGAAACATGCAGAAAATGCTTAACTGAGAAGAGTCATTTAGACATATCTGGGACTGCAGAGAAGCTAGAAGAAGTACTAAGGCAAACATTGTAAAAGAGCTAGAAGAATGGAAGGAAAAAACAGGGCCAAACAGGAATTTGTGTTTATGCGATACAGTGGGAAAAATAATTGATGTTTTTATTTTTCAGTGAAAAAATTAGTTATAACCAATAAAAATAGTGTAAAATAAAATAAATATGAATATAAAGTGTAAGTGTAATATAAAATTGATAAAACTTAAAAACTTGAGAAACATAGTATCAAAGATAGATAAAAATAAATATTTTATTTCATTTATTAATTTGAAACTGCTTATAAAATGTATTTTTAATTACTGTTAAATTATTGCTGTAGCATTATAATTAACTTCGAATTATTTTGATTTTAAGTGTACTTTAATAAATTATAACATAAAACCTTGTAACACTATATAAATAAACCTGTAAAAAACTTGTAATAAGTTGAACAATAAAGATTATACTATTATATATATAAGATGATTTGCATAATGCTTTTAAATTAAAAACTAAGTTACACAGAAATATTTAAGTATTTTCCCTTAACCGTATATATAGGTTTAGAAATCCTTTTCACTTGCGAGAAAAAAAAATAATATACTTATCACGCAATTCAAAATAGAATCATACTTAACTATGATAACAATTCAACCACATATACCAGGTAAAATGAAATTCAATCTAATCAACTTATACAAAAAAAGAATTCTTTACAAAGCATTATATACTAATTGTATAGATCAAAATTAAAATTCTATTATATTATTACACACAAGCTGTATCAACACCCATTCATGTATTTGACATATTATTAGTAAATAAAAAGTCTACATATTGCATGTGCTAATGTAAAATACATGTAACAAAAACTTATTCTATCTCTGTTCTTCTTTTTTTAAATTATCATTATTTATTTTTATTTAATGCACCGACGCAGAAAATAACATAAATATATAATAAAGCATTAAAAAAATAAAGGTGTTAGTATCTTACATTGTAAATTATAAAATGTTGCCGATATATTTTTCATTTCCTAACCCTACTTTTTTAAAATAGGGTTAAAATTTTTAAAATATTGAATCTAATACCTAATTGATTTTATATATAAATTTTTTTTTTAATTTAAAAAAAATAAAAAAAAAGGCACCTGTATTTATACAAAATGCGTTACTAAGCGATTATAGATCATCAAAAATGTATCATCAATTTTTTTAACAAAAAATTCAGCGCTATATAAACTTTCCAGCAGATTAACCTTTAAAAATAAAATTGGTTTGTTCCAAATTATATAACAAATGATTTAACCTTAAATATTTTTTTTAAAGGGATAAAAAGTTTTAATAATGTGTGTGTTAGATACTTTTAATATAACCTATAAAAATGATAACTAAAGAACTGAAATTGAATTTTCATTCAATTAAATCGGCGCCACGCGAATAAAATTCTTATAATATCTTTTTACACACTCATTCTTTACTTTATTTAATTTTTTTTTCTGCATTAACAGGTGCACGTCCACTTAATTTATACTTTTTTTCCAACAGAATAGACTAGAAATTTCATCCCCCTTTTTTATATACAATGTGACTAATTTAATCTTCTTCGCCATTAAACAGAAAAATCTTTACTTTATTCTTTTAAGGATGTCCATTGTTCGAGATTCTTTGTATAAAATTTTTCACACTTTAATACAATAAATTCTTTACTAATGAAAATGTAAGAAATTAAGAAATTTCTTGAAAGCAAAAAAAATACTTGTAAATTTGTAAATCATCGGTTTATTTTTCGGTTGAAGTAAAAAAATAATAATAAAAAAAAAAATTACTCTGTTTAACAGCAGCAAATCTCTCATCAGAGTACATTATAACTTAAAATACTCAACATGTCATTCTCACCCGTGAAAGAATTTCAGACATTTAGAACTCACACGAATACATTTATTTGTATTAAAAAAAGACGACATGTTCACCCCTCGTTTTCTTAATCGTCGTTTTAGATTAGATATACTTGTATTTTTTTGAAAGAATTTTTGTTAGTTTTCTGATTAGTACCCAGAGCTTTTATATACACTACTGTCTAAAATAGTGTTGTAACAGAAGAGAAAGCACGCGAAGAATTTGAAAAGAAAATTGGTTAAAGCTGATTATTTATTTTGTTTCATTTTTTTTTATAAATGTCAAGCAGTCAGTCAACATATATACACAAATACATATAAAACATAAAGATTGCAAAGTTTAATCGGGCATGAAAAAGAGCAAAATCGTTTCGTGCAGTACAATTATTCTTCTGAATATATACACATTTATATATTATAGGCGTGTCTCTGTTTCCCACCCACAGCGTATATTGTTCATAAAAGTTATCGTCTTTAGAACCGATTTGTAAGCGCTAAATTTCACAAGGACCGATAAACATAATGAACAAAAAAGTATTTCTTTGCTTAATTTTCTATGAGCTTAAAACTTTTTGGCATTTTTGGAATTTAATTATTAAATGAACACTGTTTTAGAGTCTACAATGTTTACTTGCTCTAAATAAGCTGAAATTCAGGACTTTTGTTCTATACTGCCAATTAAACTGCCCTCCTTTATAAAATACAAGTATGGTTTCATTGGGTTAAGCTATAGTACAGTTCATTTTATATTTCATCAGATTTTGAAAAAACATAATATTAGTTACATTTTGGGTACAAAATTTGTAAAAGTTTTCAGTTATCTTGGAAGAGAATCAAAAAACTATTGATTTAGAAAGTGTACCAAATACATCACCCTAATTAAAAATTTCAATTTTCAATTAATATCAATTTTATTGATTTATTAGCTTAAAATCATGCACAATAGTTAGTAATAATTATTTCAATATTTAATATCTTATTCATTAAAGCATAACCTAATTTCCTGAAATCCTTGCCAATTGAAGCAGAATTAATTTATTATCAAAAATAATACAATTATTAAAATAAATAATAATAACCAATTAGTTCCAATAATAAGTTCCTTAATTCACAATTACCAAAGTAAAAAAAAAACTTTTAATAGGTATAATAATCGTTAAAAACGAATTTTAATTAAAAGTCAGTGTCTATAACCTATATTTATACGTACAAATTGAAATAAATTATATACATTGACAAATTCATAATAAAAACTTGGAATATATATATAATTAAATCGATTATCATAAAATTCTTAATAATTCAAGTTTTACTTATTAATTCATACTAATTACATGTGTAGTCGTACTGAAAAAAAATGTAAGGATAATTAGTACTTTAATTAATTAATACTGTGAACTGAAAAAAAAATTGCAAACTTTTATATAATTTTCTAAGTAAATATTATTGAGTCACATTATAACCTCAAAAGGGGTTTATGTTTCTAACCACCCCTTAAAGTATGTAAGTTTTTATTAAAATATATATATAACATAAGTTTATCAAAACTTTTAACCTCAAAAAATATAAAATTATAATAAATTACATGGTTTTGATTTTATGTATGCTTACCCGTAGGGAAAGTTTTTGCATATACTATAAATGTTGCATAATGGGTATATGGAGTGTTACACGTTATTTTTTTTAATTTTTAAAATGTACTGATAAGGGGAGAATGCTACCTTTGGGAAACCAAATTGCAATCTATAGTTATGGATGACTTAAATATGTTGAAAAAAACCATTGATATTTCATCCTTTTATTTCAAAAGTTTTCTGGTAATTTTTAATATAATTAAATACACTGCTTTTGCTAATTAACCAAATGGCCCTTTTTGACCTAAAATTACCAATTTTTAAATAGCTACCAAAATTGCAATTTTTCACAAAAATGGATTTTATAGTTCTCAAAACTTTTGTACAAGCTTGAAGTTTCAAAAACTTTACTTTTATGGGGATATCGAACCGTCTTCAATCTGAGAATCAGTTCACTATACCCTAAATTCTTTAAAAAACCATTTCACCTCAATAAAATAAACACTTATTTTCCAAAAAATAAATAAAAAGTAACCTGAAAAACTCCATATACCCATTAAAGAGAAAAGTGATTATATTACGCGTATCGTTGTTAATAATACCTTCTATAAAATATATTATTATCTTACACGATTATATCCCCATAAAAGCTTAATATACATGTATATTTTTCTCTTTTTTTTTATATTATTTTTAAATTATTATGTCGCGTATAAACGACATTTTTTTTTTTAAATTATAGGTAGTAATAATATTAAAAAAATAGAGGTGAAAAAAATCAATATTACAGGTTAGGTATAAAATTAAAAAAAATTTTTTAGGTTAAGTGTACCAAATTTGAGCAAAAAAAATGTTTAATTTAATAAAGGATCGTTTCTAATGAGTATATCGTATTAGTAAATGAAATATAATGAGAAATTCGATATAATATGCAGAAATTTATATTAAATTTATTCGATAATACACACTTAGCAGGAGGTCTACCGGTTTCTCTTTCTTGTTGTAACAACGCGTGCCTTTGCTACTAACGATCGGTCTTTATAAAATATTCCCTCTATATCGTGTAAATAATGAATTTTTTATATAAATTAATCGATATTAATTTAAACTTGTTTTTATAGTCATTTTTTTTAAGGTTATGTTCGTGAAATAATTAAAAAGTCTTTTAATTAACTAGACACTTTTTGTTTTTGCTCGGGTAATTAGGAGTAATTATCATTATCAATTAATTGATTACATGAATTTATTTTGTTTTTCTTATTATTCTTGAGTTTAATTAAGCTTAGACGATTTGTCGAGATGTATATATGGGTATTTTTTTTTGTTTTTTGTATCTTTAGTTTGGAATTCAGCAGAATTTTAGAATGTGAAGAATATTTTTGTAGCTGCCCATATTTTAGCATTAAAATTATTCTTATTATTATGCAGGTACCATTTTTCTATTGTTTAATTTCAGTAAAATTTTGGTGCCAAAATCAAAATGATTTATTATTGAGAATTTTTTACTTTCTTAATTAAATTTAGCTTAAAATAATACAATTTCATTTTTGGTCCAAATCCACAGAATAATGAAGTCAATTAATTCTCTGTGAATTAAAGCTTTTTAAGAAAAATAGTCTATTTCAAAAACTCCTCGCTTTTATTTACAAGAATAATTAAAAAAATTTACCCATGTATATACAAACTTCACAACATGATATTACTTTTTTCTAAAATGAAATTTATTATTGGATTATTATAATTAGTATTAAGTGTGAGAATACATTTTAATTGTATTTTATAGTAATAATTAAAAAAATAAAACTTGAATTATTATAAAAATGTGTTTTATATGCTAATTTCTTTTTTTATATTATTTTTTTTCAAAGTGATATTTTTATTTTATTTTAACATTATACATAATTTTAAATTTGATGTTTTAATTAAATATGAATTATGTTAAAAATGACAATTTTTTTTATAATATGAAATTATTAGTTTTATTTTGTAGATAAAAATCTATTCTATACTTATAATTTTTATTTTTTGGATTAGATAATTAATCCGGCAGCTGATGGAGTATTTGTAAGAATTACGAGCTTGGCGAATTATTTTAAGTTTTATTTATTGTGGCTTTGGAACCTGTTGTTGATTATTTTTTAAATAAATCATCAAAAACTTTTTATAAACTCAAATTTCGATTGGTCATTTGGCACGTGGAGTTAAATCGGCTAGTATTCTTTATTTTATACTACTTAATACTATTTAACAGGCTTTGCTAATTAGATCAGGAATATATCAATTTCGGCGCTAGAAATCACGTTTTTCTAGTTACTGACGCAGAAATAGTAAAATTTAGCAATAATAATTTAATTTTTCGCTCATTTGTATTTTTTAATATAAATAATTTATTTGATACATTTATCTAACAATTTTGGTTATTTCGCCTCTGGCTAAATTGTGTGAGGCTCATCAGTATGGCACTATTTAGCCATTCATAGATAACCACGAATAATTTATTGTGAAAATCAAAAAACAAACAATTTTTTAAATAAAATTTATGAAAGGCTGAATATTTTCATACTTATGAGCCTTACACTATTCAGCCAGAGGCCAAATAACCAAAATTGTTAGCTCAATGTATCTAATAGATTATTAATAATTATTAAAATATAGGTTTGGATGTTGCATTTAGTGTTAAGATTGCAGAAAGCCTGCAAATACTAAACCCTATTTTTGTCCCGCAGTTTAGAACCTGAATTAAATTTTACTTTACTGAACAAACCGAAAAAACAAATTCCAAATACGAGCAGCGGTATTCAACAATTAAAATATCCAAAAAAATTCAATAAGAAAAAAAACTATAACCTTAAATTTTTTTTGTTTTGCAAAAAGTATCAATTATCCAATTATAAAATACATCCACATTATTATTATTTTTGAAATTTGAGACCCACACATTCTACAACAGTATGTAAAATGTACGTAATATTATTATTATTATACATATTCATTAATTAATGAGAAAAGTTTTAAAATATATATAAAAAAAAAAAATTTTAATTAAAAAAAAAAAATAAATGAAAATATTAAATTTTGATTATTACAACACCTGATATTTCACAAAAACTATTATTTAACAATGACATGATCACTTTATTAAAGAAAAAATCATGAATTTATTATTAAAATATCTTTTGAAATTGATTATATAAAAAAATATACCGCTATTCTATACAATTTGTAAAAAAATATTTTTTTTTGCCACTTATATTCAAAAGTTAACTACCTTTGTCCAAAAAAATAAAGTCCGTGAATAGACATATCATGTTAATATTTTTTTATTCAAGTTTAAAATACAAAAAAATTTATTTTTTCTAAAGATGATGATCATAATTTGATCATGATGATAATTGGCATTCGATGATTTTTTTTATATATGTTATAGGCGTGTGTTTATTGTTAAAAAGTCAAGAACTATTTTAATATAAAAAAATTTCTAGAAGCGAATTATAAATAGGTTAGGAATTTAAGCGTATAAGAAAAAATAAAAAAAATAACTTTCAATTTATTATATTCTTTGAATTTTAAGACTTCTCTCTACGGGAGTGTATTTTCCCTTTAAATATTGTAAAAAAAGAATTTGATTTGATACGCGAAATCATGTTATTACGGTTTATATACTTATAAATTTTTACATCAATAACATATTCAGATAATCGTGTTTTAAATTGAAATTTATTTTTAAAATATATTTTATATTTATTTTTGTTTGGTTCAAACAGTAAAAATAGATAAATTGCGGTGAAGAAGTTTGTAAGTTTAATTGTTATTTGGATCGAACCATTAGAGTATTTTTAATAGATTGAATGGAAAATTAAAAGTTGGCCATATATACAAAAATTGCTGAATTTAGAATAATTCAGAATTAAAAAAGGGAAATATTAGATGTATTTTTTCATTAACAACACTAGTTGATATACAATAATCTGTTAGGTTGATAGTTAATATTACTTCTCGATTCTGGCTTCGAATGAGTGAGCCTAATGCGAGCCTAATGTAAAAAAATAAATAGATCTCTTTAAAAACCAGGTTCGTAACAAATGTATGAAGTAGGGGTGTTCGTAACTCAAAATGTCGAGTACCTGACCTGAGATTTTTGTCATTTGCAACCATTTTAAAGCATTAAAAATTCCAGCTGAAACAGCCTGAATTCCGGTAGTGGCAATCGGTTTTGTTTTCATAGCAGATAAATCCAGTCGAAAAAGCAAATATAGAAGGATCATTCTTCAAATCGCAGTTAAATTTAGTATAAACAATTAGTAAGCTTTCAAGTTTAACTGATCTTAAGAAATTGATTCCTTTTTCATCCTTAGGCAAATCCAGTAGAAAGAATTAAAAGTTGCCCAGACCAAGATATTAGATAAAACAAGAGTTTAAATTGTCTTCTGAATAAACAACCTGCCTATTAATTAACTGAATGTACACGAATTAGAATGGGTTTAACTCACAGTCTCAAAGTCTTAATTAGTTAATGAATTAGTTCATTACTAATGAATTCTAGATGGCGCAAATATTAGGTTAGTGGATATTTTTCTTAGGTTTTTCATGCCTCCTTTAAAGACGGAATTGTCAAAATAGCTGCTACAATAAAGTCGGGCTTTAGATCTACTGAATCGGCCTTTAGTACTATTCCCAAAAATCATTTTTTATTCACACTATAAACTAACCAAATTTCTTTGCTGGATTTCTTTTTGACTTTTCATAAATCAACCCCAAAGAGCCTATTTAATAACTTTTAATGAGGTTTAAAATTTTGCTAAAATGCACTACAAATAAATTACTATTTATTTTAGTATTCTCTGAAAAGTAAATATAATATATATTTATTAATAAAACTTAATTAAAATTAGTATAACAAAACTTATTTGCTTAGATTCCCAGTAATAAAAATAAAGAAAGAGAAAGATATAAACTTTTTCGCTGATTCAAGGTTTGCGGCAAAAGTTCTTTGTCGGGATCCCGTGTTAACAAATCGTGATTCATAGTGTACATCCTCCGTGTTTTTGTCGGCATAAAAAAAGTCAAAAAAGAAAGAAAAGAAAAAAAATTATATTACTCTCGTAAACGAGATGCTCCTGTATTGACCTTAAGTGCATAAACTATGCGAATTTCTTTAAAAAAAAAACCAAGATGGCTGGCAATCGATGTTAATAGATATTATGCATTTATATATATATTGAGTTTTACACGCAGGCGTCATGAAGGAAACCGGAAGCACGGTCCTTCACCCACTCACCTCCCTCTTACCCCCTCCCCCTATTATATTTTTTCTTCCTCTTCACCGCCTATACCTATTACAGTTAACACCTTTCGCTCTATACTGTTGAGTCGATCGTATGGCAATTAGCGCACACCGACAAGGACCGGCGTATCCGGTCGTGGAAAAATGCCGGCTCGTTAGAGAATTTAAAATTTATTATACACAATGCCTGTATAATCAAAAATTAACTTTTAGCTAAAGTAATTAAACGAAGAAAATTTTTTGATCTTTATTTTCAAGTTTATTACTTCAATATCCGTTTATATTTATTTGTATATGTGTGAATGTATATAGCAAGAGATTTATTGGAAGGAATAATTCTCAATTAAGTGTAAATCGCGGCCCTGATGATGTTGGTATTGCGTCGAAAGATTTATTAGGTCGATCTATCTCAGTTTGTCTCCCGCACTTATTTTATATATTCTTTTTTAATTTTCTATCTCATTTTATCTTATTTATTATTTAATACCGTGTATTAAAAATATATACAACAAATCGCTTTTGTGTCACTTTTATATTATTATACATTGCTCTGTATATAAATTCAATATTAAGATTTTTATTTGTGTGTATATATTATGAGATACTTAATAAATGTATGTACATTTATTTCAAGCGTGCAATGCCACTGAAATCCAATAAATTTACAAAAGTCAAAAAATAATACAAAGCAATTTTTATTTATTTTAGGTTAGAATTTACACAGAGGGTAGGTACATAATTTGATAAATATATTATTTAATTATTGTACTAAAAATCTTTATTATTTTCTGTTAAGGTAATTTCAAGCTATAGTTTATTCAAGCATTTATAGTACTTTTTTGTTATATTAAAAATATAATATACTGAACTGAACTTATGCCAATTTGTTTTCTTTTCTTAGAATTATATATATATATATAACTATACATGCATAACGTTACACTTTCGCGTTAATTTACTTGCTAGAATATTTATTAGCATTCTAATGATGATGTGTATACTTAAAGTAATAAGGTTTGTTCGTTTATTATATTATAATTATTATTATTATGTACATAATTATGTACTATTACTATATATAGAATAAATTTTTTATAATATACTTTTTTAATATATTGTTTTTAGGTTATGTTAGATATTTATTTTGTTTTAATAAGTTTATTTTTTATGATTTTTTGTTTTTTTTATTTTAAACAAAATTTATGTGTGATTAATTTTGTATTTTTTTTTTTTAATTAATAGGTTATGTTGGTTTTATATATGATTTTTTTAAATATACAGATAATTCCGAAATTCTTGCGCACGGCGCTAAGGTGTTCCGAAAATCGTGCGCTTAGCGCGAGACGCTTAGACTAACCTAAGTTTATTTTTAGCAATTAATACGTTTTAACCTCAAATAACAAGTTCTTATTATAACTCCAATTTGCCCAAATGAAAATATAACAATAAATCAAGAAAGAAAGTCCAGTATTTTTAGTTTTTACGTCCAGGATGTATCAGAAATTAAAATGAAACTTAACTATGCTAAACTAAAGTTGAGTAGTAATAATCGTGCAGTATGTTATCGTGTTATAGAGAACAATTAATTTAAAACGGAGCACCTTAGCGCCGTGCGCACGAATTTCGGAATACTCTGATATAGGTTAGGTTATATTTTTAGCATAATTTTTTAATAAATATGGTAATTTAAAGCTATAAATTTTTATTGTTTAAATAATAATAAATAATAATAGTTATTTACTAGACTTGTTACTATAAATAAAATATTTTATTAGAAAAAATTGTAATATATTTTTGAGGTTAAGTAATTTTTTTGTTATGGATGTTTGAATAATGTAAACATATTTATTTTTTTTTAGAAATGTGATTTTTCATTTGATTTAATTTTTTGTATTTTTATGATGTTTAAAGATAGGCGAAAAAATGATAGCATAAAAGGTGTCTAATTAATAGCCTAAAATTTTAAAATATTAAAAATATTAGTGACCGATGCTCTTAGAAAAATTATGATTGTACTTTGTTTGCAAGATTAAATTAAGTCAGAAAAGGTTACTCATTGTTAATTCAAGTGATAATTAATCAAATTTTGAAAACAAGATTAACATACTTTTGTATTCTACTAAATTAAGTGATGAGTAACTGAGCTAGACTTTTAATTGTCAGACTTTTAACAACTTTCAAAGGTCAATAAGAGGTAATTATTAAGAATGTTCTTACCAATTATCATGGAACATCTTCCTAGGCAGGGGGTATTTCAAGCATGTCAAGCATTTTAAAATAGTTTCGATAAAGGGGTGTAGAATAATAAGGATTTTAGGAGCTTAAAATTATTTTTTTTGGCTTAAGTAATTAAAATTATAAAAGCTTCGAGATTGAAAATATAAATGTAAATACGTTTCATGTTAGTGAGTTTAAAAACCGGTCGTAAGTTTTTCTTATATCACTAGAGTTACAACAATGAGTTGCAATAAGCTGCAATTGAGTTTCGTAGAGTTGATCTGTATCTCTTTGCAACTACACTTTAACTTTTGCACCTCTACTGCAACTCTGTGTTGGCATTTTAATTGATTGGGTTTCGTGCAACCTTTGAGTGGCGGCCATTTATTGTTCAGAAGCGCTGATGGCAATTCGGGTCTGAATTCAGAATTTTTAAGAACAGAAACGTTTTTTTCAAACCAATTATTATAGGTTCCAGAATTTTTTTATTTTAGAAAAAAATTTTTAAGAAATATGTACAAATTGGAAAAAGTAATTTTAAGAAGAGCATTTCACAGAAAGAATTAAGTCCTAAATGAAAAATTTTATTTCTTTTTAAGTCATTTTTCCGAATTCGTATAAAGCATAATATTTCATAGCTTAGCATTTAAACAAACAACTTCAAATTCGGAAAAATTCAATTCTGGGCTTTGCAATTTCTTAAAATTATAATATTTGGTTAATTGAATATAATTTTCATTCGGATATTTTAAGAATTCTACTTAGAACTTTCTGAATTTTTATTTAGTTATTTTTCAATGCTATTTTAAATTCTTTATTCTTAACATTGAACCTTGGGTTTCGGATTTTTTGATTTTTAAAAATTAGCACGGATTGCCATCAGCGCCTATGAACAATGAATGGCCGCCCTTTGAGTATAAAATCATATTAATACTAATACAATTAAATAAGTTTGTATTCCATTTTTAAAATTTATCAAGTTGTGGGCGGCTATTTATTGTTTAGAAGCATCGTTGTCAATACAGGTCCAATTCAGAATTTTAAAGAACAGAAACATTTTTTTCATCAACGCTTATGAACAATGAATGGCCGCCGGAGAAATGGGCACCATTCACTGGTCATAACTGTCGCTGTCAATCCTTGACAGTTTTCGAAACCCCGAAAATCAAGTATAAGAATTTTTTTATGCAAAATAATAAAAACTAGAAAGGTTGAAAACAGAAATATCAAAATTCCTAAATACCAGTGCAAGTTTGATA
This sequence comes from Anagrus nilaparvatae, assembly GCA_022575985.1. NCBI lineage: Eukaryota > Metazoa > Arthropoda > Insecta > Hymenoptera > Mymaridae > Anagrus > Anagrus nilaparvatae. Next base: position 6,045,788 of record JAKSXM010000287.1, read on the forward strand.
AAATATCAGAAATGATTATTCATAATATAACAAAAATATACATGAAATACAAGGTTTTATGAAATAAATTTCGGATTTCAACCTATTTTGAACTTTGGTGTATTCTGATTTCACGAATTTTTAATTGAATTTTTCTGCAAAATTTATTAATGTGTCTGTTTTCAAAAAATCTAGTCTTCAGGATTTGGAATACTGACACGGATGGACAACAACAGTAATGACCAGTGAATAGAACGAGTGTAGGAAATCCCGTGGTTAGTTTTACGCCCGGAAAAGCAAAATAGCATATTAAGCATCAAGGATGCAAAGGTTTTGGTACGAAAGTTTCAGTAAGTCAGACGAATGATTTCTGTTCACGCTAGTTTCTAAAGCTTTTCGTCCATGGTGCTTACAATATTTTTTGCCTGTCTAGGAGTAAAATGAGCCCAGAACATTTTACGCCAAGTTTTACGGGAGGGCAAAAAAATATATTTATCTTTAATTTTCACACCTTCAAGAATGGTTCAATTCTAAAACTGACAACAGAATCAAAAAGAGAAACCATATTATATACAAAACTTCTGAAATTTATTAAGAAAGTTTCTGGTAATAAAAATTCAAGCCATATGACCAGATTTAATTAAAAATCTGACTAACAATAAAATTTTCTAAATTTTGATTAGGTAATATTTTTTTTTATTATACTTTTAAAAAAAACGTCAAAACAAAACAAAAAAAAATCTGTTATCTTAACACATTAATCAGCCGAAAAGAAATGTTTCAAATTTTTTTTATTATCCTATATAATTATAATATACCTGGTAAAAAAAAAAAAAAATAGTCATAACTATAAATTTTTAAAGTAAATAAAAATGTTTTTTCGAAATTAAAATTTTTCATTTTTATCTTTAAATATTTATACTAATTAAGTAAGCATATACATTTTTTTATTCATCCGGGGTAGTACTTTTAAAATAATTATAATTTATTTTTAACATTTTTTTTTTTTTTTTAATAACCATAATAGTAAATTTTATTACCTATACTTTCTCTGTATAATACCGGATAAAGACAGTATAAATAAATTTAGAATTAACATAAATATATGTGTGGTCTGTTTTTTTTTATAAAATTTTATTGATTTTTAATTATATTGTATAATAATTAGGATTTTACTAAATATAGTAAAAAATAAAAAATAATTATGTTTGTGTAATTGGATAGATTTTTTTTTTTCTAAAAATAAGCGTAAATAATTTTAGAAAATAGATATTTATGAAGCAAGTGATTTTAAGGCTTTTCGAGGTGCACAGTTAGGATTTAACACAGAATTTTATTCAAAGTCGTCCCCACTGGTCATGAATCTTATTTTGAAACTAAGATGTTTAAATTTTATTGGCCAAAAACCTGTATTTTTAGTTATTTTTTTTTGTTTTTATTTTTTTTTTTTTTCCAGAACGATATTTTAAAAAACTCTGAAAATTGGCCACAATGGTCCCATTGCACATATTTTTGGACACAATTTTTTGGGGAGCCCTACGACCACTTCAGACTGCCAAAAACGAATTTTAAAAGTTTCAAAAATCAATTATTTTCCAAAATTAAATATTACTAAGGGGGCTACACAAAATTTTATTTTGTAAAACTTTTGTACTCTTGTTATGAAATCTACTTTTTCCAAACTAATATTCATGCTGAATTTTTTTAGTATTTTTCTTCTAATTCAAAATCCGAACTAATAAACAACATAAAAAAAAATAATTCAAAAAATTGTCAAAAGAACCTATACTTTTTGAACATTAAAATATTTTAAAAAAAAGGGCTTATATTACAAAACCGATTTCAAAAATATAAAGACGTGACGTTTAGCATCAAAACTTAAAGAATCAACGAATATTTAAAAAAAAATTTAGAAATATATTTTTTTTACGACTTTTAAATACTTTGTAATATGTCGATATTTTATTATTATTTGCCTCATTGATTTTAAAATTTATGAGCGTATTTAAAAATTTTTTTTGTTCATAATTTTATTGTATATTTAAATTTATGCTGATTTGATATGATTTAGACAAGTTTTTGAAATTTAATTATTACCAAATTTACTAAAATTTCCAAAAAAAAAAGGTATAGTTACATAAAAAAATAATAACCAATTAGTTAGAATATTAGCCAGCTGTAAAAAGTAAGTCAATAAATAACGTATCACTCACCAAAATCTAAAATAAATTACAGATAATGATTAAATTCATACCTAAAATCATCAGAATCAAAAAATAAAAATTATATCGAACAAAAAAAAAAAATAACAATATAATTGACTCAAAAGCTTGTTCAAAATTAAGAATCACATGCACACACCTCAAAAAATTTCTATAAAAGAAACATTATAAGAAAGAAAGTTGCAAAAAAAAAATGCAAAAGAGAAGTCGGCAAAAGTATTAAGGAATATAATATAAACTCATATAATAATGAAAAGCAAATTGGAGAAACGTGATGCTACCGTGTTGTTAATATTATTATTATTATACCTTTAAGCGACGGAATCAACAGAAAATATTATAAAAAATTTTACCGACTATTTTTTTACTTAAATTTAATCCTTATCTAATTTGAATCTGTTATAATTTAATAGGCCATATGGTTTTCTTTATTATAAAATCGATATTTTAAATTTATGTCAATTTTTTTGAGCTACTACGTGCAAATAAAATTTATATTTTTGTAATTTTATTATATTACCTACGTTTAACCTTTAAAAATTTATCTTGAGAAAAATCATATTTTATATTATTTTTCAAATGTTTGAGAAACAAAAAAGTTTTATGATTTATTTTTACAGTAAAACTATAAAGTATTTTTAAATTTCTCAGGTTATTATTACAAATATTTGAGAATTATTTTTTTTTAGAAAAATAGTAAGTAATAAAGAATGTGTAAGTTCAGTTTGAGTGTGAATTTAAAGATTAATTAATGATGCTGCTTTGCGTGTTAATTATTTTATACATTTAACTATCAGCCTGAAAAGGCCAAAATTTTCTAAACAAGGAAAAAAGAAGTTTATTTAAAATTTAGTAAATTAAATTTATTAAAAATGGTCATTATATTTCGACCCAATAATAGGCATCCTAACTCGAGCCCAATTAACCTTAAAATCCAATAATATTCATCAGTCTTATTTAAACGACACGAAAAATTTGTCCGCACGTTTTCGCATAAGAATAATTTTTCCTTAAAAATATAATTTAATAACAAGGAAAAATTTTTTTAAAATAAATATATTTTATTTTATTACACACAAATACATGAACAATTACAAAGATATAATATAATTACATTTAAGTGAAAAAAAAATTGAATAAAGTAATTATATTGTTAGACATTTCCGTTTTTGTTATTATTAAACATTGTTTTAATAGATAATTATGAATTATTTCTAATAAGTTATTAAATAAAAAAAAGTAGTAGTGTATCGATTGTAAAAAAGTTAATTTTGTAATTACGTTTTTAACACGCTGAATTATTTTAATATGCAATTATTAATTTACAAAAAATTATTTTTATAGTTTTAGATTATAGTTGTTTGCATTACGAGAGTGGAAAGTTTGATTTTATTGCTTGCAGAATCAGGGTTAAGGGTTTGTTTTTTGTATAATTTTATGGTTATACGGTAATGGCGTTCTGGTTTAAAATTCAATCGGTTTTTTGGTTCAGTTTTAGATCAATTGGATGAATTTTCAAACTTTTGCTAAATTTTCAGTAAATTTGGTTAGAAATCCAACCAAAAACTAAAATATTAAATCAAATCGATTTAAGTCGAAAACTGCACGGATGGGTTACTTTGCTTGAAATTTCAAGCAGCTCAAGCATTTTGCTCGAATTTTCACAAATATTTGATATTTGTAGCAGAGTATTTAATTTTTAGGATACTCTTCTGATTTTATCCAAATGACCACAAAATATAATTCCAAAAAAATTTATTTTACATATTTGGCTAGAATAATTTAAATAACTAGTATAACTATTTTAAGCAAATTTCCAATTTTTCTTGGAATTTTAAGCAGTTCTAGCAGTTTGCTTGCAAAAAAATTGCTTGAAATTTTAAGCAAAGCAACCTAATAACCGTATTTGAATTATATCAATTTTATTTAGCATTTTAGTTTTGGTTTTGATATAAAGCAAATTGGTAAAAATTTCGACTAATTGGCTGAAAACTCAACCAAAGCAGCTTTACCGTTATTTTGCTAAGATTTTGCTTGAATTATTTAACTTGATTCCTAGAATTTTCAAACAATTTAAGCAAAATTTTAGCGGATGCACAGTTGGCTGTTTTCACAGATACGTAAAGCAAAGCTTTTGTTTCTACTAAATTTTGCAATAAACTTTAAATGTAAATTCTAGATTCTTTCTACCGAAGCACAACTTTACAAACGTTATATTAGGTTCTAGCCATTTCTATACTTGTTTTTACATAAATTTCATGTGTTTTCCCACCACTAGCAAAGAAAAATTATAGAAAAACCCTTGAGCAATTTTTTTTTCTACCCATGAGTTCTAATATACTATTTCTCATAATGGTTAAACAACTTTTCTACGACAAAATAATAAATTTAGAAAAACTAAAATTTTTGGAAACGCCGAAATCTTTTTTAGGTCTTTAGGGCTTTACAGAAGTAAATTTTTTAAGCACAGCTTGTAAATGCAATTTTCACTCCAAATTACAGACCCAAGGCTACTACTATTCATTTAGACAATTCAATATAAAATTGTACTTAGTTCATACAATACATTCATCATTCGGCGTGATTTTAGAAATAACCACGATCTTTCAAAATTTTTGTGCCCAAAAGTTATCCAAATACCAAAAAATCTTTTGCCTACAATTTTTTGAAATCATGTAAATATTTTTTTATAAAATTATTAACATTATAATAAAAAATATATTTTTTTACCGTCGGCGTGTAATAATTACATTTTAAACATTATAATAAAAAAAAAAAGTTATTTTGCATAAGTAACCATAAATAAATAAAAAACCCCAAAGGCTAAAAATCGATCATTCAAAAAAAAAAAAAATTAAAATTCTTCTATAACTTCCTCAAAATAAAAATAATTTCAGTAGGTGTTTTTCGGATTAATCAATTAACACCCGGCATGCACAATATTAAAGGATAGAAGTAAAATAAAAAATAAAAACCTTTTTTTTTTTGGTCTCCAAAAAATTCTTGGAACAAGTTTTTGCGGTTTAAGAGTATTAAAAAAGAAACGAGGTCGAGAATGAAGTAACTCGAATACTAAAAAAATCATAGTAGGCACGAAAAATAAGAGAGAAAGAAATAAATGATAATATGATGCCGTGTCGTAAAACGATTTGCGAATGCGAGAAGCAGAATCGTAAACAATGATCGATCTAAAAAAAGAATCTTTTAAGGGCTCATCTACTCCTTCATCATTATATCCATAAATTTCTTTTTTAAAAGTTTATTATCGTCATTAGAATGATCGTCAGGGCGTATTATTGGAACATAAATTATTATTTTCTATTATTTGACTAAAAATTCTGTGCTTTGTGCATTTTAGCGTGAAAAAGTATAGTACACGGTTTTTTATTATTATAATTTTCTTACTGCAAATACTGTAACTTTATGGTTAATTTGAATGTTCGAAAATTGATTTAAAAAAAATAGAAAAAAAATTTTTTTTTAGAAATAAGTAACTTTCTATGTAGGTAATGTAATTAAAATTTAATTTTTTTTAAAATAACCTGTATGTGTATGTGTGTGTGTACCCGGATGAAGATAATAAACAATTTTTTTTTTTCTTTTTATAGTTTTTTTTTTTGTTAAATAAATTGATATTTATCTATTTATGTTAACAATTAAATATAAAATTTCGAAATACTATTTTTATTTACTTTTTAAAATTTGTGAAAAAGGAAAGTTTTTATGGTTTTTTGAAACGAAAAATAAATTTTAAATTAATATAAATGTCAAAAAAAAATTTTTTTTTATACCTGATCCTAAAATAATTTAAAATATTTCATTTTTTTTTAGATAATCAACCATAAATTAGTCAATTAGCATGATTTTGTACGCTTTTTAATATGACATTTAGACCTAAAACAATGACCATAAGTAGATAAAGTCAAAGAAGAAAGAAAAAACAGGAAATGTTTTTATTAAATACTAGACAAATCAAAAACAAATATTTGTTTTAATATAGTTCACCTTCAGGTGTAAGTAATAATTTTAAAATTTTCAATACTTAAAAATGTTTTGGTCGTTAATGGCAAAAAATTAACATAAATCATTAATTTGAAAAATGAAAAGTTTGATAAAATATTGTGCTTATAAAAATGTCATTTAAAAATTATTGGTAAATTAAAAGTTTCTTATTACAATTTTCTTATAAATCAAGAAATCAATTTTTTGTCATATTGTAAATTAATAAGTCGATAAACGAATCAAATACATGCCAAACAATGAAACATTAATATTCATAACAAAAGGAAATTAATTGACCTGCATAATATAAAATTTGGTATAATAAATTATATTTATTTTTAATATCAAGACTTTTAATAGCACAATAATTCATCAAAATGTATGTAAAGTAATATTTTACCTTGACTGTGTTCACCAGCATCAAATGTTTTGCTTGTCATTTGGAATAATGCATCTAATGGACTACCTTGTCCATGTGGCCTTTTCCCATTATGTGAACTTTGTGAAGATTGTTGCTGTGAATTTTTTCTTTTATAATGTTGTTGTAAACTTGGATGATGTAATCCAGATGAATGTAAACCATGATGATGTACTAATGGATCTGGACTACCAGAATCTGATACTGAACTTCTTCCAGATGATGAGGAACTACTCATTGGTGGTTCACTTATTGAACCTGACATTGAAGCTAAAGACATTCCCATTAATGATAAATCTCTAGCTCCTGAATTTTGAAGATGTTGTTGTAATTGGTGAATACTGTGCCTATGGTAAGGATGATGATGATGCTGATGATTTTGGCTAAGGTTTGATTCTGTTGATGAATCCCAAGGCCTAACAATTTTGGCTTTAGGCCTGTGTGATAGGATATCAAGAATACTAAACGATTTGACACCTTTTTCATTAGCATCTCTGTCATCTTCATCGTCTGAATGTGGCACATTAACCATTTTTAATTTTTTCAATGGTTTGAAATAATCATCCGCACCATTTGACGAGCCTCTAATTCTTGCACGTTCTTCGCGTTCTTCTGATTTATCTTCAACGTCTCTCAAAGAAGTAACATAATGTTCTTCTTCCCTAGAATATCTGTCATCATCTTCATTTTGCTCTATACAACTTCTACTTGGACTAAGAGGTATTTCTCTAGCTGTATCATTTTCAACATTTGATACAACTAATGGTAGTGGACTTGGACAACCAACAGAAATTTCATCCTCGTCCTCAGGGACACGGGGACTACGTGCCGAAACCATTGATGGGCTTAATGATGCTGCTTCTGACATTTCAGTCGTACACATCCTAATCCTCGATAGCCCATAGGGTCATCGACATTTTCATTGTTCTTTTAATAAAACACAACATTGCTTTTACATGATAACATATCACCACTTACACAGTTTTATTAATCAATTTTCACTTCAAAAATGTATGTTTTTTTAAATATGTTTTAGCACAAATCTAAAATAAAAAAAAATTAAACAAACAAACACTCGCGTAATAAAAAAATTGTTCCGTAAATTATTATAAAAAAATCATATAAATAAATATTATTTTACGAGGAGCCCAAAAGCCAACAGTTCAGTACAGGCCTGTGACTCTGGGCGCTTTGACGTCGGTGGCTGTTTGACGGCTCATGAAAGAGCTCGTTTACTTGCTAACACATTAAAATATAGTGGGGAGATATTATAAAAAGCGGTAAAATATCAAAGAATTTATAGGCGTGGCTTAAACTTGTTTTAAGGGTGGGGTTATTAAAATAAAACACGCCTATCTACTCAACAAATCAAGCTCTTAAAATGACGATTCCCTGGAATTTTTACGAGAAAATATTTATGTATAGTATAAGTATACCTATATTATACTTTACGTCCTTTTGTGTATTACTTTCTTTGAAGTCAGCAACTTGATATACTAAATCGTACGGGTGTTCTTATGTATGTGTAGGAAGGTGATAAAAACTTTTATTATATCCTCTATTTTTATATTTAAACAAAAAGTTATTTTCTTTATTTTATTATTGTATGAAAAGAAGTTTTAAAAAAATCTCAACAGAATTCTACATTATCGACTGATTTTCAAACAGCCTAAAAAATCCAAAAGTAATTTTTTTCATATCAGCATCCTTAATTCCTTAATTTTATTTTTTATAACCTTATTATAATACAAAGCTTAAAACATGCAAAAAGCTTATATTACATTGTCGGCATCTTTTTAGAGTAGTATGCGCGTTTATATTAAAAAAAAATACAAAGAAAGAGGCGCGAGCCGGTTATACAATATATAAAACTTAAATTACTATGATAGGTTATGTTTTTTTTTTTTTTAAGTATATTATATATGTATTTTCGCCACTGTATTTTATGTCGGTAAATCTTTTTGATCTTTGTCGGTCATTTAGCATGATTTCTTGACGTTTAGGGAGGTCCTTGGCGAAAAGTTAAAGAGTCTCTTTTTTATTCACTGTGTATATTACGTATAATACAATACCTAAAAAATAGGGGATGTTCGTCATAAAAAATTCAATTCCTTTTATCTATTATAAAAAAGTATACGAACATAACCTAAAAATAAAATAATCTATGTATATATCTATCTTTTTTCTTCCTATACAATAAAAGTTAGGTTATAATACATTTTATGTATTATAAAAAGCGATAGCTTGAGAATACGTAGTTATCCAAGTAATTGACGAGAAGAGACGCGTCACGCAAACTCATTTGTGTAAATACATTTAATGTTATATAAAATATAGTATAGTAAGTCAGTGTATATGTGAATATAAAAACATTAATACACACACATATGCATAAAAAATACTATAAAAGAAAAATTGATCGAATGCGCAACCCCTCTAGTTATTTTAATACGATGTATAGGATAAGTACTGAACCAACCCTCTTCGTTGGTGGTGTGATTTCTATCTCATATACTCTTTATTTTCTTATTTTATTTTATTTTTTTTTTGTTGTAACCTTTTTAAAAGGTTGTTATTTAAAAGACCGCCCATAGTGTTTAAAGAATGTATCTTATTGGTTAGAAAGTATAGACAACGCCCCCTGTAAACGTATTTTATGTAATTTTGTACTATACATTGTATAATATACTACATGAAATTTTTTAAAAATAATAATAAAAATAACAAAGCAAAGTTATTTAACACAGTGATTTTTCCTCTTTTCACCAACATATTAAATTTACAAAAATAATATTACGTGTCCTGAAAATAATGACAGGGAAGTTTTATTATTTTTTCATATTGTATAAGTTTTATGAGTTTAATTTAACAAGGTTATGTTGGTAGCTTTTATATTAAAAAATAGGGGACTTAAATAAACGTTTTTATTGTCAACTGTAGTACTTTAAAGAAAACGCCCATATTTTTTTATTAATTGTTTTTTATATGTGTGTATATAATTTATATTTATGAGAATTAAATTATAATAATAATAAAGTATATTTTTTTGAAAAGAAAATTTTTTATAGTGTATATGATGAAAGATTTATGAGTTAAAAAAGTATTAATGATGATACAACAATATTTTTATTATTATTTAATTTATTCTATAATAAAAAAGGCTAAATGTAATTAGATTAAAAAAATTTATGCTTTTTTTTTAGGTTATATGGGTGGATTTGGTACTTTGTGACAGTAATAATATGGTTTGTTTGGGAGTATTTTTTTTCTAGATTTTTTGGGACTTTGAAAAATTGAAAATTAGAAAAAATTACAAAATGATTTTACTTCTGGGTGCGAAAATTAATAGTTTTTTCTGGTTTTCAAAAATTCCAATTTTTCTAACAAAAGTCTAATATTTAAATTCTTGTACTGAAGTTTAAATTCAGCAAAAAATATGCAAATACGATTGAATTTAATACCATTAAAAACCCGAATGTCCGTAATTTTTTCCGTTAGGTAATTTTTGTCAATTTTTAGTAATTTCGAAGGTATAGCAATTGCAAATATTTGCTTGTATTTACTTGGAGATAGAAAATTGGTACCAAAATTGGTAAAGTATAACACTGCCATAAAATTTCAACTAGATTTTTACCAGTTTGCACAGTTTAACATTGGTTTAACAAAAAAATAGTAATTTCCTAGTACCCACTACAAAAAGCGTTTTTAGCATCTCCTATAGCAAAAATCATCACAGCATTAGTTAACCTCTAATCCAAATAATCTGTTTCTTACATGATTTAAGTAACCTAAAAATTTCTTTGTCACCAAAACCCTCTAAATCAGTACTGCAATCCGATCTGCTCATATACTTAATTCAAATGATATAAATCTTATTTTACAGCAATAAAATAATGAATTAAATTAAAGATACATACACAATTAAAATACTAAAAAAAAAATATATAAAATAAAATTTATATATATATAATTATAGCTAAAAATATACATACAGGATATGTCAAATTTGCAATCCCAGCATGATATTATAATATAAATATTTCTCTTTTATTTTAACTTATAATAAATTGTACTATACGTGTATGTGTGTATTTTTATCAAGTAACTTTAATCTTGATTGACATTTACGAGAGAATTATATGTGGACATTTTGATTATGAATTATATTATTATACTATACAGTGTATATTTTTTATATAGATTTATAATCTATTATTTATAATACGCTTTTTTATTCTTTTGTATGTGTAAAAATATATTAAAAATTTTATATTTATAATCTTATTAAATTATTTTATTATTTTGGATTATTGCATTATTATAAAGATATTAATTTTTTATGAGTTAGAAAAATTATTATTTTAGTGCCTAATGTATGGGTGGACGTCTTTATTTTTTGTTTTGAGTTATAATTTGAAAAATATCAAAATAATAAGAATATTTCGAAAAGAAATGTTCAAATAATTCAGAATATTTCTGCCAGAAAACATGAATATTCATAATTTTTAATTGGATAAGATGATGATTAGTAGTTGGAAATCCGTGGCTGTTTGAAGTGCCCCGAAAATCAAGTACATTTAAGAATTTTTTTGCAGAATAGTAAAAACGAAAAGTATTGTATAGGACAGGTATTAAAATTCTTAAAAACCAGTGCAGATTTAACAAAATAACTGAATATCTAAAGTCATTATTTATATAAAAAGAACAAAAGTTAAGTTATGAAGTACAAGATTTCACAAAACTAATTTCGCAATTTATCCTATATTCTAAATTTTGATATATTTTAACATGGATCATGTTTACAGGGTGGGGTACCTGTAATGGGGTACCTGGGGTACCCTAAATATTTTCGTCTAAGGGACTTAGAATAATTTCGATTTAGGGTCTTAAAATAATTCAACTTTAGGAACTTGGGATAATCCGGGTTTAGGGGCTTATAATAATTTAGGTTTAGGGACATATAATAATTCGGGTTCTAGATTGAGGGAGTTACTTAGAATATTTTCGATTTATGGACTTAAGGTGGCCTACGGAGTTTATAAAAAACGAATAATATGAACTAAAATTTACTGGAGATGAAGATAATTAAAAAACAAATCCATTGATCCCAAACAATACCCAGGTTCCCGATTAATTAAGAAAGAAATAAGCAACTGAAAATTTTTAAGGTTAACACGCGTTCTTATGGGAGTTGATACTGTTTTACTTCGTACTAATTCAAAAACGAATCTTTTTAGATAAAATTCTACACACATGTTATTTAACAAAAATAGAAACTTTTCCAAGAAAAAAATACAATAGTTGCCGATCAAATTATAAACACATAATTTTAGTCGCGGGCCCCGTTCAATAAAATGTTTTGTTTTTTTTAAATTTTGTTTTCACCGCACTCACTATATTATAAGAAAATGCATTATTATTAATAATAACTTCTAAACATTCACGTATCTATAAAATAAATAAGAAAATTTAATTAATTAGTTCTGCCCCCCTCTAATGCCAACCTACAATATACGGACCTAAAACTGTGAGCCACCTTAAAATAAGACTTAGAATAATTCGGGTGAAGGGGCTTAGTAGAATTGGGATTGAGGGACTTACTTATATTTCGATTTAGGTATAATGCATAAATGTTACGCAACATTACAATACAATTTACTATTTTTATAATTTTTAATCATCGATGTTAAGGTTCTAAACCCAAAAGTATATAATCTTTGTTGTTCAAGTTATTACAAGTTTTTTACAGGTTTATTTATATAGTGTTACAAGGTTTTATGTTATAATTTATTAAAGTATATATACTTAAAATCAAAAAAAATCGAAGTTAATTATAATGATACAAAAATAATTTAACAGTAATTAAAAATAAATTTTATAAACAGTTTCAAATCAATAAATGAAATAAAATATTTATTTTTGTCTAGATCAACTAGTTAAGTCTTTGATACTATGTTTCTCAAGTTTTTAAGTTTTATCAATTTTATATTAATTTAAAATTTATATTCATATTTATTTTATTTTACACTATTTTTATTGGTTATAACTAACTTTTTCACTGAAAAATAAAAACACTATATAAATACACATTTTGTACCTCTAATTAGTGTTATTTTTCACTTCTCTAATTATTTTTTCCCACTATATCGTATAAACACAAAATTTCTTTTATTGGATTCCCTTTGATTGCCTTCCTTATGGTGTCATCCTCATTCCTGTTTGACCCACCATTTTTTTACTTCCATGCATTTAGCTCTTTTACAAGTTTGCCTTAATACTTTTTCTAGCTTCTTTGCAGTCACAGATATGTCTAAAGAGTTCTTTCTCAATTAAGCATATTCTGCATTCTTCATCTTTAAATCCCTTACTCCCTTCCTTGCTCAGTTTCCCACATCAAATTCTTGCCCATTGCTCTCTCCAGCTACCTTTTATATTTTTATCTTCCCAATATTATTCTCTCATAAAATTTTCCTTGTATAGCTTGTACCATTCCCAGTAATTAGAATTATCTACTCTGGAAAAGTCTTGTTGTATATCCTGGTCCCTTAAAATACTTAGCCCCTCTGCCATTTTTTTGGCAAATTTGTCCCTTCCAATACCTTCACTTAATAATTTCTGCATTTTACCCTTTCCTGCTTCTTCCCAAGCCCGTTGCAAATCTTTTCCCTAATTTGTTGGCTCTGCATTTCTTATGCCTCTAATTTTTTCCCTGAAGCAGATTTCCTCCTTGATATATAGCTTATAGTCCTCTCTTGCGTATACAATACTAGGCTTCTCAAGCCTCCAGTTTCCACATATAGTCAGGTGTATCTAAATCCAAAATTACTTTGATTCCCTAAACGCGTATTATTCTAGGTCTCTAAATCGAAAGTATTTTAAGTCCCTAAATCAAAATTATTTTAAGTTCCTAAACCCGGAATATTCCAAGTCCGTGAACCTAAGTAATTAATTTTTAGTCAATAATCTTTTTTACATTTTTATTCGAATATTTTTGTAAATCCACATAATTATAATTAAAAAAATTATGAAAAACAAATAAGTTAATTACGATTAAATCCAATTTTATCATAAAATTCAAGTGTCAAAGCTCGTTTTGGCGACGGATTACTTCAAGTACGTATTTTATTTTATAATTTTTTTTTGTATATAATTTAACATACAGTCTGATTTAAGTTGGCTTTTTGCCGCACAGTTTGCACTAAACAGCGTAAGATAATTTATAAAACGAGAAATTACATGGCAAACATTTTTTAAATTTTGGTACTTTAAGAGTCATCAAATTCTTTCTTAAAATATTTTTGTATTTTTATATTCTTTCCCATTCTTTTGTATGCTTAAAACGTAAGTATTTTTAGAACATTAAAGTGCAATTACAGAGTGACATTTCCACAAATTAATGCATGATTAAGCAAAAGAAGCTTAATTATTTTTCTGAAAATTTTAATAAATTCCTGTGTAATAACTTAAAATTTTGAAATCAGGAATCAAATGCTGAAAGAAATTTACCATAATTCACAAACTGGTAAATTCAAAAATTATTTTTTTGCAAACAACTTAATCTATCAAAAAAACAAAACACGATTTTAGTTAGCCAAAAGCCAAAATTAGAATAACAATAACCAATATGCATAATTTCGTTACAAAATCAAAATTTATTCTGATTCTAACAAACACTAAAAAATACTAAAAATTCCAGATGCATAAATAATAAAAATAATTGTCAATAATACTTCCTGACATTAAAATAACAATACAAGTTAATATTTATTTCCTTTTTCACCCAATTAGTTTATAAAAGGTACACACATAATAAATTCATAACTTGAATTACCACACACACATCAGAGAAAAAGAACAGCTGTTAATTAAATTTAACAATGTTGCATCTTATTATATTTGGTGGTCATTATTTTTAGAATACAACAAAAATAAAAATCTTTTGTTACAATAAAGTAAGTTGAATGAATAAATATGAAAAATTATCTGAATTACATCCTCAATATAATTTTTTTTTGAGGTCTGGTTAAAAATTTTACATTTTATTGGTGATGGTTCGTTTGAAACTAACAAGACGATATTACGCATATTGAAAATAATATTGGCAATGTATATTATAAATAATACATTGTATTGTAATAAAATTCTGGGAATGAGAAAACCGCAATATGTGTGCATCACTCCAAACACCCTATGTTTTTTTAAAAAGAAACGCATCAATGTGTTTATGCTAAATGTATTATTATGTTTAATTGTAAAAAATTTATTGATGATCATTGTTAAATTCTACTTTGTTTTTGTCTTTAAAAGGTTCGAATTTTGATTTATTTGAATTCAAAATTATTTCAATCATTAAAGGTTTTTTTAAATTCATAATCAACAGATTAAAAAAATGGTAATCTTACGGTATTTTTAGAAACAATAACTTAGGCTGTAAGAAATTGATAGCGCATTCAGCAATTTAGTTAGGGAAACTGCAAAAATTTTACTAAAATTATTCCAATAAATAAATCCAATAAGTTTTCTTGTCAGCGACCAGAAGGCATAAAAGCATTTTATTGATTTTATTTAATTTTAAACTACAATTTATTTATAATAATATACATTTTAATAAAATTCTGAGAAGAAGCAACTTTTATGCGTATGTAAGCTTGTAACACCCTTAGTTTGCATATTATAAAATATTATAAAACGTAAAATAATATGAGTATACTAGAAATTTTATTTTTTTTAAATATCATATTGATTTATGCAATGCACTTTAAATAATAAATGTATGAATAATTATTTAAATAAATTGTTAGTTAAGAAAGTACAGAAGAAGCAGGTATAGACTAACAATTTTATTTGAAAGTTCACCTTATTTAAACAAGCCAGAACTAGTCCAATTCTATGATTCCGAAGGGTATTTATTCCAAGTCTCTAAATTGAAATTATTCTAAGTCCACTTGATCCCCTTCCCCTAAAAACGTAAATTTTTTACCTCTAACCTTTAAAACTTCCATTCCCCCCTCCTATTTTAAGGCTCTTTTCCGGGTACCCTTTCCATTTTAATAGCTTATAAGGACATGAACAATTCACATAATATATCTAAATAAAATGTGTTTAGTAGGGAGCATTGTGGTTTTAATTTATATACGATTTTTTAAAATTATACGTTATAAATTTCCAGTACATATGGAACTTTTTTAATTTTTACAAAGTCCCGTTAAATAAAGATTTTTGCTTTAAAAATAAAATTTAGAATGTATTGACAAGATTTAACAAAATGGTGCTTTTAGTTGTTGGATATTTCTAATAACTCAATTTTCACAAGTCAAAACATTTAATAGTCAAATCCTCTATAGTTGTGAAATTATTTTAACGAAAAAATTGTGGGTGAAATGTTTAGATAAAGGTTCTGATTTAAAAACACTTTCCAAACTTTAATATTGTTCGAGTCTCATTGTCCAATTAATTTTTTTAATGAATCTCTGGTTTTTCTACTTTATATTTAAAAAATTAGGACAAATTAAAAGATAGCAAAAGTCTTTTTTCATTTAAATTAAAAAAAATTTTTTATTAGTACAGAATTATGGTAGAAACATAATTAACCGCTAAGCTAGGGTAGGTATGTTAAAATATCAAAAAATTTCGCTGAAAAAATACCATATGGCATTTTATTTTGGTTTCAGGAATTGCATCCTGAAGTTGTAAAACCAGGTTAAAATCACATATGAAAACTTACCTGAAATTCATAATTTTTCAATATTTTCAAGCTACTTCTTAGATTATTTCAGATTCTATGTAAGTTCTATAGGTAATCAGATATAACCTCTTTTTTTGAGCTTTTGATTCCAAAGTCTTCCAAAAACTGATACTCTGAAAACAAAAAAATATTTCTATTATTTAGAAAATGCTATGGTTATGAAACTCTCCATAATAAAAAAAAGCCTTCAATACCACACAGAGTATCAGTTGCTCTCATCAGCATATGTTATTAAAACATTCTTTTTTATTTTTTGTACAACAGTTAAACATCATTTAATTCTATCATTTGTAACAACACATTCTACTATGTATTTACGATAAACTCTGTAATTTTCTTTTTATTACATATTTTTTTTTGAAGTATCGAAACTAAACAACACGTTTTTAATATAAAAATAAAATACAATGTAACAGAAATTTTTCTTTTTTCTTACACCTATTTATAAATAAATAATAATAATAATCGTATCATTGCGTGATGATCATGTGTGGGTTAGAAAAAATCAATCATGCGTTTAAATTTTCTAAGAATTTTTAATTTTTTATCAGACAAATGTTTTTTTTAATAAATATAATGTTATTTATGTCATAATTTAAGGCTTTTATTTTTTAAAAAAATATGTTTTTTTATTTTAAAATATGTAATTATGATAAATAAAAGTTTATTTCGTATTTAAAACCGCGAAGTATTACTATAATAACAGTATTGGTGATAAAGTAAAAGGGGTTAAAATATAAAAGTTTATATATAAAGTTTATTATAAAATATTAAAATTACCCCCCATTTTTTATAAGTAAGCATTATGTTATTAAAAAAAAATAAATTTTTTTTTTCTATCTGTTTAATTATTATTTGCAAAGTTTTTTAAAAGAAAGGGTTAGAATTTATTAAAATAAAAGTTAGGTTATGTGTTTACAACCCTTTCATAAAAAGATATATTATAAGTTTTAAATTTAGCAAGAAAAAATTTAACTTTTTTATTATAAAATATTTTGAACGAGTGTTTATATGTACACAAACAACTTGCATGGAACATGTTTATGTTTACTGGCTACTTGTATATTACAAACATTCTAGATTCAACTTGCATTATTCTTAGCCTCTAAATTAAATTGAAGTTATTCTAACAAGGGTAGTGTCAGCTATTTGGGATGCCAATTTGTTTCTAAGTTTCAGGATAGGCTATGGTAATTGAAAAAAAAAAATACCCTCAGTTTACCCGAATGGACCTCCAGGGCCTAAAATTTAGATCCCCTATGCTATAAGATACGGTTTATTTAAGCTATCTTCTAAATGACGATGCTACCCCTTAAGTCAATCTTTTACCTTTCGGTTAGTCTCCTTCTTTGTGTGAATCTTTACCGTTATAGTCAATAAACCAAATGCCCATTTTTAGCCCAAAATGACTAAATTTAAAACTGATGCCTAAATTGTAAATTTTCATGAAAAAAGGTTTTATAGGTCTTAAATGTTTTGTATACAAGTTTTAGATTTTCATAAACTCCTTAATCATCTATTTTCAATAATTCGTTTACGAGATATGTATTACAATTTGAAGATGGAGTCTCAATTTGAAATTTTATTGTAAACGCTAATTTCGAAAATAAATTAAGCAAAAGTAACAAGTAAAAAATTTTTGGATACTTGAAGCTTGTAGAAAATTTTTGAGACCTATAAAACCTATTTCAGACAAAAATTGTAATTTTGGCATAAATTTGAAATTTGGCCATTTTGAGAAATAAAAATTAGGTTTATTGACTATAACAGTAAGAGAATTACTGATAAAAAATTGCGGTTTTTGTGGATTAAAAGGTAAAAAAAAGGATGACTATTTTGAAACTGACATGAGCTACATTTTTACACTTTATAATTACAACTTTTTCGGCAAATCAAGTACGTACTGCATAAACAAGTTGTTAAAACATCAAAAATTTACCCATAATTTAAAAAAACCTCATAGTATTTAGGCAGCGTTTACATTTATAAAATAATATGCATAAAATAAAAGTATCCATAAATATAATAATAAAACATTAAATCATAAATCGATAAGGTTAAACGGCATCGTTGGCGGTCCTTGATCGATAATTAATGAAGTTAAAAAAAAAATAAAAAAACGTATAGGCGGTTATAATATAACTAATAAGAATCTCATATATAATATATACATATATAAATGATGCAACAAGCAACAACAACAGCAACAAGAAAAGAAGAAATTGCCAAAGGTATATAAAAAAAAAATGAAGAAATTTCGTTGCACCAATATATGCAGCTTTTAAAACCATAATTTTACTCCCTTCTGTGTGAGGTCTCGCGCCTTTTTCTTCTTTAGTTACTTCGTATATATATATAGTTTATGAAACTAGTTAGTTCGGGGAAGAAAGTAATAAGGTATATTAAAAAAAAAAAAAAGCTTCTCTTCGTGTGATTTTTCACAGCATGAAAATTAAAGGTTACGTACATTTTATAATTGAACTAATGATGAAAAGATCTAATTTTGTTGCTGTTATTATTATTAGTTTGTGTTGCGAAGGCTGATTGTATCCTGTTTGTAATTTTTAATAATCGAAAACCTTAATCTGACATTTTTTCTGAATTTTACTTTGGAGATCAAAAAAATTCTTGTAATTCTAATATTTTCGTTACTTGTAAATTTCTGAAGAAAATTAACCAGATCACAGAGATTAACATGACAAACTGGGCCTTTTTGACGCAGAAACACTCACATAATTTATCATGTAATAATATTTATAGCATATAATTACATGATAAAGTTGTACACGAAAGTAAAAATGAATTGGTTCTACGGTATAACGAGTTTGAATATTAATTTTTTATATGAAATAAAATTACTTAATTTATTCACGTAATTTAGACATAATTTGTTTCTGTGTACTTTGACCATCTCTAAAAAATATCAAATGATATAACTGCATAAAATGGCGTAAATAAATGGGTGCATATTGTTTAAATGTTTTAGTTTAATAATCTAAAAATCAGCCCAACTCTTGCCAACGTTCTTTCAAATAAAAACGCTAAATTTACCACCCCGCATAAACAAACCTCAAAAAAAAAATGTACAAATTTAGAGTTTTACATAAAAATACAATCGTTGGTCAGTGAGTCAGTACGATATTACATTTTACTGACACACACTCATTAAAACACAATTATTTTCCCTCTATACAATGCACCTCGTATTCAAAACTCTATATTTAACGTCAGTCAAAAAAATTGCAAACAAAAAATTTTTACTTTTACATAATAAATAAAATGACATTATTTTATTACATAATTACATAATTTTCTGTATATAATTACATGCATTTATATAGCTAGTTAGTTTTTCAAAAAAATGTGTTTTTTCAAAAAAAATATCAATGTCAAATTACATTATTACGAATCTGCTACTGTACGTTAAAATTATATTATAAATAAAATTTGAATGTAGAGTATAAATAATAACCAAATTACATACATTTACATTTTTTGAGTAAGTATATGCTTTTTTAAAAAATGTATTAAATGTAATTAAGTTATTATTATTACTTTTTAAGTTTCTTCTTCTTTATTTTGAATAAACAGAGTGTTTCTTTGGTCTTTTTGAAAGAGTATTTTTGCTTTAAAGACTTGTTTTTTTTATTGTTTTTAAACAAAAAGTTTTTGTCAGACGTGACTCGGGCAGTTAAAGACCTAAGAAACTATAAAATCGGGTTGGGCGCAGTTGCGCTAATCGTGTGCCATGATTTTATCTAGGATTAAAAAAAGGTACCACTTGCGCTAATTCCTAGGTATCAGTTGCGCTAACCGTTTGTGCCATCATTAAAAATTCATATTTTATTTTTATATTTACATTTTATTTATTAACAAATTTTATTTATTTACATTTTTTTAATTATATTTTTTACATTCTTTTTGAACATATAGTCAAAACGCGTTAAAGCTCCTGATCTATACTTGTTAAGAGTTCTTTTTAAGAAAGCAATATGTTTTTTATAATTATTATTTAGCACACTTCTTGATGATATTTTTATGTCAGACTGTAGCAAAATATAAACTTTTTCTTGTAGTTCTAACAGAACTTGTACAAATATAAAAATATTAGGATGTAGACTGCTAAAAATTTCTTTGAATCCATTGAAATCAGCACATTGTGCACTTCGTCTATATTTTTAGGTAGAGCTGGAAAAACTGAAGATTTGGCTCTGTAACAATTTCTTCTGGCTCTAAAGAAGTCTGTTGCATTTCTTGTCTGTTGCAGCTCTTGTCTTAAATGTTTTGAAGGTTTACTGCTTATATCATCTACAGCTTTGCGTTTAACGGAATTGGATAAAACTTGTCTAGGTAAATTTTTTAGCTGATCATGTTTGTGTTCATTAACAAATTTCAAAACATTATCATCACTATCTTTAAATATACTGGGTTTACAATTTTTAAATATTTGTTTATAATAAAACAAAATGAACATTGGCGCAACTGAAACCATGAATATTTAATTCATTGGCGCAACTGATACCATGAATATTTAATTAGGTAAAATATAATCTATAATCTTGGCACACGGAATTAGCGCAAGTGGGCAAAAAAAAGGGGAGATTAGCGCAACTGGCCATCACCCATAAAATCCGGGAGTTTTGTATTTTCGTTATTCGGATTTTTCTTTAAGAAAATAGTAAGAATTGAATTGTAGCCATTTGCACAAAATTTTGCCTCAAAAAAGAATAAAAATCAGATAAATCTTTATTTTTTGCTGTGAGATCTAAGATTTAAAAACTTTACAAAAATCATTTATACACTTATGATTTCATTTTGCCAGTTCGCCAACACGAATAATTACTACCCAGTTTTAAATTTAATTTTTTCAATGTGTTTTTCTTTTTAAGTATACAATAATTGTCACTAATTACTGGCATAATTATATCTTTTTTGTCATATCCTGTTTTTGTATTTGCAAAGGGACGATTTATTGTAAAAATATTTCTTTTTTAGCTTACTAACAAATACACGGTAATTAAAAATTCACAAATT
The DNA here is from genome assembly GCA_022575985.1 of Anagrus nilaparvatae. NCBI lineage: Eukaryota > Metazoa > Arthropoda > Insecta > Hymenoptera > Mymaridae > Anagrus > Anagrus nilaparvatae. The sequence continues at coordinate 6,067,188 of JAKSXM010000287.1, forward strand.
ATTCTAACATGTAAAACAATGTTAGTTTTTGTTCTTTTGTGTTGAAATTATTTCTGCAGTTGACTGATGATACCCAGGCCCTGGCAAACTTCGTGTATTCGATTGAAAGAAAAAACACTTATAGTTTAATTTTGTTTTTTGTTTACGCAAAATGTGTAAAATCGTTCAAAAGCATGAAATTGTAACATAATATTTTTTGTCATAAATAAAAAAATTTTTTTCAGGTTCAGTTTTCCATAAATTCTTAATTAGTCATCCGAAAATCTTATAAGTGGCTCATGTGTTATAACCAACGAGCATGGGACAAATTGACTTTGTAACAGTTTTAACTTATATCCCAAATTATTTGAGGCCCTAAACCTGGATAATTTCAAGTCCCTAAACCTGTACTACCTTAACGACGCTCTGTCCACCACAGGGTGTTTTTTGCGCAGCATATTTGTAACTAAAATATTTTAACCATATATTTATTTATAATAATTTTTTAATGAAAGAATCAATGCTTTTCAGTATTTAGTACAAGAATATAAAAAAAAAAGTTAAAAATGTTTATTTGTTTAAACAAATACGACCTGTTAAATTTTTGAAATTTTTGGGTCATAAAAGCCTGAGTTCCCAGATCTGGGCTACTTGGATCAAAATTCTGCTTGGCTCATATTGAAGATCATTCAATTCTAGGTGGAGGTATCGTGGGAAATTTTTCGCTAAAACTCTTCAGTAATGAGTTACAGCTATTTGTTTATAAATTTTAGAGCATTTTAAACTTTTTTTTTATAAACAATTAGCTGTAACTCATTACTGAAGAGGTTTAGCGAAAAATTTCCCACGATACCTCCACTTAGAATTGAATGATCTTCAATATGAGCCAAGCAGAATTTTGATCCAAGTAGCCCAGATCTGGGAACTCAGGCTTTTATGACCCAAAAATTTCAAAAATTTAACAGGTCGTATTTGTTTAAACAAATAAACATTTTTAACTTTTTTTTTTATATTCTTGTACTAAATACTGAAAAGCATTGATTCTTTCATTAAAAAATTATTATAAATAAATATATGGTTAAAATATTTTAGTTACAAATATGCTGCGCAAAAAACACCCTGTGGTGGACAGAGCGTCCTTAAGTCTTTTAATCGAAAAAATCCTATGTCCCGAAGGATTATTTTAAGTCCCAAAACTTGAAATATTTTAAGTCTCTAAACCCGGATTATTAAGTCCCTAAATAGAAATTATTCTAAGTCCCATTTGATCCCCTCCTCTTAAATCGGACACATTTGACCCCTCCCCCTCTTGATTTTTGGATTCCCAGGGTTCCTCTCCCTATAAACATGTTCCATGTTAAAAGCAATATAGTGGGCCTAATCTTCTCACTATTTGTGAATATTGCAAAAGCACTCTTAAAAAAGTGTTTTTTGATGATCAGGGACCAAAATCTTGGTTACCAAAAATAACCGCAAAACCGTGATTTGATTGGAATAAAATATCCGTATATTCAAAATAAAAATGTCATTCAAACATATGCTAAAAATTAAAATATGAATATAGCTTAAAAATTTGAATATATTTATTAAAAGTCATTATTAATTTGAATTTTAATAGTATTTTAATACATATATCTACCTTACCTACAAATAAACTCAATACAACAAAAAAAACACATCATCAATGTATAAAATGATCAAACCCACCAGCATATAAAAATTAAATAATAATTTACTACAACCTTTAATATATAACATCTTTCTTAACAATAGAAAAAAAACACTCTATTCAGTATTTGATTTACCCACAATAAAAATAATTGAGTAGTACAGAAAATGATATTTAGTCTAAATTAAACGTATTAGTTTCAGTTGGTATTCTACTACATAAAATGACATGATATTTTTTTTCAAGCAGCTGTTTTTTGCTAAATTTTTATATTAATCAATCTTATAACGTTAAATATATAAACTTTTATTTTTTAAATTTTAATTCGTTACGGTATGTGTGAGTACTTGTCTAAAATTTATAAGCGTGAATATTTAGGGTATCAAGCCCCTTATATCCATGAAAATTTATTTTTTTCAAATAACAAAAAATTTTTTTTTCTATGCTGAGATTTTTCTTTATTTATTTATTAAACGACGTCATCAGTCTTTTTTTTTGTGTGTATGTGTGTGTTTATTTAATCGATTATATATAAATTGTATAACTTTTTTATACTTTCTGTTTGTTAAGAAAAGGTATAGAAAAATAAATGGTTTAAATCAATAAATGTTACTGTATGTGCTTGATCGAATAATTATTAGTTTCTATTTTTCTTCATGTTAAATAAATATTTTTTTTTAATTGTGTGGGCTTACAAATTTTTTTATTTAATGAGGAAGGTGTTTGGGTCTCGTGATTGGTAAAACTCTTATTTTTTAAAATAATATTGTACTCGTAAAGATGAGAAACCATCGAACCCCAACGATATTTATATGAATCCCTGCAAATAAGTTCATCATAAAATGAGGTTGCTCTAGCATCAAATTAATACTGTTGCTTTACAATAATAATAGGTAATTATTGGCTTTTAAATTTAGCAGTTTAATTCTAATTTTTTAAGTACAATGGCTTGTTTCAATGCAATGAAGATTTGAATTTTTCATTACAGGGAATCAAATCAATTATATGTCAGCCATTGTTTATGTACAACTTGAATCTTTTGATTTTTAAAATTCCTTATAAACCAAGTTTTCTAATAAAAAAAGTGCTGATGAAAAGGGCAAACTTGATCTTCTTAACAATTTTTATTTTGCCCAATTGTATGGAAAAATGTTAGATTTCTGATTTTTTTAATTTTTCGTCATTTTGTACTGAAAAAGTTCTGAAACAGTGAAAAACTTTAACCAATATGGTTCACCAGGTCAAAGAGCTCAACAAACCTGATATAAATGGATTTAAAGATTGAAAATTTTTCATTTTTAGAAATTTTGGCTTTCTTCGCTTAAAACCATTTAAATTTGTTACTTTTTGAAAAAAAACTATTTAACTGATACGAAGACCCAACTTTCATTTTTAAACTCTATTATTGATACGATTTGATGCAATTCAAATCTATGAAATTTTAATATTTTTTATATTTTAAAATAAGACTTGCAAATAATATCTACCTTTTTTCAGCATTTAATTATAATAATTTTTATGTAATATATAATACTTTGTATGTGTAAAAAATAGATAAAAAAATTATAAGTACAAGAACAGAAGTTTAAAAAATCTATAAATATGCTACTTTTTTTTCAAATTAAAAATTTAAAAACCATATTCGCATGTTATATCTTTTATTCTATTTGTATAAATATATTAATTTTTTTTTAAGTGTAATTTTCTTTACATATACTTTTTTTTCACATAATATACAGTGATATGTAATTACAGTACTTCTAAACTAACTGCAAATAGCAAAGTTTCCTGTATGTACTTTGCATAAATTTTTAATTTTTTTAAAATTACTTTTATAGATCTATCAAGTACTATGTTTTTTTTTTTATTCATATGTATAAATCTGATACAAGTGTTTTTTATTTTAAAAAATTTTATGCAACTTTATTTTATAATATAAAATTTTTAATTTGGGGTGGAGGACAATCAGAAAATATTATCGTCTAGAATATTTGGAGACTATCGCTAATATAAGTTTTCTAAGTAGGTCCTATATTTAAACTGAAAAAAATTCCGTTTGTGGCAGCAGAAATTTCTCTTTTTTATTTTAATTGATTGCAAATGGCATAAAACGTAAAGAAATGAAAAATTAGTTTTACTCATTTAAATTGTGAGCACTGCGGCATTATGGGACTTGAAAAAAAATTTTTTTAATCAAAAAATAATTTTTTTTCTTTAACTTTTCTTTAGTTTTTATGCAATTTGCAAGCATTTTAAGGAAAAAAATAGGGATTCTAGTAGCGGAAATCGGATTTTTTAAAGTGTATTTAATAGATCATTATTGAATCAATTTCTTTACAAAATTTCTAGAACAGAAATATGGTTCTGTAGATAAAATTTCCTTAAATTCGTTATTTTTTAGAAATAGTTTAAGTTCGATAATAGTACAAAATACTCAGGAAAATGCAAATTTTTTTAAATAAAATCGGCTGTTACCGCAGATTAAAATACAGACCTTTCAGTTTGGGCATTTACGTAGAAAAAAAGATTGTGGGTTAATAAGGGTAACAAACCTTGATATCTGAATTTAAAGAAAACTTATAACCGAGTTTGTGTAAACACAACCTAACTGCATGGAACATGTTTACTTCCAGCTGAGAACTAGGTATAATACAAATGTTACTCAACATTACAATACAAATTTCTATTGTTGTAAATTGTAATTATCACCTTACTAGTTGTTAAGATTCTAAACCCAAACTATTTTGATTCCCTAAACCTGAATTATTATATGTCCCTGAACCTGAATTATTCCAAGTCCCTAAATCGATATTATTCTAAGTCCATAAACCTGTATTATCCTAAGTCCTTAATCCCAGATTTTTCAAAGTCTCCTAATTATTCTAAGTCTTATTTGACCCCCCCCCTTAAATAGGACAAATTTGCCCCCCCCCCCCTTAATTTTCAAATTCTGAAGTACTCCCTCCATATAAACATGTTCCATGTTAATAATTTAGGACAAGCATGTATTCAGAGGGGGGGGGGCAAGGGGACAGACACCCCCCATTAATTGAAAATGTTCAGTAAAAATAGCCTCATTTTATACATTTTAACATGGCACATGTTTATAGAAAGAGGTCCCTGGGAATCCAAGTCAAAAGCGGGGGGGGGGGCAAAGAGTGTCAGATTAAAGGGGGGAGTGTCAAATGGAACATAGAATAATACGGGTTTAGGGACTTATAATAATCTGAGTAGGGACTTAAAAAGTTTTCGATTTAAGGACTTAGAATAATTTTGATTTAGAGACTTAGAATAATTCAGGCTTAGGGTAATAATTCGGATTATAAAACTTTTTTGCTATGGTTCACTTCTTCCCATATTGATAACCATCTTTTTTTTGCTTCTTCCTTTTTCATCTTTTGAAGTTTTCTTTTTGCCCTCGCCCATCTTCTTCTATGCTTTGCCTTTTTTTTGCTTTTGAAAAACCTTCTAATGCATTTCCATACTTTTTTCTTTCGCTCCCTTATTTCTTTGGATTCAAGAGGCCAGGATTTCCCTCCACCTCTTGTTTTGACCATGCTTGGACCATGCCTACTTTATTTGCTACTTCCCAAATTGAATCTAATAGCCAGCTGCATCTTTTTTCAACTTCATCTTTCCCGTGGGTTTCTTTTTCCCTCTCCCATTTTTTTTCCATTTTCTCCCTAAACATTTCCTCTTTTGCGCTCTCAAACTTGAGGTATTCTGTTCTGACTTCTGTTTTATCAAGACTTCCCTCCTATTTCCACCCATTGCCTCAAATATTATCGGGAAATGATCCGATAAATGCTAAATAGTATTTAAATAGTAAATAAGTTTTTTTAAATTTATTAAGAACTGTTAGCACTACTACCACCCATTTTATTATTTCTAAATTTTATAAAAACATATCGACCTTTTTGGGCAGTTTAAATTAATTAAAATAACTATTATAAAATTTGTCGAACCCGCATATAAAAATTTGATTAATTCTGAAACTATTAAATACCCATATAATAATGAAACATTAATTAATCGCACAGCCATAAAACATTCAGTTCTTAAAAGATGCATAAAAAAAACAACAATAATAAAATAAAAAAAGCCATAAGGGATACAATAATAAAAAAAACAAAAAAAAAGCACATCAGAAGATTACATACATAAGAAATATAGTAATAAAAGTTTTTAGCTACCGGTCACATTTGCATGATAATATGCAGGGTAAACCGCATTAAGTCGTTCGCACGTAAAAAAAAAAAACACGCGAAATTTTTCGATCTTCTTTTATTACATTACAATACATAATAATAATAGCATATACTATAGGTGTATGTATATTATCATCATCATCATCATCATCTGCTGTTATTATTATTTTTTTTTTCATCTTTATTATTATTTACTACTACTTCATTAAATTCTATTGAACATATTCACACTTATAATGTAAATTCTAAACGCCCCTAAAAATATATCTTTATTAAGTTATGAATACTTTTATAAATAATTGTATTTTCGTGCTAGTCAAACATAATATCGATGAAAAGTCAAAAAAAGCTTTTTTTTTGAAATAACAATAGAAAAAAATTTCTATTTAAATAATACAAAATGAGTTTTTAAGGTTAGTTTTATGAAGTGTTGGTTTCTTTTTGTTGTCGAGGGGTTTTACTTGAAATGCTCATAAATCCGATTTTCTCGCAAATTTTAAGCGCCCTCTTAAAAACTATTATTTACGTAATTTGTCACGCTTAGAGACAGTGATTTGATTTTTCCCTGTTGAAAAATAAAAGGGAGGAAATTTATATATATTTTAGGTTGTTTTAATGATAAATTATCTTTAAATTTTATTGTCTGGATTTATATTATTTAATCATGTAAGAAAATATTTTAATTGAAAAATTACATATACATGCCCAAGTTAGGGCAGAATTTCACATAAAAACACGTTTTTAGCAAACTTTATTTCTAAAAAAAAAACCAGTATTTTCTTGTATACCAAAAAATTTGACAAGTATTTCTTAATTAATCATATGTTAAACTAATTATTTGATAGACCAATTATTATTTAACTTAAAATCCAAAAAAAAAAAAAGTATTTAAATGATTAAACAGTTTGAAGATATAGTTAAAAAAAGGGCCACCCTGTAAAAAACACATGTATAAGAAAAATTTGTGTGTGGCCCAAAAGAAATGGTTGATTCTTATGGTCATAAGGTAAATGTCGGCATATATCTCTTTGATGTTGTTGGGCAGCTTTCTTCACTGCTGTAATATATAAAGATTCAAATACAAAAAGAGTAGAAAAAAAAAATGAATAAAGGAAGGGGTTTAAAAAAAAGTAAAACGTGTGGACACGACCCTAACCTAACATTAAAAACATGTAACGGAAAATATTTAATGACAAATTTTCTAATTTTTCTGCGGTAATAAAATTGAATTTCCTGAAAATGTTTTTCATTAAAAAATTTTTTGAATTAACGCAATTATATGTAAATTATATATTTTTTTAATTATTTTTGCATTTATAAAAACACGTATGTTAAAAATTTAATTATACACGGAAAAAAAAAATTAATCTATAAATTAAATATAGAAATTATTATAATAATAATAGAATTTTTTTTTCTTTTTTTGTAAAAACGTACAATTTAATATTGCGTCTTAAAATTGAATCTTTTTTCTTACTTAAATTACAATTTAAAAATTATACGGTAGATTTTTAATATGTCATCAAGAATTTTGTTATTTGAATTAAGTAAATGTTTTGTTTGTTTCTCATGGGAAAATTTTTCATTTATTTATTTAATTTTTTGATATTTTTTATTTATATAAAATTTAATTATTTTTTAAAATAATAAATATTATTATTTCTGTGTGTGTGGATGTAAGTGACTAAAGTTTTATGTTATTAAATGTTTTAGTAATTTTTTGAAAGTTTTACTGCTTCTTGGGTTGAATTATAATAATTTTTTTATAAAGTTATTATTATCATTTAATTTTTGAGGATGTAACTAAATTTTCATGTATATTTTGTGTTTTGATTATTGAATATCAATTTTGAGTTTTATTAGGTTTTAGCACGGAATTTTATTGATTTATTTGTGAATTTAAATTAAATAGTTATTTTGTGTTTTTTAGTCAAATTGCTGGAAATTACTGGTATTGTAAGGTTTTGGGGGAAAAGGATTTTTTTAAAAATGTTTTTCTGCTTGGTTCGAAACTTTTACTAAATTTTTGTCTTATTAAATTAGAAAATCTGTTATTTTAAAATTTATAAACCTGAAAACTAAGAGTGTGTGGTAACTTGAAATTTCAGGTACTCGACTTGAGAGTTCAAGGTTTTTTCAGATCAAGTCGGGTTTAATAAAGTTTAAGATTCAGCCAAAATTTTTCAGAAAAAATTCTGCTAAAAATTCGAAAATTAAAAAAAAAACCCTCAAATTTTCAGGTTAGATGTCAGGCACACCCCTACTGCAAAACACAAACCGGAAAAAAGGTGAATTAAGGAAAATAATTAAAACTTCGTAACCTAAAAAATAATTCTTTTATCTGGATCTCTGTGCTTTTGCAATCAATAGATTACAGATTTTCAGAAATTGTTTTTTTTTTGTTATTCTAAGAATTTTAGTTTTAAATAACGGGTATGTTTATTTAATAAAATGGAAGCAGTCTATCAACTCTTTAAATAACTTAAGCTCGTTTTAGGTAATGTCTTCTTATTTTAAAAAAGGGTGTTTTATATTCGTTTACAATTCGCGCAACCCTCGCCCATTTACCATTTCTCACCTGATGATCAACCTATCCTACCCATTCATTATCAAAAAAGGGGAGCAAAAATATCTCGTTTGAGACTAAAGTAAAAAGAGTTTTTGTCAAATAGTTTTTACCTGAATTTTCACAAGCTACTAATTATGTTAGGTAGCATAAGTTTAAAGTTGAAATAACAAATGGAATGGGGTTGCTGAGATACAGGAGACATAATTTTATTGGAGTATTTTCTAAAATTTACAATTCTTGCTACTAATATTAAAATTTTCATATTTGAGCTTTATGTAATTTTTATTTTTCTGGAAATAAGACTTAGGATTCTCCCTTAATGTAAAAAAAATCCATTTTTTCAATTAAACATAATTTTATAGACTTTTTCAATTAAATAAATAAAACTACCAACAAACTTATATTACTTGCAAGCTCATATATTTTACTATGGAAATAAAAATTGTGTATAATACACCATTGATTTGCGGTTATGTAACAGTAATAAGTCTATACTTACATAAAGAAAAAAAAAAATAATAAATAAAAGTATATCATCAGTTATACTGACAATATAAGAAAATGATTTACAATTATTATTTATTTAATAAAAAAAAAAATAAAATTACTAAAATTATAAAATCAATAAAGAAAAATTAAAACCACAAAAACTTTTAATACAATTTATTTTGCTTCAGTTTTAAACAGAAATGCCACAGATAAAAAATGGGACGATTATTCGTTTAAAAAAAATGTCTAGTCGTCAGCAATTAGAAAATTATAAATAATAGTAATTTTTATAAAAAAAGGTATTATCTTGAAAGTTTATAAGAAAAATCTATACAGCAATAACCCTCCATATTTAGTTGTTTAATGTTTCATAGCACGCCATTTAATTTTTATTTATAAACTTATTGTACATGAACGATTCTGAGATAGTTCGGTAAAATTTATCATGGGGTGTCTATATTGGTTTTAGAATATTTGAGTTACAAGCTAGGATTCTTATCAATTTTTATTTTTTTAGAATTATTCATTTAATTTTGAAAGTTCTTGTAGTTATTCTAGCAATTTTTAAATTTATTTTTGCAAATCTGTATTTTGGTAAATGAAAATTTCTTAAATTCCAAAATTGAACCCTAGAATTTACAGTAGTTATTAGTATTTAAATTTTTTTAATAAATAGATATTTTTTGGTACACAAAGTATCAAAAAAAAAAAAAAAAAAAAAAATTAAAATTTGCTGACATTTGGATTTTAGAGTCAAACTAGCCTAGAAATATCTTGTATGAATTTACAAGCAAAAATTTTTTCAGAAGACGAAAAACTAAAATAATAACAGTTAAAAAAATAAAAGTTTTGGAAAAATCTAGTTTTTAATTGTAAGATAAACTAAAAATATTTTTTTACCAACGTATAAAAACCACCCATGGTGGTTTCTTTGCTCTTTTCTTCCAAAATCACCCATAGAAAAGTTTTTTTTAAATATCAAATATTCAATAAATATTAAATCTTGACCTTCCATCCCTCCATATCCATAATCTATAAAATTTATTTACATAAAACATATTTTTTATTGCACGTATATTTTCTCTTTCACTTAAATAATTGCACCGATATATAGACGATATTTTTATAAACATTTTACCTTCATTTTTTATGCAAATAATAGAATTAAAGAGTATAACGTATATTAAAAATCAATAATTTGTAAATTAATGGCTAGAATATTGATAATTTTATTTTCTTTGTAAATATAATGATACACCCTAGCTGTCAGTTTAATAACAGCTTACGAATGTTTATGATCTATAATTATTTTATATATATATAAATTATAGATATTCTGCAAATTTACTTATCAGTATAACACTTGAACTGTTTTTTATTGGGTTATACCGAATTTTATGAGGCTACCGAAGTAGCAGTAGATTTTACAATTTTTTGGTACTTAAAAATTAAATTTTTTTTATCAAAACCACCTAAATCATTCCACAACACAATAAAACCCCAAAAATTATATTTATTAAGTAATTCCCAAAATAACCAAAACTGAACCTACAATTAACATAATAAAAACGTTAAAAAAAATTACATATTTTTCCTTTATCTTCTGATAAAAAAAAAATGCTACCGTCGGCGGAAATGTTTTATATTCCTTTATATTATTTTCATAAATTACAAAAAAAAAGTCACAAATATGATAATAGCAAACTTTTTTTTTTAAACCACTCCTTTTATTCTTATATTTTTTGCAAATCCCTTCCTGTCTTATACATTTATGATAATAAAATATTATTAACACACTCATATTGTTTGCATTTCGCATGTTCAAAGTACATCTGTTGGATGAAAAAAAATGTTTGTTTACTTTCAATTGAATTTTTTCATAATATAAAAAATTTGTATCAATATTTATTTTTATAAATTATCGATTATAATTTAAAAGAAAATAAAGACATTATTTTTTTAACGATACAAAAGTCAATTGAACTTATCCTTTATTCAATATTTTTGATTGATACCTCAACATCCTATGTGTATAATTTACAAATATTATTGGTATTAAACACGCATATATTTATTATTTAACAAAATAATTATCTTGTATAATATATGGAAATTTAAAGAATAGTAAAACCAAGAGAAATATTATAATAAAGACCTCAAAATTTAAAAAAAGGAAGTTCTATTATAATTTTATTCGTATAGCTTCATTTTTTGATAAAAAATAAAAACCACATCCTTTATGTAAAATAAAGGAACATATTTTGGGCATTATGGTAGATTTATTTACTTATTGTTTAAAATATGAATAAATTATTTTTTGATTATTTAAAGAATTTAAAAAAAAATATTTTTTTTTTTTGGAAACGAATTTTTATATTTCATTTAATTTTTTATATCAAAATTTAACGTTCTTGTAAATCATAATAAATAGATTTTAAAATAAAACTTAAATTTTTTTAAAAAATACTCTTTACTAAAATTCAGCAAGTCATTTAATTTGATAATTTAATAGAGAGATATTACAAAATATGTTATGCTAATAAATTACAATAGAAAATTAAATTAAATACAGTTATCATAAATGCATTTCCTGACAAAAAAATACAATCATTTGACCGACCCGGGGCCGCCACGCTCTCTCGGGAACATAAAGACGCTAAACATCGGCTGATGGCCAAGGCTAGACGACAAAACAAGGCTCTTTGCCTGCATTTTTTACGCGAGCATGTTAATAAAGACCCCTGGGGCCTTGGTTACAAAATTCTAATGGGGAAACTAAACCGGAGGTCTGACGTTACCCAATATGTAGTCAATGGAACCCAAACCTTGATTTTTCGAAGAAATTTGACTCGGTGGACCACAAATTATTGTTTAGTAAACTATTTAATTTAGGCATAAGGAGTTGGGCATTAAAATGGTTAATGTCATACTTAAATAATAGATCATTAAAAGTCTCATTTAATGGTACTCTACCTAAAAAATTTCTTGTAACCTCAGGAGTAGTCCAAGGCTCTCATACAGGTCCTTTACTATTCTTATTATTTATAAATGATATTTTCGATACTATTCAACATTCATAATTAGAATTATTCGCGGATGATTCACGCTTAAGGAAAAACGTCAGTTTGGAAGAGGAAGCACTGTTGCTCCAAGAGGATATTAATGGATTTCGTTCATGGTCACGTACCAATGGCATGCCTATTAATTTCACAAATACCCCAGTCAAATCGCTGTTTAGGGTGTATTTTCACTGGCCAACATGAGATTTGCTCTATTATTTGTTTTTTGGGTCACTGATAACGAAAATCGGGGTCTTTTCCGGGAGATATTTTCGGAACACCCTTAAATTTGCAAAAACTACCCCCAAAAAGGTTTTTTTTTTATATATTAGCAAACTGAGTTTCTTGATTTAGCCAAGAATTGGTCTAAGATGATTTTTTGGGTCACTGATTAAGAATTTGAGCTAATTTTTTAAGAATAATTAATATTTAACCCTTAAATTAGCAAAAACAACCCCTAACCTAAAAGGAGTGTATGCCCCTTTAGGGGTTGTTTTTGCTAATTTAAGGGTGAAATATTAATTATTCATGAAAAATTTTCCCAAATTCTTGATCAGCGACCCAAAAAACACTTAAGGACCTAATTTGGTCGCTTAAAGTGCAAAAATTGCAAATGCACCCCTTTTAAGGATTGTTTTTGCTAATTTAAGGGTGAAATATTAATTATTCATAAAAAATTACCTCAAATTTTTGATCCGCGACCCAAAAAACTCTCTTAGACCAATTCTTGGCTAAATCTAGAAACTCAGTTTGCTAATATATAAAAAAAACCCTTTTTGGGGGGTAGTTTTTGCAAACTTAAGGGTGTTCCGAAAACATCTCCTGGAAAAGACCCCGATTTTCGTGATCAGTGACCCAAAAAACATATAGTAGAGCAAATCTCATGTTGGCCAGTGAAAATACACCCCCCCCCCGCCCCGAAATTTGACTGGAGTAAAAAAGCAACTGTATTACTTTCTCAAGACTTAAATGCCCCATCAAACACAATTACAAAATAGACAATAATTCCATTCTCCATCGATCTAAAACAGCCTTCAAGGCATAGCAGAACTTAGGTTTTATTCACAGATCAACCTGACAATTCTTTCAATTCTGACAATTCTTTCAGCCTAACTACTCTTTCTAAATCTTTAATCATGCCTACCCTAACTTTTGCTTCAATTATTATCTCAACCCTTGAATCTTGAATGAACGATTTACTCTTTGTAAACAGAATACTTACTGATAACAGACTACCCAATCACCTAAAATCACTATTTAAAGAAAGAAATTCTGACTATAATCAAAGAAGACCTAGAAGAGAGCCACACATCCGGGAATTTTCCGTTCCACTTCTCTTTCTTTAGAATTAGAAGAGAGTGGGATATTTTATCCCTCGAGATAGGGACAACTTCTGATAATCAATAAAAAATATCTGAAAAAAAAATAGATTACGCCACTACGATTAATTTGATAGACAATAACCATAACATCCTGAACCTGTTAAAAGTTTATTATATTTTATGCTGTGATAAAACAACAAAAATTAAGAGTGAATTCTCTAATCCAATTTCATTTTTGACAAAATTATAATTCTTTTACTAAAATTTTATTATAATTATAATTTATTAATATTCTTAATTTTAAGTTTATACAAATTTTGATAAATAATCTAATTATCACTGGATGGGGTATTTGAACAAGTTTGGCTTGGTAGGGCGGGAGGGGGGGGGGGTGAAATGGACTTAGAATATTTTCAATTTAGGGACTTAGAATAATTTGAAGTGGGAGTCAGGCCTTGATAACAACAAAAACTTAGAATACTTTATGTTTATGGAGTTAGGATAATTTATATTTCAGGATTTATTGTAATTTCGGTTTTTGGATTTATTACTGTTATGAGTGAACATGTTCCATGTTCGCTGGTTGTGTAGTTACACAAACCGGTTATAAATTTTTTCATTTAATTTTTCTAATTTTACACTTTTATAATTTAATGTAATTTCTGTAGAAATTTTTAGAATTTTAATATATTATACATATTTTTAAATCTCTGACCAAATTTAATTGAGAATTTAGTAGAAATTTAACATATGACAAATTATTGATTTTGTTTAAGAATATGGAGATTGAAATTTTTAAAATTATACTGAATAATACACCCGCGTAATCGTTACTTCCACATAAATTTTTTGATAAAAGTCTTTAAATTTTTGTTTTATAATTATCTTATTAAATTTATAAAATTGTATACTTTTTTAAAAGCAGATAACCATTAATTATACATAGTTAGTATAATCACCAGTATAAATGATTATATATTGCTCAAAAATTTACGTAAAAAAATCTTACAATATTTAAAAAATAGAAATAAATTTAGTCATTTAACGTAAATCAGTAAATATGAAAAGAAGTAAAAATAAATTAAATTCTAAGAAGTACTCATTTTTCATAATATTTAGTGTTTTAATAATAAATGAATCTTCAGTAAGTTAAATTATTTTTAAAATTTTATTAATTGATTATTACTTTTTAAAATTATTTAAAATTTATTTTTTAAAAGGGATTTACAAGAGAAGAAATGGAAAAAGCATGTCAACCTTTACGTAATGTCTGTTTGAGAAAAACAAATGCTGATTTAAGTAAATAATTTAATTATATTATTAATTAAATCAAGTAAATTTACTTACAATTAGAACAGTAGCTAAATATTAGTATAATAATTTGAATTTTTTCATTTTTTTTTGTCTAATACAAATAAAAATTCGAGTCAAATCGATTCAGCTACTGGTATATTTATCTTATATAATAAATTCATAACATTTTAGAACTTGTTGAGGATTTAAGGCTTGGAATATTTGCTGATGACCCAAAACTTAAATGTTATGGAAGATGCATTATGGGTCTTACTAAAACAGTAAGTATATTTTTAATTTTGTATTGTATCATTAGTTTAACTTATCTATATGATAAAATGTATTTTAATAAAAAAGTATTATTAGAAGTCATAAAGTTGGTCAGGTGGATAATGGATATCTTAATTTGGCTTACTTTTGGTAAAATTTATGGTATAGAAATAACATATAAAATTTAACAGAATTTTTTTTATTTCATTTTTCTTGGATTTTTTAATAAAATATTCAAAAATTAATTTAAAAACTAACAAAAAGCTCATTGTTATTGTAAAAGTTTTCAACGAAATTATTTATGACCTTACGCATTAACAGATTGCTCTGTTTTCTTGAAAATGTAAGTCTGGGCTTAAAAATTTAAGCAGTATAAATCTATGACAGTAAACTGAAAAAAAAATATTGTTTGGGGCAAGCGGGAAATTTTTTTTATTTAATTTTCTTGCAATCGTTAATCGTTTGAGCAATAAAAACCTTTCCTTAATTCGGGAAATCCGCTATAAGTCCAGAAGCCGTATATGTTCCAAATACTTAGTTTTTTTTCTAAGCTTTGGGCAAAGCTACTTATATGTGATAGGTAAGTTTATCGGTGAGCTGATTTCAAGTTTTTAGGTCCCGATCCTGAAAAATTAGCCCTAATACCGAAAAGCTATTTATTTTTTTGGACAATAGCTACGAAAGTACGATTTTCTGGTCGCTGCACCTCGGAAGATAATAGTTTACGTGCGATTTGGGCCATTCTTTACTTTTCTGGACACGGGCCGTAAATATACTATTTTGGTCAATTTTTTTTTTAACATGGAACATGTTTATAGGGAGGGGGTACTTCAGAACTTGAAAATTAAGGGGGGGGGGGGTCAAATTTGTCCTATTTAAGGGGGGGGGGGGGTGGTCAAATAAGACTTAAAATAATTAGGTAAGTATATATAAATAAATAAAATACTTTTAAAAGACTTTGAAAAATCTGGGCTTAAGGACTTAGGATAATACAGGTTTATGGACTTAGAATAATATCGATTTAGGGACTTGGAATAATTCAGGTTGTTGTTCAGGGACTTATAATAATTCAGGTTTAGGGAATCAAAATAGTTTGGGTTTAGAATCTTGTAAGGTGATAATTACAAATTATAAAATTAGAAAATTGTATTGTAATGTTGAGTAACATTTGTATTATATCTAGTCCTCATTTGGAAGTAAACATGTTCCATGCATTTAGGTTGTGTTTACACAAACTGGTTATAAGTTTTTTTTTACATATTTCATAAAAAACGTTTCTAATTATCCTTAAAATGATAAATAAAATGTTTTCGAGGTCGTTTAATAAGAATATTTAAAACTGACCCCGAAAACTTTCTCCTAAAATGCCATTTATGGGCATCTATTAACCAAATTTTTTCGTTTTTTCTATATATTACATAAGATATTTATCTAATTCGCATAAAAATGACTGGGCTAAGGTTTTTTGGGATTCCAGATATTTTCAGGTCTTGATCACGAAAATTTATCTCTATTCTAATCTTCTAGGAATTCTATTTGCCCCAAGTGGATTTTTTCTTCAATGTACTTTGTTTAACTTTTAGTATGAAAATATATAAAGAAATTTAATAAATAATGGACCACACTAAAAATGTAGACAATTTCTGACTCCACTTCTATAACGGGCTTAGTCCCAAAAAAATTTTTGGGTTTTGTGTGTTCCCATATACATATTTGTTTTTTTCATTAGATGACTAAAGAAGGTGACCTGGATGTTAAAATGATGTTTAAACAAGTTGAAATTCTCATGTCTGATGATCTTAGACCAAATATGATTGCTGGTATTAACGAATGTGCTCCTACAGGTAAAGTTAAATATTTATTTATTTTAATTTATTAAGATATTAACTTTAGATTATTTATTTAGTTACAGAAGAAACTGAATTATGTGAAAAAGCTTATAAATTTATAAAATGTACTCATGATGTTAGTACAAAGCCTGAGACTTGGTTTCATCCATAAATCATTATTTAAATAAAATATTTCTTAATTTTATTATACTGAAAAATTATTAAAAATTAAAAAATTATTATCTTTGAAAAATTTAATGTATATGAAATTTTTTATTAAAATTTTATGTAAAACAAAAAAAATAAAAATTAAAATTGTTAAAATAAGATTACACTGAAAAAAAATTGCAAATGACTTAAAACGTAAAGAAAATTAAAAAAAAAATTTTTTTATTTTTTTTTTTTTTAATTTTTTAAGTCTCATCATACCGATACACGCATATCCCAAGTAAGCGAGAAAAACATTTTTTTTAAATTTTCTTTACGTTTCAAGTCATTTGCAATTCTTTGACGAAATTAAAAAATTCCGTAGCTACAACAGAATTCCACTTGCAGCAAATAGAATTTTTTTTTAGTCTATACTTATTTTCAAATAGTTGTGGATTTTCGCTCCCAAATTTTCTTTACACGGTTAGATTGAGGCAAAGCAAGCTATTCCTTTTGAAGGGTACATTTTTTGAGATTAATAAGTTCAATTTTTTCTTTTACTCTTAATTTTTTTTTTCTTATTAAAAATACATCAAAAAGTCAGAAATTATTTAATTTAAAATCTAAAAAGTTTACAAAAAATATACATATATTTACTAAATCTATAAAATATAACACTCTTTTTATTAATATTGATTTTTTTTAGCAAACAATTACTTAAAAAAAAAAGAAAAAAAAAATTACGTGACAATGCAGTTAATAATACTTAGAATAGTCTACAATGTATTATTTTTTTTACCTTCTCACGAGCTAATTTTATAAAATTACAGAGTAAAATATATATATATATATATATATAATTACTAAGAAAAATATAATACTTAGTAAATTATTAATATGTATGTATACATAAAATTAAAAAATAATAATAATAATAATAATTGTTTATTTAATGTATTTATAACAATGTTTTATTAATTTTTCTAATGTATCAATTTTTTTTTTAATAAGTAGATTATTTAAATGCTGTTAGTTTTTATTTTATATTTGCCCCATATAGTTCCAAATTTTATTCATTTAATTTTAGTTTTTGAAAATTTTTTTTGTGGTTAACTTCAGGTTTCGTGACTCTTTAAATAATAAATTAAAGTATTCATTTTGAAGCAGTTTAAAAAAAAAAAATTTTTTTTTTAGTTTGCTCATAATAAAATTTAAGCCAATTAAGTTTATTTTAGCAAAATAACCTGCAAACCAAGGTAATGCGAAAGGTTCAGCTCTGTCTATCAATAAAAGCACCGTTACAGAGCTATATTAAATAGGGGGTCTTAATCTATAAGAGGATATAAGTTCAAATCATTTTGATTTGATTTTGAAGTGAAATTTTCCGCTAGAGGGTGTTTTAGAAAAAAAACGCAATTTTTCACAAATGTCAGGAAATTAAAATGCAATTACTAAGCAATTATTTTGAACTGCACACAAAAAAATTTTATTTTTTTACCCAATGAGTACGAATTTTTTGGTTTTAACATGGAACATGTTCATTGGATGTGGTATTTGAAAAAGTGACATTATTAGGAGGGGATGGGGGGGTGAAATGGACTTAGAATATTTTCGATTTAGGGACATAGAATAATTTGAAGTGGGAGTTAGGGCTTGATCAGACCCTGATAAGAACAAGATCTTAGAATACTTTAGGTTTATGGACTTAGGGTAATTTATATTTCGGGATTTATTGTAATTTCGGTTTCAGGACTTATAATAATTAGGAAGTATACGTTAAAACTGTTATAAGTGAACATGTTCCATGATCATTGGTTGTGTAAAAACACAATCTAGTTAGTTTTAAGTTTTTTTTCTCGAAAATGACATAATTTAACGGAAGCATATATAAAAGCTTCATTTTATTGCACTCATACTATAAAAATGTATAAATACTCAAAACCAGTACATTTTATCTTTCAAACCTGGTTAACTCAAATTTTGCTTTTTTTGGAAAAAGACCGAAAAGTTTGGGTCTGAAAACATAAATTTATTTTACTAGTTTAAAGTGCACGAACATCAATACATTCTGGGATATTTGTGATAAAATAGTTGTATTACCTATATTAGTCGTCTGATAGTGAGAAACTAAAAGACACTAAGATAAAAGTTATCCGAAAATTTCGAATTCAGTTGGTCCAAAAACAAAAAGGTAATTAATATGACGCTCAAAATTATTTCTCAGCGCATGGATGTAAAATATCCATTTTAGCTGCAAAACACCCACTAGGGGGAAAATGCTAACAATTAGAGGAAACAAACTAAGCTTGATATTAGTTTTAAATTAAAATTCAGAGTAACACTGAAAAAATGTGTTCTTATTTTATCCTGGGATTCTATTGTTAATCAACTCTACTAAAACCCTAGAATTTCTTATCAATACACTTTCATTATCATTTAGGTGATTGAATTATTTTCCGATTTTTAATATCACCTAGTATTTTTATCTAAATAGTATGAATTAATTAAGTATAAACTTTGAATAACCAAAAACATTATTACTTTTTTTTTGTTCCCTTAATTTTTTATCCAAAAATCAGGGTACCATATATACAATGTTTGTTATTATAAGTATGAAGAGTTAAACGATGACATTGCCAAATTTATATACCAGTATAACTATATTTATACACAGTATAATGTTGGTTGATTTTGAATGTAAAAAAAAAAGAGTTAAATCTCAGGATAAATCAAACAATTAGAACGCCGTGACAAATGAAAGGAAATTTAGAAAGGCTAAAAAAGTTAATTGACACGCTCGATTCCTTGAATCAACAGACATGTTTTTCTCTTATTCTTGGCTCCTTGTGCACTTGCAAATAAAAGGCAGATAGTAAGTATAACGATTGTCTTCGTTCCTTTTTTTATTTTTGAAAGAAATTCACATTATCTTTAGTATCCCGATGACTTAACGATTTGAATGTCTCGAGGGCAGTCATATAAGCGATCTCCCAGGGGATCACACACATACGTGTTATTGTACGTGTTTATTTTCACATACCACTTTCGCAAAATAATGTTATCCCTCTCTCCTTCTAACCCCTACTATTTTCCATTCTCTTACTTTTTCTCTTAAAAAACTCGGCGGGCTTGGCGGTATTTCTTTGATCTTCTCATAAGCCACGCCTTATTTTTTCATTTTTTCACTCTTTCAAAAGGGGCAGATGGATATATTCTTATGTATTGTAAAGTGGGCAGCTTCAGTATGCTGTAGGTGAACTATACACTGGCAAGCCGTGTCCAATTACAATTATTAAGGGCTCGCTGCAGGAAGGAAGAAGAAGCCTTTTTTTTATGAATATAAAAAAAAATTGTAAGAATTACTATCTCAAAGCTAATTATCCAATTTTGAATTGGTGCGAGTTACGAGAAATACAACGCTTCTTCTTTATTGTGTATAACATTGTCAATGCCTGATTGATCACTCAAAACCCATTATTTTTATAAATAACGATCAAATCTTATTATTATTACTTTTTTTTTTGCAAATAAATTATATTTAATACATACACATAAACATGAATATATTTATAAAGTTTTATCGATCAAAAGCACGTCACGTCATTATTTTGCACGTAATTTATATACATAAAGTAATTTTAGAAAATTTTATTTTATGAATTTTTGTATAGTAAATTTTAAAATGATGATTATTTAATGATTATGATATTATAAGTATGAATTACATAAATATAGAATTTTTTGTATGTGTAAGTAGATATTAAAATAAGTAATTACAATTTTGTTAAAAAAATTTTTATTATAATTTATGGATGAAACCAAGTTTCAGGAGTACTGTAATCATATGTGCACATCATAAATTTGTATGCCTTTTCGCAAAGTACTGTATCTGTAACTAAAAGTAAATACAAAATTTATTAATTTTATTATGCTATCATAGTATTTTAAATAAAATATATTTACATTTTGAATAGCAACCGTGGATTCCAGCAATAATACCTGGTTTAAGATCATCGGATACGAAAATTTCAGTTTGCTTTAACATCATATTTACATCGAATTCACCCTCTTTAGTCATCTAAAAACAAAAGCCATATCATGAAAAATTGGAATTCGTATTTAAATATACGATTTGCTGCTGTTATTTAAATTATCATTTTTAATTAATCTAATTTTGGATTACTTTTAATTAAGATGTAAGCTTAAAATTAATTAATCAATTGGTGTTTAACTACTTAAAATTGACAGATATTTTTTAATTATTTCAACTGCATAATTTTTAGTAAAAGTAGTTAAAAAAATTTATTTTAGAATGACAGATCTTATGTTTTTGGGGTTGCTAATTTCGAAGCTGGTATTGGATTTTCCAAAAAAATAGGTTTTAAGCATGAATTTTGGCCATATTTATAAAAAAAAATGACGTCTTTTAGCGCTAATTTTTTGTTACAATTTTAAAATTATTCGAAAAATAGCTTTTAATCTTCTCAAAAATGAATAAAAGTTGGTCAATTTGCCCTAAAAAAAATTCCAGAAACCTCAAAATTTGTAAAATCACCTCTAATTCGGAAAAAACGCCCCTATTGGAAGGTTTTTTATCAAAATTATTAAAACAATTATGATGACCAGACTTAATTTTCTGAAAAAGCATTTTTGATTTACGCTGAACTATCTGTCTGATTGCCGCCACATTGAGTTAAAACGCATTACAAAAAATTTTTGACCCTACACATTTTTTGTTTAGGTTACATTGACCAACTTTTATTCATTTTTGGGAAGAAAAGAACCTATTTGTGGAATGAGTTTGAAGCACTAAAAAATTACATTTTTATTCTATACATGGCCAAAATTCATGCAAGATCTATTTTTTTTTTTTATAAATCTGATTCAACCCAGTGGATCATACCTATTTGCGGTCGCTTAAAATGATTTTGAAAAATGGTTTCGTGCATTTTCCAATGGCTAGTTTTGAGTAATTAAAGCTATATCGACCAAAATTACCAAAAAAATACAATTTTTTGAAAAATTTTGCTGATTGAGCCAAATTTTGGTATACCTCTCAGATTTCCAGGATCTCCGATGACGGTTCTGAAATCAGATTTTTAAATTCATAATGATGGACTCTAAATCCCGCATCTCTAAGTTTTTAACCTTAAAATCGGTAATATAAGCTATTTCAAACATTTAAACTTATATTTACAAGCCGTATTTGATCAAGTAGAAGAAAATTATTTTAAAATTGTAATTAACGACTCCAAGAACTGTAATTTGTTTTTATAATGCTTAAATTAGCTTATATTAGCGATTTTGAGGTTAAAAACGTAGAAATATAGGATTTAGAGTCCATAATTTTAATATAAAAAATCTGATTTCCGAATCGCCATCAGTGACCCCGAACGCCTAAGAGGTATACCAAATCTTGGCTCAATGAGCAGTACTTTTCATAAAATTGTATTTTTTTTGTTTATTTTGGGCGATATAAATAACGTTCATTACTCTAAATTGGGCATCGGAAAATAGATGAAACCTTCAAAATTGTTTTTAGCGACCAAAAATACGTATGTCCACTGGATTGGATCAATTTTACTTCATTTAATATTTTTGGGTACATTTAACATTGCTGGCACTACTATAGGAAGTTTTACTTCTTTAAAAGAAAAAAAAAATGAATAATTTTTTAGTCAGTTATATACTTACAGTCTTAGTAATCCCCATAATACATCTTACATAACATTTAACATTTTGATCATCACTAAATTTTCCAATTTTTAAATCATTAACAAGTTCTACAGGCAAAATAAATTCATTTAATTATAAATTCGTTTAAAAAAATTGACAATAAATTTTACCTATACTTGCATTGCTTTTTCTCAAACAAACATTACGAAATGGTAAAGTTGCTTTATCCATTTCTTCTCTTGTTAATTCCTTTTGAATTAAATTAACATTAATTTAAATAAATACTTTAATTAAAAAATATAAAGAAAATTAACTTACTGCATTAGATTTATTTATTATAAAATCACTACTGATTATTAGTAATAAAAACAAATTTTTTAAAATAATTTTCATTTTATTTCTTTTCATGATGACAGTTTTAAATTAAATGATCATTTTTTTTAAACTTTACGTAATATATTTTTCTTTTTCTTACTTAACCAATTATTTCAATTAATAGTTACGTAAAAAATTTTGATAACTTTATTTTAAAAAAATGGTTATGAAACAAAAAATATAATACCTATTTTTAATCTATAATTTTATTGTTATATTCAAAGTGCAGGTCTTTAACAATAAGATTTTTATTTAAAATTTTAAATTTAAGGAGTTATGATCCTGAATAGAAAATTTGAGTAAATACACAATTTTAATTAAGCAGATGTGAGTCTCATATTTCCAAAAAATTAATATTTTTAAGAAAAAAATATTAAAATTAAATTTAATAGGATCATAAGCAATAAATAATGCAATTTTAACTAAAAATTTTTATTTCAGGGGTGGGGCCAAGGCACAGGATACGTACCTGATCAATAATTTCCATTTTGATATAAATTTAAAATTTATTAATTTAGTCACTTGTTACCAAAACTTGGCATTTGACTTATTGGCTATGTTAGAAATAGAAAATTTGGAATTCGCAAGTTTCAAAAGTAGATCTATGCACAAAAATGAATGATACCAATCGTAATTTTAACGTACGTACTATAGTTGCATACAGATAAATATCAAAAATTTTAAATTACAAATGAAATTTTTATGCTATTATAAAATTATAATTAAGTGTAGATTAAATAGTAATTATAAGCTAATTCCTTCGAATTACATATTGAGATCATTAACCTTTTTAAATACAGTCGACAAAATTAACATGATTAATGCATTTACTTACTAAAACATGATGTTACGTAAACACATTTAAATAAAAAAAGTATCATATTCATAAAAAGTTTAAAATAGTAATAAAAATGTTATTGTTAATGTTTTATTGTATACACCAAAACATAAAAATCACCCATATAAATAAGAAAAATTTTTAACGGAAGCAAAAAAAACTAAAAAAAAAATACTATAAAAGCCAAATTATCATTTTTGTTATAGTCGTAATATATTTTACAAATACTTTTAACCACACAATTTAACTTTGCAATAACCAACGAAAATTCTTCTTTTGAGTAATAATCGTAAAATAAAATAAAAAGTCACTTTTATTTTATTCTATATGTTTTGTGGGATATATTTTTCACACGTAAGACAGTGGCTTTAAAAAAAAAGTTGTTTGTATTCAAATAAAAATAAATCTGTAACATAGTTTTTGTTTTAGACAGTGAGACTGATTTGCTTGAAAAGAATCATTTGAAGAATGTTAAATCGCGTTTGTCACTTTCAACTCTAAGTCTGGAATTATGAAAAAATCGATTGGACTGGATTCAGTATGTCAAAATATTATAAAATACCATTTTATAAGGTTCTAGATTCAAAGATTTTGGTTTTTAAAATTCTCAAATTTAAAACTAAAACCTGATCTAAATTTTGGATTTTAATTTTTCCACACTCTAAATAAAGCTAAAAACTATCTTAAAACAATAAAAAATTTTGAAAATAGGCCAAAAATTATTGCTGTTTTCTCGGCTGTTTTGACTTATAATTTTCATATCGGGGATGGTATGCCTTGTGGGAAATCCCATGCCCCACTCCTTCCTCTGGATACGTGCCTGTTTAAGTCACGGGTACATTTTTCGAAAATGACAATTCACTGGGAATATAGACCAAATCTGAACACTCAAATAGTGAATACATAAAAAATACCCTCTTTTTAGAGGTAGTTTTTGCTAATTTAAGGGCGAAGCTCATATTTCTTATAGAAAAGAAACCGAGATTCGTGATCAGTAACCCAAAAAGCCTACACTAAACCAAATCTGGTGGTTGCCGGAAAGTATACCACAAAAACCGTCATTTGATACCAAAAAAAGTAAAAAATAAAACTAAACTCACAAAAAACTAACCTTAAAAATCAAATTAGATAAAGAAGATTATATAACCTTTTACAGTAATTTATTTACTTATTTTAAAAAATTTAATCTTCTTGTGTGTGTAAAAATGCATTATTAGATTATAAAGAATTAAATTATAGCTCGTATGTCACGGACAATTAAGAAGATATGCGAATAGAAAGGTGTATATAATAATAAAATGAACTGAGAAAATATCTCATTATTATTATTATTATTATTATTTATAAAAAAGTATTAATCAATCTTTTCTTAAAGAAGTATAGATAATCTTTTTATATAACGTATAATATAATTTAAATTTTATAAGCTTTTGAATTAATTATATCTTTGTGTTACTCATGAGATACAGAAAGGCTAGTTTTAAAATGATTAATTTTTAGAATACTATTTAGAAATTAAATATCTGCATTAAAAAATATTTACTGTACGGGCTGAGGATGGTAGAATGTGATTTAGTATTCTTTTATTATTGTCCTGAGGCAGCATTATTTTTTTCTGACAACGGTGAAAATTACTATACTTTTGCTCAATTGCTCAATGCTGATGGACAGATAAACTTCATTTCTCAAAATAAAATAGAAAATTTGAATACCAGTAAATGTATATTAAGTATCATGGATGCAAAAGTTATGGTACTAACGTGATCATTAACATGTGTTCATTGTATTTTCTAAAGTTTTCCGTCCATGGTGCTTACAAAGTTTTAACATGGAACTTATTTATAGGGAGGGGTACCCTGGGAATCCAAACATATAGTAACCAAACATATAGACTCAGAATAATTTCGATTTAGGGACTCAGAATACTTTAGGTTATGGACTTGCAATAATTAGGGAGTATGAGTTAAAGTTAAAAACTGTTATAATTCAACATGTCCCATTTTCGTTGGGCGCACACACAAACTAGTTATACGTTTTTTTTTTAAATAAAAATAGCAAATTTTAGAATACATGTAAGTTTTTTATCAAATATTGTGTTCTAATACAAGAAACTGATACAAAAAAATCTTTTGTAATTTGTAAAGTAAATCTTAACAATTTTACTTTAAAAGTTTTGAATACGAACATAGTTTTACTAACAAAAATAATAAGACTCATCATTCTATTTAGTAAAAATTTTTTGCAGTGTAGGCAAAAATAAAGTTTACATGCTAAATCTTTGCGTGCAAATTTTTTTTGTATATATAGAATACTAAGTTGTTGGCAAATAATAACCTAATTTTTGTAAAATTTGTGTTACAATAAAATTTTAAAATTACAATACCCACTTAAAAAATGCGAGTTTCATGTATTTTATATTTCATTCAATTTTTTTTTAATACTTATTAATTTTAGAGAAAAAAACACCCTTTCGGCAAAAATAAGTCTAATTACATATTTTACTAAAACTTTTTGTTAAAATTTCAACGTCCACTTACGAAGTAAAAAAATATAAATTATGTATCTCACACAAAAAAGTATTCTGTTGTTTGAAATTTGTAATAATTATACTTTAATACATCAATCATAAAATTATAAATTTAAATAATTAATTAGTTTAAATTAAATTACGTAAGTAATTAAGATCTCCCGATTACTCATTATAATAATTTTAACATATAATCAAGTCTCTAAAAATGAAATAATTTTAATTCCATTGCCCTCTCCAAGAAACCTCAATTTTGCATCAGAATAAATTAAATAAATCTTTCGAAAATTTATGCATGATATTCAATAATTTTCAAGCCCAAAAACGATTCTAATTAGTATTCTCTCAATCTTCCTTCAAATACAACAATAAAAACTACTTATTTTAAAAAATCTACTTATTTTTTTAATAACAATTTCCCATACACATAAAATTAAATACCGTTTCTTTATTTAACTTCAACCTGTACTAAAAAAAAAAATAACTGCATATATAAAATGTCTCATGCATAAAAAAAAATAAAGACAAATTATTACATACAAAAAAAAATTTTTTTTTTCTTTATCATAATATAAAATTAATCCTTATGTACACACACACACATGTAAGAAAAAAACACACACCTTGCAATTATAATAGTATGTATAATATTTATAACCACTTCGATGAATACCATAAATGCTTTGTCATGCATAATACTGTATTTTATTTTTTTTAATTCATATTATGCCAAAACTGGAACACAACAAAATAATCACTCCCTGATTAAAATCTATACATACATAACTTATGTTTTACATATAATATGTGTGAGAGGATGATATCCAAGCAATGGAACGTTAACTTTTTGTATTGTGTTTTTCATCACTTTAATTTCCTTAAAGTATGCTAATATTTTTGAATACATAACCTTAAAAATTGAGATAATTGAAGATTAACAGGTGTCTAAATTTATATATTTTGGCATTCGAACGAAATTTTACTTGACTTTTTGCCAATATTACAAATATTTACTTTGTTAATGTAAATTTTATTGAGCATATTCTAATATTATAATAAATAATCTCAATTGAAATAAAAAAAAAAATTATTACTTGAAGAACAAAAAAAAATTAAATTGCAGAAAAAATAAAGTAAAGAAAACAATAAATAGGGTATTTAGTAAACAGTTAAATGATGCAGTAGAGCGAAGCTCCTTTTTTTTTATCGTATGATGATATTACAATAAATATATGATTATATTGGATGACATAGTATGTAGGATTGCGAAAGTTTTGCAAGTAAGTTTTGTAAAAAAAAATAATGAATTTTTTAAAAAATTGAATAAATTACCTATTAGTTTTTTAAGAAATATTTAGATTTATTTATTTATAAGCAAACGTTTAATTAAAAAATGAAAAATTAATTCTCTGGCGTTAAAGTTGACTAGAATATCTGAAGTCTTAATTAAAATTAACTAGTGGATAGCATTTAGAATTTAGAATCTGGACAGAAATGTTGATAAAAATTATACAAAAGATTTGGGTGTTAGTAACCAACAGCCACTCTTCTGATACCCATTATTTACTAACATAGTACAAATAATTATTTGAAATTCAATTTTCCCTAACCAAACCCTAAAAACGTTTATTCTTCAGCCCCCTCCCCCTATGTAGGCGATCTTCGCCAATTATACCCGTTTTAATGAACATGCATATTAAAAATTAAGTATTAAATATCAAATACATTTTTCAAAAATCAAAAATACACTGACAAAAATTCCTCAAAAAAAATCAACGTAAAAACATTTAAAGCTAAAAAAGTTAAATAAAAAAAAAAAAAAAAAAAAAAATGATGATTTCGGCCAGGATCGAACTGGCGACCTTCTGCGTGTAAAGCAGACGTGATAACCACTACACCACGAAACCCAATTGGACGAGAAAGACTTTAAGAACAGTTATATCTTTAGATTAAAAATTGATTAAATTAACATTCTGAATAAATTAATAAATTGAATAATTATTAATTGATAATTAGCTAATTCAACTTGAAAACAAGTGTAAATATTTAAATAAAACAATTAAATTAAGAAAAAAAAAAGAATTTTTAAATTATAATTACGCGTATAAAAAGAAGCAATAAAAAAAATTTTTAAGTAAAGAAAAAGAGTTTAAGACAAATGGCGCTTGACAGCTCGTGAAAATAGCGCGTTCCGCAGAGAACTGACATTGAGCGATTACTACTTACTTTATCTCATTCGTCACACTTATTAGTAATTTTTTTATATAAATATTAAATGCGTATAAAATTTCTTATCATAAAAAAAAATCATTTTTTTGGCATTTTTACAAATTTCATAATAATCAAAAAAATGAGCATCAAAATTTTTGAAAATTATTAAAATTACCTTGCATTTTATTTTTCAATAGGTATAATAAATAAAAAATAAAATATCAAATTAAATAACTATTTTGTAAAGAAGTCACTTAAAATATAATTAGCAAAAATATTCTATTTTAGATAATTGTGTTTATGAATAATGAGAAACATTTGTTTTTTCAGTAATAAATGAAAATTTTTTGGCAATAATAATCTTATAATAATAATAATGTTAAAATTTTATAAAATATGTTATAATTAAGTGTAATTTAAAATAGTATTTATTAATTATTTTTAATTGGATTTAATTTACAAAAAAAAAAAAATTATATTTTTGGTGTAATAAATTATTATTTTGTTAATTTCTTAATTGGTAATTAATAAGCATCTGTATTTTGTAATTGAAAAATTATTAGGTTATGTAATTATAGAAATAATTTCATGGAAGTGTTCAAGATGAAAAAACATGTTTTTAATCAGGGAATATCGTGATTCTGACCAAGGTTAGATACATTGTGCCTTATCAATGCTTCAAATTCAATAATAAACCTAATCAGGCAACGGTGGCATGCTAAAATTCTTATATACGGCTAAATCCAGATGGCTTCCGTATGGAAACATTATTATATTGAATTCGGCGAAAATCCATACAGACCCTTGTGAAATATGCCGTACTTAAGAATATTTACTTACGGAAGCCGTATGAATTTTGCCATACATACGAGTAATTTCATATAAATACCGGAAATATTCATGTTTTTTCATAAGACCGATTCCAGAGCTGGCACGGAAAAGCAAAGTATACGTTTACGTACGCATGCTCCTATATAGAAAAGATATAAGGCCGAGTCTACATAACCGCACCGCACGGCGCAGCCCAATGCTATAAGTATAGGAGTCACGTGACGCCGCAAGCGCAAGCCTATATCAATAGCATTGGGCTGCGCCGTGCGGTGCGGTTATGTAGACTAGGCCTAACCTATCTTGATGGGCTAATGGCTATACGAGCGTAAAGATATATGCTGTTTTTCTGCGCTAACTCTGGCTCCATCTACAGAAGCCGTAAAAGGGGGGTCGCAACCGCAAGCGTGAGCGCAACGCAATGCGCAGAAACCAATTTTGGCTCCTGCGCAACTCGGAATACACAAAATCTTTTTCTGCGCATTGCGTTTGCAGTGCGCCTCAGTTTTACGGCTCCTGTAGATGGGGCCTAAGGCCTAGTCTACAGAACCGCACCGCACGGCGCAAACCATTGCTTCTGATATAGGCATACGCTTGCGGCATCACGTGACTCCTATACTAATAGCATTGGACTGCGCCGTACGGTGCGGTTATGTAGACTAAGGAAAATATTAAAAAGCATCCGTATGAAGTTACCGTTTTCACGACAAAACTCATATGGCTTATGGCATTTCAACAGCATTCGAGTCCGTATAACTCGAACCGTACATACGAATGGGTCATTAAACGGTGAGAAGTAAGATGGTCCTTTTATATAAAAAAATAAAAGCCAGTGTAACAACCTGGTAACAACTCATTGCTGTGAAATGTTTTGCCCAATTTTGATAAGTACAACCGATGTTGCAAAAATATGTTTATGCAATTCCTCATGTAAAAGAAGAGTTCCAATTCCTCTTAAAATACTCAGAATATTTTGGAATTTATTATCTTAAGCACTAAAACTTATTAGCACAGAAAATTGTTGCGACTAACGAAAATTGAAATAGTTTTCTTACTTCCATTTTTGAACATTTCAGTTTCTAACAATCTAAATACCTAACATTTATTTTCAAACGCAAGATCATAATATAAACCTAAATTATTATTAAATATAAATTAAAAATAATTAAAGAACCAAAGCAAGCAAGCAAGCAAAAAAAAAATATCTTGTAGTTAATTTGGCAAAACAAATTTACAAAGTGAAGATGAGTTGTAAACGTGATAAACGTATATTTATACTTTATAGCGCATACATATTATAAATATTGTAAAATACCGTTTTAATTAAGTGAGCGGCAAAAAGCTACTAAATTCTTCTGGCGTTTTGAAAATTTAGTAGAAGTTCGTTTATTTCTGTCAAATTCATTATTATATTTACATATAAAAACACGTGTCATTCGTATGCTCAGACGCAATGGACGATTTCATCTGACTAATCACTCTCTTCTTGTGTAATGATTCTCCAGAATAAGAAGATAAAGAAGAAATATAGAAGATTATTTTAGTTTTTTTTTAGACTCTTTAACGCAAAGAAAACGGTATAATAATTATAACAGATAACAGCGGGTAAACTCTTGATCTTAAGCTTTGAAGCTTATCGAAAATGACTCTTTTCTTAAAATTACATATTATTCCAAGAGCTTGTTGTCTTATGTCAGTTTCTTAGATTTTTGCTACTTGTATTATATGTTTTTAGCGTTAAGGTGGGATGTCATAAATTATTTGATTTTTTGACAATATTTTGTAACTCGTCAAAAATAAAATCTCACTTTTAATTTAATGTGAAAAATTTTTTTGTCTTTTTGTTTTGAGTAATTCTTAAGTAATACTTTTTTAGTATTCTAAAAACGTATACAAAGAAAATCTTAATTTGCACTGCAGTATTTATTTAAGTTATTAATGATTTTTTCAGTTGTATTAAATTTAACCTAACTTTTGTAAACAAGCCCTAAATAAATGTTGAAAACGCAACCAATTATTAATTCCACCGCTGAATTTTACACGTTTTATCCATAAATCTATCATTAAAAAATAATCTAAACATCATGTAACACTTAAATATTAATAAAAAATCTAACGTAAAGGCATAATCATTTAATAGCATGATTTTTTATACCTAATAAAACGATTAAATAAAATTTTATACATGATTATACATGTGGAGACAAAATAATGATATCTAAGAGCAGAGATATAATTTTACTTTAGTCAGCAAAATATTAAATTGTTATTGTTGATTGAAACATTAGTGGTAATAACGGTTTGATAAATGAATGAATATATTTTACTATTTTGGTTTTTTGTTAAAAATTTATAAATAAAGTTATAAGAAAATATTTTGATTCCGTTAAGTTTTATAATTAAATTGTCAAACAGAATTTTTAAGTCTAAAGTCTGAACCAAACTTTGATTAAATGATACTGAAAATATTAGAACAAGCAAGGACTATTTTTTTGGTTAAATTGAAACAGTACTTTGCTCATTATGGTCAGTTCGTTACCAGTGCATAAATAACTACAATTTTTTGGAAAAAATAATCTATTGAGGGTGTACTGAGACCTGAATACAATATGAAAAAAATTCCTTAATTTTTCTAAATTCATATGTTTAAAAATTACCCAACATGCATATTAGCAAATTTAAAAACATAACTATCAATTTTTTAAATTAATTTTCTCAAAAACTACAATTGCATACAAAAATCATGTAACTTGATAAAATTACATACAGAAAATAAAGAAATTAATTTCCTTACATGCATACTATTTCTTTGATTAAATAAAACATAACCTAAAAAAAAAAACAAAATGTAAATTAAACTAGAAAATAAGATATTACAATTTTTATTTCATTATTGTCATATAAGAATCGTGCAAGATATATGGCAATAATATATCTAAGCACGATTTCTTATTATACATCAGAGCTCAAAGGCATATATCCTATTTAGTTTATAAATATACTATATGTATTTTCAAAGTATATGCGTTAATCAACATTAGAACTGTAATCAAATAAGAAAAACGTTGTAATTTACTTATAGCCTCCAGTGAACACACAAATATCATATAAGTTTTCTTTTATTATTATTAATATTAAGCGTTGGGTTACCTACGTTACGCGATATTTACATAAGGTAAAAATGTATGCTCAATATTATAAATGTGAATTCTTATATGCAGATTTAATTTATGATTTATAAAATAAATGAAAAATAATAAATTACTACAATTTAATTAATAATTTTTTAATAATGTCCAAATTTCAAGGTTTTAAGAAAAATTGTGAAACGAAGGTTTTTTAGAGACCAGTGATTGACACCTGCAATGTTTAGAAGTGTAAAATGGATCCACCTCAGGGGATCTTATATACTTTAGGTCATCAAAAACGATTCTGAAGGTTGCATCCATTTTCCGATTGTCAGTTTTGAGTAACTATCGCTATATCACTCAAAGTAAGCAAAATTTGTAAAAAATACAAATTTTTAATGAATATTGCTGTCTGAGCGAAATAATAATATTATATATACTTCTTCAATGTTCGAGTTCGCTGATCACGATTTAGAAATCAAATTTTTAAAAATCAAAATGGAGGACTTTAGATTTTTAAGATCTGATTTTTAAGTTTTTAACCTCAAAATCTGTACTTTAAGTTTTAACAACCCTTTTAACAAAGATTTATAAGTTATCGTCGAACGTATCAAAAATCTGAAAAAGAATTATGATCAGTGATCCTAAAAACTTGTAAATCAACTTTAAAATTCATGAAAATAATTTAAATTACCAATTTAGAGGTTATGAATCTATTTTGAAATCGAAATTTTGATCCCTGAACATCTGATTTTAGAATTGTAATCAGTTATCTTGAAAACTGAAGGGGCATACAAAAATTTGGCTCAAACAGCTGTGTCTTGCAAAAATGTGAATATATTTTACTATTTTTTGGGGCAGATGGACACTTTTTCCAATTTTTTTTTCCAACCCAGAGTGATTTCCAAAAAAAAAAAAATTTCCAATCAATAGCAATTTCCAATTCCTTTTTCTCCAAAAATTAAAAAAATATAAATAAATAAAAAAAAATCCCACTTGAATTTAACAAATCATAATTTCTGCATCACCTGTTCTATTTCTAACTCCACTAAAAATGCATATAAACTAGGGTGATGTTTGCCAATGACGATTTGCAACTGGTTATGATAACCTTCGGTAATATTGCTTGTACGCGCAGTACGCATAAGAACTGAATTATATTGGCTCCATAATGTTGGACTATGGCGGGGTGGAAATCTTCTTCGTCTACCTCGTGCTAAAATTTTTGAATTACATTGTTGGCACCTTGATTACCAAGTTTTTTTTTTTTTTTAATATTAGTTCACGTGCTTTAGAAATTGATAATTTGCATCACATAGGTTTAAGAACTTTTAGTTTATAAATGGACTGAGATATGCAAATTTTTATTTCAGAGTATCTTAGGATACTTTCACACCTTGGATCTTTTTGGCTCTAAATGTAATATCTCAGGCACTATAGAAAAAACAAAATTCATCAAACTCTTGTAGCATCGAATTTATTAGTTTTAGAGAACTAAAGAACTATTTTCAAGTTTTAGGGTTCAATCAGCGAAATTTACAATTAATAAGTGAAATAATTATTCTATTATGTCGAAACTATTTAGTAAATGATAATAATATCATATTTTATAAATATTCTATTATAAAAAAAGGGTTGAATAAAGTTATTTAGAGGGATAATATAAAATGTCTTTACTATTAAAACATTAAAATTCAGCTATCACCACCCTCTACACTTACCCCACACTTATAGAAAATATAATTGCAGCAATTTCATTTTTTAAATAGTTAAATACTTTTTGCCTAACAATGTAAAAGTTATTTAAATAAAAAGCATACTATAAAAAAGTTTCCATGACAGCTTAACAAGGGGTTTTAAATTTTAATAAAAACTTCTGATTCGATATTGAATTTTAAATTTTTTAACAAACATTAAAAAAATAATTTATTTAAAAACAAATTAATTTAATAATAAATTCATCAATAAATAAATTAATTAATTAATTTTAAAAATGTCTAAAAAAAAAATATTTAAATATTTTCTTACATGCTAACCAACAATTAATAAAGTATAATAAAAAAGAATTATTAACATAATTTGCTTATTTGTAATATTTAAATTTAAATATCAAGCACATACATTTATTGATAAATTTTTATAACGCTGTTGACGTTAATTGTATATCATTAATTATTCATATAGTATTTTTTTAGTAAATTTAGATTAAATAATATAAATCGCTAAATAGACATTAAAAAGTAAGATTTATTTCAATCATTTATTATTTTTAATGTTTATTTTTATATTAAAATATTACTAAAATAGTATCTCAAATAAGATATTTTAACATATTTATTACACTAAATTATTTTACTCTGCATGTATAAATTCAATAATGATTTTTAAAAAGAATGATTCTTATCATACATAACCTAACAATATTAAAAAAAAAACATCATCTTATAATCACACCTTATATAAAATAATAACGTAAGGTTTTCAGCAAGCCGTTACATATTATGTCCAAAGCTTTTTATTAAATGGCTCACGCTCACGGAAAAATGTCATTACTGTTAGAAAAGGAGGGTATTTTTTTTTCATATCGTATTCTGATAATATGTAAACCTTTTATTATTATAAAAGGAAGTCATAGCTCAAATTTTAATGCTGAGCAACTATTGCGTGACATATCGCATCGGTTTTTTTGATAATATAATAAATTATATTAGTATTTTAAATCTAAATTATTATATGGTGTTATTTTTTATTAGGCTTTTTAATGTGGAAACGAAAGTCTGATATCAAAACTTTTATTATATTATCATAATTACAGCAAATTAACATTTAATTAATGTAGTTTCAAAGAATTTTTTTATTTTAAAAAAATAATTTCTAAAATTTGCTATTTTTAAGATTTTTTGCGCACTCTGTAGTTTGTTGCAAATATTTGAATTTTTGTGACCGACTGTTGGTAAGGCAGGTGTTAAATAAATCTGTTTTATCGACTATAGATGTCCATGTTTATTTTTTAAATATTTTTATCATACGACGATAGAAGACTGTTTTCTTAAATATTTTTCTACGTTACCGACAGTTTAAAAAATTTGAAATAGAATAGTTTATTTATTGATACAAAAGTAAATTTATTAAGAACGTCATTTTTTTTATTAACAATATTTTGATACGATTCAAATTATATAACTGAATTATTAAATTATTATTTTGTTAACAGATGGCAGCACAAATCCACGAAATCTTCAATTTGCTTAACAAACCACAAGAAAACAAAACTGAGAATTGATTACGATAGTATAAGCGCATAATCCAATGGGTATGAACCCTTTACTGGTCAATGTATCCTACATAACACACAATATTCAATTACGAATCTTAAAAATATTTTTATTTCACAAACCAATGGCGATATCTCAACTATGGGTAAAATTACGGGGGGTGCATGGGAAGTCCTTGCTTGCCCAATATTTCTGAATTACCTTAAAAAATACATTGCCCCCCCCCCAAAAAAAATATTTTGCCACCCCAAAAATTTTACTAAAATCCCAAGCATCATCTCAATTGACCCTTAAGTCAATACCTATGAGTATCTAAAAGAGAATTTAATTATTCTTATCTGTCATACTCATGTAACACAATTATTTTTGGGTCAGGTGTATTAACCTAATTTTGGCTTTTTCTAACAATATTTCTCTGCTTGGTCATACCAATGGCTTGGTAGTTAAAGAGTTAAAAATGCATATAAAATTGAAAGTAATTAATCAACATCATACATTAAACCAACATACAATTAGGTATATAAAAATCAAAAAAATTCCACGTGTAAACTAGTTCGTTAAATATATTTACTTATTTAAACTTTTATAATTAAAAAAATAAATATAAATAAGGATATATGGGAGAAAAAAAATAAGTAACAAGAAAGGCATACATTTCATTAATCTGGTTCTCAATTAACGGTGAGCTCTGAAGATAAGAGTATTAAACGACACCTATTACTCAGTCGATAGTATCTTTTGATAAGCTGAGCTCTTAAGCGCGATTTGTGTATCTCAGAAGGAGGAACAGCAAAAAAGCTTAATGGACTTTACACACTCATTTCAATATAAATATAAATAAAATGAATTTTCTATCTTTCTTTTACATTTTTTTTTGCTTGCTTGATCAGTATGCATATTATATGCGCTCGAGTTCACCTGGTAATAAAGTTTACCATTGTTATCGCTCTTATTTTATGGATTCGTAAATAATGTCGATAGATTTTAAAAGAGTTAAAAAAAAAGAAGTTTAAACTTTATTTATTTACTTTTTTTTTAATAACATGTTTTACTATAATAAATTTTTTAAATATGAACTAATAATACTTTATTGTTACCTAATAATTTTATTTATTTGTAAAAATGTAGTTATTTGGTGCTTTTATTCATTTATTTATAAATTATATGCTAATTTTATTTATACTTCTTTTTAATTATTACAAAATACAAGTTATAAAATATAAACTACTTTGTTTAATAAGTATAAACGATGTCATTTATTAAAAACACACATAAGTCTTTTAAAAAAAGTGCTTCCTATAAAATATTTTTTTTAAACACATATATGGGTTATTTCAAGGGAAAGTAACGAAAGATTATGTGTTATTATGAGTTTCAGACCATTTTCAATACAAAAAAAACGAAAAATTTAAAAAATAAAATTTTTTTGATATTTTTCCATACCCCTTTCGATTTTTGGAAAAATAAGAATTGATTGTCAAGAAAATCTAGTTCCCCTATTTCATCAGCACTTTTTTGGTTAGAAAACCTGGGGTTAGGGATGTTACAAGTTGCTTTCTAGTTTCCATATTAACGTAGTTCTTGAAATATCTTAATCTATATTGGGTACTACGGATTTTTTTGGAAATTTTGGTAATATGATCATCCCACTTTAATTTGTGATCAAATAAGACACCTAAGTTTTTAACTGTCGTTTCGAAGGGAATATTGATATTGTTATCAGGTAATCGGATAGAAATGTCGGAATTGAAAAAGTTATCTAGATGCTTTTTGGGCCCAAATATTGTAGCGTTGGTTTTATCTAAATTGATAAATAGTTGATTGTCATTAGCCCAATTAGTTATGTGGGAAATATCTTCGATGACCTTGTTTAGATTAAGATGAATATTTTCGTATTCAGTTGATAGATATATTTGCAGGTCGTCTGCGAATAGTAGCCTGTTGGAATTGATGTACGTATGTATGTATGGAGCCCTGAGGAACTCCACTCTTGATCTTTTCCCATCTAGAGTGTGAGTTATTTTTGCTGTTGATTACAGCTTGAATTCTCTCTGTGAGGTATGACCTAATCCAGGCTATGGATTCTGTTGAAAAGCCATAGAACTTTAACTTGTTTAGCAAGAGATCATGGGAAACGCTATCAAAAGCTTTTCTAAAATCAAACAGGATTAAGAAGGTTAATTTACCTTCTTCAATGTTGCTCGTGATATCGTCTAGGAGCTTCACAAGCAGAAACTGTGCATTTCTTCGTTTTCTGAAGCCGCATTGGAGGTTGTGTAACAGGTTATTAGATTCAAGGAATTTAATAATCTGGTTGTGGAGTGTTTTTTCAAAGATTTTTGAAATTATACATAATAGGGCGATTGGGCGAAAATCCGCGGCACTTTGAGGCCTATTCACTTTATTAACTGGCAGTATTAAAACTTCTTTCCATCAGGTTGGAAAGATATTATGTTCAATGGAAAGATTAAAGATGTGAATGAGTAGAGGCATTAAAATGGGTAAGCCTACAGAAAAGATTTTTATTGGTAGCCCGTCAACGCCTACTGAAGTTGTAGTGAATGAAGAAACAGCGGATTCTACTTCTTTTGCGGGAACTTAGTGAGTTAAGAGGTAGGTTGGGAGTAAGTAATGCATTTTGAAAAGAAATGAAGTTTTCATTAATGGTGTCGACTGAGAGATTGCAGACATTGTTACTAGATTTTGCATCGACTAGGCCTAGGTGTCTTTTTAGTGTCTAAGTTCTTTTTATATTTTGTGGGGTTTGTCGAAATTAGTGATCCTGTTTTTGTAGAAGTTGGATCTTAGGTCGTTAACTTTATTTGTGAGAGTGGTTTTGAGCAGATCATATTCTGCGTAATGGTTCTCCCTGCCTGTGCGTCTGAATTTTTTGTGAAGATTATCAAGTAGATGTAATCCATCTTTTACTTCGTCGTTGATCCAGGGTTCAAATTTAGAAGAAGCTGATACCTTTTTGAGGGGAGAAACCCTGTCGAAAATGGAATTAATTTTCTCCTCTAAGAATGACACACAGAAATCAATATTGGAGGAATCTAGCAGAGGAGACCAGTCCATTTTTGATAGTTTTGACAGATAAAGGTTTTCGTATAGATTTTTGAAATCTCTATAACTTAGATTATTTGTTGATGATACGGGGGAAAAATTTTCAATTGTAGCGTCTATTAGATAGTGATTATTGATGTGGGCATAGCTATTGTGATTTAGGATGATATCGTTTTGATCTACCATGATGATGTCAATAGAAGTCTCGGAGGATGAAGTGAAATGAGTTGAACCATGTGAAACTATTTTAAGGCCAGAGGATTCAGCAAACGATCTAATGATTGAATTCATATTTTTGGGTTGATATCGCAATTGAAGTCGCCCATTATGAGTTTGCTACTGTAGTCAGCGCAAATGGTGGATAGATCAGACAAGAAGGTTGAATCCTTGAAGTAGGGGGCTTTAGGTGGTCGGTAAACAACGGCAACGAATAAATCTGAATTTTTTAGACTGACACTTTTTCTGACACTTCACAGAAGATGTATTTGAACGAAGGTGAATCTAGGCAGCTCGAGGAGCACGTATTATTTTGAATTTCAAGCTTTTTTTTTGAAGTAAATGGCTACTCCGCCCGATCTGCCAGCTCTATCGTTTGTGATTAAATTATATCCGTTTATTGAAAACATTTTATCAGTATGTTTATCGGATACAGTGATAATGTCACAATTAAATTTGGATAAGTTAAGTAGACTTGAATTGAAATTTTTGCTTAATGAATGAGCATTAAAATGACATGCGGTTAAGTTTTTGTGTGTTGTGTTCTTTGGGTTATTATTATTGATTGGTTTAGAAATTTTACTTGAGGAATTTGTAGTGGCTTCACTTTCATTTTTGTCCTATAGGATATTATGTATTCGGTTGTTATTGAGTAAATGGTTGAGAATGGAGTTTGGTAAGGGATTATAGGAGGGGATTTCTTTGGGATTATTTACATTGGTAGAAATATTTGATTCTTAGTTTCCATTCTGCTGCTTGGAGATACTGTAGATTGGCTTGAAGTTGGTTTTGAACTCGCCTCGATTGGACTTTCAGAACTTGCGGCTATTTTATCATAAATATTATTGGTTCTTTTGACTTTATTATTAAAACAAATTAACAAATTTGTATAATTATTTCATTTATAAAAACACTATTTCAAATGTTACATAAATATAACCTCCAAAATTATCAACTGTTATGTTATTAAGTCATCAATTAAATAAAAAAAATAAATTCCGGGTATTCGAATATCAATATAAATAATTATTTATTCAAAAGGTTTTTAAAAACAACGATTTGTTAAATTACTAATTATTATTCATAAAAATTAATTACGTATATATTCATACGCAATAATTCGTATAACATAACGTGTACACGCGTCTACTGCCATGAGAATCACTAAATACCGTGGTAATCTATGATATTTTTTGTATAATAAAGCCGGCACGGGTCTGCCGCCGTGACTTTTTTCGAGGCCTGCCCAGATCCGGGAGCTAGTTCCGATTTGGTATTAAAGCTTCGGCAGCCAGGTTTCTATTTCTCTTCGGGATATTATGATCTCATTTAAAACTATCTCGAAACTATCTTAATGTAAACAGCCGTTAATATTTCGTGTCTAAGTGCCCATTGACTGATCCTGAGGTAACGTATCTGAATCGAGACTTTTACAAATTTATAAAACAAGAATTGTATCAATTACCTTTCTCCATTTTGCTGAAAGAGCCATTGTTTCATTTACAGCAGAATTTCTGAAAATTCGAAGCTCATCAGCCAATCATTCTTATTTTTTGTCAAATCATCAAATATTTTTGTCTTTATAGGATTATCACGAAAAATAAATTAATTCTGTTGTTTAATTCTGGGAGCTGTTTTGACGACCTTTAGAAATTAAATTAGTCGCTCACAGCAGAGATAAAAATCTATTACATGTTTAGGGTGTAACATGAGCTGTTTTCAGAATGAAAAATTCCTTAGAATTCTGCCAGAAGGCTCAGTACATAAGTTTCATCCCTCAACCAGAGTTTTGAAGTCATTTCTAATAACAAACAATTAATAACAATGATTACAGATTAGAAATAGGAAAAAATGGTAAAAATAACTTTATAACACCAAAATTTAGCAAAAAACCTTAAAATTAATTTCAGTAAATCAAAACCCATCGCATTCTCTTTAGATACATTTAATTTGAAATAACCCATATAAATAAACATTATAAATACATAAAAGTAAACGAGAAAAAAGATAGCAATATTACAACCAACGTACTATAGTACTTTATGCCTTTGATTACAAACGACACCAGAACGCTCTCAAGTTGATCAGAAAAAAAGAAAAATAATAATAAAAATAAATCTTAAATAAACGAAGTCTTTAATTTAATGCTCGATGACTCCCTCTTACGGAGGCACGTGTTACGCACAGTATTTTTTTTTTTTTTTTTGAATTTTCGGTATGCCGAAAAAAAAGAAGGTAATCTTATGTATAATATAAATATTTTAAAGGTTGTTTCATGTTATTTTTATATTTGGCGCTTTTATCCATTCACATACTAAAAAAAAAATAAAATAAAACATAAGAGAGAAACGAAATACTTCGTGTCGTAAATTAAAGTACTACAACCGATTACGAACGATAAACGAAAATATAAAGCTCCGCGCGCATTCGATTATTATCCCGAATTGATCACGTATCGAATGAATAAAAGGTTTATATATATAAATGCATTTTCTTAAATGGCATAAGTTGAGACAAACGATTTTTAAGTTTTTTTTGATTATCTACGTTCTTCTATTAAGGTCAAAGATCACAAAGAATAAAAAAAATTAAATTGTCGTATTATATATTTTTAGTATTATGAGAGCGAATATACGACGAGCAATTACAGGTAATGACTAATGATACGTTTTTGAAAACGTGGTTTAAAAAAGAGTCATAGAAATAAAAGGTCCGATTTGTACACACGTTTTTTATAACATTTTATCTTTTAAGTCTTCAATCACGAAAACGAAAAAGTCATTAAAGCATTTTTTTAAAAAACGATTTTTGGTTAATTCAGATTAATTTTAGATTATTTTAAAAATAATTTTCAATTGAACTGGATATGAATTTTATTCGTACATTAAAATGGAATATATAATTTTTTACTCTCTCAAGAAAGACAGAAGCAATAAAAGTAAGGTTATGTTATCTTCATTTTTTAAAAAATAAATTTGCATGTGTTATTTGCTCGTTTTTTTAATATTATTTAAATGTAATTTTTCAAATAACATGCATAAAATTCTTTTATAAATGCGATGTACGTTTCTGTGTATATATGAACGATTCAATTAATATGAAATTGTGGTACACACACAGGATATGAATTAAAATGACTTATATAAGTGCACCCTTTAAATTCAATCTTGGTGTATTATAAGATGCTTTCAAATAGGATGCACGTCAATAATAATGATAATAAACAAAAAAAGATAATAATACGACTATTATAATGGTTAAGTAATTTTAGACTTAATGTATTATAGCAAAATTTTTTTTATTTTTGCTCTGTTTAAAAAAATATAATAGCAAATCATTTATTATATGAGTTGGTCCGGCTGGAGTTTGTGGTTGATGGAGGGACTAGATTTAGTATTTGCACTGTAAAAAGTAACTTTCTTAGATTTACAAAAAAAATAGGTTTTTTTCGAAAAATTAGTAAATTTTCAAAAAATTTTGTAAATATTCGATAAAAATCGTAAATTAACTAAATTTAGTATATTATCGAAAAATTCGAGAATTCTCGATTTTTTTTTGTGATTTTACGAAAAAAGTTGTAAATTCACAACTATTTTTCGGAAATTTACAACTATTTTTTGTAAATTTTCGAAAAAAATGGTAAATTATCAATTTTTCTTGCGAGTTCACAAAAAAAAAATCGAGAATACTCGAATTTTTTGTTAATATACTAAATTTAGTAAATTTACGATTTTTATCGAATAATTACAAATTAATTCGAAAATTTACTAATTTTTTGTAAGTGTTCTAATTTTTTTGTTAATATAAGAAAGTTACTTTTTACAGTGTGATTTGCCCATTGAAATCTGTTTTTTTTCCTAAAATTAATGGAATAATTTTGATACAAACTGCTTAGATCTCAAAAATGA
The DNA here is from genome assembly GCA_022575985.1 of Anagrus nilaparvatae. Classification (NCBI taxonomy): domain Eukaryota; kingdom Metazoa; phylum Arthropoda; class Insecta; order Hymenoptera; family Mymaridae; genus Anagrus; species Anagrus nilaparvatae. Next base: position 6,110,067 of record JAKSXM010000287.1, read on the forward strand.
AGCATTTACGACCTAAAATTTAATGTATCGTACATGTTTAAAAATTTTTTTGCATTAGCTGATAATAAACCCCAAAAAAGCTTCGATTGTTTTATCAACAAATTGATTGGACTATTTCAGTTCCAAAATTTCCCTACTTGAATTTACACAGGGTTGTAAAGAACCTTCTTAAAATTAATCCATACAGACCTTGAGAATTTAAGATAGGTCAGCCCATATAGAATGTAACTTTAAACATATTAACTTTTTTTTAACTAATACTAATGTAACTTGACCACAAACATTTTTTTTTCTAATTTGAAAAAAAAAAAGAAAATTACGAGGGAGGTAACATAAGTTAAACGTTCACAAAATGAGTTAGTTAAATGTAGAAAAGAACAAAATAACAATAATATTAACTCTTTATAATTTAAAAAAATTTAGTATGAAATTTCTATTTAATTTTATCTTAAATTAGTTAAATTTTTTTCAATAGTACAAATTAGAGACAATAAAAAAAAATTTAAGAGATATTTGAAATTCTTAATTTGATTGCTTGATTTAATTGTATTAATATTTGGTCAGAATTTTTGACAGTTCAAAATTTAATTTCATATTTTTATAAATTTAGATTCAGTTAACACATGTTATTTAGAATTTTCTGCTTTTTTACAATGCAAACTTTAATATAGATATAGGTATAAAAAGAAATTGAAAATAAATAACTGAGGTTTGGCAAAGGATCATACACCGTTGGTTTGGCTTATTAAAGAAATATTTTAAATATTTTTGTAAGAAGGTAAGGGTAACAACTTCAACATATTTATATGCAATTTAGTAAACGTATTATAAAAAGAAATTTAAGTTTAAATTGTTAATCCTGTACTTCCAAATACAGATAAATATGAATCTTCAAATCAAATTAAAAAAAGAAGTACAAAAAATAGTATAAAAACTTCAAGGTTTTTAAAGATTTATTTTTTATTTCAGAGAATTTCATAAGTTTTAATAATTGAAAAAGTACTGCATATTATTTTCAGTATTGCCTTTATAAATTTTTGTGTAGTCACATACAGTAAATTTTTTCAAATGAATTTTTCTGTTTTTTTAAGTAAATCGAAATTATAAGTTTTAAATTAACAACTATATCTGCAAAACATACGAAGATTCTACTCTTGGAGAATGACCACGTATGATTGTCCCTAAATTGTTAAAATTTCCTGCTAAATCGAGCTGTAACTTTTTACTCATATATAAAATCTTCAATTTTCTCAGGAGGTATTTAAAAAAAAAAGTGATTTTTGACACTTATAAATTTTTGGATAAAAACTGATCTGATCATAGCAAAAAAATTTAGGGGCAATTATATTCTTTGAATCCCAACCCTCCTAACGATTATTTATGGTTTTTGCTTAAAAGGTTTGATTTAAAGTGTAGATCAAATAAGGACGGATCCAACAAACAGCTTAAAAGGTAAACAAATTTCCAAAAAGTACCATTTGGGGAATAAAGTGTTTATTTGAAAATGCTTTTTAAATTAATAAACTAAAAAAAAATACAACAAAAACTCAGAAATTCTTCTTCTCTCTCTCTTCAAATTATCCTCAAGAAGAAGACAGATTTTCAAAAAAAAAGTCTTTTTCAAGACACAAAATGTCAAAAACTAAAAATTGTGAAAATTCACTTTAAACTGAAAGTGGGTAATTTTGTTTCATTTTTTCATAGTATATTTTATCTACTGGTAACTAGATTTATTGATCAAATGAAGATAGTCAATGCGCCAGCAATGTTAAATGCATCCAAAAATTTTATCAGCACTAGAATGGATGCACCTCAGTCAAACGTATGTATTTTTGGTCGCTGAAACCGATTTTAAAGGTTTCATCCATTTTCGGATAGCCAGTTTTGACTAATGGACGCTATATAATAAAAAATCGGCGAAAAATTAGAAAGATTGGTAATATCTTGAAAACAATTGCTAATTGAGCCTATTTTTGGTACCCCAATCAGGTTTTCGGGGTCGCTGATCACGATTTTGAAGACAGATTTATAAAAACCAAAATAACGGACTCAAAATGGCGTATTTCTAACCACAGAAACGGCGATTTATGCTCTTTTAAGCATATTTACGTTGTCTAATAAGCTTTTCGGACCAGTTTTAACGATTTTGAGGTCATATTTTTAATTTTTAAAGTAGAGGGCTAAAAATGGCGGATTTCTAACCTCAAAATCGCCAATAAATACTATTTTAACGTGTTGCATTATAAGTTTTTGGGGTCGGTGATCACGATTAAGTTAGCAATTTAAGGTACATGAAAGTATTTACTTGTAAGTGTCTTCAAAAAATCTGAATTCAGAATCGTGATCACCAACCCCAAAAACTTAATACGCAACTCGTTAAAATGCTTAAAATAGCATTTATTGAAGATTTTGAGGTTAGGAATCCGCCATTTTTAGTCCGATATTTTGAAAATTAAAAATATTACCTCAAAATCGTTAAAGCTGGCCCGAAAAACTTATTAGACAACGTAAATATGCTTATAACAGCATAAATCGCCGTTTCTGAGGTTTGAAATACGCCATTTTTGTTTTTATAAATCTGTCTTCAAAATCGTGATCAGCGAGCCCGAAAACTTTATTGGGGTACCAAAAATAGGCTCAATTAGCAATAGTTTTCAAGATATTACCAATCTTTCTAATTTTTTGCCGATTTTTTATTATATATCGTCTATGACTCAAAACTGGCCACCGAATATGGATGAAACCTTGAAAAAATACATACGTTTCACTGAGGTGCATGCATTCTAGTGCTGATAAAATTTTTGGATGCATTTAACATTGCTGGCGCGTTGACTAAGGTATTGAGAACTTGAAAATCATTAAGTTATGAATCAATCGTTGAAATTAATAAATTTTAATTTTTTCTTTTTTGCCTCTGTCGAAGAAATAGTAAATTATACACCCAGAAAATATACAGTAACCCAAATAAATATTAAAACTATAATAAATTATGATATGGGGCATATTTTTTTTATAGCCTAAAGGTGGTTTTGGCTAGGAAATAAGTGATTTTAAGATTTTAGCTAAAATTTTGCCACTAAAAAGAAAAATTTTACACTGCACTTGGCTTAGGCTGAGAATATTATTGGAAACCACAGGCTCTTGAGTCGTATAGTCTATGATTTTCTGCAGCAAAAAAAAATATGCGGATTTTCTTTGTACGCATAAAATTTTTTAGCCTCAGTCTATAATTCAAGGAACCTTTGCTCTCCGCACTAATATCTCAGCACTGGCCGAGTCCATATAATCGTAAAATTAAGGCATAAACCGCAAATGTATAACTAAAAACACAAAAAAAAATCCAATTTAGCCAACTTATCTTTTCTACTGAAAGTTGTAAACGTCCCATTTATTACTAATTTAGAACTATAAAAACAAGTTGGGTAAACTGGATTTTTTTCGCACGTTTAGCTACGATAGCAGTTTATGGACAATTTTTACGGTTTTCTAGACTTATAAGTCTAGCTTTACCAGATTAGCTATTTCTGTGGGATCTGAAAAATTCTTTATTTTTTGAATATAGATGGCATAACTATATAATTCCTCGCATGTAAATACAGATTTGTTCCAACAAAAAAATTGTATACTTTGCTTTATCGAACTTTAGCACCGAAATCATAAAAGTGTATATTTTTAGAGAAAAAAACTTCTTTCATAGAAGCTCTGGATTACCAGATTTGCTCAAATATAGATTTTGCTATTTTTGGTTAACAATCGTGTTAAAAATTGCTAAATACTGGGCTCAAAGTTTAACACACTATTAAAAATCTTATATAATAACTCTAAATTAAGTTCAATAGTAATAATTAACAGGAAAAACCTATCACTAAAAATAAAGTTAAAAAAAAAATTACTTTATAGATTTAAAACACTTGTGTTGGAAAAATTTTAAATAGAGAAAATTTAAAATAAAATATTGAGATACTCGAATGATCGTAAATAATGCAAGATGATTTTAGACATTTATCCCTCTTCACTTTAGTGTAAAATAAAGTAGAATGTATATCCTAGACTTTTTCCCCTTGTCAAAACTTAAAGACAAAATTTAACAGTATAAGGGCTTATAAAAACAAAGTAATTTCTCATATAATTTATAAATTTCGTAAAAAATATTATTTATAAAAAATACACGAGCTTACATAACCTAATTTTTAAAATTTTTAATTAAAAAAAAATTTGTATAAAATAGGATATAATTTTGAAAATAAATGAAATTGGTTAAACCAATTATTTATTACATAAAATAAAATAATAGAAAGAGATGAAAAAAAGTAAGTTTTTAATTTATAAAATATTAAAATACTTTGGTACATTAATTTTGTTTATATAAAATAAAATTTTTAATATAAACTGCATGCAGCAATTTAATTACATAATAAAAAACTAAATTCCATATCTGGTCTCATTATTTACCAAATAATAACTTGTAAGCATAGTTAAGTTTTAAACTATTAAAAAAGTAAATTGATCATTTGAAAGAAAGAGGAAATTATTAAAAAGGAAATAAAATAAAAGGATATTAAAAAATAATAGACTGCCATCTGGATTAGGACAGAAAAAACTGAGATTAAACTGCAAAAAGGTATGTGATTACAATCCTATTGGACGAGTACATTTTGAATGGTAGAGGCGGAGCAAGCGTAATGAGTTTCGATTTATATAGAAACACATATGCAATTTTATATATATAAAACTTCTTATAATATTTTTTCTTCTATACTAAAAAAAAACAACTCTTTCCCACTCTTCCAACCATGTATGTTATAATATTAAACACATCCTATAAAAAAACATTTCTTATTATGTACTCAATTTTATATGTGCATTATATTAAAAAAATAAGTTTTACATGGCTGCAGGCTTGAAAGTTGATTTTTTTTTTTTAATAGATTTTTTTTAATTTAACGATTATGAGTTTTCTATAAAAGTATATTGTTGTAATATTTTATAAATCTATAAACTTTTTATTTTTTTTTATTTAAAATATTATTTTTTTTTTTTATGGATTCTTTCAGTATTTACGAGATGAACAAAAATATTTTTTACTGAAATTTGAAATTTGGACAGATTTTTCTTGGATATATTTGACATTTTTTTAGACCAAATTTTATCAAAATATTTCTAACTGGAATTTTAAATAATATATGCAAAAAATAAATAAATTCTAATAAAGAGATTCAGATTTTGAATTGCCTGGGCATCGGTTTTGAAAGACCCTATTTAAAAAAAAAGTTTTTGGAAATTTTTGGAAATCTTGGAATCCAAGAATAGGCATTTATTAATGAACTTTGGATACCTTTTCCTACTATGCACATCCAAGATTTGATAAATGCAGTCATGTATCCACAAATTTTTCATTCGAAGGAGGGGGGGGGGGGGTAAAAAATTTAGGTATCGGTTCTAAGTATTACTTCACTGTAGGGTTCATTTGCTTGAATTTTGCTTAAACTTCAAAGAGTTTGCTTGAATAAAATATTCAAGCGCTATTCAAGCGCAGCAAAAATTAGGTATTACGCCCAAGAATTAAAAAAATAACTGGGTTTGCTTAATTTTTTATAAAAAAATTTTCATAAATTTAGGTATCAGATCCAGAAAGTCGAGTAACAACGAATTACGTAAGACATTGAAAATTGATTTTTTTGCATTTGGGAGTAAAAAAACCTGCTAATATGCAAACAAATCTTAATGTTAAAATTTACCTATAACAAAGGTTCCTCCATGAGGAACCAAAAATTATTTACTTTCTTTATCAAAATATTTTTTATCAAATGACTAAAAAAATTGGCTCCAAACTAAAGTAAATTCTTAGTTTAAGCTCAACATAAACACAACAGATCTAATATGTTCTGTTTTTCTTAACTCATAAAAACAATAAAACAAATAATATATGTATATACAAAAAAAACTGAATAAAAGTTAAACAATATAAAATCTTGATAATTTTTATAAAAATAAATTTTATTAATATTGATACTTTTTTACTACCATAAAATTTTAAAACTCTGTAAATATCATTATTTATTGGAAATCATTTCTTGAAAATGTTTTTTTATTCTTGGTTTTACTTCGAAGTCAATTACATTTAAGCTACTATCCATTAAAAAGTAAATATAAGTATATCTTAAAGTAAATCAATTCATTTTAAAAATATAAAATATAACAAAACAGAAAAATAAGTAATATAAACTTATACATTTATACACGAGATTTATAAAGAGTTTGCAATAATTTTTTAAACATTTATTATTATTACGTGTACAAGAAAATAAATAATATTTTTTTTTTATTTTTTATGAATAATTCAGCAGTTAATTTGAAACTTTTAAAATTATGAAGAAAAAAAAAATAATAATAATTTTAAAATTACAATTACAAAAAATACGGTTTTTATGTGCAAAATATTTTAACGTTTAAAAAATTGAACAAATTAATGGCACGAAGTATTAAAAGTAACAATTTTGTACTTATTTTTTTTGCTCTTTAGTTTTTTAAAAATTAAAGACTTTTACTTCATTAATGATAAGTGTTATTTGCTGCAATACGAATTTTGCGAATTGGGATAAATACTGATTTGGAAAAATTTAATTGTTTAAATATTAGATCTAATAAATATGCTGCCTACACTAAAAATGGTTTAACTGATTCTGCCTGTCATCTTGCTTGCTTTGATATTGATTCTTAATGACTCTTAACAAGATAAAAATTTTATAACCTAAGATTAGGTTTGTAAATAAATTTTCTTTTTCTATAAAATAGTAAGGTTAGAAAAAGAAATGAAATCGCTTCAGCTATGTTTGATATTTGGTTTTGTTACAGTTTTTTCGCTTGTCACAGAGATTAATAAGTCTTTTTGAACTGCATAGCTCCCCTTGATTACGTTCATTCCGTTGCGTTTTCCAAATCCAACCAAGTTGGCAGTTGGGACTGCTATCTTAGTTCCCTTCATAGCAAGTGAATTGAATTTCTCTTTACCTGATATTCCTACGTGAACAAGTACCCAGTCACCAGACTACCAAGAGGTTTAGGGAAGTTTTGAATTTGCGTACCAGCTTCGAGTATACGAGTACCAAGTACAGAACGTTGTGAGCAGCCTTACTGTCGGAGCATATGCTGATTTTCATTCCCTCTGACCCCTAACGAAGCATCTTCTCCACGCACATTTTTATAGCCAGTACTATTAGATTTATTAAAGTAACTATTTATTTATTAATATAAATTCGAATAATATTTGAGCGCTACAGCAGCTCTTACAAAGCGTATTCTACATTTGATTAACTTTACAAGACTAAAGATGATATACATAATTTGGAGACGATTCCTCTCCCACGATACATTATAGATAAAACTAGTCCTGATATGATTATATTATAAACGGAAGTACATCTGTTTTCTATCAAAGCATTCTTACATTATTTGTGACTTACTAATTAATATACGAATCATACACATTCTCATATAACCTTTACAGCATGGTTTTTCTATTTCCAACACTTCCACTGAAAAATCATGCTTTAAAACTCTTTGAAAATTACACAATTAACTTTACTTTTGATCCCTCAGATTGGCCGTTAACATTTATTTTATTCCGAAACATTTCAAATTTTGCCGTATCTAGCAGTTTCGTAAAAATATCCGCTTGCCGCTCTTTAGTGCTTACATATTCGCGACTGAAAAACTTTGATTGATATTTTTCGCGTACGAACTTGTATTTTATATCAATATGCTTTGGGCGACAGTATTATTGGAGATTTTGTATTAACTTGATCGCACTCTGGTTGTCAACAAATAACGTTGGTTTTTCAATATTTTTTCCGATTAAGCCTTCTACTAAACGTTTTGCCCAAACCATTTCGAATCGCGGCACAAGTGGCTATGTATTCTGATTTGGTTGTAAATAGAGCGGCGAAGCTCTGAATTCGCGAGTACCACGGTATTAAATTTTTGCCCTATTTTATCGCGTAACCCGATGTAGACCTCCGCATTATTTCATCACCCGCAAAATCCACGTCACTGAAAACACTTAACTTTGAACACTCACTTTCACTTTTGTATAATAAACCATAGTTCAAAGTTCCTTTTAAATACTTGATAACCCTTCTTATCTCATTCCAATGGGCTCTTCGAGGATCTTCGGTATATCCGATTAAAGCTCCCACTACAAAAGCAATATCCGTTCTGGTTACCATTTGCTAAAAACGTGGGATCTCCAATCGCTTTTCTATATAGGACGTTCCCTGCTTTTCGTCCCACTTCTTTATCAAAATGTGTTAAGTTAGAATATGAATCGGCTGGTATTCTTACAAGATTGCAATTCTCCTCTGAAACGTTAAAACACTTTTTTAATATATTGCTGCTGATGGGTTAAAATTCAGCCATCAGGTAAATTTTTTATTTCGATGCCTAAGAAAATTTGCCTCTTGTTATTTCTAAGTTTTTCTCGAGGTATTGTAAGAATTCTTCTATCCTTTTTGAACTTGTTAAGGCAATTGCCCCATCATCGACATAAATTACAAGAATTAACTGCTCCCTGATGTCATTGCTTACAAATACACAAGGATCTGCTTCTGTTGGTTGGAAGTTGAAAGATTTTAAACATTTTACAAATTTTCGGTTCCAACACGTGGCAACTGCTTCAGTCCGTAAAAGCTTTTCTTTAATTTGCAAACATTACTTGAATTTATTTCGAAACCTTATAGTTGGCACAGTCATATAAATAGTCTCTTCCGGCTCGCTATTTAAGAAAGCTTTTTTTACGTCTAACTTCTTAATTTTCATTTTCTTTGAAGCTGCTATGGCCAAGAAAGCTCTGATTGATTCGTATCTTGCCACAACCATAGGACTAAAAATTTCTTGATAGTCAATACCTTATCTTTGCTGATAACTTTTTACACATAATCTTGCCTTGCGCTTTTTTATTTTGCTATCCGGGCCTATTTTATTTTTGAAAACCCACTTATTTTCCAAAATCGTCACATTTGGAGGACGTTTTACAAGTACAAGTTTCCATGTGTGACTTTGGGCTTGAATTTCTTCTTTTGCAGCAATATCCCATTCTATCGAATTTTCAGTATTCATTGCTTCTTTGTAATTTAATGGCTCATCGCAATGCGTGTAAAGAGTATTTTCCATTTCGCTTTTAACGATGCACAAATTTACGATTTCTTATTCATTTTCATCATCGTCAAATGCTAATTTTTACAATTTACACATACAACCTTCAGAGCATGGTTTTTATTTTTCCAACAAGTACTTCCGATTGAAGCAGGGTGGCTATAAGTTCTATGGAACCTATAAAGGCTCTTTCCTGGCTGCCCCACGCTGTCGAACCAATGTTCTCATCCAGTTTCGATTCATCCGTATATCAGACTCTTGTATAAGTCGGTTCAGGATGAGTGTCGCCCACTCATTCTTCTCTGTTATTTATTCTAATAGAAAACCACTTTCTGAAGATGAACTCTTCAGTAGCTTTATCCAAGCCATTGTTTAGTAATTTCATGCAGAGAAGATCTGCTATTTCAGCGGGCCTAACCTGATCAGGAATCCATTCACCCAGAGCTCGAAGTCTAGCGACTGATTCTTTGATATATTCTTCCAACACGCAAAGTGCCGTCTTGGGGTGTTCTTTGTCGCTCCAAGCAGGCTTCTAAGCATCACTGCTTTCAGGCGGTTCAGGTTCTTCCCCTAAGTAATAAGGTTACTTCTGTGCCACCATAGTGCTGACCTGTATGTGAATCTAGGAATTTTAACCGCGTCGTAAATCCAATTGCGGTCTTAGATAGTAGTTACTTTCATTATACTTCTGCATAGCCAATATCTATTATGTTCAGGCGTCACCCATATTTTTTATTAATAATTTTTATTATTAAATATTGAGATGACGCGTCTTGGACTAAATTAATATTCCAAGACAATATTTCGTAAGTTATGTTGTTATTGGATTTTGAATAAATTCGACACTTTTTTGCGTTGAATAACTTAGTTTATTAACAATTTTCTGATTAACATTATGATGAATCACGTATAAATAACTAGGAGATTTTACTACTATTTTATACATTAACGTTTTTGTTGTATAACTATTAGAGACGCTAAAATGATACGTCTTTACTGCTTAAAAGCGGAAGATGAACAGGCCGAACATGTGGCCTTTTTTAGACGCTATGCCGGAAAAATATAAAAAATATATAAAATGTACTAGGTTTTGGAAGTCACGTGTTTTATACTTTGGCGGTGAAACTACAATCTTTAAATTTACAAAATGATAAAATGAATTTAATTATTAATTATAAAAATATGTACGTGCGATCGAACATTCTCCCCCCGTTGAGAGGTTACGATCAACAAAATATATGAGAGCGTATCGAACATATTTTTATCTTATAGTTTTGCATAAACAGTTTTAAAAATATTACAATATAACAATTAATATATTACAATATGAAAATTAATATTTTTAAAAATTGATTTCTTTGGCGTGATGTCATCTTTGGTTTGAAGTGCTTTTCCTTGGATTGGGCTGCTTTTTGAGCTTAGAATGATTGTTGAAAAGATACCTAGTTTGTGAATGTTTGCTTTCTGAACAAAAAATAAATGATTAAACGTAGCTTGATAAATTTAAATTTCTTTGAATTTTGTACTTTACTTGAATCACCATTTTAAGCTGTTAATTGAATGATTTTTACATATCGTGTAATTTAAGATTAAACTTGTAAGTCAATTTTAGTCGTATGATATGAAAATATTTGCATTTTTCTAACATGAGTCTAATGGTCAACGATTTTGAAGTAGAAGTCTGAAGATTGTAACTGTACTGTTTTTAGTCTATTGGAAATTTTATAAGCTAATGTAAACTAGAATTTATAAATTTTGAGACTATTAGTATGTTCTTGGAAGGTTCGCAAAAATAAATTTAGAATAAATTGATGCACGACAAAAGTTTTTTAAAAATATTTATGCCTGGCACAATATTTGTCCATTAACAAAAGAAGAAAATGAATTTAGCTTTTAAATTACGTTATTAGGCATAAAAATATCTTACATTTGTTTGTTGAAAATGCATACGTAAAATATTTTGTACCAATCGTTGATTTACTTAATATATGAAACTGATTTAATGTAGAATTTTAAATAATTCAAAAATTAACTTAATAAAAGTTGTGTTTAAGTATCAGAAAGTCGTCTCAAATGATTTCTAGATTTAACATACCTTTGAAAAGGTTAATTTGAATTCAAAAAAAGACAGACCCTTTTTTTTGACCAGCACGCATTTTGCATTGATAAACTGAATTATTTTCAAATAGTGCCAGATTATTACACGAAAAATTAAGTTTTTTTTTTTTTCATTAATAGTCTCTCAAATTAATAATTCTTAAAAACCTGTCTCTTGCGAATATGATTGTTTTGGTCTAAATATAAAAAAAAATATTTTTTGAAATGAGTTTAAAATCACGTTTTGAAATCCTTTTTTTTAAAAAACCTTTTAATCGAGGTAATTGACTAGTTTATTGTCTTTTCAGTATAGTCTTTTTAATAAAGTATTGAAAATGTTTGTAGTTTAAATCTTGGTATTTTAAATTTGAAGTTAATTAATAAATTTAAATCATAAATAAAACTTGTGTTATGAGTATTATGCGTATAACAAATAGAAGTTGTCATTTGTGATAGTCTGTCGTGTTTTTCATCTGTTTTGTGAATTGTGTTATTTTTAAATAATCGTATGTGATGCATTATGGGCATCTTGCATTGATAATGTGACTTGGCACATAGCATCTTATTGCTTATGAGCATGATGCTATTATCGTATTGGGCATAAATCATGTGATTATATTTGCACATGACCCACTTCGCATAGTAAAACTGAGCACATGATGCTGTTTTTACATGAATTGTGCAACATGTGACTTGGCACATGACATATTTTCGTATGGAGTATATGCAATACATGACTTGGCATGTAAAACATAATTTTTTGTATTACCAATGATAACTTCTGAATTGGTCTGACTAGTTGTTTTTTATCGAGTATCACATGGATTGACATATGATAACTCTTTTCGTAATGAACGTCGTCTGTTTAATTAGTGAAATGTCAAATCGTGTATTTAATTATGTTAAAATTGTGTTCTGTTATGTTTTTTGATAATTTGAATGTATGTAATGTGTAAAAGTGCAGTTTTAAGTGTATTTTGACTAAAAGAGATGTGTTTTATTACCGTATTGAAAGAAATAGTTTAGTAAACGATGCGTTAAGATTTTTTTAAAATTTTTATATTCATATATTTGTGTTCAAAACTGCGATATTTTATGCGATAGATTATGATTGAAGAATTGACTTTAAATTTTTCGTAATGTTAATTTAAGCTTTTTTCATTTTCGCGAAAGTAATATTTTTAACAGAATTAGAAAATGAGAACTATAGTTGAATACAGTTTTAATAATATGTTTTTATTCAATGGTTCCAAAATACTAAAACTTGAATTGAGAATAAATGGTATTATTATTATTTATTATTTTATTAAAGTATGAATTCAAATTAAAGGTGTACTTGTTTCGATTTGAATATTTTTGTTTAGATTTGAAAGATTCTAAAAAAGTCAAATCCTAAATAAAGTTTATGATGAATAATGATTGTGAATTTAAAAAATACATTGATTAAGATGCGTTTCGCTAGCTTAAACTGTGTTATAATCTAACTAATTTTTTGAAAAAAAACTACGTAAATGCTATAGTACTAACGTGCAAATATAGGCGTCATGCGATAAGACCTGGCCCCGAAAAATGTAAATTTTTATCGATAATTTTATTGCGCGAATTTGAAATTTTTTGCTCGTATATAAGTTCATTTATTACCTTTGAATTTTCATACTTGTATTCATTGCTTGTATTGAAATAGTTAATCGCGATTTGGAAAGATTCTGTAAATGACTGAATATTTTAAAGAAAATCACGGGTTTTCAAAAATTTATACATGACTTTATATAACTTAGATTTTGTTGTTTATATTTGATAAAATTAGGAAGGCAATTAAGTCTAATGAGGCTTTTATTTTGAAATCTAATTATATAGTCGTTTAAATTTCGATTTATTATGATTTTGCCGAAGTATTGAATTTTTATAATGATTTAATAAATGTTAAATAAATGTTAGATTGATTAAATAAATGTTAGATTTTCTCTGCTTAAGTAATTTTAGTAATCAAAAAAATTGTGATAAGAAACTGAATTTTTTTTATTTTTGAGTATAAGAGAGTATATATTTAAGTATACAAGATTTATTCTGCAATTTTCGGCGAAACGTTTACTGCTAACCCAAATGTGCATGAGGCAATGATAAAATTTACGTATAATCTTATGCCTGAATGCTTATTATGTCTAAATTTGATTGCACTTTGACTAAATTTTAATGCATATTTTAATTTGCAAAAATAGATAACCGAATTTCGTAGATCAAATTTATTAGAAAATTTTTATTGTTAGCAAATATAGAAAAGTTAATGTGAATTTTTTATGATAATGTATTATGTTTAGTCCTATTTTAAGTTATAGTATTTAATAATTTTTTGTATCTGTGAAATATTTCTATATTATAAAGAAAGAAGACATTCAAAAAAATTTCATTTTCTAAAAAAACTTCGTGATAAATAATTAGAGAGTGCAATATGTATTTTAAAAAGCTTAATAAAAGTTTGAATTTATATAATTGTGCTTAAAAATATATAATACTTTAAGTGTCAGATAAAACGATTTTGTAATATAACTTTTGAAACTTAAAATAATATTGTAATCTAATTTTTAACCTTGATTTATATGAAAATCTATAAATTTTCACCTATGATTCTTGTTTTAAATAGAAAATTTTTGATAAACTAATAATATAAATTATTGTAATTTTTGATGACTATTATTTTATAAGGAATGTATTGCTTTTTACATGTTGTTAATATATTTAGTTAAAAATTTGTCATAATTTATTTACGTCTTTATTTAAATGAAATTTATGATTTTAATTTTTTGTTTTAATTTTCGATTTTGATTTTTATTAGATAAAATTGGTTTGAAATTATCGAAACTTGATAACATTTATTCCGTATGATAGATAAATGATGTGTGATGTTACTTTGTAAAAGATCCAGATTAATTTGCAAAATGTCTGATAATGCATATGATACATGATGCATATATAGATTGAGAATTTCCAGTTTTTTATTTATATTGTGTTTAATATGAATAGATATGAATCATATATTTTAAAAGATTGATTTTTAGTCTTATGTGATATTTGTGGCGTATTAATTGCTATAGTGTTTATTTACGATTTTAAACTGTTTTAAATTTCTTAATTTTAATTTTAGAAAATAAATGTTGACAAGTGTTTGATTATAATATAATATTATATAGTAATTTTATCGTTTTTGGTAATTCAAAGTAAAGTACTCACATACGTGTAGTCTAGTATGATTTTAAACAGTCATCGAATTTGTCGCCTAGACTTCCTGTATATTAGTATAGATGTAGAGATGAGTATGTTGTAGTATCATCAAAGTTGTCCTTTACGTTGCCTTGTGAAAAACATTTGCTTCGGTCGTTTTTAAATCGTATAAATAGAAACACTTGCTTTTGGATTCAGCTGTCTTTATAGTATCTTTGTTTTTCAGAATGAATTTTTAATTAGGTCACGATATTCTGTTTGATGGTTGACGATTCTGTATCCAGATGTACGATCTTAATGTATTTATATTTTCTTTCTCTCTCTTTCTCGTACGCTTTGACATTGTATATAAATGTATGTGTCTTCTATAGAATATAATGTAGTCATATTTACTTATAATTTTTGATGTGAAAATTTGCGTATATCGATGAGTGGACTGTAATTTTTTGTTTACTTGTTGGTATTTGGCTCGTAGGACCATGTTCAGGCGTCACCCATATTTTTTATTAATAATTTTTATTATTAAATATTGAGATGACGCGTCTTGGACTAAATTAATATTCCAAGACAATATTTCGTAAGTTATGTTGTTATTGGATTTTGAATAAATTCGACACTTTTTTGCGTTGAATAACTTAGTTTATTAACAATTTTCTGATTAACATTATGATGAATCACGTATAAATAACTAGGAGATTTTACTACTATTTTATACATTAACGTTTTTGTTGTATAACTATTAGAGACGCTAAAATGATACGTCTTTACTGCTTAAAAGCGGAAGATGAACAGGCCGAACATGTGGCCTTTTTTAGACGCTATGCCGGAAAAATATAAAAAATATATAAAATGTACTAGGTTTTGGAAGTCACGTGTTTTATACTTTGGCGGTGAAACTACAATCTTTAAATTTACAAAATGATAAAATGAATTTAATTATTAATTATAAAAATATGTACGTGCGATCGAACATATTAAGAAATTTTCCCGTGCATGTGAGTCCTATATTCAGACTGCGTTTTCTCGTAAAGGGGATACATTGGGTTTTATCGAGATAAGCCAATCGGCTTCCAACGCCAACATACCTTCAAAGCCCGTTGCAGTTTGTTCATAAGATCTTCCATGCACAACTCCTGAATCAGAACTATGATGCCATCCGAATAACCAAACACCACTCTTAAAAAACGGTTAAAATTAACATTCGTAACTATTCTCCTCTCAATTTTATCTTAAAATTATATAAAATATAAATTAAACTGAATAAGTTTAAAGAGAATTTAATAACACAAATGTTTTTTCAGCATAAAAGACATACATTACTTCTGTATATTCTTGAGTGTATATTTAATATAAAACTTATATGAAAAAAAAAATATTTTAAAAAAGTCCAAAATTTATAGAAACGTGAGAACATAAAAAACTTTCAAGTAAGTACTATATATGCGTATATATATACATTATTTATATCTAAACCACTTTCGTGGCTTTTGCGGCTCAATGATCCGTAAAGGTAAGAAATTCCTCGCGTTTGAAAGTAATAAAATATATAATAATAATAATAATAATGACAATAAGATACAACAGTTTTATATATTATATTATATACATTTAATAACACTTTTATATAAAATGTTTTTGTACATTTGTTAAAATACATTATTTTGTGGTATATTATGTATGCTTTTTTTCTCTCTTTTAAATTACCATCCAATCATATTTAAAAACGTCTCATTTAAAAAGAAAACTGCATATATTTTATAATTATGAAAAAATTTTTTAAAGGTAGGAGGTAACCAGGTATATTCGCTTATTTTTTTAATTTTCAAGGAATTATGCTGAGAACTATGAAAAAAAATTTATTTTCGGGATTCTTTAGTTCATAGGGGATTTCATTATCGTACTGATGAGCCTCACACTGTTTCACGAGAGGCGAAATAACTATATTTTTAGGACAACTGAGTACGTATTTTACTTATTATTTGACGATACCGTGCGAAAAGTACCAGTTTTTGCTTTATTAGAATTTTTCAAAAGTGAAGCCCTGGAGGATCCAACGCAAATTTTCTCATGACTGATTGTAGAATTTATCACGCTTATTATATATTCATACTAACTTGTGGCATCACATTCGGGTAATTTTGAATTATCATAAAATTTTGTTAACAAATAAAAAAAGGATTATCAGAATGTGCCAATTCACCCCAGTACTCAATATTATCTTACTTTCCCCTACATAATAATAAAATAAACGCATACAACTTATTTAATAATAATAAAGACAATTTCATTCCATTATATAAAAACATAATTTTTATTTTTTTAATAATAAAAAAAAAAGTAATAAATGAATAAGTCATACACACTTTAATAAGTGTTTGTAAGCAAGTAATTTAATATAATATACGTTTAAAAACTTAAGCTTTTATATAAAAATAATAGTAAGTTTATTCGGATCCGTAATCACGTTAGTGTCCCTGACATGATCGCAAAAGTAAGTTAAAAAAAAAAAATCCTTGAAGTAAATAAGTATGAGTAAGAGAATAAAAATACAATTTAATAGTTTTTATATAAAACTAAATTTGTGTTAGTAACAAAATTTTATATTTTATGTCGCCATATTTACTTTCTGGTCACGTCGTATCGTAAAACAAAAGAATATAACAAAGACAGAAAATATTATATTGCACGTGGGTTTTTATATAAAACGCACCTTAATATTTAATCTCTCATTATCACGGGAGGGTTTTTATAAAGGTTGAGCTTTTTTTTTTTTTGTTTTTAGAACAAAAACGGTAATTTTCGTTTAACCAATAAGATTATTTTATAGGCGTGACTGTATGTGTACAATTTTTTTTATTAAGAATTATAATAACTGTCAAATTAAATTGATATTACTCCCACTTAAATAAAAAAAAAACCAAAATAAAATATGAGAAAGTCAATTTAAATTCCATTTTTTTTTTATTTACGTAACTTTAAAATTTTGATTTAAAAAAGTCAGCCATTTCTTAACAGTTTTTATATTTTTTCATACAAAGTATGTATTATAATATAAAAGACTCCTCCTTTCAATCAAATGAATTATGCAAAGTAGATATTATATTATACGCTCTCATTTTTTTTTTTAATGTTGTATATGTGATATGAGAAGATAATATGAAATAAAGAAAATTATTAGTTACATGGTATTGTTACAATGGAAAGAATTTTAATTAATTTTTTTCTTTTTTATTATTATTTATAAAGAATTTGTTTTAATTAAAAAAAAAAATTATTGCTTTATTATATGCTTGAGAGATGTATTTAATTTATTTTTTTAAATTTATTTCATACGATTGTTTAGGGGAAAATATGGGGTATTGGTAGAGTTTTTAAATTGGGATTTGCAAAAATTTAGTGAAGTTTAGAAAAATTATTGGTTTATGTGTTAATGCAACTAAGGAGCATGGTACTTTCTTAGTGGGGAGAAAACGTACTTTTTTGAAAAATAATTTTAACAACCCGGAATAATTTCGAAAGGTAAAATCATTTTTATAGCCTAGAAAATAAACATAGTAATCAAAATTCAGAAAATGACAAAACCTACAACCAAAAAATTTGGTATTTAAGTAAAAAAATTTGAGAACAATTAAATACCATAATGATATCAGTTTATAGAATATATCTAATTTAAACCCAATTAACTCAAATATCGTTTGATCAATTTTAGATCTTATTAGCAATCATCAAATCACCCCTATACTCAACTAACCCCAACATTCTCCAACATTATTTTAAAAATTAATTATTTATTATTAAATATTTACAATAAAATCTCATTTCTATGAATAAAAATAAAAATATCTCTTAAATACCAACATTATTATTGCCGTTATAGTTTTTTAAAAAATACAGTAGATATATATACCTATATATCTTATATATAAAAAATATAAAATTAAATATCATTTATAATAAATTCTCGACACGTAATTCATAAAATCATCGATCCAGAACATTATTTTATTTTACTATGATTACTTTGTAATAATTTTTTTCCTTTTTTTTCCGTTTTATTTTACAATCATATAACGGTCATTTATAATAACATAGTTTTAACAAAAATAAATTAATAAACTTTTTGTAATGTCAAATTAATTTTTTATTATTGATGACAAAAAATTAATTTTTGAATAAAATTATACAAATTGCTTTGTACCGTATGGTAATTTAAGTTGTGTGTGAGCCATTTTTTACTTAACTAGTATTTTTTTTCTTGTCTCCTTAAGTGAAACAGCGATGTATTATAGTTCAGTAAAAAGAGCAAAATAATGAAAATTAATAAAATTTTTTTATTTTTTAATTAATATTCTTCTTCAAGAGCTAAAATATTAAATTTAAAAAATGAAAAATATAACTAAGTTTAAACTTCATTTTCTTTTATTTTTTATACGAATAATCAAATTATATTTCTCTTTCAAAATATACAAAGGTAGAAAATTAAGTTTACTTGAAAAATTGTCCGTCTTTTTACAGGCTATTCGTATAAAAAAAAGTAGGTATATAAAAGGGCAAAAAGACACGTTGATAGAGCATCAGACATTAAACATTGTTTTATAATGAAAACGCGTCTGCCATCTGAGATACTCGTAGTTTTTCTTGGAATATTACACAGCTACTTACAAAAATATTATTTAAAACCCTTAATTTTGCACGAAATAATTTTAAAATATGCACCAAAAATTCAATAAAAAATTTCTGATTACACACAGTAAACAAAAAATTGCTAAATTTTACACACGTATTTATATGGTAGCATGTTCGAATAGAATACAATTGGGAATTCATTATTATTATATATAGAAAAGTCCGAATCTAATAGAAACACAATGAAAGAAAATAAGGGCTCAGGGAGTACTCAAAAAAGGGGAATCTGTATATTGTTTACCACAGAAAAAAATAAATAAATAAATCAAACTTCAATATGTTAAGTGGTTTTATTTTTGACATTAACCATAGATTTTTTTTTGTGGGATTGAATTTTAAAAAAAGCTTATTTATGATTTTAATTTATTAAAATTATGATTTTAAATACGCAAACTCATAAAGAATGGTGTAAAAAAAGAGAAGGTTTTATAAAGTTTTAAACTCATAAATACGTCATTTTCGTTAAATTTTCTCTTTTTCGCAGTCTAAAGCTAAAAATGTTAAATAATATTTATTTCCATGTCGTATTTTGGAGTTTTGATTGGTATCCCAATTAAGAGCTCGAAAATTTATAATATCTTTCTCTTTGTATGCTCGTTAATAATATTTATATATATATATGCGCTACAGAACACTTGTAATAATTAATATATGTTGAAAATATGTATATGTGTGAGTTTATGTATGTATTAGAGCGAGCAGAAAATTTCCCCTTAATTTGGTAGGATTTTAATGAGAAATAAACATGAAAAATGCTTCATTCTGTTGAAATTTAATTTTATTTCTTGACAAGGGGCTAATTATATTGTCGAATGAGTGTAAGCTTATGTATATACATACAAATACATATACATATATAAAAAAAAAGATTCTGAATTATAAATAACCGTAAATGTAATAAGTAATGATAGAAAATAAAAGAGAACAAATTATGTTTTCAAAACTTTTTTTTTTCACCATATTTTAGTCTCTTTTTTTATGAAAATTGGTTAATTTAATCAATCAACGATTCAACGCTTTAATAAGTTTGTTTTTCTGTATAGTTTTAATTAAATTCGTTTTAGTTTATGATTTTATCATTAATTAAAACTAAAAAGGGATTTTTTCATACAGAAGAACCAGTTGAGCTATACGGTTGATTACAATCACAAATTCAACGAGGCACAGTTGAGTTGAGTTATAAGTTGAGGTCAAATTCCATTTCTAAATCTGGTGTTGAAGTGCTGAGCTGGTTTGTACTTAAGGGTTGCTAGTCTTCTGAATTTGCTGATTTAAAACGTTTTCTTCTGACTTCCCTTTTGTTGTCTGTTTCTGTTTCTTTGTTTTAGCTCTTTTGGTCATCATCTAGAGGTAGAAATACTGTGTTTGTATATAGTTTTTGTGGCGCTTTCTGTTCAATTGTTAACAAATTTTTCTACATGTTTTCATAAAATGTAACATTTCTGTAACTTTTGATTTCTTTTGATACTGGGTCATATAATCTATAACCATTCTGATTTGGAGCATAACCAAGAAAATAGTCTGGTTTGGATACATTATCTAATTTTCTTCTTGTTTCTTGTAGAGTATAGCCCATAGCCTTGTATCCCAAAATTCGTAAATGGGAAATATCTAGGTTATTTACCCACCCCAAATTTCTTCTTGTGTGTCATAGTAGAATTTCCTAAGAAATTAAGTTAAACCATTACAACCCAGGTAGCCAAAACGTGCCACTTAATTACTGCTGGCTTAGATTTTCATTAAAAATTAAAAAGTTAAAATTATTTTAAGGCTAGAGACTCATAAGGAATTAAATTTTTGAATCATTTTATACCAGCAACCCCTTAAAAAATGTCTGCGAGGGATGGGAACTTAAAAAAACAAGCGATATTAGCCCTATTTTGTGACAAAAACGTACCACTTAATTGTCTTTTATAAAAATTAATTTTTCACCCCAATTTTCCACTCCTAGATGAAGTGATTATGATTTTTTTAATTTCATATTTGAAAAAAGCAACCTGGAAAATCCCCCGATATAGTTTTTGAAGTAAAAATTCAGTCTTTTATAAAAATTGATTCTTCACCGCTTTCACTCTAATTTTTTTTACCCTAGATGAAATTTTATAATTTTCTTGAGTTCATATTTGAAATTAGCAAACCTCAAAACCTCCGGGTACTAATTATAAAAAAGAAACACATTATTTAACGAATAGTAAAGACTTATGTCAAAGTGGTACGTTTTGACCGCAAAATAGGGCTGAAGTCGCATATTTTTTAAGTTTCCGATCTTTGCAGACATTTTCTGAGGGCGTTTTGGTAAAAAATTTTTAAAAAATTGAATTTCTTATGAGTTTCTAATCTTAAAATCATTTTAACACTTAATTTTTAATGAAAATCTATGCCAGTAATAATCAAGTGGCATGTTTTGGCTGCATGAGCTGTAATGGGTTAATAAGATGTAACAGCAGTTTCTGCCCAAAAAATTTTGTCAAGCCCTGATTCTGCTACCATGCACCTTATTTTGCTGAGCACTGTTCTTTTGATCCTTTTAGCTCTGCCATTCTGTTGTGGATTGTAACATACTGTAACTCGGTACTAAATTCCTGTTGCTTGAAGATAGTTAAAATTAATTGCTGAATTTTCAGTCTTTTTCATTAACAGATCTGACTATTTTTTTTCTGCCAATTTTCTGTGAAAGCTTGAAAATGCTTAAAACAGCTTACAGTTTGATTTTTATTTTTAGTTAAATAAATAAATATTTTTCTTGAATATAATCATCAATGAAACTTATAAAATATTTGGCATTATTTAAGGACTTACTATCGACTTTGTAAAAATCTGTCGTGTATTAGTGCAATTTCTCTTTTGCTCTGCTTTCAGATGGCTTATACAGTGATTTAACCATACGACCAAGTGCACATGTCTCGCAGTCTTGTAGCTGGTTAGTTGAGAAGTTTATCTCTATGGTCTCTTAAATGTTTTAGTTGCTGGATGTTCAAATGTCCAAGTCTTCTATGACAAATTTCTATACCAAGAGTTGCGTTACTAGTACTAGTATCTGCTATCGGGGTTTCAGAACTGTAACTTATATTTTCGTTATTAGAATATAAATGCCATGATTATCGGGTAACCCTGTCAATAGCAGTGTAGCAATCTAGTTATCTGGAATTTGCATTTTAATATCTTGCAACTTTTTTGATGTTGTGATTATTATATTGATGTAATCTTCTTCGGAATTACAATTAGGTCAATAAATAAAATTATTTTTGCTCGAGTTTTCAGATTTTTTGTAGCGTCCGTAATCAAATCTGCATCAGTTAGAGCTTGAATAACGCACCGAAGACCCTCGTGTTCAAGATATGCTCTCATAGCTATTGACCACGTTTTATAGTACGGACGTTTAACTTCTCTATTGATTGAAAAATGTCTAATGAACCTCTCCATACCATGCTTATTGACAACAATAATTAATCTGAGCCCAAAATTTTCATAAAGATTGAGGTTATGGTGCACTAAAATATTTTAAACAAAAATTTTCAATAATTTTTGCACTTCACTATATCCGCAAATTAAACTGAATATCTAACAACTTAAAGGCCCATAAACTATTATTATTTAATTAGCATTGGTGGATGTAATTGGAGCAGGATATATTTAAAAGTTAGCAATTGATAACCTCAATTAAATTAATTAATTATAATATTAATTCAAACGTTGTGCTTGAACGTATCTTAGTATACGTTATAGTTGTACTAAAAAAAGTCTTTAGAGATGCTAGTATGTACATGTAATTACATGAAACGTGCTAGTGTTGAACATGAATGTATTGTATAAATTAAATGATCCATTGAAATAAAATAATATAAATAAAAATTTAAAACTGCTTTGGTAAAACGCCTAAATGTAAATTTATATGCATAGACATATCGATCTAAAAAATTCAAATCACTATATTTTGATACAAAAATAAGTTTTCAAATCAATGTTATTCAAGTATTTTATAGTTCACCTATCAGAAAAAAGGATATTGACTTTCCAGTTTATAAAAATGTTAAAAAGTTTCTTTCAAGTTTTTAAATATTAAATGAATTATATAGAACATATAGTAGATACTTTGGTGACCGCAATGAAATAAAAAGGAAGGAAGGAAGGATATTCAAGGTTTTAAAGTTGTGTCGTACTCTTGAGAAATCCAGCATATATAAAAAAATATCTCTTGGGAATCTTATCTTTTTGAATTTTGTGAGTTTAGACTTTTGTAGTTATGTGGCAAATTTTATATATATAATACAATCTTTTAAGCAATGAAGTTTCTGAGATACTAGATTGATAAAGATTTTATATTTTTATATAGAATAGTTTTAAAATGTTTATTTATACTATTTTTTAAATTTCTAGGGATTTGTCTCTTAAAAGTTTCGAACTATACGGTTTCAAATACTTTTATTTTACTTATAAATTTATGGAGCCACCTTAGTTGGTCTTACATATTTTAGATCGCTAAAATGATTTCAATAATTTCATCCAATTTACGATGACTGGGTTTGAAAGAGTTTTAGTCATAAAAAAAATAGAAAATCATAAAAGATTTTGCTGATTGAGCCAAATTCTTATACTTATCTAAAAATTTCAGAGTCCGCTACTCATAAATCTTGCTTATTATAAGTGATATTTTTAATTAATTAAATCAAAACATATTTATTTTAATTTATTTATTGATCCTTCTTTTTACAACTTGTTTTTGTATAATAATTAGACGACTAGTTTCAGGAATAAATTTCCATCATCAGGTCTGTATTATAATTAAACTAAATTTATTTAAAACATTTGAATATGATATTGTAACTTTAGATTATGTCTGTATAGACTCACAATTATTTTATGACTAAATGAAAAAATTTTTTTTTTTTTTTTTGAATATTTATTTTGTATACATAATTATGAAGATTTTATATTATGAAGATTTTTAAATTATTTCTAGTTTTATAATGTAATAAATAATTTTAAAAATTTTAATAAGTGTTTGAAATCACATCTGTTTTTTCTAATGTGCAAGTGCTCCTCCTAATGTGAAGTTAATATATAAAATATGTTTTTTGATTCGTTTCTTCTATTTCATTTCTTTTTATTTTTTATTTTTTATTTTTACTTTTTCTTATTTTTTATTATATAATATGTTTTTTTATTATTTTATCAAATAATACGTTTTTTTTATTTAGTAACTTATCATTAATTAATTTATTTGCATTTATTTGTGTATTTTTATAAATTTCAAATTCCTCTAGTGTATCCAAAATTTTACCTTTACTGCAAAAGTGTATCGGTTTTAAATTTTTATGTATATTGTTAATTTTGTCGTCTGTGTAGTTATGGTTATTATTAATTAAATGTAATCCGTATTTGGTATTTACTTTTTCTAATTGTTGTGTAGTATTTATATTTTGTGTTTTTGGTATATGGTCATTAAACCTTTTTCTGAAGCTGCGTCCCGTTTGCCCTTGAATAAGCAAAGCAAATAATTGGATATTTATAATTTTTGGATGCAATTAGTGGTGCTGCTGTATTACTAGAAATACATTTCCTATTCTAGTAGTGGGATTACTGACTTTGGCAGAAAAAAACACGAAACGCTACGCACCTCGTTCATCGAATTCGGCATAATAAACTTTTTAAACTCAGTTCAGAATCTACTATTCTCGACTAGCATACAATACTGACTATATTCCAATTTTGAGAGGGCGTCATTATTGCCCTAAATGGAGAAAAAACATTCTAAAATTTGTGTTAGAAAAATTTATATCAAATGCGACTGCCAAAATCAAAATTTCTAAGACCCGTTTGAGAACGTGCTATATTCTTCAAAACAAAAATGCAATGTAAAATTAAAGAACCTAATAATTTTGATATAAAAAATAAATCCTAACGATAAAGTTATTAAAGAAGTATTATAAAATAACAAACGTAAAAAAAAATGAATTAAATAACATCCTTCAAATATAAAATAAAAAAAAAATCCATTAAAAATAATAATAATTGTTTTTAAACTATTTAAAGCAAAAGTAATTCATACACATTTATATATACATATTTATATATCTACACTCATAAAAAAAAAAATAAAATTGTTAGTTTCACACGTAAACAGTAGAGAATAAATCTAGGTTAATTCTTTCTTTGCAAGTATGTATTATTATTATGCTAGTAACTAACTAAAATACATTTAAAATTTTATTATTCTATGCACTTCATGAAGTTAATTTGTACACGAATTTTTTTAACAAAAAAAAAAGGACGAGGTCAAACCGTGGTTCTGATTAAAAAATATAATTTTTTTTTAATTTTATAGAATAAAAAAGTTTGTAAGAAAATTTTTTCTTAATTGATTTAATAATTTTATTTGAAAATTTCATATGCTCTAGTTTTATGAATAATTGATCATTTTAAGAAAAACCACTGTGTAACGTCACGAGGGCATAATCGGTTAGAGCATTTTTTCTGGTACTTTTCTCCCTCATATAAGTAAAAATATTATAAACAGAAACACACTAAAAAAAAGCGCTACTGAAATGTATGTAGTACTACTTAATTCCCAGGCGTTGGAAAGTCCCATGGGTGACATCTACACGAGGGGGTTTCTTCTGTTTATTCTGACAAGTGTATGTACACAATAATCAAAAAAAGGAAATAAGGAAAATAGAATATCACTTGTGCATTATAGGCTACACGGGGGATTACAACTCAATTGGCTTACTTGATTACTGATTGAAATTTTTTTTTTTTTTAAAGTTTATTAGAAAATTAAAGGGGGCTTGTAAATAATATCAAATGCATCTTTTATTACGACACTTGCTCTTTTATGCATGGGAAAAACTGTTTTTAGATATTAAAATGATAATTTTGAATTGAGTGTCATGTTTCATTGAACCTGTTTCTGTTATTGATTTATTGTAGTGCGAAAATGTAATTTAATTAATCTGTAGGTTTGACAAATTGCTAGTTTTTGAAATAATCAATTGAGTACTAATTTTTGTTTTAAAGCTTTTTTACACTTATTTGAATAATTTAAACACAGCTTTTTGTTTAAAAAATCGATTTTAATTAACGAGTTCTTTGAAACACTAAAAAACTGATTTTCAAAATTTTTTTAACTTTTTACACGATATTTAGTTTTGCAGCCAGGTGCTTCACTAAATAATGAGAATAGTTTAAAATTTTGGTAATAATATTTTACTGTTTCTTTTAGTCTTTCTTTTTGTGTTGTATCCAATCGAATTTAAGCAGCTATCAATATTATTGGTTATTTAAGTAAGTATTCGATTTTTTAAGCAGCTGCTTAAGTTATTTGTATCAAATTAAAGACTGTATTGTAAGTTTCTTTTTTTAAATTTTGCGCATCACTGATGACAGAAATTTTGTTCATAAAATTATATTTATTTCCTGACAACATTTTTATCAAACGAAGCTTGCCGAAAGTTTGTTTAAGAAATCGCAAATTTTTCTTCATTAGTGGCAAAAAATTAAACTTAGCACCTTAGTCACTAAATTATGAGATTTCACTAGGTTAATTTCCGAGTTTTCATCTCGTTATCATCTTAAAATTAAATATTGAATAATTTGTAACAGCAATCACATGCCAACATGCACGATGAAACGTATTTAAAACGAAGGTACCACAAATACAAACCAGAAAGGTTTATTAAGAAGATTCGATGCAGAAGCCATTAATATCGCATAAAAAATATTACATCAAATGCATATTGTCGCAGGTATAAACTTTTTAAATATTTAATTACAGTAAAAGACCCACAGTAAAACTTGAAAATAATAGGGTAAATTTTTTTAGTAACTAGTAATTAATATTTAATCATTGATCGTAAAAAAAAAGTTTCTATTTTAGTATAACTAAAAACTCCCTAGTTAAAAAAATAATTTTGCAAACTTTTACAAGTTTTCTTTGAGGACATCTGTCACTTATCTACACAATTATTAAAGACATATTTAATTTTATATATTGACCGTTAGAAATATATATTATTAAAAATAAAATACATTTTTTTCATTATCAAGATAATAAATAAATTTTTAAGTTGGTATAAATATTTTTTTACAAAAAAATGTCAATACAATAATTTTCTGCGAAATTTGCAAAGAATCATAATAAACATTTTTTTTGGGACTGTAATATTCAGAATTTCTTTCAATTTTATTAAAATAAAATAATATCATAATAAGTAGCCTTTTACATGAAATTTTTTTTCTCAAACTTTTTTAAATAATAATATAAAAAGAATATGTATAATAAAAGAAAATATATTATAAGAGACAATAATTTAACTGTGGTTAAGAATCTTTTACTCTCAGTAGATGTTGTAGCAGATGTTTGTAAGTATGGAAGAAAATATTTTTTATACTTATTTAAACTCATCACACATAAAGTGAAAAATTATATGTTTTAGATCCCCACTTTTCTTTTTTTGACATGAAAAAATAATGATATTAAAAAAATTATGTACGTGGGTAATTCCTATTGATATTGAGCAGTACGTGTATCCTGTGCAAAATTTGAGGGATTTTTTAGTAAAAATTCCAATTCTAATAGTTGCATCGAAAAGTTTAGATTTAATTTTTTGTGTAAATAAGTAGCATCATGTTCAGACCAAACCAGGTAGTTTCAATGTGAAAAGTAACTTTCTTAGAATCACAAAAAAAATAGAATATTTTCGAAAAATTAGTAAATTTTCGAAAATAATCGTAAATTTACTAAATTTAGTATATTAACAACAAATTCTAGAATTCTCGATTTTTTCTTGTAAATTTTCGAAAAAAAATTGTAAATTATCAATTTTTCTCATGAATTTACAAATAAAATCGGAAATACTCAAATTTTTAGTTAATATACTAAATTTAATAAAATTTTCTATTTTTTTGTGAATCTAAGAAAGTTACTTTTTACAGTGTACAACTCAAATGAGAACAGAAGAGTAATTCGAATTTGAATTTGCAATAATTTTCTGTCCAATTAAAAAACTAATTTTTGGTTCTTCTACTCCACGTCGTCAATTTTTGAGTTGCTAACTGTTTATAATTTAATTTTTAATTTCCATTACATTTCTAAAAATATTTCATTCTCAATAAATTATGAGCAAAATATATTTTTTAAATTTAATACATTACTTTCAAGTAAAAATTTTCTTTTTAACATGCCCGCATATCTAAGTCTCAAAAAAATTAGATAAAATTTTTCAACAAACATATCCTTAATATTTTTTAAAAAAGTACATAATACAACCAAATTCCATCATCATTTTATACGATGTTGTACAGTGAAAAAAAAACTGTCTGTCTTCTCGTTATTTTTAAGTATATTTCTCGGTGTTATTTTATAGAAAAATATTATTATAACCTCGCTCTACTTAAAATATGATGGAAAGTGACAAGAAGAGATGAATACATATAAGTACGCCTATCATCATCATAAAAAATTTTTTTTTATCCTTAAAATATTATTAAAATGTGAAATAAAATATACTTTTTTTTTCTATAATAAATTTTATTTAAAGAATAAACATAACCTAACCTAAACGATTCAATCGACACGTCTTTTTTTAAAGAAAAAGGTCAACCTTTTTTCAAGACTTGTTATTTTTTTACCCTTTTAAAGAAAAAAGGGTATTCTGAATTATTGATATTTTGGTGAAATGGTTGTATAAGTGACGCAGGGTTCTTCTACCTTGACACTTAAATTGATTCAAAGATTGAGACATACCCTCACACATACATTTAAACTTAAACTCAACAAGACTATTTCAAATGTTCAATCTGGTTATTTTACGAGTTTTACTGTATTTATAGCAACGATATATCTTAAAAGACCAATCACGACGCTATCCCTTGTAAAAGATTTTCAATTTTATTTTTTGACCTTTTTTACAACGTTTTTTTTTTATATACCACCTAATACATGTCGAATAAAATTCTAGAAAATTGGTTAATAAAAGAAATTTAGAAAAGAATTTTACCTATTTAGAATTTCATTATAAAATGTGAATTACAAGTTTTGTAAAAAGGTAAATTTTCTTATACCACAAAATAATTCATTAAAATTTCATATAAAACTTCTATACCATACACACACATACACACATACGCATATAAATATTTGAGAAATTGGCTTATAAAGGGAAGCAGAGAAATAAAATAAAGAACGCGTTTTTCATTGTTGATACTTAAGTAGATTGGTAATCGAAAGGCACAGCTCTTTCTTTTACTTCGTGAGTTGAATCTAAAAGCTCAATTTCAATCACTTAAAAAATAAAATAAGATTAAAAAAAAAGGCCTGTTATATTAATCCAAATGTATTATTATTTTCTTTCATTCTAGATAATAAACAATTGAATTTTTATTGGCTTTAAACTAATAATTTTTTTTGAAATCAATTATTTAAAATATTGGTTATAATTTGATATGTATAAAAAAAGGTTAACGAACTAAATGTAAATCGTTTGGGTAAGATTATTTTAAGATCTTTTTATTTTATAGTAATATTTTATTCAAATTGGACTTTATGCAGTTTGGATTTGATTTTTTTATTTTTTTACTTAAGTAAAAACTATATTTTATGTTTTGTTATTATTGGTTTATAAGATGAGAGAATTTAAGATTTTATTATATGCATAAGTCCATGCTAAGTTAGGTTTTTAAGAGGTTGCTAGAGTCTATGGGTGCTATACGTGATTACAAGTAAAAATACCTTACGCCTTTGGGGTTAAACACAAGGTACACAAAAAATATTTGGTATTTTTCAATTCTCCTGATCCCCTGAAACAGACAAAAGGCGAATTTCCCTTACATTGTCTGTGCATTTTAGGGAAAGAAAATTTAGACCTCTTTTTCCCTTGTTTTTATTTACAACCTCCCTTTTTATTTTTAGTATATTAAACTTATGTGCTTATACTTTAAGTTTTTTTTAAAATACCTAATAATTTGAATTTTCTGCAATAAAAAAGTAAAATTTTAAGACAAACATGATTCATTTAAACTCCTGGAATATCAAACTTTTAGTTTGCTTGAAAAATTTACATTTACTCAAATTTTGAATTTGAAATAAGATTACCTGACGGTCAAACGTTAAAAGTGTTCATCTGCATTTATTATTCACCAGAAAAGAAAAGTTAGTACACAATTGGGAAAATACTAAGGGCTTTCTACAGATCACAAAAATGACAATATTTGACACTTTTTGAACCTTCTCTTTATTATAGACATGCTAAATACAGCTTTTTAAAGAAAATTTAAACCAACACCCTTGTATTATAAGGGCTAGATGTTACCCACTTCTATAAAAGAAGCAGCGAATTAGATGCTTAGAAAAATGTTAATACTATTATCTGATATTTTTTTATGTACCAAAACTGTATAAAAAGTTTCAGATTGCGACCCCATCAGTATCGTTTACTTATTTCAGTTTTTCGGTTAGAAAGCACTATAGTTTTTTCTTAAACAATTTTTGTATTGTTTTGCCTTAAATTAATATTTTTCCTAGCCTCTGATTAGCTGAAACCTAAAAAAAATTCAAAAAATCAATCTAAAAATTTAAATACTTCAGAAAACTTAACATGGACTAACTCATATTAAAAATCCTATATTTTTTTATAATTGATCAATTACAACAATATCATATAAAAGAAAAATAGGATATTACTTTTTTTTATACAATCATAAAATCATATAAATACAAAAAATAAAATAAATGAAAAAAAATCTTCACATACAGAAAATAATTTATTAATTTAAAAAAAACATAATTTAACATTACATAAAAAGTATGAAAAATAATTTTAAAGAGAAAGTTTTTTTTGTTAAATATAGATATTTTTATTATATTTTAAAATAGTCTTGTTAGATTAAATTATATCTGATAAATTTTATTATTATAACACTAAGATAATAGTTATTGCATGTATTAAATATATTATGTCTATAAAATTTGTTTAATGTGCAGACAAATGTGTGTACATCACCTCGATTATAGTAGTTGTACTAGTGTATGATTTTAAATTGATAATAAAATATATATAGAAAATTGCATGTTTAATTGATTTTTTTTTATATAGTAAAATTGTTACATGTAACACGAAAGTTATATAAACATAATTTCAATTATCATTTTATGTTTTTGCAGTTATTATATTTTTTTATTTGGTTATTTAGGGACATTTTTTAGAGATGAAGGATTTTGGAAAATTTAGTTTTACCTATTGAAACTTTTGGAAAACTAACTTACTTCATGTTACGAATTGATGATGGTCTTATGAAAATTATGTAAGATGAAATATTGAGGGGGCTATAATGCCAAAATAAAATCCAGGTTTTGACAAATGAGCATCAAAGAAGAATATTAGACCTGCTAGGAAACGTCCAGGTATGAAGAAGTTCAGTTAACTAAAGCTTGCAAGCATAAAATGCACAAAATTTCTGAGTGATAATAAATTATACAGGATTTGAAGTTTAAAAAAACTATATGAAATAAAAAACAAAACTCCCAAATGTTCAAGCTTTCATCCATTACCTCCAAGTACGTGCATAAATTGCTTCAGTATATTAATAACAAGCATGCAAAAAAGTTCATTAATTAAACAATTAAAAATATAGTATAAAAAAGTAATATATTTATCCTTATATTCTAATATACGATTAAAATTTTAAATTAAAAGTACTTATATAATAAACATCTCTTAAATAAAGTTAATTAAAAAAAGAAAAGAGCGAAGATAATAAGAATCAGAGAATAACAACTCTTAAAATTGAAAAACTTAAATATCATATTATCTTTAAAATTAACGTACATGCAAAAGAAAAAAAAAAGAATGTCGAAAAGACTAAATAACGTTCACCATTTTTTTTCGCTGCTTTTCTTGTATAATCATCTGAAATATAATCTTTTTACACATATATTCGTATCTTTTTTATATATACGTTCATACAATCATATATAAATAGGGTCCACTTAATCTCCAAGGCATATCGAAAGCCCGCCAGCAATAGTGGCTGCTTCCTCTGATCGCAATAATAAATAATACAAGAGGCCGGGGTGCGGTGGCCAGTTTGTAACGACCCCCTCTACCAACAAAAGTCGATAGTAGGCGTAGACGTTCCCTTTCTATTGGTGATTTCTCAATGGTAGGGTGGGGCTTAAAAGTCTCTGCAGTGGGGGGCCGTCCCAGCTCATCTTAGTGCCGCCGCCCCGTATCTATCTCTTGGATTCAGCGTTTGACCGTCAACGCTTACAGTTCGCGTCGATGGCGCAATTCGTATCTACAGATCCGAGCCAAACGCGCAGTACGCGCAGTGCCGCGAGTGTTTATTTTAGTGTTTCTGATAAATGAGGCCCCGATAAAGGGCCCAAAAGTTTTGCGAAAACGACGTCTTCAACGAGTAATAGTAGTAACAGCAGAGGTATGTCGGAGCACGGTGACAGTGAGGCTGAGGCCGGCGAAGAAATAAATGTCGACGACTCAGACTCTGGCCACTCCGGATCCTCTCCAGCGCCCCCTGGTGGAACAAGGCCTGATTGGAGCTCAGAAGGCGTTCACCAGGTAGAAGCACCAAGGAGTAGTCATCCATTCAGCATAAGTCGTCTATTAGCTGAAGATGATGACATTTCAGAACGTCCAGATGACAAGTCACCGGATGACAGATTTCAATCTGCTCAAGATTTTTTGGCTCCCTTTCGTTTTTTACCAGGAGCCGCCGGATTACTTTATACCGGTGGAGGTGTTATTAGAGTTCCAGCACATAGACCACCTGGATCACAAGGCTTAGCACCCCCATTTGGTCCATCAGCTGCACACGGAGGCCAACAGCAACATGGACAAGCAGCTGCTGCAGCCGCCGCTGCAGGATTACAAACTGCAAGGTTTTTAGCAAATCTTGCTGCACATCCTTTACAAGGACATCCGTATCTCAAAGACCGATTAGCTGGTAAGTTTTTTTTTCTTGAATTAGTCTTTGTGTTATACATATAATTATTAAATATATATTCTTAGAATCACTTAAACGGGTATTATAGGTGTGTTCTTGCAAAATACGTAATTGCTTTCTAGTTAGTGCGGTTCTTATATAGTTTGCCTTTGTTTTATAGTATGTATTTCTTTTCTTTGACTTCCCTATGAATTCTAAAAGTCACGTGATAAAAAAAAAAGGTATAGTGGTGACAAAAAGTATACACATTACATCGTCCGGAAGAAAATCGTTTGAAAGCTGTTAAATGTTCTGTGTATTATATATTATATTTTATGATTTTTGTCGTTTTCAGTAAAAACACTATAGTATACACGCAATATATGATTATTGTAATAACGTCTTATAGATTGTGGGTAGAAAGAACACTATAATATGTGTCTTTGATCTAGGCGATATATTCTACGAAAATAAAAAATCCTTTCGTGTTTATACCTATACCCGTACTCTTCTATATTATTATAACTAAAATTCTAATAATATTTGTTATTGGTAATAATATTGTAACACACACTACACTAATTGGCTTTCTTTCCTTTTTGTTTTATTTGTATATACATATATATTTTAGATAAAAATAGAATATATTTTATTGATATATTATAATATTTAATGTGTACGACGGAAGCTGTTAAATTCGATATTTTATCAATAATGTATTAACGGTGTTTTTTTAATTTTAAACA
Source organism: Anagrus nilaparvatae (assembly GCA_022575985.1). Taxonomy (NCBI): domain Eukaryota; kingdom Metazoa; phylum Arthropoda; class Insecta; order Hymenoptera; family Mymaridae; genus Anagrus; species Anagrus nilaparvatae. The sequence continues at coordinate 6,143,903 of JAKSXM010000287.1, forward strand.
TGCTTCTGAATTATTTCTTGTTTTTTATTTCTAAATTATCTTTTAATCAATTAATCTTTTTTTGAATTTCATGATTATTGTCATATGGTCATTTTATATTATTATTTTTTTAGATAAAAATCATTTTTATAATATTGTTTTGATACTTTTGTGCTTTAGTGTAATTACAATTTTATTTAATGTGACCTTTAAATAAATAGCTGTTATTTTATTTTTATTATTGTTGATATATTTAATTTTATTATTTATATTTTTTTTTTATTATTTTTAATAGTTTATTGTGTTAGTGTGTGTGTAGAAGTAATAATATTTTTATTTATTATTGTTTTTTATTTTTCAATTATTATCATTTTGTGTAGATAATAATTACAAAATTACTCATGGACTATTAAATGTGTTTACTTTTTTATATTAATTAACAACGTAATATGCATAAATATTTCTGGGATTTACAAAGAAGTAGGCGAAAATTTGAAATGTTTTATTTTGGATTTAATGTGTGAATTTAGATTTTGAACAGACTAATAAAAATTATCTGAACTAATGATTGTGGAGCTAGACCAGCTGTTTAGAAATCTTAAAAGGGAAAGGGCAATATTTTCCTATTATTTCCATGCTTTGTCTTCTCTAACAATTTGGAATCTTTGTCCTTTACCCTATTTTATGGTTTGAAATAAAAATAACCAATAAAATTAATTGTGAATTATTTATCCATAACTTGTATCTGCTTTTTATCTTATGCGAAAATGAATTTTATTGAAGTGGAAGATTATTTTTGAAAATAAAACTTCGCCCTTTAAAAATTTTATTCTATTTACCCAGGCGCGCACACAGAAAGTTGCGCTGGGGTAGGCTAATAATGATAAATTTTTTAAAATATATGAAAAAAAATAAAATATTTGTGTAAAAGATGCCTTGAAAGGGTAGGCTACAGCCTAAGTAGCCTATAGCGTGTGTGCGCGCCTGTATTTACCATATGTAAAATTTATGTTTAGGAGGTGTGAATAAAGCTATTACCCAACAATTTTCACTCCCCTTTCTCCCGTTTTCAGGCACTAACAAACTTTCTTTGGAATGAGGGTTCAGATCTGTAAGGGTTGGTGTCATGCTGCCAACCTTCTAGCGGGCTAAGAGTGGGTAGCGTAACATTCTCGTTTATATTTTTTTTAAGAAAAATTATTGTGCAATTTTCGCTCTTTAGCTCCCAAATTAGAAAAATTTAATTTAGCAAAATATTGGGTATTGTTTATGAGTGATGTTTTAAGCGCAGGTTGAACGATATTATTACACTATTTACTTCGCTATTTACCTGGTCTTGTTTCCGACCAAGATAAATAAGATAAGCATGATATTATGTTAATGTATCCACTAATTCAAGTTCAGACCTAGGTTAATTTAAAGATTTAATATTTCATTCAATTCAATTCATTCAATAAATAAAATTTTCAGATTTTAGAAATAATAACTAAATAGTGTATAAATATGAAGGGCGAAAAAGTTTTGGTATTGGTGTGATCACCAACGTTACTGTCTAAAGTTTTTCATTCACGGTACTAAAAACTTCTCCACGATGAGAAAGAAAAAATTGTATACTAAAATTCATTTTTACCAACCAAAAATATCCCCTAGATAAGTAAAACTCAATTTTTATTATTTTCCATTTTTTCGATTCGCCATCTTAGTTTCCCGAAAATTTTTTGATATTTTATGCCTGTTCAGACGTACACCAAACGTTTTCCGTGTCAAATTTCACAAACTAGTTTTACGTTCGGAGGGCAAAAACGCGTTTATTAATTTTTTTGGTAAATATAAAATATTTGAAAGAAAGTTTTCTCCGTATATTATCCAAAGTTATGTAACTTAGATTATTATTATTATTATTACTTTATTTCATAATTCTACTCAATAAAGCTAACGATAATTTGTAACTCATTATTTTACCCTTTTCTACTGTATAAATCTAACCCTACGCTTCCACCCTACAACAGATAACTATTTTTTTAGCTGAGATACATATTTTTTTACCTTTTTGTGTTTATGGAAATGAAATAATTAAAATGGTTTATTTTATTTTATTTCAAGATTTTTAAAAAATTTGCAAAACCTGATTAAAACTTATCTTAATTAAGGCATCGATTATTCCAAATATTCAGTTTTTTATGAATCAGAATTCATATTAAAATGCAAATACTATTTGAATAAATTTGGAGAGTTTAGTCAAAGATTTTTTTTTGCTCCTTGGCTATTAACCATCAGGTTATATTAAAAATGATCGGAATTACAAATTTTAGTTTTAAAAAACTGTTCACAGAATTAGGGTATCGCGTTTTTTTTAAATTAAGACTAATTTTTAGGAATAAATAAAATTAGATGATCCAACAATATTACAGTTTTTTCCTTAACTTTTTTTGAAGAACTGCTAATAAATTACTACGAATTTTCACATTATGTAACATCTTGAAATCGAATACTTATACTTAAAACCCTATTAAAAATTGGTTCACCTCGTATACACCAGATGCGCAAAAAGAAACAATTCAAAGAAACCCGTACTCAATCAAATAATTTTTAATTAAAAAAAAAAATACTTAAAAATCAATAAAAAGTATAATAAATATTACTAATTAAGAAAAATAAAATACAAAACTATAACTTAATTCGATATCGTGTACGTAATAAACAACCCCATTAATTTAATAAGAAAAATTAAGCATTCATTGATAAAAAAGTATAAAAAATACATTAAGAAAGTATGTTTCTCTTTTTTTATGTATCATTGATAAATAAATTTTATTTAAAAAAAAAGCAGTTATCAGAATTACAACAAGATATCTGAATTTTATTAAATTGATAATTATATTGCAATAATAGAATGTAAATACATAAAATTTAAATTTACTACAGCGTAATTTTAACAACTTTCTTTTTTTATTTAATGATTATTTAATTAAAAACTTTTTTTTTTTTTAATCAGTAAGAAAAAAATGTTAATATTTTATTGATATTGGTCTATACTGTAAGTAATGTATAATTGATAAAATTATTGTTATTGTTGTTTTATTATACTAATTTAATGATAATGAGTGGTTAATGTAATAAATATTTTAATTTAGATTAAGAATATTAAGATATTATTGCAAGTCTAATATCTCGTTAAATATTTTAATTGATAAATATTTTTACAGAATAAAAAGATAAAAAATTTTAAATTTACGGTTTTTTTTTCTTGGGAAAACGTAGGGAAAAATTGAATTTTTGAATGAATAAATCAGATTGAATTGTTTGTTAGGAGGAAATTAAGAATCTAAGACGATAGAATTTGTTTTTTTTTAGGTGAGCGTATTGAAAGTATTGAAAGTAAGTAAGTACAAGATATTTAGACCCAAAAGAAAAAAAAATAGGATACTTGAAGTTCCTAACAAAAAAAAAATAAAAACGACGCAGATCAAAATAAAATTTATTTTATATAGTTTTACAAAATAAGATAAATTTATTTCATAAGTATAAAAACTGAAAATATAATAAATTTTCCATAACGACTGTTTTTATTTCAAGTTCACAGCACATTTTGAGTAATGAAGCACATTGCACATTGATGAACGATACAATTTTACTAAATTTCTAGTTATTATAGTTATTAGAATTCAATTTTTTAACTCTAGTCTCTCTAGATGCCTGAAAACTTTTAGCTAGAACCAAATAAGGGGCGATTCCATGAAGCGTGTTCTTACTAGATTCTGGGGACACTAGAGTTGAAATGATTGAACTCTAGTAATTATCACTAACATTTTATTAAAATACTGCTTGAAGGTAGTTTCCTGGATCCTCTTCGAACAGAATTTTAAAAGATTCAGAGTCGTAATTAATTATTTTTATTAACATGAAACATGTTTATAGGGAGGGGGTACCTTCGAACTTGAAAATTAAGGAGAGGGGTTAAATGAGACTTAGAATAATTTCAATTTAGGGACTTCGAAAAGTCTGGGCTTAGGGACTTAAAATAATACTGGTTTATGGACTTAAGGACTTATATCGATTTAGGAATTGTAAAAAACTAAGAAATGGAGAATGTAATGCAAGAGCTATAACGAAATGGAATGAATGTGAGCTTGTTGTTATCCAAAGACTTGATCCAAATGATCATGCTCACCCTGCTAATCTCGAGGAGGCTGAGGCTGAAAAAATTCAATTCAATTTGAAACGCAAAGCAGAGGAGCACACTGAATTTCCGATAGCACAAATTTTGAGAACAGAATTAGCATGCACTTCAGGAGGTTTTCTAAGTCACCCACCGAAAAAAGAAAATATTAAAAAATCAATTCGAAGAATAAGGCGTCGCAATTTACCACCTAACCCCACATCAATTTTGGACTTAGCGGAAATTCCAGATACGTTCCAAAGAACGGTTACAGGAGACAGGTTTCTTATCTACGATTCTGAAAATAATCTTGCTCTGAAGAGTTCTTGTTTTTTCAACTAGAAGGAATTTAGAATTGCTATCACGTAAAGAAATGTAGTATTTGGATGGAACGTTCAAGGTTATATTTAATGTTTCCTGCTTATTTTCATTATAACTAATGTTTAATTTGTATAACCTACATTAGGTGTCGCCAAAGATTTTCACTCAAGTGTTTACTATTTTGGGTGCTGTCAATAGACAAGGAAGTACAAATTTTGTTGCTTCACCGCTTGTATATCACTTCTCTCATCAAAAGAAACAGTACAATATGCATCTGTTCTTCGTGCAGTAATTTTTGAAGCTGAACAGTATGGTATACAAAAAATTAAGCCAAATGCAATAATGTCTGATTTTGAATTTGATATATTAAATGCATGTACGGAGGTTTTGCCTGATACGCGTATTTCAACTTGTTTCTTCAATCTGAGTCAATCAATCTATCGAAAAGTTCAAGCAACTGGATTGCAGGCGATGTATAATAGTCCTGATAATCGTAGTATTAAAGATCATACACTTATGTTGGCAGCATTAGCCTTTGTACCTGTTCCTGATATAATTCAGGTCATACAGCTGAGCTACAGCACCTCAATGCATGGCGGAAATTTTTAAATATTTTTAGGAAAATTATGTTTTAGGAAAACCAAGACAAGAAAGAAGGCAACGTATTCTACCACTGTACCATGTAATTATTTGGAACCAATATAACGCCACATTGCGAGGAGAAGCCAGGACGAACAACGTTACTGAAGGGTAGCACAATAGATTTCGAATTATTGTAAGAAAGCATCATACTGATTTATATAGTGCACTGAAAGATTTAAAAAAAAACAGGGCGATACAAAGATAAGCGTTGTTTTAACTGTTACTTAGTTGAAAAATTAAATGCGGTCCTAAGAAAATTGGATAGATTTGCAGAAAAGAATTCATGACATCGTAAAATATTATGATACGTATGGGGTGGAAAGAGTAACTGAGTATCTACTAGCATTTAGTTATTAAGTGAATAATATGGAATTGTTAAAAAAATTTGTATGAAAATGATACGTAAGACAAAAAAAAAACCGAAAAATGATTTTATGAATAAGAAATTTTTTTTTTCGTAAGCATAGCATTTGGGAAAAAATCTATTCTGGTAAATAGTATATTACGATCCCGTGTCCAGAAAAGTAAAGAATGTCCCAAATCGCACGTAAATTACCATCCAAGGCGAAGCCGAGGTAAACTGTAATTTGGTTCATTCTTTATTTATGGACAAGGGTCGTATACGATTTTTCTTCGTCAGTGGCGAGAAAATACGACTTTTCCGGTCGCGCAGCGACCGGGAAATACGTTCTTTCTGGCCGCTGACAAGAAAAAGTAATTCAAGGAAATAGTCGTTCGGAGAATGGTATTTGGAGAAATGGGTGGAAACGAATAAGTAGATTTATGGTTAAATTTATTTGAACAAATGTTATATTATTGATAATTTTCATAAAAGCCTAACATTTACTACATAATATAATATCGTAATTTATAGTATTCATGAAATTCACAGAAAATTTTGGTTCCGAATTGTGACCATATTTAATAAAAGCATAAGTACAATCTAATTATCTATATATACAATTATTAATAACCATATTTTTGTATATCCAAAACTGTAAGTACGATTCATAACCGTAAGTACAAATAAAATTGATATAAAATTTTTTAAGTATCATTTATGTACACTACCCCATAATCATATAAATATAACAGATGGCGCTAAATTTATAATTCAAAAAAAAAATAAATATAAATTATTAAAATATTAAAAATTTTTAAATTTATTAATAAAAAATTCTCATATGCTTCGATAAAATTAGCCTAAAAAAACCTAACCTAATAATTATATATGAAAAAAAACCACTTGCACGTGTAATATACTAAAAAAAATTATAAGGTCACGAAACTATTGTAAGTTATAAAAAATACCCCCTATAAATAACTAGTATGTAGTTTACTTTTTGCACATTTTGTCAAATATAAATAAGTCACGCAATTTTTATTATTATTATTATGGTACCATTCTATTATTACGTAAGTAAATACACATTTTATACTTATAAATACATCTCCCTTGTATTATAAATTATATTTTTGACCAATAAAAATGTATTTAAGATATTATGTACAATGACAATTTTTTTTATAAGGGATGTACGAAATTTTAAAATAAAGTTTTATGTAATTATGTATTTTTTATTTAAAAAGTTTTTCAACATCTGAATTTTCTATGCAATAATAAAAACGAAACTTTTTATAACTAGTCACGCAAATCGTGTATTTTTTTTTATATAAACTGCGCTTTTGATTGGCTCTCAAATTATTTTTTTTTAAACGTATCTTATTGGTGCTATAAATTTAATGATACATTTAATGCACTAGCGCTTTTATATGAATTTTAAGCAGCGTAACTAAAATGAGAACTAAAATTAAAATTGACTAAGATTCTAAAAAAAAAGACTACTCATTCCTGCTCATATAATTTATTTTCTGCTCAATTTTGATCTACGAGTTTAATTTTTTACATAAGGATACTGTCAAAACTATAGGAAAAACAATTTTAAGAAAGAATTCATTTTTATTTGATACAGCTTTTTATAGTGTTTTAAGCTAACTAATCTATGGCCTGATGAAGCAAAATTTTATAGCTGTAGAAAAGATTAAACAGCGCTATTTGGAAGATACTCAAACAAATTCAATCTTTTCGCATGGAAAATATTAGTTCTAAGCCTATGGGAGATAAAAAAAATTTATTATTTTAAGATTGCAATTAATTCAATAGTTTCTGTAATTTAAACAGAGCAATTACGTAATCAGTTAAACGAATAAGATATTTAATTGATTCAATAGCATTGAAATGGGTTCAATGGCATTGTTGTTAAATGATTAACATTAAAATTAAATTCATTGAAATATGTCATTGGTTCAATAAAGTATGTAATTGCTTTAATTTAATTATAGAAATTATTTGATTAATTGAATATTTCTCTCAGTATACAATATTTTTACTTTTGACAAACATAAGATACTTAGATGGTATAGTATTTAATTATGGGAACAATTATTGTTAAAGTATTTGCATAAGAAGACGTTTGAGAGTATTGTCAAAAAATAACCTAAACTTAATTAAAAATCAAATCTTGTAATTCATTTCAAAATATCATTTTCACAAGAAAAAGAAAATATTTTTCAAAGGAAGGCTAGTCATTCACACCATGTTTAACATAACCTCATATTGATGATGTGATATAACCTCAACGCGTAACAATGTAAACATTAAGTAAGTGCAAACAATGTATAATAAAAATTTTAAAATCTTGAGAACAAGCCTTGAGAGATCGATTGCGGGAATCCGCGCATTTAGCTCAATATACAACATAACCTAAGCAATGGCATAGTATAATTTAGAAATTTAAAATATACTTATAATATACATACATAAAAGCAAGCGGTAGCGAGTAGAGCGGAAAGCGAGTATTGCTTTTCGAGGAAAAGGGGGACTGAATTTCCTCGAGCCTCCCGCTCACCGGCTGACTTGAGCGCGCCTTCATTATCTCAATTGCAGATCGAATATATACTACAAGCCGGTTAGTTATATATTTCTTTTTTTACCCGTTGATTATTTTAGCCTCACATACATATAAAAAATAAGTACCGTGCCGTGGGCCAAAATCTGATAAATTTCCAATACATAAAATATATGCTTGTTTTGGTTTAAAATCCTCCCTCTCCTTAAGAATTTTCATTTTCTCGCGTGTCGTTTTGCCAGGATTAGCCGAGGCCCAATCGATGGGAGTGCATGTAGTCGAGAGTTCCAATGAATTCTGAAAATGAAGGGAGAAGCGCCTTAAGCTATTGAATGTATGTTTGTATGTGTGTGTATATATTTTAGTGTATTACTTTAACTGGGTACCAAGAACCTGCAATGTTTAAAAGTTTTGATCGCGTGACCAAAAGTTTAAGAAGACTCAAGCAATGCACCAAAAGATTGATACTTTATGAAGTTCCTTTCTATATTTTTGATTTTTTTTTAAACATGAAGTTAACAGCATCCAATAATTTCATTTTATATTACATCTTCAAAAAATTTAGTTAACTTCACCCATTTATTAATCTGACCAAATATTATAAAAATCATGTATTCATTAAAATCTTATGGTTAAAAAGATTTGCTTTAATTCCCACGATATTACCATAAAAAGTAAAAAAAAAAAAAAAACTTTCACGTTATAATATACTCTATTTTAATAAATTTTAAAATTAGATGGTAAACCCATATTTTAAAAATAATTAGTTCATATAATAATATAAAATGCCGTTTATTTCCGCTTAAAAAAAATTAATTTATTTGCAAAATTACATTATAATATACATAAAATATGATTTATATTGAAAAAAAAATATTTTTTTTTTTATAGTTTAGTAGAAAAAGAGAAAATTTTTACAAAACTAATGTGAATATTAATGTACATTTTTATTATTTGTTATCTAAACCGAAGTATTTTATAACGGATTGCTTAATATTAGATTATTTTTAGAGTAAAATTATTTTCTTTAAAAAAATATTGTTTATTAAGTACTAAAGAGAAAAAAAATAATTTGAGAAAAAAAAATTTATTGATACTTTATAAATATATTTTCTTAACAGGTTTTTGCTGGAACTAACAATGTTTCTTTCATTTTTTTAAATAAATGTGGTTTTCGAAGAAGGCAATTTTTTGTTCATTAAATGTACTATAAGAATTATTAAACACGCAGTATATATAAAATATTAATATACTTTTTTTATAAATACAGTTGTAAATAAATTACTTTGATACATATATTTATATATATTAGGCTGGGTGTTAATTTAAAAAATTTTTTTAATTAAAAGTACTTTGAAATATGAGTAGCTGGTTATTTGATAATTTATACCCTAATGTGATTTCCAAATCGTCTGATTCTGGATGCAAAATAAAGTTTAAAGAATCTTCATTAATTTACTCTCTTCCAAAAATACAAAAATTTTTATAATAATATCCAGACTAATATACAATTTATAAAAGAGAAACGTTATTAATTTAAAAAAAAGAAGGAAAAAAATATATATTTATGCAATTTTTGTAAAAATAACAAGCTTTATAATGATGATAAAATATATGTAATATCGTGAAATGTTAAATAGATTGCTTAAACTTAATTATTTATTAAGAAAAAAATAAAAAATAATTGATTTACATTATATTTCTTGGTATTTTAAATGAATATTTAAATATTTTTTTTTATAAAATTTGCAGTATAAAAGATTCTTGAATATAATTTTTTTTTTCTTTTAATTTTTTAATGCATTTAAAAACTTATTACAATAATGGACCGAAATTATAATTTTAATATTAGTGTAATAAACAGATTTTGGAATATCAGCAAAGTACCCAAATTTTTTTTTTGTATTTTGATTAGAGTATTTTGTTTACTGTTAACCAATTATAACCATAGTTTTTTAATATACTGATCACAGTTCTGGTCTTAATTTTTGGATATAATAAGCTCCAATACTTGTTTAAAGATTCTTTAAAAAAAGGAACTAATTTTAATTTAAATTTTAATTTAATTTTAAATTTTACCTATTTTCCGTGTAACTACTTGTTTAAACGATTTCAATTTAAATTAAGTAACAAAATAAATTTAATAAAACCGATTTAGAAAAAAACCAAGATGTTAAATTTACCAAAGCAAAAAATTTTGATTTTTATGAGCGGTAACTTCAGTGGTAACTTTCAAAAAGTATAAGAAGAATAACGAAATTACAAAGCACTTCCTGGATGAAAAAGCAGGTTATTATTTCCGTTCAGTGGCAGACTTTTTTAAACAATTACAATATTAAATTGATTAATAAAAAATATGCCATATCTGAGCAAATGAAATAATCGTCCCAAATATCCACTAAAAATTTTTTTTTCAGTTTGAACAATTATTTGATATTTTAAAATAGTTTTAAAAAAAATTATGAAATAAAAATTTTAAAAGTTTAATATTCTATACTAGCAGATGCAGTTATGGAGTTTGTAATTTAGACCCTTAGGGAAATGGGAGGGATATAAAAAGAACGAACCTCGCTCTTTCTTAAATGCGCCAATCAAAAACATGCAACACTCAATTGATTCCACATTCTCATTTTAGATTAACTTTATAGTATTATCGGGTATAATCTCGGGGTATAATAACATTTTAAAATAATCCGTTTAAAAAAAATAAAATTTTAAATTGTATTGCAATTTTTTTGAAGAATCTTTAAGTTATAGTATCTTTGAATTTCTTTTATATTAAATTTTAGAGTATGGTTAAATGAAATTTGAAAAATAGGTGTTTCTTTATAATTATAAAAAAAACTTTAAACAATGAAATTTTAACGAATTTTTAAAAATAATATCAACTAGAATCTAAGATTCTCTTTTCTACGTCCATACAAAATCAAATGGATAAAATTAAGTACCTAAGTATTAAATTTTTTATTACTGTTCTCCAAATGAAAACAAAAGATTGAGCTAATAAATACTTTTTTTTCCCAGTGGACAGAAACTAAGTATTTCCTAGACATTGAACAAGCTACTAAGACGGGGTTTCCTGGCCACGCCATACTGAAAAAATAAAATTTTGTACACGCTTAGACCAGAAAAAAATTTTATAACTGGTTTGTGAGTTAATACAATCAGCGGCCATAGAACATATTAACCTATAAAAGTCTAAGCTAATATTCTAATTTATTTGAAAAACATGTAGCTTAATTTTTTAAGTTCCAAAACCCTAATTATTTTATGTCCTGAAAAAAAAATTATTTTAAGTACCAAAATTAAAATTATTTTAATTCTCTTGGAACCTCTTTCACACTAAAAATGTCTATTTTTCACACCTAACACCCCACCCCATTTGCCCTATGTTGGTAGCATTTGTCTAATACCTCTCCTTATGAATATGATATTATAAGCTAAAAGAATGCCTTACATCGAAATTTACTGTTTAGTTTTCACCTTAGTTGCTAACTTATGAATGATCTGAACTAATGGTGAGTGGTTTCTCGAATTAGGGGTTTGGTATTCCAATGTTCGGGCCTTTTTTAAACAGGGATGGGTTAATTCAAGTTTCGAGTAAAGCCTGAAATTTCTTTGAAAAGGGCTGCAAGGAAGGTGTGATTTAAAAATTTTTCTGGCTAAATATCCAAAACAAACCCGGATTTTCAGATCGAATGTCCAATATTTCGAATTACTACTCATCCCTAACTTTAATTATTCTTTATTTTTTGGTCATGAATATTATTTTTTTAATTTTCGCCCTTTTAAATAATTTTGTAACTCTCAGCCGAGCTTTTAACAGTAATTCTTTATATAATGAATAAAAAATAATTAATTTCTTACAATCAACAGTTACTGATGCAAGACAAATAAAAAAAATTGATGAATTTTATTACATTGTAAATAATATTTTCAATGACAAATAAATAAATCATATAAAATTACAAAATATCTTTACTTTTAAATAGTTTATAAATCCATGAATTGAATTACTTCAGCCAAAATAAATTTACATTGAATTTTAATAAAATAATTTGAAATTTTGAACTAAAAATTCTATTGCATTAAATATCAAATAACACTTTGATGTTTTATTTACAACAGGAAAACATTGTTTGCAAAATGAAAGAGAGAAAAAAAATAATAAACTTGACGTGACAAAATTTACACTTAATTCACTGACAATGACAATGAGTTAAATTATTCGTTACAAAGATTGTTATTAAAATTAAGAGTATATAATTTGAACCACGAGAATTAAGTTTAAAAAAAAATGTAATTTTTTTATTTTTAAGTGAATTAAATTGTGAGAAAATATTTACGTCATGTAAATTTTAAAATTGCGAAATGTGAAAAAAGTTTTTATTCCTTGAGATGTAAATAAGTATTTTAGAATTTAACCCAAATTTAACGAATTTAACGATTTTAGAATTTACCGATTTATTTTATTACAAAAATCAAAACAATAACTTAATTTTTTTATTTTATCATTTGGCACGTATCATCGGCGCAGGAAATTTTTATTTTTAGTCTCAAATAAAAAAAATCAGCTAATTTTATTACTTATATTTAAAAACTATTCTAAAATCATCAAAATATTCCATTTTTGGTATCCAAATACAAGTGAATAATAATGTCTGAAGTAGTTCTTGAAAAGATTGCACATTTATGTAGCCAAAAAAATATTTTAAAATTCATTAAATCTGCACAAAAATCGTCTGTACATTTAAAATTCTTTTCTCTTATAGGCAACAAATCCCAGAGTTTCTTATACATTCTATGCGCCTACTCCTTCATTTTTTCCCCTTAAAACTCGAAACTGCAGGCTTTGCAATCCAATTTGCGGTTGCAGTCGACCTTCATTAGAAATACTCGTGTTTGCCTGTTTCTACTTAATATTTTGCATTCAACCGTTGAATTGATATCTGATTTTCGGGTAGCACACAAAAAAAATAAAAATTTAAATAACTTAAAAAAACTTCTACTGGCAAATAAAAAAATTACAATTTTAAATTAGCAGCATAATACGAACAAAATTTTATTAAAAATTCGATAAAAATCAAATTAAGTAATAAATTTAAGAAAATGCTGAGTTTCTGATAAATTTACGGTTAAAATAATTAGATAAATTCTAATTAAACCAGGCAACCAATCAAAAAATATTCTAAATCGATATAAACAGTATACGTGTTGACTTAAATAAAATTAACACATGTTATATAACATAAGTTATAGGGATTAAAACAAAAGTTAATTTACGAATATATGCTCGTCCATCATCACTTTCAGAAACTAAAATAATTTATAATTCACACATACATAGAAGAACACCGGAGAGAATATACATTGCATAATTTATTAGAATATTTTAGTTTAATTTTCCTTTTACATATACATACATACATCAACTGTTATTATTATTAACATGTGTAAGAAAATTTTTATTTAATTAATAATAAATTATATTTTACTTTAGTTTTTAAAAATTATCATTTAATTACTTAAAACGTGTTTTTTAGTTATTTAACATTTATTCTCACATGCTAAAACATTGTTTTCAAGGCTGTAATTGTTGAAACACTTGGTTTTTCTTTTTAATTCTGGGTATTAATTAATATTAATATTCATTTGATACTCTCAATTTAAAAATTTAATTATAGAACACTAATTTTAATAAAAAATGGAGCTTGCAATGTAAAAAAAGCTTTGTGGAGTAGACACATAAAAAAATATTTTTTTTTTTCTTATTCGCGTTTAATTATGAAACTAAATTTGTATTTTTTTTTTTGCGAATCCCAAGATATTATTTACGTTTTGTAATTTTTGTTCCTTTTCGTTTTTTTTTTAATTCTCAAAATTCTCTCATTTTAAAATGCGCTTTACTTTTTTTCTGCGTTTTTTTTTAAGAAATGAATACTCGTGTCAATATTTTTTTCTCTGCATACATTTTATTTTGAATTTCTAGCGAAAAAGGTAAAAAAAATTTACAGATATAACTGAAAAAAACAGTTTTTTTTTGTGGGAGATAATCGGCCTTCAAAAATATATAATAAGACCTTTACTGTAAGGAAATGGATACTGTAATTTTAAAATAAAACTACGAACGTGTAGTTTTCGGAGGGATGTTTTTGATCATTTTAAAAATGATTTAACATGTAGCTCACAAACTAAAACGCGCAGGCCAAAAATGAGCAAAATATTTAAACTTTTTTCTTATTTTAAGTTTTTTAGTCAGTTCTTGAGATTTTAAAATGAATTTTAATTTAATTGGTGAATTTGTAACTACTGTTACCTATTTTTCATTAGAATTGACTTTAATTAAAGAAAAAACATAAAAAATTACAAAACCAATAATTTTAATAAAATAATTTAGCATAAAAAACAAATGCATGCTTAAAACGACATTTTAAGACCGATAAAACCAAAAAAAGCATATAATCATAAAATATTTAATACAAAAAAGCTTATTTTATTTTATCATCATCTCGTAATATCGATAATGTAAGCTGCCATCTAAAATTACGAAAACCCCTATATAAAATAAGGGATGTATCTATCTGCTTTTTTAAAGGCTATATATACAACCCACCCAAAGTTTGAGAAATGAAGCTGGCAGTCTAATATTTTCTTTTAAAAATGATTGTTAATAAACGTTATAAGGGATGTAATATAAGATACTCATAAATAAATTTATATATACTTGCACGATGTTACTAGCGGCGTTATAAACCATAGCTTTTTCCAAGAATACCTCGCATGCATATATTGGTACTTAACGTTCAATTACTCACGCAAATATTTTTTTTTTAAAAAGGTGTTCGTTCGTTCATATAACTAATAATATTAAAAAACAGTCAAAATTATATATATATTTTTTTCTAATTTCTAAGTATTTATTTATAATTATTACTATTATAAGATTTATGCTTTTTAAGATTTTTCCGAGGATTATTATTATAACATATCGAAGGGGTCATGGTTATTTATTATTTACTATGGGAAACCGCGACAGTTGGTTTAGAAAAATATATATAAATGTATACCTATAACGACTTTTTACTATCTCTTTTATTTTTAACGAATTATTACCTAACAATTTGTTGTTTACTGGGTCAAAAAATAATAAAATATTTATTCAAATTAAATATATTCTTTTGTTTAAAACAATGAGCTTAAATAAATGATTGTATTATACGTAAAATTTGATATAAAAATTTTATATGCGTGCAAAAGGTGGGCGTTTTTTTTATTATTATTATGTTTGAATTATTATACAGAATAATAAAGAAAGATAGAAAAAAAAAGAGTGGGGATAATCGATTAAATTGGAGTATATATAGCATTTTTATTTATATGTATAGTGTTATATATCTGAGAGTTCTCTTTTTAACAGCCGCCATTTTTCTTTTAGTAACACCCTTCTTTTGGTTTCAATAAAAACTGTACGAGCAAGAACGTATCAGAGTTACTTTATTATTAATAAGTTTTTTTTTTGTACAGAAAAATAAATGTCTTTAATAAAATAAGTAAACATTGTACTTTTGAATGTGTTTAAATAGAACTCTGTAGTGCAAAAATTCATGGTCTAGTTGCCCCTCCCAATATTGTTAAGAAATGCGAAATAATATGAATGCTCAAGGCTGAGTGCAAACTGCTCCTGCTTTATCGAGCGATACATCCGTCAGTATCTCAGAGTTACTTAAGTAAAATTTAATAATAATGTGTTTAGCTCACAATATAAATAATCAAAACATTTTCTTATGTAAATAGTAATTAAATATATTTACTTACCGTTATAATATTATATGATGTCAATTTTTTGTTTTTTCAGTCGCTGGAACTTTCCCAAGGAGGATAGGACATCCATATCAAAATCGTACACCACCTAAAAGGAAAAAACCACGAACGAGTTTTACGAGGTTACAAATTGCTGAACTTGAAAAACGTTTTCATAAACAAAAGTATCTTGCATCAGCGGAAAGGGCAGCACTTGCTAAGTCACTTAAAATGACGGATGCACAAGTCAAAACTTGGTTTCAAAATAGAAGGACGAAGTGGAGGTGAATATTAAATCTTTAAATGCAGGATATTTAATTTTTAATTTTGTTATCTACGCCTACTTTAAATTATTAAGTTTTTAGCCTAAAACTTATTGCATGTCATTTGCATAAAATTAAAAAACTAAATTAAATTTAAAAAAAATAAAAACATTTTTTTTTTTAATTCTTAGAAAAAAATTATTAGTCGCCGGTAAAAAATCAAACTTACGACCTTCCTAACCTTCTCCTTATTTGCGGTTAAAAACTAGAATAAATCGTTTAACTTTTTAACTATTTATAAAATATAATAACAGTTTTTTTTTTCGGGTTAAATGTTCATGAAAATTAAAACAGCATTTAAGAACTCATTCTTCAAAATAAAAAAAAAACGTTTAAAATTATAGTTAATGTTTTTATAAAAGTTATAATAATTTACTTTAATAACAGTTTATACTTTTTCGTAATCGTTATTATTTGTTCAAGTAGTTCAAGGACATGTTTCTAAACTAAAAAGTTTAAAGAAATTATTTCTACATTTTATATTACTACGTATACTAACTGACTACATTAAATTAAGTTTTCTGGAAAAAATATTTTTTGTAGGGTAAGTTTTAAGGTTAGAAATTTTATTAGGGAAAATTTGAGGTGGAAAAATTTTAAAGGACTGATTGAATTATTTAAATTTCTCGTAAAACTCGTTCGTTTACTATTATTTCGGGTATCGAAATAAAATTGAAAAATTTCAAAGATTATTATTAACGTACATATTTAAAACTTCTAAGAGTCAAAAATAGTAATGCGCTATCAAAATTGTGACGTATAATTTTCCTCATTTTCAATTTACATCTTCGATGATTGATTTTTTATTATAAATTATAGTATACATGAAATGATCTGTGGGGGTTGGCGCGCAAGGGACTTGTACCCTAGTAAGATAAAAACTGTTTTTTTGTAAACATAACCTAAATGCACGAAACATGTTTTCTACTGTTATGTTTTCGGCATATTACATAAATAATAACATTACAAATTACTAATTTTATAATTCATAATTATTACCTATATTAGATGTCGTCTTTAAACCCAACGTTTTGCTAATTTCTTCAACCCATATTATTTTAAGTCCCTAAATCAAAATTATTTTAAGTCCCAAAACTGGATTACTTTAAGTCCCTAAAAAAAAATTATTTTGACTCCCTAAATCGAAATTATTCTAAGTCCCTAAGTCCGGATGATTTCAAATCCCATTTTATGGAGGTCGAGAGGGGGGGGCTTCAATTTTGAGAAACACGTTCTATGTTAGTATGAACACGAATGTAAATTTATTGAGTATTTTATGAGTAATTATTCCAATACATATTTTTTGCAATAACTAAAATTTTCATAATCTTAGATCCATAACTGAAGGATCCATAACTTAGACCCTCGCCTGTGGCTCGTGCGTCCTCGTCTGTTATACACCTCGCGTCCTTTCCTTTCAACCCATGGCATAATCATCCATTTTCATCCCTTATAATAAAAATATCTATTACATTCCTAGAGCAAAAAAACTTATAACTGGTTTGTGTGTTCACACAACATGTTCACTCATAACTGTAATAAATCCAAAAACCGAAATTACAATAAATCTCTAAATATAAATTATACTAGTTTTTGTTCTTACTAGGGCCTAATCAGGCCCTGACTCCCACTTCAAATTATTCTAAGTCCCTAAATTGAAAATACTCTAAGTCTATTTCACCCCCCCTAAAAACGTCAATTTTTCACCCCCCCCCCCCCCCTGTCGAGCCAAACTTTTTCAAATACCCCATCCAATGAACATGTTCCATGTTAAAAAAACCTATTTTTGACCCTAGGGAGACGGCTTTTTTGCCCATTATATGCAAAAATATGTCTTACTCGCTCGAGCATACAACTGCATGCAAAGTCAAAACCAATATTTTGTCTCTTACTTAAAAAGTATCTATTATCGATCAATTTTCATAAATTTTACTCATAATTTGAATATTGTGCATTTTCCGCTTCGAAAAAATTTAATATTATTTGATAAATTCAGCGTTGATTTTCAAAATTTTTTAATTTTTACAACTAACCATTGAATATCAATAATCATATCTACTATTATAAATTTACTCAACTAATTTTTATTTATTATTATTTTTTTCTTTTAAGTTAAATTGTAAATTCAATACATTAAATGATTGCACTTCCTTCTTGTGTAGCGTATACAATTCTTAACAAATGTAGATAAATGGTCAAATAATTACAGAAGTTATTTCAGGGTAAATGTATTCGACGGTCAAAAGTGGGAATTGAATTTGATTGAGTCATTGTTCAAAGACGTTTGCTAACTGCCTCTGACTCTGGTCCGTTAAATATACGTATATAAATAGTCTAGCTATTTGAAACATAATTTAGGGTATAAATTCATAAAAACAATACTTTATTTTCAGTACTAATCTTTGAAACACAAATGACATTTAGGAATTCCAAAGGAGTAGCATATAATATTTTTTTTTTGACAACTGTTAGCTGTAAAAATGAATGTTTATTAATTTTGCCAAAAATTATACGAATTACTTGGTATAAATGGTACAAGCAGTTTCTCGCCTTACTCAATATCTAACAGAATGACTTGATACCAGTGTTAAAATTAAAAATAAAGTATGGGAGTAAAATTGAATATATTCTTTTTAATTTAAGCAACACAGTTTTTAAAGTACTCAATTTTTAATATTTTTGAAGCTAAAATTTGTTATAAAAATTAAAATTTGCGCCTCTACCAGCTTTTAAGTATTCTGTTAATATTTTATGCAAAATGTATAAATATACAGACATTTATTAAGATTTTATAGAAAATGGTAAAATTTAATTTTTTTTCGGATTTTGCTGGTGATTACAGAAAGGAAAATTAAGAACTAGAAATATAATATAACCGGAAAGTGGTAGATTAATTGTGTTTACAGGAAAAAATAACATGAATGGGTAGTTGTAATTGTACTTTACCACAAAAAAAGTTAGGCAAATTGGTCAGAGTCTCAAAATCTTATTATTTTTTTAAACAAAAAGTAAATTTTTTTTTTATTTTTGACGAAAAAGAAGGCATTTAGCTGCTATTCCAGATTGAAAAACTCAGTGACCACTCTAGAATATTTAATATTTCTAAAAAAATCAGTCAAAAATATTTAAAAACGAGTTTCCAAAATTACCCATGTAAATTTCACGCAGAACACCCCATATTTACCACAAAAATATAAACAGATTTTTATTTTAATATTATTTTTTTGTTTAATACGCTTTTAATTTAAATTTTTATTAAAACTTTCAGACTTAATAAATTTTTTATAAATTTTAATAGATTTATTATCAAAATAATAGCTTCCTCTTTTTATCTAAAAAAATAAATGAATTTTAAAGACACAAAAAAATACCTGTTTTTTTAAAAAAGTATTTGCTACTGTTTTAATATTTAAAAAAAATATTTTTTTTGTCATATAATAAAAAGATAAAAACAAGCTCTAAAAAAAGAAAACCACTTAACTACTAAAAAAATTACTTATTAATATTTTGAAGAAAAAAATTTTTTTATTATCGGTCAATCGTGTTATACACATACTAATTAATTCTGTATTAATTTTTTAAAATCAATTTTTTTATTATATAAATCAAGTACGTTAAAATTTTTAACAAATGTTTAATTTTCTAAGAAATTTTTAATATTAAAAGTATATAATTTATTTATAAAACAACTGCTGTTTTTTAAAGTGAATTTTTTTTATTGTGGGTTTTGTGGTGTATTATTTAATTTATTATTTAAATCTAAGTATACAATTTAAAAAATATTCTCTTGAATAACAACCCCCTGTTTAAAAAAAATGTAAGGGGTTAAAAATTACTAGAAAAAATTAAAAATACACAGGGTGGTCAAAAAATAAAAAAGTAAAAATAAAAAATAAAATCCGGATCGATTTATAAGAAATAAAAAAGAGGACAAAAACGAGCTCGGAATTTTAATAGCTTATAATCGTTATCTTATGTTTATTTTATGTATACCGTATGGGCCTTATTTACTAAAGAGCTATTGGCATCATCATAACATTTTTTTTTTAAAGACCCGAAAAAAAAATCCTTTTATAGATAACGTAAACAGAAAACACATCATTTAGATTAAAAGGTTTCTCTTTCCCTTTCTATAATTTTTTTTAAGTGATTTTATTTAAGTGAAATTCTTTAAATTGTTCTTTTTTTACATCACCGGAACTAGAAGTAATTAGTAATTGAATTAATTTTTTTTTAAAAATTTTGAAATTATTAAATATTCATGTTATAAAATGTAAATCTATTTTCTAAAACACAAATTTTATATTATGTAGTAATAGAAATTCACAAGAGAATAGTCAAAAATAAAGAAAATTTAGAAAATTATTTTTGTTTGACATTTAACATGAGAAATCTCTTTCCTTTTTTTATTTTATATCAAACTATCAATCATTTTGTACTAAAAAAAATCAATTGACATTTTACTTGTTTTATACATAAATAAAAAATAAAAAAACATGATATACGTGTTAAAGATATATAATTTAAATTGCAAGTTCGAGTAGTGTACATTATTTTTATTTTTTTTCTGTTTACATTTTGTTTTTAGTAATTGGATAACATATGTGATTTATTTTTTTTTCTTTTTATTAGCAATTAATTAACTTTAGCATTTTATATAATAAAATTTATTTGATTTAATTATATAAAAATTTAGTTATTGCAAAAAATATCTACTTAATATTCGATAAAATAAATTACTTGTATAGAGAGGATGGATAATGTAATCCTAACAACACCTTCAATTATTAAGAGCTAACCACGTTAATTGCTAACAACAGAATATAAGAACACCTGTCACAATAGGACACAAGGGTGTAGAAACCTTGAATACAATATCATTATAAAATAAACCCTTACTATATATTTGAAATAATTTTACCGTCGGATACCAAGAGATAGTGATATACTAAAAAGAGAATCATAAAATGATAATGAAATTTTAAACCACTATTCTTGTTAATGTCATTCAAATAGTAAATTTAACAAGATACGAAAAACCTGTTTTCTTAGTTATAAAGTTAATAATAGACATATAATCGATGAATTTAATGTTGTTGAAACTGTAGTCACGTAATCGATTTGTTCATTCAATTTTCTTTTTAACTTTTTACAAGCGAATAGACAATTGTCACAAATGTTAACACAAAAATTTAAATCGAGTTAACTTTTAAATAAATAAAACCAAAAATAATGATAAAAATTGATTGCATAAATAAGAAAAATCATTAATAAATATTTACTAACCTTTATCAGCAGCAGTGTTAGTTCAGCTATATTTTTAACGATTGCTTTTACTTCGCTTAGATTACTTTTCTTATATTTTATCCATTAAATTTAAAATAAAACTGCACATAAATTCTGTAAAATGAAAAATAAAACTAACGTTAAGAACTGCAATATAAATTACATAAGTAACTTTGTATACTTACTTTAGTCACCTTATAATTAAGTTAGTTTCAGAGAAAACAGACTCGCTTACTTCCATATAGAGTTAGATACGTTAGTCAAGAATCAGATTAACTTTATTACATTTGTCTTGTGTTTTCTGTCCCAAAGACATTAATCATTTCTATTACTTCTATATATAGCTTTCTTTCTTGATCTCTAACCATTAACAATTTTCTTTTTAACTTTTTCCTTTCCTTATAACTTCTCTTTCCATTTATTTTCTGACGTATAACTAATAGTTAGTGGGTAACCATTTTAGATAATCAACTACAATTTACTGCAATACAATTAAAATAATTGTTAGAGCTTTAATATTAAATTAATAATGTATTTTATAAATTAAACTTTTATTATTTATATAACAATTTTTTTTATTACCTATTATTTATGATTAATATCCAATTTTCATTCTAGAAGACAGACAGCAGAAGAAAGAGAAGCAGAAAGACAAGCAGCTAATAGATTGATGCTATCACTACAAGCAGAAGCATTAGGAAAAGTAGGATATCCATCAAGCGTAAGCAATCACACATCTTCAGCTTCAGGTCCTAATATCGATAATCAAGCTACACCTTCATCGATGAACCATTCTGTTAATCAATGGTCATCACCTTATGGACCACCTCAACCACTTGCAGATCCAATCTGTTAAAAAATTATTAAAACAAAAATTAGTATTATTCAAATTTCTATAAACATTTAAATTTTCTAAGACAATCTAAATTATTTATAAAAAATCTAGTTTTGTTTTATTGTTTCTATAAAAGTGTTTGTGGTTTTTAATCAAACTGTTATGTGCAATGATAAAAATTGGGAACTATACAAAGCTTACGTTAAGTGATAAAGTGTAAATAAATAAATTTATTTAGTGTTATAGGGCAAAAAGACTTTAAAGAAATAAATTTAATTTCTTGTATATCAATAAAATATCTTAAAATAGCATATCTTGTAAATATTGCATTATATATAATCAATTTATAAATGTAAACCTTATATCGGTAACATTGTACGACTGACTTATCATATGTATGATTATCAGTGATTTGTGTATATATACTAAATATTATAATAATAAATGCTTGATTGTATAAAAATCTATAGTAATATCAAAATTTTAATGGAGTATTATTGAATGAAAAATATATAATATTTCGATGACTCAAAATTAAATTATAATTAAAAAATTAGAAAAATATGTGATGTTATGTACTAATCTTAATGTTGTGTATATAGAATTGAACTAAATAATTAAGTGTGTATAAGATTAAAATCTTCATCGTAAAAAATACTTGTCACTTTTTGTATATCGAATATTAAAAATATATATAAACTTTGATTTTTGTAAATAAATTATGAAAATATATAAATCAATAAAAGTACTATATAAACAACATATGTTTTATTATTATGTTATTAAAAAATTAATTTACTTATAGCTACATAACCAAATTAAAGCAAATTATTAGCAAATTATTATTAACAAATAACCAAATTAATTCCACGTTTATTATTTAATAATAATTGGATATCAAATTGGATTTGATAATCAGTTTATCAATCAAGAAACTAACACCTATCTATATGTTTATTGTATTTTTCAGTAATTATAACTCACCTCAGTATATGCCTCAGTATGGGTCCTTTTTTTCAACCACAAGTCATCCATAAGTAAAAATCAGCAAACAACCAAACAATATAAATGCATAAAATATAAATTGTAATCTGACTTTTGATAGGTTATGTTTTTGCGAAGTGTTTCATAAATCATGATTTTAACTTGTATTCCTGAATAATCCTATAATAAAACAAATTAATTAATTATTGATTTAATATTTAAGAATTTTAAAATTTTACAAAAAGAACAATAAACATATTTTATTTGTGTAACTTACCTAAAATCAGCAAACGACCAAACAATAAATTCGTGAGCTCGATCAAATCATATAATTCATAATCCTGAGTTTTAATTAATTTTTGGTTAAATATATTAACATGCAAAAAACTGAATTTATTTAAAAAGTTTAATAAAAATAAAATTATATTTAATAAAAATAAAAGAATTTAATCCTTGCACCAACAAGTAAAGGTGTATATTAGCAGGTCTTGTGGTTGTGGCCCACGCCCACTATACACTAAATTGGCGCGAAAGCTTGGAGCCAAAAGGGGCGATTTCATGGAGCTTATTCTTACTAGATTCTGGTCTGGGGACACTATTAGAGTTGAAACGATTGAACTTTAGTAATTATTACTAAAAATTTATTAAAATTCTGCTTGAAGGTATAGCTCCTTCTCGAGCAGAATTTTAATAAATTTTGGGTCATAATTAATTATTTCTACTCTAGTGCCCTTAGAATTTAGTAAGAATACGCTCCGTATTGAGTCCGACCCTTCCCCACTCTAAAGAAATTTTTATCGTTCTCTCATTGGCAGATTTAAATCCCGGACCTAAAGTTACAGAAATTTCCGTTAACAACGCTAATTTTTAACTTCTGTCATTGGTGCCGGACCTAAATTTAAACAAGGAGTGGGGAAGGGTCAGACTCAATAATGGCCCCAATACTCCAGTCAAAATACGCTGGAGGGGTGTACTTACGGTTACGAATACGATATTTGCTCTAGTATAGGTTTTTTGGGTCGCTAAATACGAAAATCGGGGACATTTGGTAAAGAAAGTGGGGCTTCACCCTTAAATTTGCAAAAACTACCCCCAAAAGAGTGTATTTTTGATATATTTGCGTTCTGAGTCGATAGATTTGCCCAAGAATTAGTTTCTAAGGATTTTTTGGGTCGCTAATTAAGAATCTCGATGATTTTTTAAGGTAACATTAATATTTCACCCTTAAATTACGAAAAGGCACCAGTAGAGAGAGAAGGAAAGTTTTTAAATATTTCTAGTAACTTTTCCTTAACGCCAATTGGCTGGCCGAAGTCGCATTCGGTAATATTACCATGATTCGCTAAATTACCACCCCAAAAGGGTGATGGCGGAATAATTAATATATCACCCCTAAATTAGCTAAAACTACCCCTAAAATGGACGTTTTTGCTATTTCTGCATTTTGTACGCCCAGAATAGATCCATAGGGTTTTTTGGGTCATAGATTTTAGGGGTAGTTTTAGCTAATTTAGGAGTGTTATATTAATTATTCATAAAAAAAATCCATGAAATTCGTTTTCAGCGACCCAAAAAACCCTTGTGGACCTAATCTGGTCGCAAAACGTGCGAAAGTATCGAAAACACCCCTTTTGGGGGATAGCTAACTTAAGGGTGAAATATTAATGTTACCTTAAAAAATCATCGTGTTTCTTAATTAGCGACCCAAAAAACCTTTAGAAACCAATTCTTGGGCAAATCTATCGACTCAGAACGCGAATATATTTACACCCTTTTGGAGGTAGTTTTTGCAAATTTAAGGGTGAAGCCCCATTTTCTTTACCAAAAGACCCCGATTTTCGTGTTCAGCGACCCAAAAAACCTAAACTAGAGCAAATCTCGTACTCGCAACCGTAAGTACACCCAAACCCGTATTTTGACTGGGAGTACTATGGCGAATCAATTAATAATTACTGAGCGGGAATTTAAAAGAATTCAAAATGCCAAAACTACACTGGAGTCTGCCATTTTTGACATTAATAAAATTAAACAGTTTTTTAAAAAACGGGAAGTCTGCCTACAAACATTATTTTCTAAGGAAAATTTTAATTCCTAATTTTATTTTTAAATTTATCAAATTTTACCTAATCGAGTATTTTGTCCAAAGATGCTTAAAAGTGCAGATTTTAGGAAATTCCCTGTATACTCTTTAAGACCAATATTTTTTTTAGAAAATGAAAATGTTTATACTAAACGTTTAATTATTATTTATTGAAAATAAATAATACTTATTAAAAAATAAATTATCGCAGTATAAAAGTTTTTCTTTGTAATTCGAAAAGAATATTACCAAATGAAAATAAAAGCAAGCAAATTTTAAATTTAAAGGAGTTACGGTCTTAATAAAAAACTAATTTTATCATATAAGTATTAGAAAATCAGTGCATATAAGATTCTCTATTTAATATTGACACCGGATGTGGCTAAATGTTACCATGGCATTCTCCATCTGTTGTTTTGCTTAAAAATAAAAAGCGTAATTCAAAGATTTTCTGGTTAAATAATATTTTCAGTAAATAATACTCAGGCGCGCACACAGAAAGTTGCGCTGGGGTAGGCTAATAATGATAAAGTTTTTAAAATATATGAAAAAAATTAAAATATTTGTGAAAAAGATGCCTTCGAAATATACCTTTATACAAAAAAATATAATTTTTTGTTTGATTATTGAATAATTTAATTTTAATATTTGTTTCGTCCAATTTTTTTAAAAATTTTTAATAACTTTTTTTTCCAACAAGGTCGAACAAAAGTTATGAATAATTTAAGAAAAAATTATTTTTTCGCCCCTCTTTTCATAAAGCTCATCGTCCATAAAATTCGGCGTGGAGTATTCTCCACTCGTTCAACGCCTAGGCTGGCAAACAATATCGTAAACCCAATTGGCAAAAAATTTTAGAAAGTATAGCGTGATCACTGTCACGAATGCTTTGTAAAAAAATTTTTGAATCTTTGATATATAATACATATTCTGTTACCAGTCTAGGTGTATAACAAGGACTAGAAATTCTATGCCAAGTTTTGCTTAAGAGCTTTATCCTCGGCTTTATCCCTAGTAGACGAAAATAATGGTATATTATGATTTCTTGGGTTGTTGATCACAAATTTTGGGGCCCCGGAAGTGGAAGTTGAACGTAATGCCTTTAAACTATATGTTTCACGGAGTTTAATGCAAAAAACCCCTTATTTCTTGACCAGTGACCCAAAAAATTAATACGAGAACAATTTTTTAAATTGATTTTGTTTAAATAATAGGGGTTTTTCATGCTATTATTCGATACTCTGAAAATATAAAAATAAAAATTTGATACATATTTTTTAATTTTTCATAAAAACTAAAAAAGACATAGTAATTAATAATTATAAATTAGCGATAGAAACAGGTAAAGGTGAAACTTTAATATTGTTTAAATGAAAAATAAAAAAATACATACTAAATATTTTAATGCAAGCTATAAAACTAGCCAATTAAAATTTGAAATCTTTTTTCATGCAACAACCCTACTGCTGCTATAGACTTCTATTCAAATAAGATTAAAAAAATTAGTGAAAAAATCTCATTTAATATTTTCAAAAAATGTCATTTTCGATGACTGTGTAAAAGTAAATGAAATTGGTTTCTCACTCAAACCAAATAAACCAAATATAATAAAAACTGCGATAATTTTATTATTTGTAATTTAAAAAATATTGCCAATCATTATTAAATTAGAAAGTTTGTTTAAAAATTAAATTTCGATTAAATTCGTCCTCATGTATTATTATTTAATTTACAAAATCAAATTTATTTAACTAAATTAAGCTAATTATAAATTCATGAAAATCAAATGTATTTTTATGATTTAACATTTGTACAATTTATAAATAAAAATAATTTAAGTCATTAATTATTTTACATGCCATTTGTTATTTAATTATTCAAAAATCAAAATAAAAAATAATGATGATTATTTTTGGATGTAGAATCTGGATTTTATCCCTATTTTATTATATCAAAAAGCATCCCTCTATAATTTAACAATCATCGAAAATAAAATTTTTAAACCTGTCATTACAAAATTCAACAAATATAGAAATTCAGTCAATTTATTGTCATTGCTCAATAACATCGCCGTTCTCTATAATATAATAACCCGTGTTCGATAATCAGTAGAATTTTGATGATGCTCGTAAAATTGAAATTAGCAGCTGTTGAAACACGTAACTTGTTAAAAGCTTTATTTTTCATTAATTTTTGAGATTCATTTTTTTAAAACTAAAATAATTAGAATTTTATTTTATTTTTTGAACTTTTAATAATTATTGCTTTTAGACGTTTATATATGACTGATTCCGAGTCAGTATGCCTAAGAAAATAAGAAAATCACAAAATTTTGTCCTTATAATTTTTGATGATCTAAAAATCTTTTAAGCTTTATAATTTTAAATCTCCAATTACTGCACTTTTTTACCCATGTTCAAAAAAACCCTTAATTTAACTTATATTTTGACTTAACATGGAAATATTGATATAACGTATACTTTTTTCGTTTTATTACCAAAATACAAAGACCGACAATCATCTTTAATTTTTAAATGCATTAAAAAAAATACTAATACTCTTGCAAAATACTTCTTTGAGGGTAAAATATATATTAAATTGTTTGTATTTAATGTATCCACTATATAGCTAATCGTTTCCTGCCAAGATTATATATAGCTGTCTATTTCCGATAGTTTGTGGTTTAAGCAGACTACAAAATGATAGTTGATGATAACTAGTTGTAAGCTATTATAATAAAAGTTAAAAATGTTTTAGACCATTCATGATAATAATTTTGGAATTAATTTTTTTTTCTTGGTTTTTCTGTTTTAATTAATTGTGAAAATTTTTTGTTAATCAGTTATTTTTATTGGAAAAATTTTCAAAAACGGTATATTATGTCCTTGCTAACCGGTAAATATGCGATTTTTTGCTGCTGACTAGAAAACATTATTTTTTTAAATTATAGTAACTTATGGCAGGGCCAATGGAATAAGTATAAAACATGTTATTGCTCATATTCAAAATTTTTGATGTCAATTTTGTCTCCCTCCCTTCTTCTTCTAATATTTCTATTTCTACCTAATTTTCCTTTTTCAAGAGAAAAATGTTTGAGAAATTTCCCTATTAACACTGCACCAAAAAATTGTTTGCAACTTTTGCAGTAAATAATCTTTAAAAAAAAAATTCAATGCCTCGAAATCTTAAATCGAAGAAAGTAACTCAAAACAAAAATTTTCCTTTGAAAATCCCTCCAAAGTTTAATTCTGAGGCATCGTGCATGAAAAATATATCATTTAGTTGCAATACATTTTTATTTTTCCAATATACACAGCACGCAACTCAGTACCCTAGGGAAAAATCTTCATATGTTTTATTTTAATATAGTTATTGTAACTTGATATCATGGGAGTTAAAAATGACTATTGTTTCTTTTATACTTATAAAACACACACACATACTCTAATATAAACAAAATATGTAGTTATACTTTATAAAATATTTTTATCCATTTATGAAAATTAAAAATGACATATAGACTCTCTATCAAATGAATAAAATTTTTATATGACAAGTTACATTTTCACAACCCCCAATAGAATTTTTTCTTTAACGCTTTTATGTTATGGATTATGCTTTTGATTGGTTAATTTTTATTTTTTTTAATCAAAATAAAGTAATTAATAATTTAAAGAATTTAATAATTTTTATAACTAACAGGATATTAAAAGAAAACTCAGTTATGTTTCAATTCAGTTTATTAAAATATTTTCAATAAAATAATGTCAATTGTTCGAAATAATATTTTCTAATTTCGGATTCATTTTTAAGTTGCTAATATGCACCTACCCAGAATTAATAAATTTTTTTTGTAATAAAACATATAAGAGATTTCAGTATCCTATTATGCATAAATTATTACTTGGTCAAATTGTTTAAATTGGAATTTTAATTAATTATTCAATGAAAATTTACAATTTGATTCTATCATTAAAATTTTGACTTAATATTTCATAAATTTAAAAAATTCTAAAATTTTTACCAAGAACGAACGGAACGTGAAAAATAAAACCTGAAATGCTTGTAAAATTCCACATTCCGCGCGTACCTATAAGTTTCTGTAGGTAAAACAGTTCCCAAGAATGTAAATTACATTTTTCCCCAAAAAATGTACCTAAAACCATAGTACAAAATAAAATATTGCCTTATTCCCAATAAAAGAACGAAAAAATGTTAAAATTAAAGACTAAAATATTCATCTCTATATAAAACATAAAAAGGCAATCTCTTAATAAAAAAATCAATTACTATACAGTACACATAGGTAGTACAACACAGACTGTATATATATACGAGTCAAAATGAATTTAATAAGATTAAATAAAACAGATACATATTTGATGTACTTATATATAGCTATATAATACTCCCAAAGGACTGCTTGCAATACAGAACGTTCTCACACTGAGTTTATCCTATAATCGCGCGCGAATATATAAAAGTTTTTGCGCCCCCTTCGATTTATATAAACTACTGTATATTTTTACCCATGAGAATTAATCTTTTACACATTTTGCCTTTTGCATTTCAACTAATTAATTACTTTTATACATATATCAAATGTATAATTGTATCATACACCTTTTATTAACTCCTTTCTATTATTTTTTATCAATAAAAAATTTATTGAATTAATAAATATTAAAATAGAATGAATTTTAATAATTTATAGAAAAAAAATATTTTTTATATGAAAAGTCTTTGAAATTAAAGATAATCCAATAGGATTTTTCAAGATATGTCTCAATTCGAAAAGCTTTCACTCCATCTTCTGTTGACAGATTAAATCCCTTAACGATAAAAGGTGCAACGTCGTCCTGTCGACATCGATTTTCACTATCAAAATGATAATATGATCCCTTTTATATATATATCATATTTCTGAAAATATATATATGTATATAACAATTATATTGATTGCTGCATGTAATAATCTAAAATATATAATTTGGTATAAATATTAAATATTTATTGACAATAATTGATTAATTGGTTACAAATAATCATTATTTTCACTATTTAGTTTAAATAAAATTTTGAACTTTTCTGCTCCCTGCATCTTTTACTAATATCTTCATTTTGACACCGGTTTCAAGCATTTTCGTTTCGTTGAACTTAAAAAATATAGAAATTCAGTGTTCTAAAAATGCCGTAAAAGGCAGTCGCAACCACAAGCGTGAGCGCAACGCAATGCGTAGAAACCAATTTTATCTTCTGCGCAACTAGAAATACTTCTTCTGCGCATTTAGTTGCGCTTGCGTTTGCGAAGCGACTCGGTTTTAGGCTCCATCTTTAGTTTAAATAAAATTTTGAACTTTTCTGCTCCCTGCATCTTTTACTAATATCTTCATTTTGACACCGGTTTCAAGCATTTTCGTTTCGTTGAACTTAAAAAATATAGAAATTCAGTGTTCTAAAAATGCCGTAAAAGGCAGTCGCAACCACAAGCGTGAGCGCAACGCAATGCGTAGAAACCAATTTTATCTTCTGCGCAACTAGAAATACTTCTTCTGCGCATTTAGTTGCGCTTGCGTTTGCGAAGCGACTCGGTTTTAGGCTCCATCTACAGAAACCGCAAGCGTGAGCGCAACGCAATGCGCAGAAACCAATTTTGTCTTCTGCGCAACTCCAAATACACAAAATCTTCTTCTGAGCATTGCGTTGCGCTCACGCTTGCAGTGCGCCTGGGTTTTACGGCTTCTGTAGATGGGGCCTTACGGATTCTGTTGATGAGGCCTAAGGCTGATTCTACAAACGCTGTAAATGGGGGTCGCAACGCAATGCGCAGAGAGGCTCATTCTTAAAAATTCTTCGCTCATTCTTACAAATACTGTAAAAGGGGGTCGCAACCGTAAGCGTGAGCGCAACGCAATGCGCAGAAACCAATTTTGTCTTCTGCATAACTCAAAATATACAAAATCTTCTTCTGCGCATTGCGTTACGCTTGCGTTTGCGGCGCGCCTCGGTTTTACGGCATTTGTAGATGGAGCCAAACGAAAAATAGTGTAGTGCGCATTGCGTTGCAGTTGCGATTTTGTGTTTACGGAGGTCTGTAGAAGCAGCCTAGCACATTGCATTGTGGTTGCAATCCCCATTTACGACGTTTTACAAAATTTTATTTCATTGGTCATGAAATAAAATTTTCAATCTTTACATATAATGGAATTAAATAAAATTTTTGTTTTTACTGAACAACATTTCGGAAATTACTCCATGTACATAATTATTTCATATCAGTATTTTTAATTACAAAGTTTATCATAATTACTTACATTATCATAAATACCTAATATTTATAAATTATATGCATTTACAAAAAATCAGACTATTCTATTATCATATATATAAATTTAAAAAAATTTTTCTATAATTATTATAGTCATTTTTCTAACATAGTTTACAAATATAATAATTATTTGAAAAAAGGCTTAGAGCTTTCATTCAAATCCATATTAGTTTTTTCATCACTTAATTTAGGATTATTCCATTTTTGTACTTCACCACTAGCAAATAATACAAAAACAGTATTTGTAATAACAGTTATAACAAATAAAATCCAAATCAATAATCTGTATTCATCAACAGTTTGGTTAGGTGTTAAAATTCCAACAACATAAGGCGCTAATATTCCAGTAAAAGATCCAATTCCATTACAAATTGACATTAATATTTCAGCATAATTTGGACTTAAATCTAAAACATTAACTTTTAACGCTGGTATCCAACCACCTCTTAAACCCATAGCAATTATAAAATATACTATAAATAGTATGTGATTACATTCAGCATAACTTGATCCAATTAAAAAAAATGATGATATTAAATGTGCAATTGTTCCATTTATTTTACGTACATTTGTTCTTGATATGAATTGATTATTTATCATTTTATCTGATAACCAAGACATTAATACACAAAATAATATTGAACATACACTATAAAATGAAAAAACATAACCAGTTATATGAATTGGAAACTTTAAAACATAATACGTGTATTTTGTAAAATTTCCAACAACTGTATAATCGCAATAATCATTTCCTGCATACATTATAATTAAAGCCCAAAATGGTTTTGAAGTTAAAATATCATTCCAAGGTACTGGAGGTGGATCTTCTTGAGTATGTTTACTAAGTTCTTTTTTTAAAAATTCTTTTTCTGAGTATGAAATAAATGGATGCTGATTTGGACTATTGTAACATAACAAAATCCATAAAATCACAAATATCAACGTGATAGAACCTGTTAAATAAAACAAAATTGGCCATTCATAATAATTTAAAATTTCACCAGATATAAGTGAAATGAAAATTATTCCAGCTAAAACACCAGAATGTACAAATGAGACAATGAATGTTCTTTCTTGTGCTGGAATCCATTGTGCAAGCAATGAACTTATAGCTGATTGCATTAGACCTGATAAACCACCAATTAAAATTCTTAGAACAATAACAGCAGTGGCATCTCCCCAAACAGAAGCAGCAGGTATTAAAATTGTGAAAATTCCAGATAAAAATAATGATAATCCAATAACTATTTTTGCTTTATATTTTTTTACTATTATTCCTGCAGGTATGTGAGTTATTGTGTATCCCCAATAAAAAGATGATAAAATTATTCCCTAAAATAGAAATTTATCAAAAAATTAAGTAAATAAAACACTTAAGATTTTTTACCTGGGTGTAATGACTCCATTTAAATGTTATTGAATTTTCAAAATAATTTTTTAAATTATCATTTGTGTTATTATTAAATGGTTTGCAAGTGTTTTCACTAGATATTTCTGTATAATTTTGTATCGTAACCATTTTAACAATTGCTATATATAAACTAACTAATAAAGTATAAGAGTTAAAAAGAGCAAAAAATCCCATAACTGCTATTATCCATCTTTTTGGAATAGTATCTTCTAAAAATTAAATAACAAAATACAGTTTTCGTTAACCCATTAACGCCTAATCGACCATTCTTGGACAGGTGATATTTGTTCTATAAAAATTTACATTTTGGGCTTAAAATCTCACTTATTAGGTTTTTTGGGTCGCTTCTTCCATACAGCTAATTCCGAAATATTCATCTGTCCAAGAATTGTTGATTAGGCGTTAATGAGTTAATGTAACTAATTAATTATTCTTACGACAAAAATCACATAATAAACCCATTATTTAAATTTTGTAAATAACATTTAAAAATACATTAAAATAATTCCTTGTTTAAGGCAGGTATAATATTTTAATAATGCTGATTATTTTTTTTTATCCGTGTTTAGTAAAAAAATTGTGCTCTATTTTATTGTAATAATGGTAATTATTTTTAACAGTTTATAGATAATTTTTTGAAGGATATTTCACTAAAGTTTTGGTAAATGTATACTAATTTTTGAAAAATTTATCCACTTGTTGTAATGATAGTTGATAAATTTACTTTTACGATTTTTTAAAGTTAGGTTGCTTTGCTTGAAATTTCAACCGTGTATATTAAGCTGCCTAAAAAAAATTTTTTGTTTTTAAAAGGCTCCAGATTAACAAAATTTTTTATTTCCTAAAAAACTGGATTCTTTAAAATTAAAATTGATGAGCGTAGGACCACTTCTAAATTGTGCAAACAAATATAAGACCTCTTAAGAATTTATTGTAACCAATATGCAAAAAATATTACAAAATGAAAATGTTTAGAAAAAATTTGAAAATCGGAAGTGAAAATTCAGTTAAACTCCTTTAAAAAATTCAATATTTTTTAATAAAACACTTGCAAAATATTATGTATTTTTGGCGCCTCTTTTTTCTTAAAAAGTCCTACTTTAGGCAATAAATTCAATTTTGGTTAAAAAAGTTTTCATATACACTCTATATATTACAGGTACCTATATTATACCGGATGTGAACAAAAGGATAATTACAGCGTATGTATAAAAAATTCTACGAAGAGACACAAATATTCTATATCGAAGAGAAATGAAGCAGCAAAAAATAAAAAAAAAAACAAAAGAACCCGCTAAAAAAAAAA
Source organism: Anagrus nilaparvatae (assembly GCA_022575985.1). Taxonomy (NCBI): domain Eukaryota; kingdom Metazoa; phylum Arthropoda; class Insecta; order Hymenoptera; family Mymaridae; genus Anagrus; species Anagrus nilaparvatae. The sequence goes on from JAKSXM010000287.1 coordinate 6,178,269, forward strand.
AAATAAAATAAAATTGTTTATTAACATCAAAAGGCTCATTCACAATATCGTTTACGCACAATAATCAATACATTTTTTTCAGGTAGCTTAATGCGTGTCCGATATAACGAATCTTAATAATTTATTTCCTTTAAAAAAAAAATATATTAGTGTCCCTGCTATAATAAATTTGTCATAATTATTATTGTATTGCCAATTTAATAGAGTTTCGTGCCAGTAGCCGCGCGCTATAATTCCAAGATTTGACTAAAATCCGGCACACCTTTTACAGAAATCCAAAAATTCTTATAGATTTCATCGCGTGCCACTGAATTTGTACTTAAAATGATATTTATTATACTCATTTTTTTAAGAAAAGACTATTTTACAAGGAAAAAAGTCGCGAGTGGATTTTTTAATATCATGAACAAAAATTCCCTTAAAGGCATAATATATAGTTAAATTTGAGTTAAAGTTACAGAGAATTGAAAAGACTAATTTTAAGGGGCCATTAACGGTACAATACTTTTTTTTTAACTTCTATCTTTTTTTTTTATTCTTGTTTTCTTTTTCACTCATATACCGGCCCATGATGCGGTCATTAAGATAAGAGTAAGTGCTACTAAGAGTCTTAAGGATAAGAGGACCAGACTCTCTTATATCGAGCATCAATTATTCAATTACTTAGCGCGAGCATATAAAAGGGAGAACTTCATCGCAAACAATATAAAAAGGAAAGACCTTTCTTTTATCTTTTAAAAAAGAAAAAATATTGCGACTGGTTTATATTATTTTTTTTTCTCAGTGAAATATTTTGAAGTTACAAGCATTAAAATTTGAAGAGTAAATGATGCTTGAAGATTTAAAAATAATATGATGATTTTTAGGCGACTGATTACATATTAAAAGAGTTGTCAGTCATAAATTTTTGATTAATGGACTTTTACATTATCTTAAAAAGCTTTTTTATTAAATTTATTCAGGTAAAAATTATGGTAAAATAAGTTTTATACCTGAAAATTAACGATAATTGGGTTATCAATTTGTAACTTCCATTTATGAAATTTGAGAATTAAAAAAAAAATTAATAATGATTTTTTGGAAGAGTTTTGAAGTTTTTATAATTGATTTTCAGCCCTGCTTCTATTTTTGACTCCAGAATTAGCATTGAGCCTCAGATAAACACTTTTACTTTAAAAAATCATATTCTAAATACATATTTAGAATTGTCATTTTGATTTTTTGAAATTTACCTTAATAAGGTTTAAAATAAAATAAAATTTTCATGTTTTAATCAAATAATTCAAAATTATTAAATAAACAATTGGAAATAAGCAAAAACAACATTCAATAACCAATATGTACACTGTAAAAAGTAACTTTCTTAGATTTACAAAAAAAATAGAATTTTTCCTAAAAATTAGTGAATTTTCAAAAAATTTTGTAAATATTCGATAAAAATCGTAAATTAACTAAATTTAGTATATTTTTGAAAAATTCGAGGTTTCTCGATTTTTTTTGTGATTTTACGAAAAAAGTTGTAAATTCACAACTATTTTTCGGAAATTTTCGAAAAAAAATTGTAAATTATCAATTTTTCTTGCTAATTCACAAAAAAAATCGAGAATACTCGAATTTTTCGTTAATATACTAAATTTAGTAAATATACAATTTTTATCGAATATTTACAAATTTTTTTGAAAATTTACTAATTTTTCGAAAATGTTCTAATTTTTTTGTTAATATAAGAAAGTTACTTTTTACAGTGTAGACAAGGCATAATTAAAGTTAACATTTCTTTTTTGATGAATAATTTTTCAACAGATATATCTAATTAAATTTTGAGTTTTCACCAGAAAGATTTACAAAGTAAGAAATCAATTTTTTACCAGAAATTTCATTTAAAAATTCAAATTATTCTCTAATGTTTTACTTATACACTGCTTTTCAGATTTAGGTTCATGTAAAAGAATATGTAACATCTAAAATAAAATTACATAAAGAAAGTGTTTGCGAATTTCTGTTTCTGAAATATTTTTTATATATTTTTTAAAATATGGATATAAAAAAATTTTTATTATTTAATGAAAATTCAAAAAGAAAATTACCCCTTTCAAAGAAAAAAAACCCGGTTGCTGCAACAGGAATTCCGTATCTAAAGGACGAGTTATAAAATAGTCAAAATTCACATGCTGTGACATCTAACAGAATTCGAACTGACCTATAATTTAGACCATATATCGGTAGTATGAAAAATTAAATAACCGTCAGTCGGTAAAAAAATTATATCGATAAGAAAATTATAAAAAAAACTATGGAAAATAGATAGAAAAGTATAGTAAGTTTACAAATAAGTCATTAGTTACTTCTTTTTGATTCGTAAATACTGATATGTAAATTTTTGAATACTTTTATCTCAAAAATTTTGCCACCAAAAAATACAAAAAACACCAATTTTTTTTTTTAGACGTTTTACTGAATATTTTTTCTATAATGATATATTTTGCTTACAGGGACCATGTAGATAGAGAAATTACTGGTACAAAAAATTTTTTAAGAATATGGCTCAAAAGGTTTAAAATGGTCTAAAACATGAAAATAACAGCTAATATATTTTCTGATTTAACCCATACATTTTGATTACTTACAGCCAGGGACCATGGAGATAGAGAAATTCTTGGTTCAAAATTTTTTTTGAAAATATGGCTCACAAGGTTTAAAATGGTCTTAAACGTGAAAATAACAGCTAATATAATTTAAAATTTTTCCGATATATTTTGCTTATACATAGACTGGGACCATCGAGATAAAGAAATTATTACAAAACTAAAATTTTAATACAATAATGGTATAAAAATTTTAATATTATAAATATGGCTCAGAATATTCAAAATTTATCTTTTCTGGTCAGCGGCCAAACTGATGCAGAAAAATCGTATACGACCCAGGGCCATAAAAAAAGAATGCCCCAAATCGCAGTTTACCATCCTCGGCTTCGCATCGGAAGGTAATTTACGTGCGATTTGGGCTATTCTTTATTTTTCTGGCCATGGGTCGTAATATACTATTTTTTTTATTTTTTTTTATTTTTTGCTTAATGGAGGGTACAAATTGAATCATATAGATAAACTAACAGTTATACTCATGGTACAAATTAAGTATCCTCCTTATACTATGGTTATACTAACAGTTTCGGTTTTTCTCTCCCCTCTACTCCAGTCAAAATGCAGGGATGGGGAGGGGGTTGCACTTACGGTTGCGAATACGAGATATGCTCTAGCAGTGGCGGATACAGGGGGGGGGGGGGTCAAAGGGGTCAATTGACCCCCCCTCAGCGGTCAATTTTACCTTTTTTAGCTAATTTTACGTTACATAATTAACGCAAAGTACCATTTTGACCCCCCCAAAAACATTTTAAGGACCTTTTTTAGAAAATTTTTTGTAATTTGATTCAAATGACCCCCCCAAAAAATTTTCTAGATCCGCCTCTGTCTAGTATAGGTTTTTTGGGTCGCTGAACACGAAAATCGGGGACATTTGGTAAAGAAAATTACGCTTCACCCTTAAATATGCAAAAACTACCCCTAAAAGAGGGTATTTTTTATGTCATCGCATTCTGAGTCAATAGATTTATCCAAGAATTGGTTTCCAAGGGTTTTTTGGGTCACTAATTAAGAATCTTGATGATTAACATTAATATTTAACCCCTAAATTAGCTAAAACTACCCCCTAAAAGGTGTGTTTTCGCTATTTTCGCTTTTTTTTCAGCCAGATTTGGTCCACAAGGGTTTTTTGAATCGCTGAAATCGATTCCCCTGGATTTTTTTATGAATAATTAATATATCACCTCTAAATTACCGAACACTACCCCCAAAAGGGGCGTTTTTGTTTTATTCAAACTTTCTGCGTTCAGACTAGGTCCAAAGGGTTTTTTTGGGTCGGTAATGAATAATTTTTGTGATTTTTTAATGAAAAATTCATATTTCACCCTTAATTTAGCTAAAACTATCCCTAAAAATAGTGTCTTTGCGGTTTTGGAACTTTCTGCGTTCAGACTATGTCCATGGACAAAGCAAAGGGTTTTTCAAGTCGCTAATCAAATATTTCATTAAAAAATCACAAAAATTATTGATTATAATTAAAATTATTGATTATTGACCCAAAAAACCCTTTGGACCTATTCTAATCGCAGAAAGTTTGAATATAGCAAAAACACCCCTTTTGAGGGTAGTTTTAGCTAATATAAGGGTAAAATATTAATTTTTCATTAAAAAATCCACGAAATTTGTTTTCAGTGACCCAAAAAACCTTTATGGACCTAATCTTGACGCAAAAAGTGCAGAAATAGCAAAAACACCCCTTTTGGGGGTAGTTTTCGGTAATTTAGGGGTGATCTATTAATTATTCATAAAAAAATCCATGAAAATCGTTGTCAGCGACCCAAAATAACCCTTGTGGACCAAATCTGGCCGCAAAAAGTGCGAAAATAACGAAAACACCCCTTTTAGGGGGTAGTTTTAGCTCATTTAGGTGTTAAATATTAATGTTAACTTAAAAAATCATCAAGATTCTTAATTAGCGACCCAAAAAACCCTTGGGAACCAATTCTTGGATAAATCTATTGACTCAGAACCCCATTTTAGGGGTAGTTTTTGCATAATTAAGGGTGAAGCGCAATTTACTTTACTAAATGACCCCGATTTTCGTGTTCAGCAACCCAAAAAACCTATACTTGAGCAAATCTCGTATTCGCAACCGTAAGTGTAGGTAAACCCGTATTTTGACTGGAGTACTCCTCTTTTTTTATAATTTGTGCAGTTCTAAAATTTTCTTTAAAAATCACTAAAAGAGTTGGTTTGATATTTTGAGAAGGGAATCGTGTTTAAAACAATTTAGTAAAATGTATTTGAAATGAATAATTTTTAAATTATAATATTTCTATGAATTTTATTAATTTATAATTGAGAATTTCCTATAAATGAGATTTAATGTTAATGATATATTTACATTTAACATATTTAAAATCAGTATCATACTTTTATAATAAAATTTCTTATTTATATGTCTGCATAAATAAATACCATGCATACTCATTAGTTTGGAAGTTTTTTTAAAAACTTGGATTCTTAATTACCAGGTTAATTAGGTTTTAGTTTTATTGTATAATAAATAACAATGTAATTTTCAATTGGTCAGTGGCAGTACTTAAAAATGTTACAGTGAGATTAAATTTTATAAATATTATTTTTTATCAAATTTTATCCGGTTTTCGAAAATCCAAGTGATTTTTACAACAATTCAACAAGTACCCTAAATATGTAAATAAACATTAGAAAAAAAGGATTTTACTGTTTTATAATGTAAATGTTGGTTAATCTATTCTAATTATAAAATACTTGTAATTTTTTTGAGTATATTAACAAATTTGGACATAAATATATAAAATATTTAATTAATTAATTAATATATTTGTATTGAGATTTTAACATAAATTTACAGGCTACAGTCTACCTCGCAGTTTACAACAATAACAGAGCTTACAAACTTTACATACTTTTTATTATTACTATTTAAAACTAAAAGTAATATATAACTAAAAATTGTTTTTAAAATATAATTTTAAATTTTATAATACAACTTAAAGTAATAAATATTTTTCATTCAAGGAGGTAATATAAAATATTATTATTGTTTCTAAACGAACTATTGCAAACGGAAAATTGAGAAAGTTAATTGTCGTTGAAAGGTGTTGAATCAAGTAGAACGCACTTATTCTCAAATAAGTAAAACTGGTCAATAGAAATTGACAACTTTCTTGTCAATGAATTGTAGCCGTCAATGGGGCCACTGAACGAAAGTGACCAATTTCCGTTCTTTTCTGGAATACGGAAATGTCCGTAGTCAACTTCTTTGGAAAAGAACGTAATTATTTTGTGTCGTAGACCAGTAGACTACTTTATACGGCAGTGGTCCTTGAAAAGTAAATTAGTTCCAATTTTGGACAGCTTAATATGTCCTAATGACACGATCTGGTGATATCAGAATGTGAGAGTGTTTTCATATCGATGAATGGAGAATCCATTACATATCCTATTATATTAATCGAGCAATTTCTGTATATATTTGGTTATATATTTATGTCCATCGGATCTCGAAAACAGCTCTAACAATTTCACGAAATTTGGAACATAGTAGGTTTAAGATATAATATAAAAAATCGATTACACAAGGTCTCATCCCTGGGAAAACTCGCTGAAAGACATTAAAAGGATGATAATTATTCATCCTTGGAATAACACATGATAATTTCTTCGTCTGTTGATAACAGAAGATGCGAGTGCTTGTGTGGGAGAGACAGAATTAAGTTCAGCTGATGAACTATTGCTATTATTCGACGCTTTCGGATGATGGGGTACATTCTGTCTCGTGTGTATTAATGTTTTTTATCCACTTTTAGCCTTGGAAAATATGCAAAATGCACCTGCATGCTGGAAGAACTAAAATTTTTAAAGTACTTTACATGGAAGCTAGACTCCCTTGGAAAACATATAGTATAAGCACCTGCCATCTAGCGGTTATATGTCGAACGAAACGAACAGTGGTTAGAAAAACTAGTATACGTCAAGTTGTATGCTAACTATGGCTTATTCAAGAGATGGAATAATAGAGATATTATTTTGCAGTAGCAGTAAGCAATAGTTATACACATATTTTGTATAAATCGACACACGCAGACATACGCATGAAAGTGCTTTAATAATTTTAGTTATTCCAGCATAGTATAGGTGCATTTAATGTATGCTTTCCAGGGCTAAAGTGGATAAAAATATATTACGTACTTCGTTCGCCGTTATAGTTAATATTTTATCAAGATCTTCCACTAATTCTTGAAAAACTGGTCTTTCATTTGGTTGATAACTCCAGCAGTCTCTCATGAGCAAATATCTGGGCAAAAAATTAAAGATTATTATTAATATTAAAAAATTTTAATTAATAACTTTAAAAAAAAATTTTACATTTCAAGAGAGCAACATGGTGGTTTCTCCATGCGATGTCCAGACTTTAGTAACTGGAATAATTTTTCTACTGATGGCACTGATGGATAGGGCGTACCTCCAAGTGTCATTATTTCCCATAGCAAAACCCCATACGACCAAACATCTGACTGACTGGTATACAAACGATGGAATAAGGCTTCTGGTGCCATCCATTTAACAGGTAATCTTCCGTCCGTTGTCTTTCGATAGTAATCATGACAATGTATGTCTCTTGCCAGACCAAAATCTGCTATTTTTAAAACATAGTCATCACTGACTAAAACATTCCTGGCTGCTAAATCCCGATGTATACAACGCCTACTTGCCAGATATTCCATTCCTCTAGCTACTTGATAAGCAAAAGATACGAGATCTTTTTGCGTCAGGGTCTTATCCTTATCTGTGCTTAATTGCCCGGGTCTATGTTGTCTTAGGAAATCGCGTAAATTACCGTAAGGCGCATACTCTACTACAACGTAGAGTGGTCCATTTTGTGTACACGCACCCAGAAGATTAATAATATTAACATGTTTACCAATTACTTTCATCATTTCCATTTCCGAAACTAAATCCATCATTTCTGAATCTGTATGGCCTTCCTTAAGCATTTTAACAGCCACAACGCAACTTGGCCCTAGGCGAGTATTCTCTGCTCTTGCTTGAACTACTTTACCAAAAGCACCTTCTCCTAAACTAGACCCCAAAAGCAGTTTTTCTCTAGGCAATTCCCAAGCTCCATCTAATGGAAGTTCATATTCTGAAAGTATGGCTCCTGATGATGATACTGCTTGGGCACTTGACCTTTGTTTTTCAATTTTTACCACAGGTAATAATAAGCCCTCCTGTTCAAGACTCTGCCTTTCAACAATAACTTTTTTGGTCCATTGTGTCATTACAGCGGCACGCGCCGTTTCCATAGCTAGCAGCTTCTTAGTTTTTTCAAGTTTGACTCGTTTTAGCATACAAATTAATGTAATACAAAATACTAGAGTAAACAAAGTAATTATAGCCACGCTAACGACGTACATGGCCTTTGATTGTACATGTTGAGTTGATCCTTCAAGTTCCTCTATAGAATCAACGACGCGCAAGTACGCGCTGGTAAAAGTTTCACCGAGAGCATTTTGAGCAATACAAGTATACCAGCCTTGATCCTTATCAGTAGCATTTTTGATAACTAACGTTTCAGGATTGTAATCGGGTGTATCAGGCTGTTCTACTTTCAAAGTTTTATTTAAAGTGTCAAAAGAGGTGTGAAATCCTCTATACCATTCTAGATGACGGTGGGTATCAGAAAGAACGACGCAATTAAAAGTTGCCTTATCCCCAACGAGAATAGTATTATTAGCAGGAGCTTTAGTCAATATCGGTATGGCTTGCACACTTTCAACAATATTAACATTAAATATGTGATTAATACATCCTAAATAATTACATACAACACATGTATAATTGCCACTATCTTGCATTATGGCCTCTTCCAACTTTAAGTTCCACTTGTTAAAACTGATAGTGCCTGAAATACGTTTAGGTTCTTTATCATCCTTATACCAAGTGATATTGGGATGAGGATTTCCAGCAGCGGGACATTTCAGTTTTAAAGTCGTACCCGCAGGTTTGACTTGTGAATCGTGAAGTTCTTCTGGACGGGAAAAAACTGGTGCACTTTGTGGAAGAGTAGAATTTCTAACACCTGCATTTTCATTATCAGCATCCGTTTCTGGAAAATCATCAGGTCCTCTTAAAGCGGCTGAAATCGCTCCTAAATCTTGATCATCGCCAAGTTCTAATTCTACATGTAATTCTAATTGATACAATTTCAATTCATTCGCATCATCATCGTGAAAACATGTATAGGTACCAGAATCATCTGCAATAACTTTTTTTATCCGTAAATGTTGACCCGTTAATACTATCCTGGATTTAGAACGTCCTGGTGGTACAATTTCACCATCTTTTCTCCAACTCGTATGACCACTTGGTTCATCACCACAAACAAGTGTAATTTTTTCCCCTTGCGTTACCGTTGCATTTTCAATAGTTTCACCTAAAATTGAAAATAAAATTAATGTAGATCTTTGCATAAATAGATAATTAAGTTGATATACCCTAGCCAATTGGAAATTTGCCAGAAATAGCTTTTTTACTCATACAATTTCCGGTTTTTCATTAAAAATACGTATGTTTCTAAAATATATAGGTAGTGCAATATATTAAAAACGTGACAACTGGGTGTTAAAGATATACCGGACTACTACGTATATAAAACTACCGAACAATAAAATGTACATTTCCGGTATATATATATCAGTGACAAACTCTTTAATTGACAGTATAACTAATGCATTTATATATATTACAACGTATGGAGAATGATTAATCTTTTATTCTGGATATATTAGTTTTTGTAAACAACTATCAATGTTTATGTTAAGGGATATTAATGTAACGGTTGAATTGATATAATGAATAAATTAAATAAAATAAAAATCATTTATTGTACTATCTAATATAGTTTTTAAAAAATTTAAATTTAGATTAATTGATTGTAAATTGTATTGTTTAGAGCTTTGAGCATTTTAATACAAAATCAAAATTGAGTTTGGAATGAAGGGAAGTTGATGATAATGAAATTGATAATTTAAAATTTAAAAATGGATTTAAATTTTTTGAATGAAATTCTTCTCAAAAATAATTATAAAATAAGTATCTATTTTCAAAAGCAAAATTATACGGAAATAATTGCCTATTAATTTCTTTGATAAGATAATCGATAAATTTTTTGATAAAAAATTTTCTATTAACCAAATTTATAATAATCGAAATATTAAATATAAAATAAAATTTGGCATCGAGAATATAATTATTTTTTTTTCAAACTTGAATTCTTTTATCAGTTCAGATACGTTTAGATTAATTTTTTTATTGTATAATTCTAAAATTGTTTTAATAATATTCTATATGTAAATAAAAACACACAGGTCATTGATTGGTTAAAGAAAATTTTTTATAAACATTTGTAATTAGGACTATTTAAATATATATTTTTATTTAAACAAATATATAGGGCAGAAGTACCGGTTTTGAGCAAAAACCCTTTTTGAATATCTATAAATTGTTTTTTATTAAAAATAAGTGTATATTATGAAAGAAGTGCATTTATTCCTGTCGCCAGAGATGCTATTTAATGCCATAAAATGCCATAAAAGTTCCATGGAAAAAAATGGGTGGTAATTATGTTTTTTGACCCGCTAAACACGAATCCGGAGTCTATTTCGCAAAATTGACCACGAATTTCGCAAAATAGACCCCAGATTCGTGTTTAGCGGGTCAAAAAACATAAATACCACCCATTTTTTTCCATGGAGCTTTTATGCTATTTTAGGATTTTATGGCATTAAATAGCATTGCTGGCGACAGGACTAATTAAAAGGGTTAAAAAAAGCAACAAAATTAAAATTCGGTGCATATAACCCTAATTTTTCATTAATTTATTAATTAACTGATGTATGCTGTGTTCGAAACTGGGGATTTTAAGGTTTTTCACAAAAATGTTATTTTTAAGAAAAAATTTACTATAAATTTAAGTATCTGATAAGTTTTTACGTCTAAAAGAACTTATTTAATTTAATTAACATTTAATCCAAATTATTATTGAAGTCATCAAATTTGCTTAAATTGTCCTAAACTGGTGTTCCTGCCCTATTTACTCAATATTCAAGCAATAAGTCAAAAAATGGGTGCACATTAATCAACTGAAAATTGAAAGATGTAGTCTGTTTCTTTTTTACATGTCAAGTACCCCAAAAAGCAAATTTTACAGAAACCGCCCATTATAAGAATTTAATCTACTTCTCTCAAGTAATTAATTACAATATTTTAGAAAATAAATTTTAGTATTTTATTTTAATTGTATATGGTCTATCATTTCTTGAATTCAAAAGCAAACAAATTCATGTTTAACACTGTAGTCATGAAAACCAATTAGTTAATCAGAATTATTTTTAGATACTTCCAAAAAAATTGCTCATAGATCCATTAGGAATTAAGAACTAGATCATCCAAAATCTCCCATATTAATCGTACAACTCATCATTAATCTGGTAATCCCAAAAATCAAGTATTTTTTTACAAAAACAGAATATGAATTTGTAGAAAATTGAATATATTTTTATAAAAATACAACAAAATAAATAACTTCCATGAATCAACCAAGAAAATTTATTTATTTAAAATAGACACACATTGTACAATCAAATGTTTTAGATTATTGAAACAAACATGAAAAACCGGAAACATCAACTACGGAAGCATAATAAACTAAAAAATAATACAGTAGTCAAATGCAACAGGCAACTTTTGTTAGTTTCATAACTGCCTTTTTTTTTGTTATAAATCCAGATCATTTGAATAAATCAGTTGATACTATGAAACATATGCGCCTCACGTGTCTCGAAAAAAATTTTTTCTTCCCGCGCTTCTTGCATATTACAATAAAAACAAATAAAATATTTGAATATTTTGAATAAAAATTTTGATGACAGTTCTTTCAATACTATTTTTTTACTAAATTTATATGTAAAATTTTGAGAAAAAATAATTAAAAAAAATTTTTTTTTCAATTTTCTCAGGTTTTTATGTAAAGTATTTTATTCTAAAAATTTTATAATAGCATTTATAATATTTGTAATTTTAGAAATTTTCTATCGAATTCCCGCGCAAAATTAATTAGCCGAAAAATTCGATTGTTTTTTCTACTGTTCGAAAATCAGCATGTTTCGAAAATCAGTTAACCGCGATTTATGAATTTTTTTTAATGTTTAACCGTACACAAGTGTGTTTTAATAAATGTGTGCCAGATGTTCACCAAAAAAAAACTATACTCATAAAAAAAATCTTAGTCAGATTTGCAAAGACTGTTAAAGAAAAAAATCAAAAAAATTGTTAATGCCTTACCTAAAATAATTCGTCTTCCAAAAGTCCAATCAATGAAAATAAAATTGACCAAAAGTACCAAGACGAACCTCCGATATCTCGGCATTCTGTTTCCAAAATCTCTAAGTCACTTCCACGTTACATTTTCTGTAAAATTAAAATTTACTTAAGTTTTGTTAGAAAATACTAATTTTTAAAAAGTGCATCACACTATAAAGTTATTTACTTAAAAAAAAAATTGACATTTTGCCAAAAATATCTTTACACTGACTCAACGCAATTTTAGAATGAACGTTCGTCTAATGTAATATAAATGGGCTCGAAATGCATGCAGCCCCTTCTTATTTTTAAACATGTATTCGCTTCTCTTGTGCTTTTTTTTCTGTTTTTTTTTTTTTCTTTTCTCATTCTCCCTTTTTGTTTATGTATTGTATGTATCAAAAGAGGAACTTTTTGACTTTTTATATCTAAATATTCTAGAACGGACTTTTGGTTGATGGCCTGTTCATCGTCAAGCTTTTATATATAGACATATAAATTCATCTGTGTGTCTACACTCAATTTGCAAACAATGTCTTTTTTGTGTCTGAATCAATTCAAATTTTTTGTTTTGTTGAATAAAAAAATTTTTCAAAATAAATTATTTACAAATATCTGAATTTTTCGAATCGCAAATTGCATTAATGTTAAAAAAGTTAATGTAATAAATTAACATTTGAAAATTGAAGAGTACTCATTGGTAAAATAGAGATCAACCTAATGAGGAGCTTCCTGATAGTGGCCGAGATGGAACTCAGACGTATAACGTCTGTTTTTTTCAAATTGTTCCATATTAAATTATAAATGATAAGAGAGAAAAAGAAATTATCTCTCTTTTTATTTATTTTTCTTTTTATTTTAACAAGAGACGCAACGTCTGCTAAATCTCTCTTCCCGAAAGTATTCCTGGGAGAGAAGTATTGGTAGTGTGTTTGTGTATGTATGCATATTAGCTTGGAAGTTGTTTTTAAAAATTTTGTTATTTTTGAACGACCCATGTTTCAAAAATGACTAAAAGATGCCAATTTTAAGTAAATTATGATAATTCATGACCTGGGTTTAATATTTGGTTCTATAAAAATCTAAATGGGATAAAATTTTGAACATTAAATTGGTATCAGAATTAAAGTTTGCTTTTTATTAAACTGAATTTTTCTACTCGAGCATAACTAAAATAAACTCTTCATAAAATAACATTGACATACATTCATGAAACATAATATATATTAGCCTGACTAATATTTAATTGCAAAATTCTCGAGTAATTCCAGCTCAATTTGTAATTAAATCGAATATGCCAATTTTTGTGTTATAAATGCGAATTTAATCAAATGGGGCTTTTGGAGCAGGTTTCAATTTCAAATAGAACTGTAGTTAATTTTATACTAATTTAGTGTCATTTACAAGTGATTGTGTGAAATTTTATAACTTTGGCTAGCAAGTGTAAAAAAAAAGCATAGGAGATTTTGGCTAACAATGGTAGTACGTAGAATTTCATGTGTGAAATACAAAACTTTCTAAATCTTCTGGTAGCATTTCTGTCCAAAACAGCGTGGAGCTAAAAGCACAGATTTTGTTTTAGCAAAATAGTCTCATTTTATATGTACTATTCAATAAAAACCGAATATAATGAATGTTCAATGATTTTTCCTGTATTTTGCTTAAACTTTAAACCATAGGGGCACACGCAAAAAATTTATACATTTGTTTCACAACAATCAAGAAATCAAAGATCTATTTTCAAAAAAACTAATTAAAAGCCAAATTATGACTGAGTAACTTGGGTAAATTGAAATGTTAAATAACAAATTTTTTAGTAAAAAAATTTTCTGATTTTTGAGAGCATAAAATTTCTTATTGCATCACATTTTTTATTGATAACTCGATTAATAAATTGGTTTATTTAGTAGCCTAATATTTTCAAAATAAACAAATTTTGTAAAATAAAGCCCAGTCTAATATATAAAATTAGTAAAAATTTGTTTTATTCCCGCATTTATATATATAATGCGAATTAAGAAGTCGAGGGACGTTGAAAATAGAAGTTGAATGGCCGTTATGTGTTCGCAGGGAACTGAGATTTTGAAAGTTTTTTTTAAAAAATATGATGAGCCCGCACATCATCGAAATTAGGCATATAACTAAAATATATGGGAAAATTCTTAGGATTACAAATCTTTTTTTTTCTTTCTTTCTTTGAACTGCAGGTTGAGAATATATAATGAGCTTTGAGTATTACGTAAAATGAAAGATATTCAATAATAGTTTTATAAATAAATTTTTGAATTTTTGTTTTATCATGTGGGTGTATCTGTTCTAAAAAACAAAATATAAATAAAATTTGTTTTCTTTTATCGTTCAATAAGGCAATATTATGATTATAAATATTAATAAAATGAATTTGTGTTATTACATTATGTGTAATAAAAAAGGGTTTACTGGAAAATTAATGTTTACTTACACAATGGATAGAAAAAAATTGACGAGGTCAGAATTGCAATTTATATGTAATATTATAATGTTTTTATAAGCTCGAGTCAGTTTATATTGGAGCAATTAGGGCAATGAGGCTGAGGGATCAGCAAATCTTCTATATTGTCACTATCTATTTATTATACCTATTACGATATTTTATTATTAAATTGTGCCTGAAAACATAAAATCATTTCTAATTTACCTTTTTTTAATCCAATTATTATTAGACTTGGGTTTTTGAAACAAAATTATTTATTTATTCATGTATTTTAATTTTTGTTGCGTTAAATTTTAAATTGCGCGGGAATTTCGTACCGCGCTTTCGAGGCTGCGGTAGCCGATTTCATAAAAAGCTTTTGTTTGTGGTTTTTGGTAAAAATCTGCTTTTATTGACAAATTTGAAATAAATTTCATTATTCATGGACTTTTACAATTATTTACTGAAATCTAATAAATATATTTATTAGAGTAAAGCTAAAAAGCAAACACAAATCCGCATAAAATTGACCCGAAAACCGCGGCAAAATTCCCGCGTATAACTTTCAAAAACATTAAATTTTATATTTTAATCATTTGACTTTGTTTTTTTTCTATATTCAATTTTTTAGAAACAATAACAAATGATAAAAATAAGAAAAAAAGAATTAACAATGAAAATTTTCTTTATTCTGTATAAAACGTGACTTTTAGCCGTTTATTTTATCAAAAAATTTAAATAAAAACTTTACATAATACAATAATTTTAACAAAAGCACATTAATTTTAATAATCTAATATTATAAAGTGGTGATGATGCTCTAATTTTACATGCTAACATTAATTTGTGTCAATAGCCAATTTACCCTAGATAAAATCAAAGGATTTTTAAATTAATGATAATTTATTACACTAAATATTATTTTTAAATCGATTATGAATCATTGATTTTTCAAAATAATATTTTTAAAATTATGAAAAAATTTTACTACAAGGCAAAAGCACTAAATCAAAATATACGCTAAAAAAAGCGCGCGTTATAATACTGTTTGCTGAAGGGCGGGTTAAAAATAAGTTGAATTAAAAGTAGGGGCGAATCTTTCTATATATAAAATTTTTAATGTACGATTTGTGTATTTATGTTAACGGAGGAAGCTAATTATTACATTTACTTTGAGAAAAGAGAAAAAATTGCATTTTTTTGTGTAAAAAATAAAGGAATTACAATAAAAAAAAAATTTATTTTCTTACCAAAATCATCAATTTTTATATTTTTTGTTTAAGTAATGAGTTTTCATTAACTTTTGAAGGGCACTTGCGAGCAAAGATGATGTGAGTCAACAAACTCTAAGCTTTTTTCTTGATATAATTTAACAATTTTGTTTAATTAAAGTTCACTTTTAAGCACAAAAACACAAACACACTAACACATTAAGTACAATCGTACAATTTCTTTTCTTCTAAGCCATTAATAATTAAATTTAGCCACCTAAATAGCTTAATTTATGTCACTGATTTGACTAAATTTAAATATATTACAAAAAATACAATGAATATTAAAAGTTCATAGTAAAAATTTGTAAGTAACACAGCTGCCGGCAAACTAAAAACTAAAAGATGTTGAAGAGTACCAAATGTGCCGGGGCCGTGACAATCCTCCGCCTCTACTGTACACAGCTTTAAAGTAAAGAGAGGGAAAATGAGCGCCCACTGGCCCGCGTCAAGTTTAATATGCGATATAATAATTTTTTATTTTATTTTTTGAATATATTATTACTTTCATCTCTCCGCCTTGTATCACAAAAAAAGTATTGACGCTTGAACATCTTTTTTGACATTTTTTTATAATAATCGAATTCCACCTACTATTGAACATAAAACAAATCATGCATTAATAAAATCGTAAAATTTTATCGAGGGGCTGACAACGCGATTCAAAGTATTTAAGATTTAAAAGCGATTTGAGTATACTTTTAATCGCTTTTAAATTATTCTTAGAGGTTTGATGGATCACAAAAATTGAAATTTTAATCAGATTTAACCTTAATTTCATCCCCACTCTTATTTTAGACCAAAAAATTGGCCAATTTTCGAGAAAATTTACCAAATATTTTAAAAAGCTTTTAAATTATTGCTTTAAATTTACTTTTTTGGAATAAAAACTATATCTAGGGGTTTGTGGGGTCACAAACATTGAAATTTTAATCAGGTTTAACCCTAATTTCATCCCTACTCTTATTTTTGACAAAAAACTCGCCAATTTTCCAGAAAATTTGCCAAATCTCCAAGATTATAAGAAATTAGTTTCTATATAATATATGAGGTTTTCGAATGTGCGGAATTCGAATCTGCTAACTATACTTGAAAATTCAAAATTTTAGTTCGAAAATTCAACGAAAAATTAGCTTATAATCGAAAAAATTTAATCCTTAGTTAAATCTTTAATCGCTTTAAAGCTTCCAGCTTCCAACCAAAGTTTTTATATAAAAACCTTATCAGGTGGTTTTTAGGGTTTTAAAAATGAATTTTTAATTCCTAATTTTAATGGTTTGTAAGGATAGAGATGAATATTATATTTAATTTAGGATTTAAAATATTTAAAATTAAAAGTGGTTGATTTAATTAATTACATTTAATTTAATTTAATTCATTTCTGGGCCAAAAATTGGAATTTTAAAATTTCGTTAGCAGATTCGGATTCTGCATACTCGAGAATTTTTTTTTAAATTGGCCAATCTTTGGTCAAAAATAAGGGTAAGCAAGAAGTTGTGGTTAAATCCGATTCAAATTTCAATGTTTATGACCCCACGAACCCCTAGATACAGTTTTTATGGCTACAAAAATTAAATTTAAAGCAATAATTTTAAAACGATTTAAACTTTTGAGAGCGATTTAAAAGCGATTTAAATACTGTAAATCGCGTCGTTAGCCCCTCGAAATTTATTTATACGTTACGCAGATGGAAAACAATTTTTTTTTTATTATGTAAAAAATATTTTAAATTATGATTTTTTATGAGAGCTCAACTCTCAAGTGTTTCATATTTCAAGTTTTTTATTTTTTCTTTTTTTTGTAAATGACACTTGTGATCATTGATCATTATAATATGTTTTTATTCTGAAATAAAACAGCTATAAATACATAAATCTGGAACTTATAAGTGTAGTATTTACAAAAATAGATTTTTGTACATTTATAATCTTAATTAAATATTTAATTTACTTTTATATTTTTTTATAAATATACTAATGAATTAAAAAAACAAACATGATTAGGAATTTTTTTATATTACACTCGAAATTTTTTTTTAGTGAAAATTTAAAAATTCTGTCAGCTTCATCAGATTGAACTCGAGATTGAAATTTGACAAAATTTATAATAGTGAACCTTTATTCTATTCAGGGTGGAATACCACTTACATATGAGTTATGTCTGTTTTTTTTTTAATACGAGAGTCCGAATTCCAAAATCTCAATAAAAACTTATAACCGGTTTGTGTAAACACAACCTAAATGCATGGAACATGTTTACTTACAACTGAGGGCTAGATATAATACCTAAATGTTATGTAAAATTACAATACGTTTGCTATTTTTATAATTTGTAATTATCACCTTTACTATGTAGATATTAAAATTCTAAAACCTTATTATTCTGATTTCCTAAGCCCGGATTATTCTAACAAGAGGAGTTCAATACATTTGGAACACCAAATTACACCAAATGGTTATGGATGAGTTTCTATGTTGAAAAAACATATCGACTACCCTCCGTTCATTCCAATGGGCCTTCTGGGCCTAGAAACGCAGGGCTCAATGTTATAAAATAGGGTTTTTTGGTAATTTTCAATGAAATGCTTAAATCTCACAAGTTAACCAAAACACTTCTGGTTGGTCTCATTTTTTTGGTGTAAGTTTTACCTTTCAAATGCCGTAAACTGCAATTTTTTATCACTAATTTTTTAATCAATACAGTCAATTAACCGAATAGTCATTTTTGGTTAAAAATGACCAATTTTAAATTGCTGCCAAATTTGTAATTTTTGAAGATATATCATTGATATCCATAACATTGAGCCCTGCGTTTCTAAGAAACGATGTTTTACTGCTAACAAATTTCTCAAACAATTGTGATTTTGTATTCTGCATTTGCAAAATTAAGGGATTTTTGAGTTCTCTTTCCCAAATCTTTTATTAACCTCCCATAATGTATAAAAAAAGTTTTATCAAAATCAAAATAAAAATAAAAAATTTTTTAATTGTCTCCGAAAAAGTCTTACACAGATTTTTAAAGATAAGGCTTTTTTGAGTAAAAATATAACTAAACACGTAAAAATTAGTGACGAATAAAATAATACCAATTGTGATGGTAAAATTTTTTTATATTTTTATTTTTTCAATTAAATATCTAAAAACTACTATAGTTGAGTAAAAATTCTATGTCTTATATAATATATCACCTGCAAACTGTTTTTCTTTAATTTGACACCGGCTTTATGTTAATTTTGACATTGGTTAGATTGTAGAATCTTGAGTTATAAGGGTAAGTACACACACACACAAGCAGACAAATAAATTTTCAAATATATAGAGTAGTAAGATAAATTTATTAAAATACAGCTAAAAATATTAAAGCTCTTTCAATAAGATATTTTTCTCACTATAATACAAATTTTTAGCAAAATAAATTCCTTTTTTTCTCTAACACTTAAAAAATAAGCAAATAATTGAATCAAAGAATTTCGCATATTTGTCAAAAAAAAAAAGGAGAAAAAAAATCATTTTTTTGCATGGTTAGATGACAACAATTTATAACACATAAATTTCAAAAAATATTTAAATACTCAATCTCCCTCGCAATTTCTTAAATAAGAAGATTGGTGTAGTATTTTATTATAGTAAAATATGAAGAGTTCAACAACTTTATACGTCAAAAAAAATTTAATAAATCCGGCTTTTAGCCAAGATATAAATTTTTACCTAAAAGTATTTTATATTGACTTTAACTTCCTTTTCATATGTGCATTTAATAATATGCACTCGATGACACATTTTGAACACATGAATTTCTCTCACATTGGGGGGGTTATGCTTTTTAAAATTCATTTATTTGAAAAGTGGACTTATCCGGTTTCTTAATGGTTTCCGTTTTTCCGATTATCTTTTTATAACTTTTCTGGACCTTTTACATTTTTACTTTACTATTTCATTCACACTCTTGTTTTATAATAATTTTTAGGGGCTACTGGCCTTGGATATTTATGGTGTGTACATTATTTTTTGAAGAAAGTAAAAAATCGTTTTTATACTTACTTACATCCGGTTAAATATTATTAATGAGATGGCTACTTGCCTTTTTGTCATTTATCATAAATAAACAAACTCTTTTTACTGTTAAATTCCACATGTGTGTACGTTTAAATTATTTATTATCATAAAATTTTTTTTTTTTTCATTTACAGAAATAAAATTGAAGGCATTTAAAAATTTTATTGATGGATGTCATTCAAAATTAAAATAATTGTTCATTCATTTCATTTCGAGTTCATTAGATGCAAGTAATTTATTCATTTTTTTTGTATCAAGTTCAATGTCAAGTTTAATTTTAATTTATGTATTTGAAATTTAAGCCCGCTTTACAAACATAGTGTCCTTAATAAGAAATGTGTTTTTTAGGTGACGTCGTATCAAAATTAAATTTTTAAATTTAACGTCATTGTATAATAGTAACGTTAATAAAAAATTATTAATTGCATTAAAGAAATCACGAAGTCAAGTTTTTCATTTACTATTTTAAATTCAAATAACGAAATTTATATATAATACTTTCTATTACGTCATTGAATTATTTAATTAAAAAAATAAATGAAAATAATATTTATGCTAATTATTTGAAATATCTTGAAATAGATGAGTATTTGGGTGTAGTATAAGATGTTAATACACCAAGAGCTATACTTTGAAAATATTTTTCATTTAATAATTTTTGGACCAATAAGATGAATTTGGCAGTATTTTTATATTTTTAGCATGTTCTATAACTTAACCACAATGTAAAAAGTAACGTTCTTAGATTCACAAAAAAATAGAATATTTTCGAAAAATTAGTCAATTTTTGGAAATAATCGTAAATTTACTAAATTTAGTATATTAACAACAAATTCGAGAATTCTTGATTTTTTCTTGTGAATTTATGAAAAAATTTGTAAATTAGCAAATTTTTTTTGTAAATTTTCGAAAAAAATTGTAAATACTCAAATTTTTAGTTAATATACTAAATTTAGTAAATTTACGATTTTTTTAAATTAGTAATTTTTTGAAAATATTCTATTTTTTTGTGAATCTAAGAAAGTTACTTTTTACATTGCAGTTTGACTCCTAGAGATTCAATACTCAAAAAAAGAAGATTGGTCAAACTTGAAATTAAGTATCTTGAGTATTTTCCAGTAAAGAAAAAAATTTTTATAATTTGTTAGCTTATTGAATGTGAACATAAATAATAAGGGCTCTCAGGTATTTTTCTTTACATGGGTCATTCATTGGGAAGGAGTTATCAAAAAGATCCCCAAAATATAAGGTGGTCAAATGGACTCAGAAAATTTCGATTTAGGAACTTTGAATAATGTAAGTTTTGGGACTTAGAATAATTTTGGTTCAAGAACCTAGCAAACATGTACCAAAAAATCACTCAACTGCACAACACAGGTACTAATAAAACACAATATATTTCTGAATAAAATTTTTTACGTACGTCAATAAACTACTTAAAATGCATGCTGCGTTTACTATTTATTCTCTGCGTCCCATCCCTCTAGGACATAATACTTATCGATACCTTTACAAAGATAAAACCATATATAAATTTCAGTGTAAATAATGAATCGTCCCCTATTTATATATCGAAGCTTCCGGCGATTGTTCCTCTTACATATAAACTACTGATATATTATTATTTTATACGTTTTTTTTTTGTTCCTGATTTATTTATTTATTTACTTGTTATACACTTGCATATAATTTAAATTACATTATTATAGACAAAGGATATAAAAAAAGGCAAGAAGATTTAAAAAAAAAATTTTTTTTCTTTTGTTTATATAAATTTAGAGATCATTGACTTTTAAATTGAAAAAAAGTTTAGTGTGTATAGGCAATATTATATACTTTATGACATTTCCTTTGTTTATATGTACGTGTGTAATTGACCAAATTATATGCCAAAATTATACTCTCGAGAGGAAATCTTTCTACTGGTGTATTATAATAATATACGATCATCTATCATTAAATTATATTTATAATATACTCAGATTTATAATACTTGTTGAATTTAATCCTGTTAAAAAATGTATTGTCGTTTGTTCGTTTAATAATATACTCAATCTGTATGTTAAATTTTATAGTTTTAGAATCTACTTTGATTGGAAATCGTTGGAATCTTTGGAAAGGCAGGCGCCCATAAGAATTTGAAGGACTTTAAGGAGTCCATTGGATGGCCCAAAATGCATGTACTAACCACTGAGATAACGAATTTCTGGACCTTTGGGCTTTGGCCAAGAATACAATGTACCAACAGAAAACCATCTAGCTGGTCTCGGAAAAGCAACTGCATGATTCTCTTGAAACCAGGCTAAACTTCAGGAATACATTATACAAAGCTTTCTGATAAGTTACCCACAGTTTACCCTATAACCTATTGTCTTAAGGAAGAGTACAGCCCCCCCTCCCCAAATTTAAGTCAACCAGGTGACCAAAATGAAACCACGCCAAATTTGACATATATTTTCTTTTCATTATATAGAACAAATGAATATTTTCCTGTAAAAATTTAGCGTTTCTGTATCAAATCAAAATTTTCAAGCTTTTGTACCCCTATTCATACGGGTTTTAGACCTTAGGTTTAATGCAATAAATTTCAAGTTGATTTTTGGATTAAGCAACCTCAAAAATCCCTGGTACACATTTTTTGTAAAATTAATAATTAGTTTTCGAATAATAAACTTTTTTATACATGTGGCACGTTTTGTCCGCGAAATAAAGCTAAATAGTACATTTTTAATCGCGGGAGCAAAAAAAAAGAAATGAATAGCCCAGACCACAAGACAATTAGCAGGCGAAGGCGAAGGGTGAGGCGAAGCCTAAACTAATAAGTTATTTAAACAACTGTTAAATTCAAAATTGGTTACAGAAATTATAGAAATATTTCAGAAAAATTTAATTTTAAAAGAACTTTTTTTAATATTCAACCACTTGTTAAAAATGTATTTAACCCTTCGCGATTGCACGGAATGGTCCCATATTTGTATTAAAATTAACCAATTAAGTTTTTACAACCTAAAATTTATTATTATTATTTTTTAATTTATCATTGATGTTTATAAAATTTTTTAAAACGGTTTTATTAACTTTTATTAACATTAGATACACATTTACAGCTAGATTATTAAAAAGTTGAAATAATAAAATTCTGACAAAAATTGGTAGTTAAAGTCTGAAACTTTTTTTAATAGAAAATAAAATAGAAAGGACCTCTAATATGTAAATTTTAATAAATGAAAATAGTATATTTTTATAATTAATATCCATCATGATATACACATTTGTGGGTGTTAAATTATATATACCTACACTATGTTACAATTTTTAATGTATACCTATATTATCAATTATCATAGATTTTTATTTTTTTTATTTTTTTATTAATTTGCATATTATAAATTTAGTTTTTAAATCAATAAATATTTTAAATATTTAAAAAGTATTAAAAATTAAAAAATAAATAGAAAATAAAATGAAAAGGAGACTTTAGGTAGTTAGCGAGATGCTGAAATTACTGTAAATAAAAGTTAGATAGGACTTTTTCAAAATCTTGGATTTCGAAGAAACAATTTGATTATGAATATAACAGAAATTTTTGATAAAAATTGTTATTAAGATGTAAATTTATATTTAGCTTTGCAGTATTGGCTATTGATTACCTACTTTGAATCAAATTTTAGTCTCATAAATATATTTTTTTTGCATCAGCGATAAATCTTCATTGACTTTCTGCTTACATCTCTTTTAATTTTTGCTCGATGTTATTCAAATTATTCTGTATACATTTTGTTAAAGTCATTAGCTGTTGTTTTTCTTCTGCAGTTTTTGATAACATATTTTCAACATCTCTGATTAAGGTTAGAAGTTCTTTATTTTTCTTAAATAGTAAATCAAGGTAATCGTACAATTCATGATTTTCTTTATTTAAATTCCTGTACATTTCTTTTTTTATTCTTAAATCTCTTTTCATTTCATAAATATAATTTTGAACTGAATCTTTTAACACAACTTTAAATTTAGTTATTGGAGATTTTTTTCTAAATTCACTGCACAGTTCGATGTTCAGAACATTTACTAAAACTTCAAAACATGATACGAAATTATCAAATTCTTTTGTTCGTGAATGAAAGTTATATGTTTTTGATAAGTTTTCTAATCTATTATTCATATTTTCAAATAACTCTGTTAACTTTTCTATTCCATTTGAGTTCAGTTTGTTGCTATTTTCAATGTTAATTTTATTTAAAAGAGTAGTAGTACTTGCAAAAAAATCATCCACTTCAAGATCCATCTCAAAAATAAAAATGTTTAACCAAATTATACCCAAGAATCATCAAATAAACAATCCAATTATAATTTTCAACCAGGATCCTGTTCTCTAACAATAGATTTTTTCAAATAATCCTTGCAAGTATGTTTATGATCTTGAAATATGCAATAAAATAAATAAAATATTAGGATTTACTTAAAAAGTTTTAAAAATAAATTTAATACTTACAGAAATAAAACAAAATTGTTGATGATTACTTTGTTTAAACAATAAATTTTTTGACTCGACTCCTTGGGGATGCGCACCCAAAGCTAAAATAGAGGGCGCCGAAACCAATTGGTCCGAAAAACACATGTATTTTAAATGGAAAGAAATTGACCAATCACGTTCTGGTCCGTAAAATACATGGGAAAGATATATCTATATATATAGCTTTCATCACTAGCGCCACCATGCAGTACGCATCCCCATTATTAAAAACTTTTACGCCCTCTACAACAAACAACATATTTTTTGCCTACTTTGTAACAAATTTTTATTTAGGTATAAATAAAAAATGTTAAATAATTATTTTTTTAAATAATTTATCTTTGATATTATGATAATAGAAGTGTTTATTATAGAAAAATAAATTGTTTTAAATTATATATGAAATCTTTTTGTTATATAACTGTTCTATAAATATAGGTATACAAAGCATTTTTTAAATATTATTAATTATAACCTATAAATGATATAAACAAAAAATAAAATACAATAATTATATAATACCTATAATTAATACACATTTTTATAAAAAATAAATATTCATTTTAAATGATTTTGATTTAAATAAATAATAATCACTAAAAGTTAAATAAGGTACCTACATCAATTATAGGTACCTATAAACACAAATAAAGTTTGAATTAAAATAATAATACAAAGTAATTAAGTAATTAATAAAATATTGGTATATAATACATAAAAAACAATAATATCTTATGATAAAAATTTGGAGTTATATAAAAAAAAAAAATAAACAAATTTCGTCTGCTATAAAATTTCCAAGAAATTATAAAAATGTTGATGAATTTTCAACAGCTGATGATGGATCTTTTATTGTATTTTTTAATTGTTCATCTAAATATTTAAATTTTTTAACCAAACTTATTAAATTTTCTTTTATTTTCATTGCTAAATTAAATTCTTCTTCTTTTTCTTTTTCTTCCTTGTATAATATTCTTTCAATTTTATTGTTTTTATCTAACAATTCATTATTATCAATTAATAATTTATCTAATTTATCATTTAATTCTTGATTTTCGTTAATCAATGATTTGTTTATTTCTTTTTGATTTTTTAATTCTTTTTCTAATTCATAAACGTATTCTTGTAATTTATCATTGGAATTATTAGGTACAATTATATCATTGCTTTCTGCTAAATTTTTATTGTTATTATTCTTTTCTTCTGAATTACTAAAAAGTAAATCAACAACATCGATCAAATGTTTAATGCATAACATTAAAGTTGCAAATTCTTCGATTAACGATTGATTATTTTCACGTTCTAATATTAATTCAATATTATTTAAAACATCTTTTATCTGTTTTAATGGCTCGAATAACGTGTCTATACCACTTGATATTGACGACATGTTTGGATCAGACAAGTAAACCTCTTCTTCGAGAAAAATATTATTATTAACAATTTTTTTATCAGATTCTTGATTAACTTGCTCCATTTTATCACACAATTTTTATTGATTAATAAAGTTAACAAAAAACTGCAAAAAATTATCTGCAAACTGAACGCAGCACCTGAATATTGAATTAAGATACACCTGATGCACTGCACACAGCATACAGAGATTGATACTACCTGTGATTGGTTGCTCATCATATACAAAATCTAACCGCGGGTTATTTGAATTTAAGGGTATAATTTATTTAAAATTTGAAACGCAGCATAAGAATTATTTAAAAAAATAAATTAAATTCAGAAACTAATAACAAGAATGTAACAAAAATTTCAAAATTTGTTTATACACGAAAGAAAAAAATAAGCAAACAGTCGTCAATCGTTCAAAAAATGATAATATAAATAATTAAAAGTCAAGTCACACAAACTTTTATAAAACATCTTAATATTTTTTAAATACAAATAAACACACACACACACGTATACAAAAATATTCTTTTATTTTTATTTAAAAAAAAAACTCAATTTGACAATTAACTTATTAAGCATGCGGGTATACAAGGATTAATAAAAATTTATTTAAAACTTTAATTATATAGATTTGCAGACGTTAAAAGTTTGTTTTTTATTATCATCAATTATAAATGATAATCCGTCGTAATTAATTAAGGACATCCCTCGATAAAATGCAATTAAATTCTGTATGTAAGTATCTCGTCGGTCAATGCATATCCGCTCGCGTGCCAAAGATTTATACATGGAAGAACAAATTTTTTTTTAGATTTAATCTCTCGTTGCATTTTTTTTGTTGCCGACAGAAATAAAAAAGATCTTAATTTTTTTGGATAAAACTTACTATTTACTTGGTAAAGTATATTCAATTTTTAATATTTTATTCTTTTACTATAAAAAATACAACTTTTGCATTTTAAAATTAAAAGCTCTAAAAATACATGACTGAAAAAAATGTTTGTATGAAAGAAGAAGAGAAAAAAACCGTTACATTTTGTTTTTTTAAAGAATACACTTACATATATGCAAAATATTTATTATTATTATTATTATTAAAAATATTTTTTTTAATTTAAAAACCAAAAATTAAACCTATCGGTTTTCCAACATAAACATATAAAATACAAAGAGTTATTCAAATATCAAAGATTTAAAAAAAAATTTTGTTATTTTTTTTTTCTTTTTTAATGTAGTAATCATCAGGACGCATACCATCAAAAAACATCAAAAAAGTTATGAAAGCTCATATTACTAAGCCAGAATAAGGTACCACCTAAAAATATACTTTTTTAAATAAAAAGAGCTCAAACACATAAATTTTTTTTTTAATACTTACTAAGATTTCTCTCATTTTTCATAAAAACAAGTGTTGGCAGTTCTCAATGTCAAAAGTCAATGATAATTAAAATAATATATTTTCTTAAATAACAGAACAAAAAATATATATATTTATTTTTTTTAAAGTACGTCAAAAAAGTTTTGTAAATCACCATATAATTCGTCATTATCAAAATTTAAATCTTCAATACTCGTTGTACTCTGTTCTGGTTCAATTGGACTGTTTGGTACTAGTCTGATAATAAAGTTATTTTGCCAATATTGTCTCCACCTTCTGCCATGTAATCTTAAAAAAATGTTACAATAAAATATTAAAAATTTGACGTTTCGACTTTATTTATTAAAAAATCTATTGATACCTTCTTAAAGTCAAAAGCCATCCCCAATATGCGACAAGTGTAAGTGTACAAGTAGGTAACATGGCCACAATAGTCCATGGAATATCGGTAAATCTATTTTCAAGTGCAAGTTTCAAAGTCATGGCACAAACGTAAGCCGAAAAAATGGCCAATGGTGTAGTTACAAGTAAGTAAAGTGAATCAAGTAACATTTGTCTTGATGCGACGCATGATTTCAGCCATACCAATACGCTTCTGATCATTCCATGTCTTGGTACTCTGACAGTAGCATAACGATACCCACAAATTTCGCAACGAGTATTTCCAGATTCTGTTAACCAACGTTCAAGACATTTTGTATGCACTAAACCAACTGTACCTCTACATCTACATGCTGCAACTAAAAGTCCCAAACTTGCTGCTGAACAGGTATCAATATTTCCTCCAATTGATGCTGTTACTATTGTGCCCAAATGACAAATTCGACACATATCACTGTTAACACTGGTTCGACTTATGTCAGTCAGACTGCTTGCACTGCTACTGATTGGAGGAGTACCAACCTCTAAATTTTTTAAAATTATAAATTTAATAGTTTGAAAAGTGTGGAAATTATTGAACATTTCCCTAACTAAATCTGCAATAGGCGGATTTTTCTTTTTTTTAAAAGTAAACTTTTGAAAGTTTAAATGGAAGAATCGCGCATAAAAATTTTGTTTTTATTGGGTGAAGATCGAGCCTTGTGCAAAATGCAATTTTTGAGAAAAATGGATTTTCGGGGGTAATTTTTTCACCATTTCCCATTGCAACCGAAAATAAACATTCATAATCTCTACTTCGTCTCGGATGATAATTTTCGTTTGATTTGGGCCATTCTTAACTTTTTTAGACGCAGGCTCGTAATATACTATAAGATATTTAACATTCACAGTAAGTATAACAAAGAAAAAAAAACGGTTTCTTAGCAAAATATATTTGTGTAATTAATTGACTACACTGTAAAAAGTAACTTTCTTAGATTTACAAAAAAAATAGAATTTTTTCGAAAAATTAGTAAATTTTCAAAAAATTTTGTAAATATTCGATAAAAATCGTTATTTTACTAAATTTAGTACCTATATTATCGAAAAATAAAATAAAATAAAATAAAATTCGAGAATTCTCGATTTTTTTTTGTGATTTTACGAAAAAAGTGGTAAATTCACTCGTAAATTCACAACTATTTTTTGTAAATTTTCGAAAAAAAATTGTAAATTATCAATTTTTTTTGCGAATTCACAAAAAAAAATCGAGAATACTCGAATTTTTTGTTTATATAGTACTAAATTTAGTAAATATACGATTTTTTTTGAATATTTACAAATTTTTTTGAAAATTTACTTATTTTTCGAAAATGTTCTAATTATTTTGTTAATATAAGAAAGTTACTTTTTACAGTGTACCTTAAAAAAGAATAAGAAAAATAATTTGAGGTCAAATGAATACTTGTCGAAATCCAAAGAAAGCATATTTTATATATTTTTTTTTAATAATTAAACCTTACATTCAATTAGGGCTGAAAACTACCTCTATTTTTTTATGATAAACGTAAACAGATTTTGCAAAAATAGATAGTAAATTTTAATTATATTTTCCATCAGATGAGTTTAAAAAGGCCGCATTTTTATCTAGCTAACGTTCATTTTTATTATTGATAAAAAATCAAAATACGGGATAAAATACAAAATTCGAACTGTTCGTTACACCTTGGTAATTGAAAATAACTAAAAAACTCGGATAATAAGGAAAATTAGCTTTAAAATTAATATATAATTTATTTTTATTTTAAGGCCTAATTTCTTTTGTTATTGAGATTGTCTTCATTTTGGGGATAGTTTTAAACCTCTCTTTGGATTCAGAAAAGATTTAATTTATAAGCTCAAATTAAAATTTTTTTAAAAAGTTATCCAATCACGAACCAATTTATTGCAAAAATATGGGGTAAATTTTTAGCTACTCTTTAATTGAAAAAAATTTTCAGTGTATTTAACGTATTCAAGTTTTTTCCTCGTTTAAAAAAGCCTCTTTTTATAATAGTATATTTGCAAATAATTAATAATTCCTAATAAAATTTTTTGTAGCATAGTTTTTTTAGTGACCTTAAAATTTTTTTGCCTCTATACACATGACATAGTGCACTATAAAACATTTTTTCAATAAAAAAACTACTATATTATATCCTTGAAATACAAAAAAAAAATGCAAAACATGCTCATTTTTTTATCTAAAACAAAAATTTTTATAAGAACAATTAATTTAGTGTTATATAAATGAATGATGAAAAGAAACAGATGTTAAAAAACTAATCTTTTAACCAGAAAAAGAGCAAAATTTTTTCTAATAAAATGTTATGTAATTTATTCACACTGTAGGATTTTATATTTGGCTCGAATTAAAAAAAAAAATTGATACTGCTTAATCAATCTAACAGTGCATAAAAATAATGTAAAAAATTGGATAAAAATAAAAATAAAAATAATTTTAAAAATGTTTGTTTACACTAAATGCTTTTACATTAAAAATTCAGTATATTTGTGTTTCTGGATATTATTTTTCTTTTTTTTTCTCGTGCCTGAGTAAATTAAAATAAACAAAAATAGATTTTTATATATACCAAAGTTTCCATCAAGACGATGAACTTTCTTAACTCTTTTTTCAATGCTTTTAACATTTTTTTTAAAATTAACTTCTTCAAGACTTGTTAATTTTTTTATTTCATCCTCATTTTTTATTTCTTTTTCTAAAAAAAATTTATCATTCATGTGGATTTTTTTTTAAAAGAATTTCATGGATAAATCTAACCTGTTTTTATTATTTCTACTGTTCCTTCTTCTTCTTCTACGCATTGTGATGATTCCTCGTTATTAATTGACATTAAATTTTATAAATATGACATAATAATTTTTTTTATTTTTTTAATTTTTTTTAAAATAATTAATTTAATTTTACTTGTAAATTTAGAAATTCATGAATAGACTAATCAAAAAAAAAATGTTTATTTCATTTTAAAATGAAGTTAGCTCCTTATAGTTAAAAAACCTAAAAATTATTTAAACCTAAAATAAACAACAACAAATAATTATGCGTAAACGTTATTTTTATTATACTTAAATATTCAATGGCTTACTTTTTTTCTTTTTTTTAAGACAATATAATTTATTCGTCAACATTATATTCTTAGAAACAAGGATTATTATAATAAAAAAATTGCTTTTTTGCTTCCATACCGCAAAATCTTAAAAACTACACATTTTTTTTTGCAATATATTTATAAATATGAATTATTATCATGCAATATACAAGTTAATTAATTTTTTAAGTAAAAAAAAAAAGAATTACAATTCTGTAGTATCCCTTAAGATTTCTTTACTGCTTTTTTATTCGCAAGTTTGTTTGTTTGTATTTTGTTTATAGTCATATTATGTTTTGATAAAATTATACAAAAAATTCAATTTTTTCTTATCAGATTTCACGATATTTTTAGTTTTAAAATATACTATAACATTTACATTAAAAAAAGCTCAATATTTGTTTTGAACTTGTGTCTTATGTTTACAGTACGTAAGAGCTTATATTTAGTATATGTGGGCAATCAAAAAATGTTAATTATAATAATTTTCTTTAAATTGCACTTAAATATATAAAAAAATTAAAAAAAATAATTAAGCGCCATCACCAATTAATTATGTTAAAATAGAAAATTTTTATAATAGGCTTACTTTTTAATTTGTAAATTGAGAACAAATAATATGAAATTTTGTTTTAAAAATTTTGCTTTAATAAAAATTTATTTTAAAATTATCCTTCATTTATACTATAATATTGCTCTTTGTATAATTGTTTAAAAATTTATTGTACTTTTCAAAAACTCGCATATACGTAAAAAAAAGATGAAAATACGTTATTATATATAAGTTTATTTTTAAAATAAAATACAAGAAAAGAGAATAATTAATTTAAATAGGAAACAATCAATAATAAAATTATATAATACATTTTGAAAATTGCGTACAAAAAGTTTTATATATATATATATATTTAAAGTATTATAAAGTATATGCGAGTTATGTAGCAGCAACAACAGCAGCCGCTGAAGAAGTTGAAGATTTTTTCTTTAAAACGATATCCTTAAGATTGAGATTAACTTTTTCTTTTCTTGGAGGAGGCACTGATTGTAAACAAAAACGTTTGAAAGCTTCGAGCTCACGTTCAGCATCGTCCATTTCACCATCCTCAAGGTCTCTAGGCGTGAACACGCTCTCTGAAAAATTATAATATGTTCTAAATGCGGTACATAAACTCAAAACCCTTACTTGATAAAAAAAAAAAAATAAGAAAATAGTAAAAAAAAAAAAAATAAATAAAAATTGCAAAAATAAATTTTGAAAGAGGCATCTGTCGCACATTTGTTGCACCAAACCAAAGATTATGATTCGTGAATTTAAGTAAAACCCTTTTTTCTATTTTAAGACCACGTGTTTTATATAATATATTCTCTTTTGCCCTAAAAGAAAAAAAAAAAACTAAAAGAAGTACCTATTTTTTGCATTTTTTGCTCCAAAAAACATAAAATATTTTTTATTTTTGCATAAAACTTAACAAATTTTATAAAAACGTAGTAATAGTATATTACGGCCCATGCATTAAAAGAATTTCACATATTGCACGTAAGTTGGTAAGGCCATCTCTTCACCAGACAAGATTATTTTTTCTTTTTAAATTACATTTCTGTACATTTTAAATGGGAACATAATCATAAAAAAAATTTATATCACCTGGTGTAGAAAGGTCCTAAACTGCAATTTGGGTAATTCTTTTTTTATGACCGAGCGTCTAATGCGAGTTTTCTGCGTCAGTGGTAAGAAAACACGTTTCTGTACTCGAGCCGTAAATATACTATTTCTTCAATTTTTTTGTGAAATAGTTAATGAAGTCAATTTTTAAAGGGTGGCCCATTAATTAACAAAAAATAAATCGCTTACACGATTTAGCGAATTCAGAGGATCAAAAACTAAAAAACAAAAACAATCAAAATATACACTTTTAAAAAGGGACTGAACCAGCTAGAAAGAAAAATATTAAAAATTGAAGATAAAACTGATAGTGAAAAAAATTATTTCAAAAAAATATTGATTTTTAAAATTGATGCCCTTGAAAAAATCTTTAAAAATAATCTACTTGCCACTAATTCAGAGCCTGTTTAATGGTTTACAAGTGTATATTTTTATAGTTTTTTAGTTTTATAAAAATAGGTATTTGAACATTGCTTTCATAGAAATGACATTGTGGCTTATCGTTTCTTGTCCACAAATCCCGCGTTTGAATCCCGGCACAATTGGTTTGTAATATTTTTATTCCTGTCGCCGGCAATCCTATTTAATGCCCTAAAATGCCATAAAATCTCCATGGAGAAAAATGGGTGGTATTCATGTTTTTTCCATAGAGCTTTTATGGTATTTTAGGATTTTAGGGCATTAAATAGCATTGCTGGCGACAGGACTATTTATGTGTATTTTTATATAATAAATTGAAGGTTGCTTGATCTCAGTAGTCCAACAATGCAAATGCTGAAGCTGAAGAGTGCTGTATGTTATCTCCATAGTCCGTATGCTATTCCGGTAAACGTTTTATTTAAGTTTTTCACGCCACCTTTAAAGCACAGAATTTTTGTAACTCTATACTTTTAAAAACGGAATTGTCAGCATAGCTTGAAACCAAATTCTTAACTACAATACTTAATTCTTAAATACAAAAAGTTGTATTCTCTATTATCACACAATAAAAAATTTTTTCCAAGTATTTACTATCGCTTATTATATATAATTTAGCACATTGTGTCGAATTCATGAGATTTTAATTAAAATTTATCAGAGGTATTGATAATTAAAAAGCAATAAATCTCAAGCCTAAATAATATACTGTGATAATATTCACAACTTACTTTGCCAAGGAAATAAGAAAGAAATTCAAACAATCAAAAGAAAATTATTTTGCATATAAATATAAACCCTTATAGTTTTTTTTTTTTTTTTTTTTTTTTAAATTAGTTTAATTATAAAATATCTACGAAATATTTACGGATTTATATTTCATTAGTTATTGAGTCCGGACCTTCCCCACTCTAAAAAAAAATTGGAGCTGTGAAACGGTGATATTTATAACTTGGGGTTTGGATTCAATTGAAAATAAGTAAAAGTTTTGCATAAAATATATTAATTAACATTAAAAACCATTTTATAATTAAAATAACTATTTAAAATATCTATTTTAAAAATTTAATTTTTTAAAACGAAGGATAGGTTAATATTATTAGTTTTCAATTCAAGCCAGACCTAAAGTTACCAAAATCGTCGTTTCACACCTCCAATTTTCTTTCGGAATGAGTAAGGGACGGACTCAATAGGTACAAATGAAATTAAAATTTAAAATAATGGTTATCATTTATAAATATTAAAACTTCAAAAGAGTCCTGCTTTCCATTTCATTTATTTTTTTTAAATTTTCGTTTTTTGACATTTTCTAAAGGAAATTTAGTAAAAGGCTAGGGCTAATAGCTTTCTGATTTTCTGAAACCAAAAAACAATAAAAGAAATTTTATTCTTGCAAAAATTTTTTTCAGTTCCTCTACACCCCTTTTTTCTCTGATTTTTGATATTTGATCATTTTTTTGTTATTGAAAAATAATTTAAAAGTTTCTGTCAATTAGATGCTATGATTATTATTTTATAAATTAGTCACAATATTAAAAACTTTTTAAAAAATACTTATTAAATAAAAAAAATCCTACACCCTAAACACCCTAAATGGTTTAGTTTATATTGTTATCTCCTTATTCTATAAATTTTTTTTATGTATATAAAAAAAGTATTTTTAAGGTAGGACCCTCGTGATACTTTTACAGAACAAATTTTGATAATATTTAGTAAAAATATATTTTATTGTTATGAAAACTCATAGCCAAAATTTTAAAGCTCCTAGATGTTTATTTACAGAAATATAAACAAAAACATTTTAAAATCTCTAACGGCGAATACGCGCGAGGAAGCAAGAGGTCCGAAAATTGTGAGAAAGAAAGATATCTTTTTTCCAAACAAAAAATTTACAGAACAGATTTTAATAATATTTAGTAAAAATATAATTTATATTTATAAAACATCATAGAAAAAATTTCAGAGCTCCTAGATGTTTATTTACAGAAATATAAACAAAAACATTTTGGAGTTTCTTATACAAAACTCGCGAGAGGGAGAAAGAGGTCCGAAAAGAAATATACTCTGTTTCAGTCCACGAGGGTCCCACGTTAAAAATAATAAAATTACAAATCAACTCTACACCTATTACTCATTTAACAATTTTTTATTAAGAATAATACAATTCTTACCAACGAGATTCCAGTCATCACCATTCTGTCGAACACCAGTTCCTCTCTTTTTTTTCTTTCGATTTTTTGAAGCGTTTCCAGCACCATTAACGGCATTAACAGAAGAGTACGTGCCAATTGGTTTTGTTTCATCATAAATTTGTTGCTGGCGATTTTGATGATGTTGTTGTTGATCGGTAGTTCTTATTTTTGTTAAAGTAACACTTGTACCTTTCAAATTAATACCTTGCTCAGGAATGTTTCCAGCTTGACCATTAGCAACTTTACTTATCTGAATACTTGGTAATGTAGAATTATACATCATTGATGAATTTCCATGTTCTGGTTTATTATACTTTTTTCGTAAGTCTGTTATATCTGTATTCCCCGTTCGATCACAATTTTGGGAATTATTTGATTTTGATGAAGAATCAGTGATATTACCTTTGATCACATAATCAGGTTTTGAAGGAGGCGCTAATCCAGCATTGATAGCTTGTTGTAAAGCAGGACTTCTTATTGTTACCATACCATTTTCAGCAACTTTAATAATAGCTGCTTGCTGTTGTTGTGATAAAGTTTGTTGTTCAACTTTTGGAGGTGCTGGACAAAATGCTGGGTTACGTATTGTAACCATATTTGTTGCTGGGTTATGTGAAATTTTAGCTGATTCTGGATTCATATAATCATTTGTGATAGATTTGTTAACTTGAGTAACAGAAGCATTTTTTTCATTAACATTTGTATTTGTAGATGTTTTATTTTTTTTCTTTTTCTTTTTCTTTGATTGTGACTCTTTTGATGTTTCTATAAAAAAAAATTATTTATTTCATCATTAATAAAATTTCATATTTACCTGTGTATTATTAAAATAAATTTATTTACCTTTATCATTTTTTGTTCCTAAATCTTGCTTCAGTCTTCCAGTATCCACAACTATCACATTTCCAGTTCCTTGTGAACTTCCGTAACTTGAGGGTTGTTGACCAGATAATGGCGCAGCTATAATCGTTGTTTGTTTAGGACTGTTTGAATTTGTTGGTTTTTTATTATTTGCAGAGTTAGATTTTATTGGTATTGGTTTTACTGGTGCATCTACTTTAGTTATTGTGATTCCTGGTGGTAATTTGAGATTTTCAATGTTTATACTATTATTTTCATTTTCTTTACGATAATTATTTTGCGTGTATTCATTTTCATTAGTTTGTTTTTGTTGTTTTGATGCATTTTGGTTTAATTTGTTAGATTTTTGGTTATCAATCTTTTTAGGTTGTTGCTGCTGTAAAGTTTGATTTTTGGTGACATTCGTATTATTAGATTGCTTACCACCTTTGCTGTTGGTGTTTACTTGATTTGAAGGATTATTAACAGTATTGTTTTTATTCTGATTTTTATTAGTTTTTGTTGCCTTACTAGTGGTTGCAGATTGTTGCACTTGACTTTGATTTTTTTGAGGAGGTAATTGAGGAGGAACACTTGCCTGTAAGAGCAAATAATTTTATATAAAAATTTATTATTAAATATTTTAAGAAGCGAAAGTAATATTCTATCTATCTTAAAAAATATCATATAATATACAGTAACTGATACAGTATTTGAACAATTATCAATTTTTTTACTTATCAATTTAATAGTTTAGCTGATAAATTAAGGAAAACTCAATAAAATTCAAGAATTTTTCTTCCGTGTACTCCTGTCATATAGATTTTTATTATATTTCCTTTTTTTTTTAATCAAAGGAAATTTACTCTTGCTTTCTTTATTAAGATTAGAATATTTTAGTGTAAATATTTTTTAAATTTATAATATAAAATAACGACATGAGTTTATCGCGGAAAATATTCGATTAATTGACACGAAAAATATAAATATTAAAGACTTGTTAACAGCATATTTTTGCAAAAAATTTTTAGCAGATCAATGGTGTGGATTTTTTAGTCGTTTATGGTTTAAAAGCTAGAAATTTTTTAGTTATCAAACATGAAATTTAACACTGACTTTTATGGGGAATACATAATATTCCGGTATCAGAAGGATATATAACTTCGTATCTTCAATTATTTTTTTTTTCATACAATTTAAATTTATTTTTTTATTGTATGGTTTAAACCTAAGCAAAAACTTTTTTCATTATGAAAATTACCTTATTTGATTTTTTATTTGACGCTGGTACTTCAACAGATTGTTTCAAAATATTTTCTTTGTTCTCATTATTTTTCTTATCTTTTTTAGATTTATTATTTTTTGTTTCATTTATTTGAACAGTATTTTGTTGTTGTTGCTGACGATTTTTTAAATCTTCTTGCTTATTTTTTAATTTTTCTTTGCTATTATTGACTGGTTGTTGCTGCTTTGTAATTTTAGAATCATTTTTCTGATTTTTTTCTGAATTATTAACATTATTGTTTTTTCCAGCTTGCTGTTTTTTATTAGTTTGTTGCTGCTGATTAAGCAATTGTTTATTATTATTTATTGCTGTGGTAGATTGAGCTTGTTGAACAGGCTGGCTATTATTGTCTTTGTTTTTCTTTTTTTTGTTTGAATTTTGTTTTTGCTGTTGCATATTTTGATCATTTTTTTCAGGAGATGATTCATTATTATTTTGTCCATTAATTAGAGTAAATAAAACTTTATCTTGAGCTGGGGTTTGTCCTTTTAATGTAATTGTCACAGTTGGTTCGGTATTTTCACATTCCATGATTCTTTTAATTGTAACAATTTGCAATTTGTTATCTGATGATTTGCCATTATTAAATATTTCTTGTTTTTCCAATTCGCGTTTTAATTTTTGCCTTTCTTTTTTTGTCAATTTAGGTGCATCTGGATCGCTATTTAAAGAGGCTAATATATCCTCAGTTTTTATTGTTTTAGAATTAACATTATTTAAATTAATTATTTGGCTAACTTTTTCTATACTAACAGTCTTCTTTTTATTAACATTTTCAATAGTTTTTTTTGTTGAGCTTACAACCTTATTACTAGTATTAATATTATTATTAACGATTTCAGAATTTTTCGATTTCTTGGCAGTGGAATTTGTTTGTTGCTTGTTAGAAACTGCAGGTACAATTGATATTTGTGATTTTTTTTGTTGCTGTGACTTTTGCGATGTGTTTTGCTTTACAACAGTTATAGTTACTTCTGGGGTCTTCTTTTGAAGTTCTAATAATCTTAATTGTTCTTGTTCTTCTTGTAATTTTTTCTGCTGCTCATCAAGTTTTCTTTGTTTTTGACGTGCTTTCTTTTCAGCTTTTTTGGAATCTTTCTTTAAGTTTTGGTTACCTTCAACAAATTCAATAGCAGCTTCAAGGCTCCATGGCTCTTTTCGTTCCTTTATAATTTTACTGGTAGAATGAGCAATAGCGCTAGATGAAATTGTTGCAGAGGACAAGGGAATATTTTTAGAACTTGATGTTTGTATTATTGATCTTGCAGTAGAATTTTGTAAAGTTGTAGAATCAACATTTATAATGGTTGATGAAGTTGACGAAATTGATGAGAGAGAAGATGAAGAAGATGATACTTCAACGGTATTTTTAGTGTGAGGATTACAAGAAGATTTACATTTAGCTTTCTTTTTTGATAAAAGTTGACGTAATCTTTCTCTCATTTCATTATAATTGCGACTCACTGGTGCTACAGATGGCTAAAATTTTAGAAATTTGAGTATAACTGAGCATAACCGTAAGTATTAATAGTCTGTACTTACCACACCATGTCCAAAAACTTCGCAATAGCAACAATCGCAATGTCTATTGGCCTCTCTAGGAGTAGGGCTATTTGTAATTGAACAAGAGTCATCATGACTACTACCTGAATCAGATCCATCTGCATTTTCTGTTGGACTCACTAATTAAAAAATAATTATTTAATTTTTTGTTAGTAAAACCTCAAGATTTTGAAATAAAGATTTAATGAATATTTACAGTCGATGAAAAGAGAATATTACACTTTGTTTATTATTCAAATATTTAAATTTTATCAAGGACAGGTTCACACAAAATCAATGTAATAGTGTCTAAATTATTTTTTTTTTTATAAATATTACCAAAAAGTATCTTTGAGTAATCTAGGTCTTGAGAAATTATAAACCAAAAAATCTAAAAATATTATATGCTTAATATAATTCTAAAAAATGGTTAAGTATACTTTTAGGTGTAAATTTTTTGAAGTCAAATTTTCGCGAGGAGTACGTATTTATTGATAATTAATTATGTAATATCAGCCACAGAAATCTAAGTATTACTCTGGATTAAAATTTTTTTTCTAGTATAGTGAGATTTGAGATGTTTTGAAACAAAAACTCAAAAATGACAAACGAAAAAAGTTTATTCATTTTTGCGGAAAAAGTGCCCAAGTGTTGAAAAAATTTGTCGACTCCAAAAACTCAGTAAAAAGGCATTTAAACCCCTTATTCATTTTTTTTTCATAGACATCCGTGCAAAAATTTCTTATTTTTGTAGTCATCAAGTTAATAGTTTAAGTAATATTTAATTCTATAAATTTTTAAAGCAAAAAATTAGAGAAATTTATGTGGTCTGTGTACTATTCAATTATTTTTTTAGACCTGCTGAACAATGTTACATCTTTTAGAAACTATTAAACTTATTTTGATAAATTCAAAAGTAGAAAATTCGGTTCTGGCAGGGTCAAATTACATAAAAATTTGTTGATTTCTTAAAATTTGAAAAATTAAGGCCTTAGTACAACAAATTTATAAATTACAGATAAAAATAGTCCGCAAATAGCAG
Organism: Anagrus nilaparvatae; assembly: GCA_022575985.1. Classification (NCBI taxonomy): domain Eukaryota; kingdom Metazoa; phylum Arthropoda; class Insecta; order Hymenoptera; family Mymaridae; genus Anagrus; species Anagrus nilaparvatae. The sequence continues at coordinate 6,217,819 of JAKSXM010000287.1, forward strand.
GAAGCCAAAAAACAAGAACATCATCTATTTGTATCCATTTAGGATTTAAGTAAACAGTGAATTTGGTGGCATGGTTGTTATTATCTGTAATGCTTCATAAAATTTATTGATAAATAAGAATACTAGATTGGTCAAGTTAATTTTTGAAAAATCACTGATTAATATTTTATGAAAAATAAATAAGCTTCAAGTTTTGAGTACTAAAACACTCCTCATAATTAACTCTTGAATTTTAATTATAGGCAAGATTAATTCAAAATAACTGTTTTTTTCAATTTTTTTAAAACTTTCCAAATAAAATTAATAAAAAGAAATTGAATTTGAGCGAACCTGCTCTTAATATTAATCATAAGTTCAGCTCAATTTTATAATCTCTGAAATATTTCAATTTAGAAAATCTTAAATTATTTCCTTCTTAAAATAAAAAAACAATCTTTATCATATTGAATCGAAAACCGCAAGTCATTAAATTAAATTTGAGCCCACAAAATCAATAAAAACTTATACGTTATATACAAAAAATATTTTAGTTTAAAACTCCAAAAGATAATATTTGTTATAAAATAAACAAAAGTGTAATTTTATGAAAGATATAAGTATTTACAGTCATTAGTTGACAAGCGTTTAATATGTTCAACAATGTGCTGTTGTTTATGACAAGCTACTGCAGTCGATTGATGAGTATTATGAGCTACATGATTTCGATGAGTAGGACCGCTAGTATTTTTAATCACAGCATTTGATAAGCTTCCATGTAAATGAGAACTAGATGAACCTGCGTAACAGTTGTATTATGACAATCAGTTCGGAAATAAAAAATAAAAAAAACACGATTAATATATAAATATTAGAATGATGTCAAGAAAATGAGGAAAGAAAATGAAATGAATGAAAAAATTTGAAAAGGATATTATAATATTGACTTCTTTTTAGAAAGCACTTACATCTACCTTGGTGATGATGGCGATGTGTATGAGCTTGGCTATGATTCAAATTTGGAGTTTGTGTTGTAGAATGTCTAGTTTGAGTTTGAGCTGACTGAGCTACAGTTGTTTTTAGTATCTTTTTTAATGGCTCTGTGTTGTCGTCTGTTTTTTGTTTTGGTAAAGCACAAGATGATGAAAGACTGTTTAATATTTTTCCTCCTAAATTAGTTAAAATATATAAGTAATTGAAAAAAAACTAATTTTCAATTAGAACAAATTACCTAAGTTTTTACTAAAGTGTATTGAAAAATCTTTACCAGTTAAAGCCTTTGTAGATGATTGTTCGCCAGGCTATAAATTATAAAAAATTTAATTTAAAACAAAAAAAATAATAATATTTTAATTAAATTTTAAATAAAAAATAAAATAAAATATTTAAATAAAATTAGCTTACCATTGGACAACAAATATTTTCATTGTTTTTGTTTGAGTGGCATTTACAAATTTGTTTATCACAAGAGCCAGATTCTGGAACACAATCCATAGCACTTATTTGTGTGGAAACATTTAGTAGTTTATCATCTTTTATTAAATCAACATCAGTTTCTTCATCGTCATCTTCATATTCTTCATCTTCATCATCTTCTTCCTCCTCCTCTTCGTCTTCTTCCTCTTCTTCTTCATCATCGTCATCATCTTCATCCTCATCATCTTCTTCCTCTTCTTCCTCTTCTTCATCTTCCTCTTCTAATGCTGAAGATAAATTTAAAGCTTCAACTAAATCGGCTAGCCTTTGTTGTGGTGATTTTTTCCAATCATTAAACATACTTTGTATTTCAACTGCTGGAACACATGTATCGCTACTGCAGCTAAACTTTTTAGATTCTTCATCCATATTTTCATCTGCCTCGCAACTAAATAAAACAATTTACAATAAATCTTAATGTACTATTATACTTATCTGTGAAAGTGAAGTTTAAGTTTTTCTCTTAATTCTTTGAGTTCTTTCTGAGTTTTTTCAAGTTCCTCCCAAAATTTAGAGTCAACTCTTTCAAGAATTTTTTGGATATATTTTATTGTTTTATTTTTCATTCAAACATTGTGACAAATTCACTTTTGTAAATAAAATAATTTCCAAAAAATATATATGAATAGAAGAATTAATCAAAGATAGTTTAAGTAGGAAGTTTTGACATATTTTTTTTTGCTGCTATTTTACTATTTTGTCTGCATAAAGGTCAAGAGACACGAAAATATTCCATCACGATTCAATTACGCGAAAGTATTTACCATGCAAAATCATTGAAATAATTTCAGGATATGAACAGTTTGAGTAAAATTTGTAAGTCCAAGGGAAGGATTCAAGGTTACGCTTTATTAAGGAAGGAGAGGGGGGGGGGTGATTGTAGTATTATTATAATTATTACCAATTTTCCAAATCTTCTAAACATTCCAATTTGTTTATACTATTATCAATAGCGGAAGTCTGTTGTTCAATTTTTAATCGTGTACTAAATCTTTCAAAATCTTCTCGTACCTTTTTCATGACTGTATCAGTAACTTGTTCTGCACTGTATTTTTAAAATGTATTAGATATGAAAATATTTTTTAATGTTAAAATATTTTAAGACTTACTTATATTTATCAATAAGCCGTTCAATTTCTGGACAAAGAGTTCCAGTTTTTGTTATTTCTTTATCGAAAGCAAGGTAACGATGAACCAAGTCATGATATTCAGAACCTTTTGTTGGTAAATGTTTTCTCAACTAAAATAAATAAAGAATAATTTATAGCTTTTTCTTTTCCTAATAAAATTGATAATGTCATATTACCTGTCCAATAAAAGGAAGTAAATTATTTTGAATTAATGGATCGCTATATACGTAATTTTGATACAAAATTTTATTAATACATTCCCATGTTAAATTTACTTTACTAAAAAGTTCTTTGTGAAGTGGTTTTAATAAACCGGAAATATGTACAGCAGTGGCCAGTAATGCATAATAACCATCTAACAATTCTGTAAGTGAAAAATAAAAAAAATAAATGTAAATTATAAGAAAAATGCAAAAACAATATTTTACTTGTTATAAAAACTTCTGCTAAATTATCAACGCTATGATCATAAAGAAGAGTTAACAATTGAACTTTTACACCCATGATAAATTCTTGAGCTTGTCCCACTAGCCACATGAATAAGTGATAAGGTACTTTGTCGCATAGCCTGTGAAATCAAAAATAATTTAATAAAAAATTTTTAAAATATAAATTATTAAAATCTACATACAAGACAACAGATTCTTGAAGTTCAACAGGATTAATAACTAATGATTCGAGCTCAGGTGGTTGTTCTAACGATGATGCATTTAAAGAAAAACCTGAGGTTTCCATGAAATAATTGAACGTATGCCGTACATATTGTCTCAAATCCATTCCACGGTGCCTTAAGTTCATCATTTCTTGTAAATCTTCGGCAGAAATATCCCTGCAGGTAATTAAAGCATTGTATTAAAGATATTTATTATCAAAAAATATACCAAAATTTTTTTTTTACCTGTCTTTCCATCCGCAATCTTCGCAACTACACAAGTCATCTGATGCTGCATCATTAATTAGGCACTCAACTTTTTCATTTGCAGAATTAGCTTCAAGAGTTTGATCAATGTTAGCAAGATTTATCAATCCAAGTCTCTCGGATAATTGTTCTTCAATTGGTCCAAGTGCTTTGGATAATTGATCTTCAATAGGTCCGAATGCCTCAGAAAATGGACTTTCGATTGGCCCAAGGGCCTCCGATATTTGATCTTCAATAGGCCCAAGCTCTTCAGAAAGTTGACATTCAAACGAACCAAGTTTGTCAGATAACTGTTCGTCACTGATTTCTGAACTCTATAAAGATAATAAAAAATAAATTAATTATAAAAGTTAAAAAAAAAAAATAATTTCAAAGGCAAAAAATCATACCGCTGGCGAAGAATGTTTAACATTTTCTTGAATATCAGGCAAATTCTCAAGATCAAATTCTTCCGCATCAGGAATATTCTCTTGTGGAACATTATTATCGACAAAAATTTTACCATCAAAGTCATTAACCAGTTCTCTAGTTAATTCTTCATCATCTTTCGTCGTACGTTCTTTAGTTAGAACGTCGCCCATAGCTTGAACCTCTTTCCCAGCAGCTAACTGTTCGTTAACGGAAATCAAGCTTGTGCTTGTACTGGCGACGTTCTCCAGTGCTTGATCGTTGTTGTTCATTCTATGATTAACACTTCGTCTTCGATAATATAACTGAATAATAAGAATAATAATATGTTAACCGACACGGCCTAACACAAGGGCCGGACGATGTATTTTGATTATTTTTTATTTGTTTAAATTGTTTCTTAAATTTCTTTAAGTCTGATAATTTTCCAGCTAATACTTTCCGCGAATTTACACAAACAACGCGGTTTATTAATTTTTGTTCATAATAGCACATGCTATCAACACATAAAAAGCTCGATTTTCTCTCTAATATGGCGGCTTCATTGCTTATTGCCGCTTCTTATATTATTTGAGAGAGGTCTACTATATTGCTTTTGCTTTCGCAAAGAGTCTGAACCTGTCCCGTGCCGTATATTATAATATTGCTGGATGCTTGTATTGGTGCCGCTGTTTCCATACACAAAAATATATTTATTTATACATGTATAATATACCCGCGTATATATACATGCATACATAAATACATATTTATAATCGTAAATCCCTTTAATACCTATTATATTATTTTTTTTAATTAAAGTATATCGCTATAAACAATGTAGTTTGTATTTTAAAATTAGAAATATTTTAAAGTTTAATAACTTCTTTTTTTAATTCCACTACCACTTATTTTTTTTTAAATACTCATGAGATATCAGTGTAACACAACAATGAACTACTTTCAAATTTACATTCCTTTTTTTTTTTTCATAAGCGAATTTTATTATTTTGCTCACATATGTGGCTCACATGTACTTGCTCAAATATGCATGTATAAGAATAGAACATGCGCAAAATAAATAGAATGGATAAGTTAGAATGTTTCATTACCGATTGATGTAAGAGGAATTTCATGAGAATTTAGAATTTAAATTTGTTTTTTATTTATTGGTGAAAATTAGTTAAATAATAATAATCTTTTGAATAAAAAAATTTTTTTTAACAATTTAATTAATTTTTGTTGAAATTTACTTAAAATTTAAAAAAAATGGCAAGTGGAAAAAACAACCAACCTGGATTTCAATCAGTAATTAAAATTTTGTTGAATTATCAAGTCTTTAAAAGGTTATAAAATGCATTTAAAAAAATTATTTTTTTTTAGGATTCTGATGTGCATATATCGTATGAAGATCAACAAAAAATTAATAAGTTTGCTAAATTAAATGCAAAATTAGAAGATTACAAGGAAGAATTAAGAATAAGACAGGTTAGTTACAACTCTTTCATTTTTTTAAAAATAGCTATTTGTGTGTGACTATATAAGGGGATACTTTTTAGAATGATATTCAAAATTTAAAAGATGCTACTAGCGAATTAGAGTTATTTGACGATGATGATAAAATTCCATATCATATTGGAGAAACTTTTGTCAGTCAAAATTTATCGACAACTATGGTAAATCATATAATTTATGTAAAAAAAAAATTGTAATGTAAATTAATTGAAAGATTTTTTTTTCAGAGTTTCTTAGATAAAGCAAAAATTAAAACCGAAGGAGAAGTAAAATTACTAGAAGAAAAATGCTCAGATTTAAAGACAGTTATGAGCGAATTAAAAGCACAATTATATGCCAAATTTGGTAATCACATTAATTTAGAAGCTGAAGAAGAATAATTTTTTTTAAATGTTTAATTTATTGTAAAAAAAGTTTTGGATAAATATAATTATTTTATTATTAATTATAAAATATTTTTGATTTTTAATTATATAAATTAGGAATGGTTATTTTTACATTTCAAATTATGTAAACTTGATTTGTATAAATCAATTTTGGCAAGTAACAGCATAAGGATAGACAATTTTTGAATTATATTAGATACAATCACAGTAAAATTGCAAGGTAATTAAATATTATGTTAGTAATATTTTATCCTATACAGCAATTAGACGTACATTTTTTATCTTTAATATCAGATTCTGATTCATTACTTTGTTCTATCCCTGAAGTATCTGGCGAAAAACTTTTATCTCTAATATTATATTTACAAAATTTAGAATTTGGCAAATTGTTATTGTGATTTTTAGGTAAATTACTTTTTTCTAAATTTAATTTTCCAAAATCATTAATAAAATTAAATTCTATTTTCTTTGATTGTAAATTTTTATCATCATTTTCTTTCAAAACTGATAATGTATTTTTTACTTTTGGTGAAGAAAATTCAAATGTAGAATTAATTTGTTTAGTTAATTCTTGTCACTTTTCAGCAGCAAAAGATTGATCACTTTGTCTTCTGTGTTGATAAGTGAGAGGAGCTGCTAAGCGGCTATCCTTACTAATGTAATATTCATTAAAATCTAATCTAACACTTAACAACTGTAATGAAATATCTTCAGCAGAAGCAAGCATTAACAAAAATTTTTTAACACGATCCTAAAATAAAAAATTGTTTTTAATATAATTAAACTTAAGTAAAACTTTTTCAAAAATTAAAAAAAATTACTTGATATCTTTTAGATAATAATTTAAGTTTCATAGAAAGAGTACTCAAATATTTCAAAAAATTATTTTTTCTTTCCGAATTTTCAATTTCCTGAGAATTTGAAGTTCCCCATTGTTTATTTTCATTTGATTGTACAACCAATTTTTCACTGCTTATCCGTGCTTCATATTCTGCCGAAGCCCGAGATAAGAAAGATTCTTCTAAACTTTGAAGATCTAAAATTGGTACATACACTGAACGTAAGTGGTTCATTAACTCTTGAGATTGTTCATCAAGAAGCGTTCCTCTTCTCACTGAATGAATAAAATTGTTATGAGATGTTATTAGGTCATCAAGAGATGATGCTAGTTTAAGCTGTTTTGTGAATATATCCCACGAACATTCGATAACCTTAAAGTAAAAATTATTTACTTAATATAAAAACTTATTAATAACTAAAAATTATTGTCATACTTCAAATAAAAAATAATATTGCATTTGATGAACAAGATGGACCATGCTGCTAGTAATTAAATGAATATGATTTTGAATTGGTTCTATTTCAGGCATTTTTCGAAACATTTTTGATGTAGTTATTTGTCTTTTCCATATTGCAGACAATATGGTTTCCATTCTTTTAGCTTTCCACAGAGAAAAAAATACAGTTTGATAAATTTGGCGGCTTGGTTCCAATATCTGAAATAAATAATAAGATTTTGTTTATTGAAATTTTAAGTAATAAATATGGAATTTCAAATATAATTGAACAAAGCATTTTGTTAAGCTAAGTTAACTGGGTTCTGAAAGCAGAAATATGACATTATTACCAATTTTTAAGGTCTAGAGTTCAAAGTTTGCAAGAAGGGTTTATTGTTACAATATCTCTATGCACACATATCGTCGGGAGGATTTACACATCAAAAATATGTACTACTAAATTTAAGTGTCATGACTTACAAATTGCCCAAGTTTTGTTCATTAGACTTTTCTGGTATTTCTCAAATTTTAAAAAAATTTCTAGAAACCATGATACTTAGCTTTAAAATATTTTCTTCCAGAAATTTGGAAAAACTAATAAAAAAAGTATTTTCCGCAACATACTTTGTGCACAAGATTGGGCTGGAGCATATTCAAATAATAATTTCAAATGACCTTTAAAATAATTTTGGTATTTGCTTTTTAAGCCTTTGTTGAACAATTAATAGTTTCTAATGGCTTCAGAAAAAAGTTGCTAAGCAAAGTTATTTATTTTTTTGTTAATTTGCCAATAAAACATTAAAATTGTTAAAAAAGTTTTAAATTAACTAATACTTTTATTTTTTCATTGAATCATAATAAGTGAATTACTGTAAAATTAAAAAAAACTTAATTTTAAATTAACTTTGCTTATTTTTCAACAAAAAAATTTTTTTTTTTTTTAATTAATTGATTTTTTACTAGCTTTTTAAAACACAAAAAAAAATTATTTTTTCCACTTTTACTACTTTTGTCTGTAGTCAATAGAAATGGCCAAAACTACTTATTATTGAAAAAAAAGCTTAAAAAGCAAATACAAAAAATTTTTATAGGTCATCTGAAAATATGTTCTGGTAAAAAAAATTGGAAATAAAGTGTGAAGGAAAACCAAAATTTTAAGATCAATCTTTTTTCTTCAGAAGAAAAACAAAGTTATATATTTTTTGAATTTCAATTTTTACCGTTAAGCCTCTAATATCTAGATTAATTGGTTTTTTTTTTTGCTATTTCAAAAGCTGCTAAGGTCAAGTTAAATTTGAAATACATCATGAAAAAAAAAATAGATAAATAAAAAATTAAGTATATTACAGTTCCAATTGGACCATCTACATTATAGTCAAGTGAAAAAACATCCCAACCAATTTCATTTTCTGAAGGTGCAAGAAATCTAACATCTAATCTCTTTTGAATATCTAAATCGTCTACTTTAGAGCTAGTTGCTCTAATAGCACTTTCTAAAATAAAAGACATATTATGAGGATATAATGAACTTGCTGATTTTGCTAATTCTGGCCTGAAAAAAATTTATTTAATTTAAATAAGAATCTCATTTAATAAATCTTTAATTTCTAAGATTAATTAAAATTACATACTCCAACAAATGCATCAGGTGCTGAATGAAGTGACCTTGTCCAAGAAGAAGGTATCCTTTAATTCCTTGTAAATGATCCATCAAATGATACTGCCTTGTTAATATATCTACAACTCTGGTTGATGTTTCTTTATAAGCAGCATCCATCATTTTTTGTAAAGGTCCATCTGGATCCATATCAAAAAATGCTGCAACTAAAAAATTATGTTTAGTAAATACTGAAAAACAACCAAAACGTATGGTTTAAGGAGAATAATTATAGATATTAAAATTAAGGTATTTAAAATTGTGGAATAAATGCATTTAAATTTATCTGTTTATTATTTTAGATCAAATTCTAACACTTCAATAAAGATTTTTTTATAAAACATATTTTATCTACCTAATTATTTTTATATTAATTACTGACAATCATTTCTTTATATTTTCTGACAAAAAGTATTATTTTTCCCAGATAATTTTTTTATTAAATTTTTGAGTAAAAAACTAGTCATTTAATCTAGTGTTCTTAAATTTGAAAAATAAACTTATTTAAAAAATAATTACCTCCTATATTTTCAGAAGACTTTCTGAATACTTCAGTTTCTCTTCCTTGTAATGGGGAAAAATCTTTACAAACTTCTCTCAAAAAATTAATACTTTTTCCTGTTCCAAGAATTTTCTTAGCTTGAGTTCTATTGATAAAAGATGGCACCATAGAATCTCTAACTTGATATTTTTCGTGCCACATTCGTTCACCAGCAACTTCGGCACAAGATTCAATAAAAAATTCTTTATAGGGATCATTAAGTTCTCCGTCAGTTATCCACCTTAATAGCATATTATACAACGGATCAGAAACACTTTCTAGAATCCTTTTCACTAATTTTTTAACTCTAGGATCTCCATGATTGCTAAGTTCATAAACTACAGAGGCTAAAGCACCTCCACTTTTTCCAATACAAGATCTTACAATGCTTGCAAGCCACTTCAAAGTCTCAAGTGGATCATATGACCATAAATGAAGCTGGGATAAGGTTACACGATCTAATTCTAATGGATCCTTTATCCGATTAATTTCTTCCTGGGCAATAGCTATAAATCTATAGTGCTCAGATAATTCTCGATTCAAAGCAGCGATAAAACTATCTGCTACCATTCCTTTACTCGAAAACCTACTCAAACCTCTTTGGATTACATTATATAAGTAACCAATTTCACTAAGCCTTAAAACAGCTTGTTTTTGAGATTGATTTAATTTAATGGAAGGATCAATATGAAAACCATAATTAGAGTCAAGTTTTAAGACTTTTCCTTCAATTCCTTGAAAAGAATATATTAAATCCTGCACAAGAATAAATTCAGACGTGTTGTTTCCTTCTAAAATTTTGCTTGGTTGTAATAACTCTAATGCATTTGAATCTAATAATGGAGATTGAATACTTGGATGGGAAATAGAATTTTTAGCTTGATACCCTAAATATTTAAAATTATGGGTTACTCAAAATAAAATAATAAAAAATATTAATCAATTACCAGTTAATGGAGAAGGAATATTTAATCCTAATCTCATTTCTGGAATGGTGAAATTTTCTTCTACTGATGGTTCACTTGTAGAACTCATGTGGTGAAGAAAGCTCAGAGTGCCAAGACGATTCTTTAAGTCCTAAAAAATAAAAGAATTTAAAATTTGTCAAATCAGAATGTTTACCATTGTTGTTCACAATATAACAAACCCCGTCTTTTAAATTATTCCAAAGCTCATTAAATAAAGCTGCATCTTGAGATGATAATTTAGTTTTAATTTGACTAGCAACCATCATTTCATTTTCTCTTAATGTATCAATACCTTGAGTTGATGATAACAAACTTAATGAAAACCTTAAACATCTTCTGATTATTTCTAAAATAAAAATACTTGTTGAATACGATATTTTTAAAATAAATGTTACTTAAGCTCAAAATAATATAAAATTAACCTGGTTTTTGTTCACCGCATATTGAAATAACTAATTTTTGTACTAAATCACTAATACTTTCTACTTCTGATACACTCATTTTTTAAATATTTTTTTATAAAAACAAATATATAAATAACAAAATTTAAAAAATTTTTATTTAAATTTACAAAAGACAAAATAAAATAATACAATGTTTTTCCTCATTTTATAAATATATTATTTTTATTAACACCTGAGAAACTAAGAACAAAAAATAAACATTATTTTATTTATTTGTATATGATCAAAATAAATTATGGAGTTCGCGCAAAAATGAATTTTTGCAAAAAATATGAGGTTATGTTATCCGTTAAAAAAGAGTACAAATTTACTTTACCGACCATAAATTGGCGCAATAATAAAAAATAACGAATCAAAATGAATCAAAATGAATTCAATATTTCAATTAATTTTCTGAAAATTATTTTAATTTAATTAATAATGGGTAAAACTTATAAATAAAAAAAATTTATTTTTTTCACTTTAAATTTTTATTAGAATATATTTATACTAAAATATATAAATAAAAAATATGTATTTATTTATTCTTACATTCTTAGAAAAAATTTATCATATAATATTTACAAAAGATTTGTTTTACATATTACAAAATTATGGTTCACATAAAAATGATCAATCATTAGTCTCATAAATCAAATTAACATACAAGTCTATATGAAATATAACGTCCAGCTGTTTCCGACGATCGAATAATTTTAACAACTTGTCCTCTTTTTAACCCAAAATATCTAGCAACAGGATCTCCAGCTTGTATACGCATGAGTTGATTTTCTTTTAGTTTATACCTTGATAATAATTCCTCTTTTTCATCTGGCGTTAGAACTATATGTTCAGGTACTAATTCATGTTCAGTTATATTAATTAAAAGTTCTGATTCTAAAAATTGTTCTAAAATATATTTTGGAGCCATATCAACAAGTGATTGTTTTGCTGACGGAGTCATTCCTTGTTGTACTACAATTATTGCTCTACAAAAATATTTTAAATTATGTTAGACACAAAATTCAAAATTTTAATATAGTTCTTGTAATTAGCAAGAACATTATCTATTAAATTAATAAACTATGTTAAACATTATATGTACCTGTGAATCTTTTCTTCCTGCATTCTTTGACAATAAGTCTTTATGGTTTTAATTCCAATTTTACTTTCATCAGGGAAAAACACAAACAGCTGATCAGTTGGATCATCATTGTGAGCTACTAGAACAATTAAATCACTCCTGGCGGGTCTTTTTTCACTTGGTTTATCTCCAAATTGAGCTTTGAACTGTTCTAAAGTTTGATCTAATTCATCTTGTGTTACAAGATAACCTCTGTCGTGACAAAGTTGCATTACTGTTTTACGTATTCTCCAAAGTTTATATGTCTCAGCTTCATCATCCATTTTTAATTACAATTTTAATGAATAATAAAATAACACTTAATTTTTGGTTTTAATTAATTTATATTAATTTTAATCCAATTTTTTTTTCCTTAACTTATATTGTGTGCACTCGCTGTGCAGTCTGCACCGTGGACACTAAACTAAATAATCTACTTTTATCCAAAGAGTTACTTAGTCGGTAACCGGTATTATCAAATAAGAGTCTGATCAAATTATCAAAACAAACTATAATAAAATTTAGATTTTTTATTATAAAAAACAATTCTTTTTAATATTAATTATAAATTAATTAAAAAATAACATTATTAAAATATGACATCAGCTGTAGAGTCTATGGTAGTAGATGATAAGCAACTTCCTGAAAAGCCGGTTGACAGAGAAAAGGTTTGAAAAATTTATATTCATAAAATTAACCTTAAAATAACAAAATACTATTGATAATTTTTTAAAAAATATATTGTTTTTAAAAATAATTTCAAAAATCTTAAAATGCAATATTTATTTCATTTTTATATGCTTTTATTTTACAGACGTGTCCTCTTTTGTTGAGGGTGTTTTGCAATACTGGAAGACATCATAATATTATGGACTATGCAAGGGGAAACGTTCCATCAAATGAGTTACAAATTTACACTTGGTAAGTTAATTAAAATATATAATAAATCAATTACATTACCACTTAACTTCATTTATTATTTAGGATGGATGCAACTTTGAGAGAAATAACAGCATTAATAAAAGAAGTTAATCCAGATGCAAGAAATAAAGGAACATATTTTGATTTTTCTTTAGTCACACCAGATTTGCGTACATCTGGTTACCGTATGCGTGAAATTGGAGTAACATGTTCTGGCCAAAAAGGAGCCGATGATAATAAAACTTTGGCACAAGCTAGGTAAATATTTATCTCTTTATTTTTTTTTTTTTGCATACTAAAAATGGTAAATTTGAAATTAGGTTTACAATAGGAGATTATTTAGATGTTTCTATTACTCCACCTGCCAGAGTTCCACAATCTTCAAATAGACGAAATATGAGACAGTATTAAGTAAATTTGATTGTCTAAATTTATTTTTTATATTTAAGATTATTGAAACATTTTTTATCATAAGACACAGAAACAAAACAATTTTACTAAAAATTTTTTATTAAAAAAAATTTATGCAAATGATTGTAATATTAAATAAAAGTCAAGTTAGATTTATTAAATAATAAAAATTGTTTATTTTCATTTATTTTAATTAAAATAGTTAGGAGTATAAAATTCAAAAGGTATAAGTAAAATAAATTTAAAAAATTTTCTTTTATTATTTTTTAATTTTTATTGTTTAGGTAAATACCTAATGCCTCATCAATAAACTATTTACAAAAAAAGTCTTCTATATATATAATATGCTTCATCAAATTTTTTATGATTCAATTTTCACATCATATGTTATAGACTTATAATAAAGTTGATTAATTATTATTATTATTATTATTATTATGTATGAAAAAAATAGACCCAATAAATAATGGCACAAACAATTATATAAACAATTCATTAGAAACATAAATTTTTGATATATTTGAGATAATTCTTTTCATATAACATAATTCTTTTTCACATTATTCAATTAACCTGTGTGAATTTATTATTTGAAAGATGTAAATACAAAATTTTAAATTGAAGTATGCGTAAAAAAAATTTTTTAAAATGGAATATGAAAGTTTTTTACTGCATTTAGCATCTGCCAAAAATACATCAGGTTATAGTATTTCTATTTGTTTTAAAAGTCTTTAGTACGAAAAGATTAAAATTTTTTTTTTGATTATTTTATAGATAAATTTCTAAAAGCGCATTTCTTTTAAAAACTATTTTTTCGTACTTTTATATATGACTATTTATATTTTTATTAATACGCATATAATTTAATACAAAAAAATGACAAGATATATCCACTATATATAAACATTTTATATAAGATGGCAAAATTATCACACTGTGTGCGTATAATCAAAGCATGTATACCAATGATATTTAACAGATCTTACCATATTATCAAAAGAAGCATCATCTTTGTATAAAAAAACATATAAATTATAATAACAATGAAAAAATATTATTTGTTCCCGAATAAAACTAGGATATTATAGGATATTAAATCTCTTTTTATTTAAAAAAAAAATTAATATTGATATTTAAAAAAAAAATTAATATTATAAGACTTAAAAAAAAAGCAATAAATTGGAATGTTTTCTATAATTAATTCGACTATAACATTCCTTTATTTATCTACAATTTTAATTATTAATAAACTCATCATTTATTCAGACATACACATAAAAGATTCATAACTCGGTTTACCTATATAAGAGCGATACAAATTTTCACATAAAAATTTACACATTTTTTATATATATATGATAGTACAATCTATTTTTATATTTTAAATTATTTTTTTTGTCGATCAAAGAGTATATTGTTTATTATATTTTATTATTACAATGATATATTTTTTTTTTTTAAATAAGTCATATTCGCATCGCAGACACATTAAAATTGGTTATTATATATAAGATATTTTTTAATATTATATTAAATATGTTTAATATATATTATCGCATTTAACGTTATTTAATTAAAAAAATATAATAAATTATGTGTTCCTATTTTTTTTTAAATTTTATAAAGAAAACAACAAAAATTAAATCAAATTAACTGATTTACAAGAGAGAGAGAGACATGTGTAGGTATAAAAATTGAATAAAACTTTTTTTTGTAATGTTGGTCTCATATATAAAAAAATTTGATTGTTGCTTTTTTGTTTTTGTATTTTTATGTATATAAATTATTTATTTTTTATATATAATATGAGAATTAATAATAAAAACCTGATGATGGTTTATATTTTTCCTTAATTGATATCTCATATATCATATAAAAAAATGCACTATTATTTAAAAGCATCGTAAAGTTTGTATGTGTAATGAGACTTTTTTTTTATATTCAATGAGATGTGTGATAATTTATTTTTTATTAAAAATTTTTAATTTGTGATTTCTTAATTTAATTTAATTTATGTAATTTTTTTATTTTAATATACCATTCAAATTGAAATTTATATAGATGAAATATATATATGAAATTATTTATTATATTAAATGTTTATATATGTATATGTCGAATAAGATATATACTAGATTTATTTTTTTAAATTCAAAGTAGCCAAGGATTTTTTTTAACTAAAAAAATAAGTTTATTGGGATGAATATTTGGTCCCATATAGAGTAAAGCTTTTAAAATCTTACCCTTTTAATTAAAATAAATCCTTCGTTACTTATAAATTTTCAAAAAAATAAACAATCTTTCACTACAATTCCAGACTAATATGTATAATAACATTCATACTTAATTTTATTCTAATATTGCTCCTTTTTTCACATACAATATATGATAATATAATATATTATCAGGACTATCACTACTCGTCCCATTATTTGACCTGATAATATTATAAATAAAAAGGAGACTCTTATTTGCATACACTCATTAGTATGAAAAACTAATTATTTTTACTATTAATATATATTAAAAAGACATAATATTTAAGAATATTTTACTCTTTTTTTTATTCTCTCATACTTTTTTCGCTAAATATATTTATAATATTTATATATATGTAATAATAATATCGGTAACAAAATTTTTTAATATAAAACAAAATATAGTACCAATAATAATAATAATTCTATAATGTGTAATAATTACAATAAAAATATTAATTAATTAATAATAATAATAAATGGCAAAACAACGTTTTACGTTGTCATTCCGTACTATACAATTATATAATATAAGTGTAGCTCATATATAATATAGACAATCTTAACTAGATATATCCGGGTGCATCATAATAATATAGTTTTAACGCTTGGCGATTAAATACTATACATATTTTTTATTTTAAATGATGCGACACTGGCTCGTTGTATTAATTTTTATAAATTGATATATTTAAAATAAAAAAAATGACTACACTTCAGGAGCTAATATATCAGGTGCCATTGATAAATCTTCAGCCATATCTTCCTCTTGACCAGAATCTTGTCCTTGACTTTCAGCTGCTGAATCTTCTGTATCATGATGATCATTTGTATTATCAAGATATTCACGTTTTATTAACCTTGATAATTTGCCATTATCTGAATTATGATGATGATGTGAATGATGTTGATGATGCGAATGATGTTGTTGATGTTGCGAATGATGATGATGATGTGATTGATGATGATGATGATGAGCTTCTTGTTTTATATGCATATTTGAATCATCTAGACTTGACCTGTAAAAATTTAATAATTATTATTTTATCAATAAATAAAAAATTTTTTATATTTAGTTACATGAGATCGCTGCTGTGCATATTGTGATCTTTATCTGGACTTGTTGCTGTTGAAGTACACATTGAATTATTCAGAAATCCCATATTGGAATCACCCATTGCCGCCTGGAAATACTCAAAAAATAATTAAAGATTAGTTACTGCGTGCTTTTAAATGTTTCATAAATAATTAATCTGTATTTATTAAATAATAATTAATTAAATTAAACAACTTTATTGTAGGTTATATTAATAAATATTAATGGTTGTTTACATCAATAAGTAGTAACAGACGTGTTGGTAAGACAAATTGTTTTTGATTAATTTATATATTTCTTTGTTTAAATAAATTTTTTTACAAAATAATTTATCTAAATTTTATGAAATATTTCAGTCTGCAATACAACTTCTTAGTAAAAGTCTAAAGGACTTTCTTTAGGGTATCATGGAAAAATTATAAAGGAGTTTCAAAGCAAGTAGTACAAGTAAAATTCATTCTTTATTTTCCCACGTTGATCTATACTACTGATTTATCGGGAAGGAACTTATGAAGTTAATTTTACTTTATCTTAGAATTTTGAAATTTAGAGAAATTTTATTAAGAGGTCAAGATTTTTTTTATTCTAGAAGCTTTTTATTTTTAAATAAAAATAATTAGTACAAATCATATTTTTGTGGGGTAACACCTTAAATTATTTTGAAATATAGGGAATAGAAAAATCTGGAGAATTTTTAATTTAAAATTTTATTATTTCTAATAAATTAGGTTTTCAACTACAATCTTAATAAATATTTACCTGCATATTTGCATTCAGAGCTTCACCGTACATCGTTGTTGGACTATGAGTCAACGTCGGACTTTTTGAAGGTACACCCCTAATTAAAAAAAAAAAATAATAAAAATAAAATAAAATTTTTTTTAAATTAATTAAATAAATATATAAATAGATATATATAAAATGTAATTTTAAAAAATTATTTTAAAAATTATGTGCTTAAATATTAAAATTTAATAATTGTAAATTTAGAAAAAAAAAAATAGGTATATATTTATAGTAAAAAATATTAAATTCATAATGAAAATATTAATACATTTAAGTAATATAGAAAATAATTAAGTTAAATATACAATATAAATAGAAAGATGTTTAAAAAGTGCTAAAATTTAAAGTAGAGTTTAAAAAACAAGATTTTAAGTTGATAAAAGTCCAAGAAAAAAAATCATTTTTTACTGCTTTTTGGGGCTCAATTTTAAAAATGAGAAATTTTGATATAAAAACTTTGTTTTTTTGAATAAAATGTTTTGCTTTGCTAATTGTTGGTATATTTCGGGGTTCTGGACAATGAAAATATTTTTGTCTAATATTCTTTGGTCCTAACTGTTAGTAAAAATATGCTAAATTAATACAATTTAATTTATTTATACGTAAAATAAGTCAATAAATTAATGTTTTGAAGAAACCGAAAAACAATTTTTTCCAAAAAGGGCAAATACTTTATTTTTATAAATTTCGTACTACTGAATCAATTACTTCATTTTTCAAAAATTTTGAAAAAATGCGAATTTTTAGATGGTTTCAAGTTTTTATATCAAACATTTCGACCAAGAAAGAACTAATTTTCCAAAATACCAAAAACCGCAAATGACTAAGTAAGTTTATAATTCCAGAAAATGGCAATTAAGAATTGTTTAAAATACTTATTTTATATTTTTTCCCTTGGACTATGCGTTAAATAATAAAAAAAGCTTAAAATTGATTAACGAAATAAAAAATAAAATGATTTACTAATACTGAAAAATAAATACGAAAAAAAAATAATTGATTTTAAATTGTGCAATTTAAATTAAAAATAAGTGGTCAAAAATTAAGAAAACTAGAGAAAAATTATTTAGAATAGAGTATTTAAGAGTATATTAAAAAAGTTCAAAAATTACTACAACAATAAAATTTAAAAAATCTATAAAATCTAAAAAACATTAAACATTTAAGAGTAAAATACATAAAAATTTAATAATTGAAGAAAAAACCAGAAAAAAATTATTTATTAAAAAACTTTACCTTGTATATTTACACCCCCATCAAATAAATGGCTAATTTTCGAGTGAGAAAAGTAGAAATAAAAAAAAAGATAGAAAATATTTTCTAATACATAGCAAAAAATATTTTTTTACATCGTGCATATTTATTTATACTCGAAGAGTTAATTTATTTATATTTGTAAAAAAAAAAATTACATTATTGATTTTTTTTAAAAAATTTAACTGACAAATGTTTATCTTGTTAAAGATGAAAGTCGCATTTTTTAATATAAATATACTCTTCGAGTACGTAGATAAATAATAAATGTTTGTCATAATACATATAAATTTAAGTGGTACCATTAAAATTACCTTGAATTCTTTTGATTACCTTTATTTTTTTTTTTTTAAAGTTCGTTATTGTAATATTTAAAAAATGTATTTTTGTTATTTAAGTTTATTTTGCAAGAACAAAAAAAAATATTCTATATTTTTAATATGTAAAAATGTTATGTTTGTAAATACATGTGTGTGTGTGTTTGTTTTTTTAAATTGTGTTTATATAAAATTTACATGCAAATAAAAAAATTATGGCACCACTTTTAAATATTATGTGTATTTAAGAAAATAAAAATGACCGCTATTTTTTTAAGGACGTTGATGATTTGTTTTTTGAAAAAGAGAGGGCTTAAATTGAGTTGGGGGCGTCGAATTTTCGCGAAATGCCAATTTTTGTTAGTCAAAATTTATTTTGTATTAAACTAAAAAATTTTTTCAATTTTCGGTAATTTTTTAATTTTTGGGTCCTCTAATCGTTTTGCAATGATTCTAAGTAATTTGGAAAATTTAATTCAACTTGGAAACAATGTTAACTACACTAGGAAAAAATTCGGTAGACGGAACCAAAATTTTTTTCAGTGTATGGTAAAAGCTTGACGCGTATAATAGTAACGGTAACGTCGTTAAATTAATTGTTAATTATTAAATGCTAACTTGCATACTTTTACAAGCAAGATCGTAAAAAATTCTAAAAAATATAGAAGCCGAGTCATCGATCTGAAAAATCTTATATTTTTGAAAATATTTGTTCGCCAACGTCCTTAAAAAAACAAAATATAAGTGCGAATTGAGTTAAAAGTTTTTTTTAAAATTGTGAGCGTTTAAGTATTTTATTCGGCTCAAATTAGGTATAATTTAATGCAAATAAAAAAAAGCTTTTTCAGTCAAAATTTTAAATACCCAGATTGTTTCAAAAATATTTAGAGTATATATAAGGCTAAAAAATAGTTGTTTTCAGCCAACTTCTAAAATTATTTCCGTCAGATTAGAATGAAAAATCGACCAGCTGAACTAAAATTTTGGTTCAAAATCGGAAACTTGGACCAAAATTTCCAAAAAGCGTAAATTAAGTCAAAATAAAGGCTTTTTTCTGGCCAAATATAAATCGTAACAATTCGTGTCTTTTTTAAAATAAAATTATTCTTTGTTTTGAACCACAGTGCGCAAAGTTTGTTTAATTAAAAAATTTCTGAATCAAAGCCAAAACCAACCCAAATCACCCTTAGTAATTCAAACTCAGAGCTTTTTTTTATTATCACCAAAAGTTTTCCTTTACAGTAGACAAAAATTATATTTTTCTCACCACTGACCAAGAAAAACCGTATACCCAACCTTGGACTGGAAACAAATAATATTTCAGAGACTAATTTCCCATACAATCAATTTTGTAAATTATTTACTTCTCCAGCCAAAAGTTTTATTCTTATACTAAAATTTGAGCCAAATCAGGTGCACAATTTTAATAAAAATATTGGATTTGCTCATATATACTAAAAAACTACAAATTAAATAAAAAACAGATATGAATTTTAATAAGTAATTTGCTAATTTTAATAATTAATAATAAATTTTAATCAATTATTAGAAAAAAATGTTTTTAATAAATAAATTAATGAAATTAGTAATAAATTTATGTTTAATTCATTATTTTAATGACGAATTTTAATAAAATTGATTTTAATTGAATTTTTTTATCAATTTATTTTTATTTGTTCAAAAATTACTGCGTATTTTTAATTTGAAGAAAAATAATTTTTTTTTAAAAGAACAAATAAACAAATTAATTTTTTTAAAAATTCTGATTAATCGAATTTTATTTTGTTTATTTAATTTAAGTAAATAATGAATTAAAAAAGCATGCATCATGCAGTTAAAACATTTAGATAAATTTCGAAAAATTTAAAGATTCATAATTTAAAAATGAAAACCGTTAGATTATGTCTAAAAATAATGAAAAAATTTTTTTCAAAAAACATCAAGTACTCTATTTTAAAATTATGTACTTACTCAAAAATCCTAAAATTTTATTTATTTAATATTTTTTCGCTGCTCTCATCTATTGAGTTCGTACATCCTCACGCCTACTTAAAGAAAAATATAGCACTTTTATCAGACATTATTGTAATATTGGGTCCATTGAATTTCATTTAAAGTAACAGAAAATTCAGGTACTTTTTTAAAAAAAATTAATAAAGGACCAAATTTCAGAAATTAAAAAATTGGAAATCCGTCGTATTTTTGCAAAAATATCCTAATTTTTTGGCTGTGAAATAAAATTTCAATTAATTATCAGTAAAAAAATAGTTTGATTGCATAATTTTTATTTAGTTTTTGAATACTAAATAATAAAAAATTGTTTATCTCGCTGGCGAAAATTACAACTCCAAAAGGTCGCTAAAATTTGGACATTTTTAATTTTCAAAAGAAAATTATCAATTTTCATAATTTTAAACTGCATTCAATGGAACCAATATTACAACAACAGCTGGCAAAGGCGCTATTTTTTAAAAAAATCAAATAGGTTGGGGATGTCCGCACTCAATTGCACAAGTCTATTGTACACTGGACAAAATGAATTTTTACTTAATTTTTGAGCCCAAAAGAGGCGAAATATCTGTTAAATAAAATTAAGTAAAATTTCATATTATTTAAATGAAAGCTTTTTTTCCCTAAAATATGAACAAATATGATAGCGCAATTTAAAAATTTTGTGTTTAAGTATTTGTTTGCATGCACCTAATGAGTTTAAACGAATACGCATTTATTTAATCGGTTCTTAAGCGACATATTTAGCAAGAACACCAATCTAAAAAATTTCATTATTTTTAGACGAAAATACGATCGATCATTTTCAAATCAATAAAAATTCAGATTACTACGTAAATAAAACAAAATTTACAAGCCTTAAAAAAAACATGAAAAATATAAATTTTATTTTGAGAATACCTGTTCCAGAATACAAGATAACACGATATAGTTAAATTATTGCATTAATATTTTCAAATACAACAACGTTATGCCTTTTTTTTATCCTCAAAAGTCACGTAACCATTTTTGAATGTAAATCTAAGCCCATATACATTAAAAGCGAATAACGAAAAAGCTTCTACATGCAATACAAGGCTGCTCGCAATAGAAAGGATAAGATGCGAATGGAAAGAACTCTGGTTTGCAGGATGGACTGGCAAGGGCTTTTGTTGCTTATATTTTTATGGCAAAATAAAAAATTCATCTAATGTATGCACTATAAGCAATCTAAAAAAATTCAATAGCAAATAATAGCCAGCAATCAGCAACACAGCAGCATTAGCATCAGCAGCAGTATTTTTTATTTATTTTTTTTTTTGAGTTTAGACAGAGTGATAGAATAGATATAGATATAGATATAGTTAGATAGAGAATCTAAAAAGTGGTATAGAGAGTGCTTACTGTGCGGAGTGGGGTGAAGGAGTGGGTGATGAAGGATTTGGTTCATATTTCCTTGGACGACCGCGTGAAAGATGCCGTCGTTTTACAAATTCGGCGTCATCAACCATCCAAAATGAACCAAAGTCATCCTCGTAGCGTACAAAACACTTGTGCAACGACAGATTGGTGCGGATCGCGTTCTGTATGTTTGGGAACAGAGAGTAAAAATAATAGCTACCAAAACAAAATTGTTTTTTTTTTTTTTTTTTTTATATAAATGAAAACTAACTGACTTTAATTATTTTTTTTTTAAAAATAGGAAAGTTTTATTAAATTTGTTAAAAATTTTTTTTCATATTATTCGTCTTCATTTATTCTTCTTCTGGTTCCTATAGCTCCTTCCAAATGTGTATTAAAAAAATTATCATACTTAAAAATTCAAAAAAGATACATTCACACACTCATTCAATTTATAAATATAGATTTTTTTCACACACAAACAAAAAAAATTTTTTTCATCAAGGAATAAAACCAAGCCCGCATAAAAATGCTCCTTGCCAGCCAAAACCTACGCCAGCACCGCTGTATATTTTTTTTATTACAGAAAAAAAAGTTTTGTCCCTAATTTTTCTTTTACCTTGAAATGTACTCGAATGTAGTAAGTAACCCACATGCTTGTACTTTTTTCTTCAAAAAGTATCAGATCTCGTATTTAGGTGGAATAAATTTCAAAAATATTAATAGTAAACCCCGAAACAAAGAGATAAATTTACAAAAATACAGAATAATATTTTTAAGAAAAATAGCAAAAGAAAGAGATAGAGATATATAAAGAGGATTTAAATAATAAAAATAATTTAGATATT
The DNA here is from genome assembly GCA_022575985.1 of Anagrus nilaparvatae. Taxonomy (NCBI): domain Eukaryota; kingdom Metazoa; phylum Arthropoda; class Insecta; order Hymenoptera; family Mymaridae; genus Anagrus; species Anagrus nilaparvatae. Next base: position 6,240,898 of record JAKSXM010000287.1, read on the forward strand.
ACGTGCGGATTTTTAATCAAAAATCACAAAAAAATAATTTTTGGTTCTAAATTACAAATATAAAATGTTTTTGTTGTTTTTAATATTAGAGAGAAAATAAAACACACACCCACTCATAATAATTATTTTCTATGATGATACGTAATTTTAATTAATAATAGCTACACACAAGTCAAAAGAAATTCATTTTTAATTCAACAACAAACTAGTAACCAAAATTAAAACTAGAAAATTAAATTATTGTACACTGTGAGAGATAAAATGGGGTCAAAAAATTTAGAAGGGCTAGTATTTAGTAATTTTTTAATATTGAGGTAAGTAAAATACTCTCTTGAGATTATTAAAGGGGTGGTAGACTCAGTGCTCTTTCAACCAGCTGCACTATTATTACTATTAGCCCATTAGCCCTTCTGAATTTCTCCTCACAGTGTACATTTTCGTTCATCTATTATCTTAAATAATTACTAAAATTACTAACAAAATTCTAATTAAATAATGTCTTAACTACAGTAAAAATAGAAAAATTTCAAAACTAAAGATACTTTTGCCTAAAAAATTTTACTAACTTAAAAATAATCTAATTTACAAAAGTTTAAATATAAAATTAATAAGCAAAATTTTAAAAATTTTATTTAGAGTAAAAAATTTTTAAATAATTAGATATATATTAAAGTTTTAAAAAATTTAAATAGAAAAATAGTTCCTTTTTAGGGAACCAAAAATACACACATAGAGATTTAAAAAATTGTGTTTGAATGTAATTAAAAAGTGATTTAAAATTTTCTAAATACTGTGCGTGATGTAAATTGTTTATAAAAATTTATAAAATAGCTAAATTAATCAAAAACTACTTTAAAATAATAATTTTTACTAAAATATGTAAAAAAGTTTGTAAAATTAGATAAATTTATATTCGTTTTGAAATAACATAGAAATTTTATACGCTGGTTAATTTGGTCAAAATTTTCAAAAATTGCTACTTTATTATAAGTTTGCAAAAATTAGCCGAAGTTGGTCTTTCGAAATTGATTAAAAATTCAAAACAGTCGTTAAATTATCAAATTTAAAAAAAATTTCAGTTAAAAAAAAATAATCTAACATATAGGACCGCAAATACACGCAAAAAAAAGTTTAGTAAAATTAGCCTCAATGAATTTAGTAAATACTAGTTAATAAATATTGGTAAATTTAACCAAAAATAAAATAAATTTTACTAAAAAAATTGAAGTTTTATCACTGAAAATCTTCGGTTTTATGGTCACTTGGATAGTCCTTCAAAGTTCTGAATCTTTATCTTGTTTTGCTACGATTTTTCGGCGCTCCAGTCATAATACGGGGGGGGGGGGGGTTGTATAGTTACTGGCAACTACCAGATTTGGTCTAGTATAGGCTTTTTGTATGGGTCATTTGGTTAAAAAATTGGAGCTTCACCCTTAAATTAGCAAAAACTACCCCTAAGAGGATTTCTTTGCTATTTTCGCTTTTTGTGCGTCCAGTTTTGGTGCATATGGGTTTTTGGGACGCTGATCGCATATTTTGGGGATACACCCTTTTAGGGGTAGTTTTTGCTAATTTAATTGCAAAATAATGCAAAAATTTTTCTTTATAAAGACCAGATTAATTTTTTGTAGTGCCTTAGACCTTTAAGAAACTATATTGAAAGATTGACTTAAAAATATTTTTTCCTATTCGATATCTGAGCCACCCCGCGATACTTAGCTCCGCAAAAAGCTAAAAATCTTAATTTATCTAATTTTAACTTAAAAAAAAGCTCGTGTAAAAAAATTTAAAAAGTGTAAAATTGTTAATTAATGTGCATATAAATATTAGTAAAAAAAGCCTTAACAATAAATAAAAAAGCAAAAAAACTGTGATTAAATAAATGTAAAAAGCGATTAATTAAACGACACAGATAGTAATAAAAAATTTTAAAAATTGTAAAAGAGTAATACAATAGAAAAAGAGATAGACAAATAGAGAAAGAGAGAGTAATGTTAATAAGTGATTAAGTTCGAGTATTGAGAGTTTTATATATCAGGAATAATAAAATTTTAAAAAAGTTGGAGTTCAAAAATAATAATAAATATAAAGGTAAAAAATGTTTTTTAATAAATATAGCCGTAAAAATAGGTATGTAAATATAAAAAAGAGATTTAAAAAATAATAATTTTTTAATTAAACGCGCGAAATTTTCTTTTTTTAGGGTCTTAAACGTACCCGGTCGTGCTGCAAGCGCGTTGTGGGCGTCTCTTGTAAAATTCCACTTCATCCACCGTCCATACAGCCCCTTTTACATTTTCAACTCTCATGAAACATTTGTGGAGTGACAGGTTGTGTCGTACTGCGTTCTATTAGAAAAATTAAATAAATAATAAACAAGAAAGAAATAATAATTTAAAAATTAAATTAACAAAAAATAAATAAATTATAATTTTAAAAAATAAAAATGTGGTAGCCAACTTGGAGCATTTTTAAAGTGGCACTAAAATTCAAATTCTCAGTCCTAAATTTGAAAATATTTGGACTGGGAAATTATTAGTGCGCTTTAAAAACGTTCTTAGTAGACAACCACTGATTTTTTCAGTAAAGAAAATTATATTTTTTAGAAATTAATTAGATAAATTTTGATTCTGGGATAAAATATGGCAAGAAAAATTTTTTGAGGGATCTTCAGAGGGGTAATTTTGTTTAATAAAGGAGGGTGCCAGAAACCAAATCTAGGCAAAATTGTCAATTTTATTTAAGGGCCCAAAATTAATCTATTTAATTTCCAACAAAAATTTCTTTACCAAAAAATTATTAAATTAATAAAAAGACTAACAATAAAACTAAAAATCAAAATAAAAACAAAAAATAATTAAATAACAATTTTCATTATCTCCATTAAGTTATTCCTAAACATAATTTCTCTCGTTCTTCCGATATCAACTAAAAATTTATTTAATCAGAATATACACTGTCAAAAATTTAAATAATAATTAAAATTACAAAAAGGACGCTTTTTAGTTTTTAAGTACCTACTAATTCTAAGTAGCAGCTAAATAAAAAAATATATAGATAATCCATTTATAAGCTTTTTGTATATGGAACATTCCATGTTAAAAAAAAATTTTAATAATTATTGTGTAACAGTACATTATTTATGTGTTTATTTTTTTGAAACATTGACAGAAAATGTATTTTTTAAAAAAAAGTTTGTTGTTTTGGTCAAATTTAAATTGTATTTTTTTGTCAAAGCACTACTTTGTTTTGATATGATTTTGGAAAAAATGAAAAATACAGTGCAACATTAAAAAAAAAAAAATTATTTTTTGGAGCATTAAAAGCAAATAATTTTGTAGAATATATTCGTATGTATATTAGAGTGGTCACTATTTTTAAAAATTTGGTTATCGGAGCAGATGTCAATAATGTTCGTTTAGCAAAAATAATAAAGAACCAGAATATTTCATCATATAATATTAATTATAAATTCATAATAAATGAAAATTCGTTATGGACTGCAATGAATCGAAATTTTAAATTTCAAATTGCGTTATTAATTTCTATTTTTCAGTTTGTTTGAAAAAATAAATATCCAAATTTCAGCTGATAAAAATACTTTGAATACTCATATGTATTTAACTGAATCTTAAATTAGAACTCCTAGGCTGAAAATCTGGTAATTATTTCTGGATCTAATTTATTGGCCACTTAACATTTTTCCCAACCACATCCTTAAACTAAATTTTTAAAATAAAGCTCAGTCTAATATACAATACTATTTAGCAGTATGTGTAATTAATTTTTTTTTTACAATTTATGTAAACAAAAATCCATTGATCATTTGCAGGTATTTAATTAAAAAAGTAAAAATAATTTTTCATTAGTTAAAGGCACGATATTTTATAGCATTCTCATGTTAAAATGCATTAATTTTTTTAATTAATAAATAACGTAGAAAAAATTTAATAAATTTTATTTTAAAATTATGTTTAAACGTATTATTATTCAAAAGTTTTTAGATTTTAGCATTAAATAATCAAAATTAGGAAAAAATTGTTTTTAAATAAGACTTTGGTTAATTTAGTAAGTTATTAGCGTTTACTGCAGACTACAGGATTTAAATAATCTAAATTTAGGGAGGCTTTTTGAAGACTTCTCTTCTGAATATGTTTAAAATATTATTAACTTCTTTTTTTAAGTTAACAGACTTGAAAGCGTATTAATATCGTATTCGACAATAAAAACGGGTAGGCGGAATGCTGTGTAATACTTTACGCTTCTAATATTAAATTTTGACGTCTGCAGATATTTATTACCAGTTTCTCGTAAGGCTTGATTTTAGAGATCATTATTTTTCTTAAAGTTAAACATAATTTTTGAATAAAATTTATTAAATTATATTTTGTTGTTTGTTTGCTTAAATAAAAAAAAAAATTTCTAAAACTAAATTAAAAAAGGGCGTATAAACGACAATCATGCCGCAGGGCTAATATAGAACAAAAATAAAATAAAAAATATTAGTGCCTATACCAAAAAAAAAAATAAATTCGTACAACCAAAAAAAAAAAGTTTAATCTGCAAATTAACAGATGAGTTTAAAAAATGTCTTTTTTTGTTGTTGAAATACTCGAAGTCATCCATCGGGTCGTCCATATCCTCGTCTTCTTGATTTTCTTTTTTTTCAATCTTGAAAGCCAACAAAAACGAATGAACCAATCAATTTTCGACAGAAATACAAGTTTGGAATAAATCCACGAGCACGCAATCTTTAAATAAAGACTTTCCCTAAAGAATCACAACTAATAGAAGACGAACGATTAATTTCAAATCAATGATTACCAATGACTCGTAAAAAAATTTTTGATCGATTATATTTCTCACGCATATCCTTTACCATAAAACAATCAAGAAATAAAAAGTTTTTTTTTTCTCCAAATAAAATAAAAAAAACAAGCCTATTTCAAGTACTTATAGAAAGTTTATAAAGAAATTGGCATCGAAGAAACTTTTTCCATATTCTCAAACAAGCTTATTTTTCTAGATAAAGAATCTTGTGTTTTTTATATAGAAATTTTAGAGATCGAAATTGAAGATTCGTGGTAATGACTAAATTTACTGTATAAAAAGTTAAGAGATATCTTTTTCTATAAAGATAAGAGATAAAAAGGTGCTTCTTACAAATGAAGATTTTCGTTTTTTATTTTTTGTTTTTCGAGTGAGAGAATTTTATTTCTTATTTAAGTTTTTTTATTTTTTATATTTTATTGTATGTCTTTGTTTTTGTTTTTGTTTTTTAATGTAAGCTGAACATAACTTCACATTGATTGAAAAAACATTCAAACATTTTGGGACAGGGTGGAGAAAAATAAAAAAAATTTATCATGACCAAAAAAAAAAAATAAAAAAAAAAATATTGAAGAATTTTATTTTTTTGAGTTTAATTTGAAAAATAAATTTTTTTTTGACATTTTTTTAATAAAATTTTTCAGTTGATACAGTCAAGATAAATTTAAGTTTCTTCTCCACTGTGTCTCAATCAGATGATTAGTTTTATTTATCAATCATTATAAAGAATGTTCGAGGGATAACTTCATCAACATGAAGAATATTCTTTATTTTATTATGTACTTTGAAAATTTAACGAGGAAAATTTATTCAATATTAGATAAATGTGCATGAGTTTTCATTTTTTCAAATCTACTCAACGCTGAAATTATTTAAAATCAACACCATTTTTGAAAATACCAAAAATCAAGTTCCCTAACAATAAAATAAAATTAAAAAAATTGTGTTTTTAACCCATACTCATTTATCGAATACCAAATTCATTTCCTCTCCGTTCATTTTAACATTTCTGAACGGTTTTGATAAATTAAAAAAATATATAAAAAAAATTTTTTATAAATTCTCAAAAGTACAATTTATTAATTTTATTTTTATTTTTTTTTTTTTATTTTTTCAAAAATCATTTTTTCTTTTCTTTTTAAATTTAAAATAAAGCATACCTTCCACGTTGCTGCGTTACGCCGAAAATAGCAGAATGTATTTTGGAACCAGTTGTATATCTCGTTTAACGTCAATTGTTTTTCTGGAGATTCGATGATTGACTGTAAAATAAGATTTTTATGATAATTTTACAAAAAAAAAGGGTATTTCAAATAAATACCCTTTTTTTTTTTTAATGTTTTTTGTGTGTGACCATGAGCAGAGATTAAAGATCGTTAGAGATGAATTGTTAAAATGACGATTTTTTATATTTTTGTTAGTAAAAATTTTTGAAGAATTTTTTAGTTCAGAAAATGATTAGATAAGTTAGAGAGAAATAGAGAGAAAAAAAAGTGACCAAAAAACACCTCGAAAAAAATTAGAGCCCCAAATAAAAGCGACAAATCACGAAATTTTTACCTGACGAATTAACGATGCATAAGTAAATGGTGGTCGAACGTCAGCGTTTTTGTAGAATTCTCTATTACGTTGAATTTCTGTAATTAAAATTTTACTTATTTTTATTTTTTATATCCTATTTAACTTAGTGAATGCTGAATTTTTAATTACTAATGGCATTTAATGAATAAAATTAAAGCTTAATGCATAATAAAAAAATTTTTCTTTTATCATCATAAAATTTACACAAGATAAAACAAAAACTATTAAGAAATATCTAATTAATTAAGAAAATAGATATTTACGCAACAAAGCTCAAAAGAAAGTCGCTTTTGAAGCGACAAAGGATGATTTTAATAGCCATTGCCGCAAGGGTAATTTATTAAATTTCTTCCTTCATTACTATTCTGAAATTGTTTTCTTATAAACTGAGTTACGAAAGTTACTATATAGATCCAAAGCATGAAACCCTTTTTTTTATCAAAAAGTATATATTCATATAATCTTAGTTTACTTATTTGACACAGCTAAGCTTTTAGAGAAAGACTTGTGACTTTTTTTTCGTATTAGTGGATTTTTTTTTTTTTGACTTCAAAGGTTTTGTTTATTTTCTGATGACTATTTTTAAAGAATTAGCGATTTTTGTCAAAAATAACCAAAAAGTTTGAAAAAAAAAATTTCTTAAAAAATATTGGTTACTGAGCCACTTTGATTTCCGGGATTACCAACTATAACTCTAGGTTAGATTTTTAAAGTCTACAGTGATAAAATACTAACCTCAAAATCGGTAATATAAGTTATTTGGAGCATTTTAACGTAAATTTATTTTTTTGTTTGAATCAAAAATCTGATTTTTGAAGCAAGCAAACGACGTCGAAAATTGTAAGTTATAACTTAAATTACCGAATTTGAGGTTAGAAACCGCCATTTTAAATTTAAAAAATCTAACCTCAGAATCTTATTTGGTGATCCCGGAAACCAAAGACGCACAAAATTTGGCTCTATAAGCAAAATTTTGCTAAGAATTTATATTTTTTGCTCATTTTTGGCAAAAAATCATTAATTACTCAAAAACGTCCATACGAAAATTGATAAAACCTTTAAAATCATTACTCCATTTGAAATTTTCTATGCACAGAGTCTTGTCTATTTAGCATTACCGGCAACCACAGTAATTTCTTTAATCTTCATACAAAATATAAATTTTATTTTAAACAAAATTTGAAGTACCCATTTTAATATTTATTTATATACTTTTTAGTTTTAAAATAAAAATTTTTTAAAAAAAATATCCATTATAATAACAAACAAATAAAGAAAAAAAATTAACGATTGATCAGAACTAAAATATAAATAAATAAAAAACTAACACGCAAATAATATTCTTCATGTGACGAATGTTTACTTAAAAATAAAAAAAATGAGTTAAATAAATAAAAATACTACAAACATCTGGCTAAAGAAAAAAATATTAGTTTCTTTATTTATCGTTAATTAATAGAATATTTTTTTTTAAGCGCAAAAATATTTAAAAAAATTAAGCTCACAAACCCCCTTGATTATTTAAAAATATTGTTAATAAAAGCGTGTAAATTATATATTTAAATTAACAATAATAACAATAATAATTTAAATAAGGAATTATAACATATTAGTCAGCAATGTTTACAGAAATTACTTTGCAATTCTTTCAAAGACACGCATATATAATGCATATCGATCTATTAAATAAATAAATATAGTATAACATTTGTATAATAATCGTTTTCTCCTGTTGTTTTAAGTAAATAAAAAAAAAATGTATTTTTTGCTGACCATTAAGTTTTTTTTTAGAGTGTAGAAAAATTGTTATTATTATTATTGTTTACATGCAAATAATTAAACATAGAAATATGATTAAGTAAATAATTTTTTGTTTTTTTATTTGTTAGTTGACAGTACCTTGTTGGACGTCTAGACCAGCACGTTCCAGCATATAGGGCAGCCCTAAATAATGTCATTGGGTAAGCCCAAGCAATATGCAAAGAAATTTTTTTTAGTCAGGAAATACAATAGTTTAGAATATTTATTACATTAATATTATATTTTATAATTTTTTTTTTTTAATTTTTTGAGTAAATTGTTAGAGAATTTATTTTAACGGGTTTTTAGAGATTCATTTTTATTTTTATTTTAATGCTCGTGTTTAAAATTTTGTTTTGCTTATTTTAGTTCACTAGGAATGTAATTTTTGTTTATTTATATTGAGGAAAAATGGTGGTTGAGGAAATCTTTAAGGCGAAAGGAAATATTGCCTTGAGGTTACCAGATTTCTTCTTGTGAATAGGATAATTGAAATAAAATATGCGAATATTTTTAATTAATAAAAGCTGTGACCATTTTGTAAATATTTATCAAAACTAAAAAAAATTTTAAAGAAATTTTAAAATTACCCGCGCAAACATAAAATCTGTGGCCCACATTCGGCAGGCATACTTTGGCCCATATTGGGCAATATTGAGTAAAATATTCTTAAATATTTAATTACAAAAATCAAACTGCAGCCCGGTCTGAAGAGTGGTGTTAGGACCTTTAGACCACAATAATTTTCTACAAAAAGCGCCGTTTACCGCGCTTTATGGATATATTTGTGTTTTAGCGCGGGTAAACGGCGGTAAAGGCATTTGTCGATACTCGATTAAGACTTCAGGATACGAATAAAATTAATTATTCCGTTCAGAAATGAAATTTCGAAAATTTTCATACAGGACGCGGACAATAAACAACTGTTAAAAAAAAAATGTTTAGTTTAAAAAGCGCGGGTGAACGGCGATAAAACTTTTGGGGATCGTTAGAACGGAAAATCAAAAAACTTTCAAAATTTGTTATTTTTTTGAAGAAATTAAAAGGAATAATGATATACGTAAAAGTGTTAAGAACTTTATCAGAAAAAAAGAAGTATTTGTTAATTTATACAAATGTATGATTGCATAAAAATTATAAATGCATTACTGCTTGATAGATTGCTACGATTAAAAATTATAAACCAGATATATTATTACACATATCAGTTTGAATAGTTTTCACGAGCTGTTCACTTTAAACACAGAGAAAGATAATGAACAATTTTTGTTCGTGAGGGTGCGAAAATATAAATTTTTTTTCGTCGACGCAAAATGCAAATAATTTGTTTTGTTCAAAATTTTTACGCTAGAAATTTAAGGTGGCTGTTAGTTTAGATACGAATTATTTTTCGGGTAAAAAAAATGTGTTTTTCGTCATTCTCAAGTTAAGTAAACTGTTTTCTTTTTTATTACCTATCAGTGAACTAAAACAAGATTTTTATTTAATCATAATATTTGAATAATAATTTTTTTCACTTAATTTATAATCCTAATAATTTAAAACAAAAATAAAATTAAAATAATTAATAAATAATTTATATAAAATAATTCTTAAATTAGACATAATTCTTTTAATTTATCCTTATTTACTTATTTGTTTAATCTTCATTATTATTTTCGCAAAAAAAATTAAGTAGGTTCTGCACGTGTAAGTAATAAAAAAAATTTATTATTCCAAAAAAAAAAAAAATATTTAATAAATTTACATACACTGTAAAAAAAATATGCTGCTGTTCAAAATTTATCTTAAATTTTCATTAATTAAGTAGTGAATAATTTTTTTAGAAGTGTATAATTTATTTATTTGATAAAAAAAAAAATGATTTATTAATTAATTTTTTGCAAATAATTAAATTTTAAATTTAAAAAAGATAAGTTTTTTATTATTAAAATTAAATAAAAAAAAATAAATAAATTTATTGGTGTTAAATGTAAAGTTATAATTTGGCATTGATAAGATCCATAAATAATTTTTGTGTATTAGACCTTGGGTTACTTTTGATTTTTGAAAAATTTTTGGGTTTTTTAAAAACATTGCACCAATTTGAGGTATTTAAGTTTTCTTCAAACTGTTTCGGAAATTTTGTTTTCTTGATTTGAAAAAGGTACCTAAAACCTATGAAACTCAATTTAATAATTCAAAAAATAACCCAAGGTCTAATATACACATTTATTGGAAAAAAAAAAAATTAAGATAAATAAATAATATTTTTATGTATTTTGTCTCCTTTTTTTTTAATATACATTGCTAATTCAAAAAGTAAATAAAAGATTAATGTTATTTAACAAATAATTTTAATTTTTTTTAAATTAAAAAATATCTACACGTGTAAGTCTAATTATTTTATATATTTATTATTTATTTATTATAAAAAATTGGGAATACCGAGGTTAATATTAAATTATTTTTTAGAATAAAAAAAAAAAATAAGCCACTTGTGTTAATATTAGATAAACATTTTAACAATATTTACTAAAAAAAAAAAATTACTAAAAATATAATATTTTTAGAAATAAATAATGATAATAATAATTTTACCTCCAGCCAATGATAAAGTTGATTTGTCACTAATTCTTCTTCTAACGTGACCAGGCATACTAGGTAGGTTAGGTATGCCTAAACCACCTGGTATCGTTGATAAACCTGTTAAACTACTTAAATTTGGTATTGGTGGCATTGGTGAACCACCACCACCACTAACTGATGGTGGTAATTGTCCACCAGCTGGTGATCTTATTGCTGATGCTAACGCTGACATTGATACTGGTGATACTTGTGGAAAACCAGATAATGCTGATTGTAGACTCAATTTTTGTAAATTCTGAGGAAATATTGAATTTAAAAAACTACTACTTTTATTACTATTATTATTATTATTATTTTCTAATTTATTAATATCCTTTTTTTTATTTAATACAATCGGTGTTGAGGTTGAATTTACCGATTCTGAGGATGAAGAAGACGATGAAGTTTTTTGTTGTTGCTGTTGTTGCTGTTGCTGTGGTTCTGGTGATGATAATTGTTTTGACATATGTAAATGATGCATCATTGAAGTTAATCTATCTTTTTCTTTTTGTAATTGAATTTCTAATTGTGATACTACTTGCATTTGAACACGCGCTTGTGCTGTCGAACGATCATCCAACGTATGTTCTGTATTTAAATGTCTAAAGAAAAATATTTTTTAATAACCAAAAAATAATTGCTTTATAATAATATATAAAGCTTTTTAAAAAAAAAGGGATAAATAATCCTTAAAGTCTAAAGTTGTTTTTTTTTGAGCTTTTGTATTGCCACGCACATCAAAATTATTTTCCATAATCCTTTTTCCAACTGATTATATAAGAGGGGGAGAATTTTAACGTTAAAGAAGAGAAAAGCAGATTTTGAAGAAAGAAAAATAACCAAACCGAAGAATATTTTCTATATATAACGATGCGGTCGAGTGTCGTGAATATTAATGAGACAAAGGTAATTAGCTACTATCTCACTTGTTTCATTTCTTTATAAGTTCCTTTTTTTTAAAGGATCTTTTTTTTTATGAACCGTCACAAAATATATATAACATCAACCGATGAAAAGGGATTTTTTTTTCTGACGACAAGTCGTTGGTGATTACTAGGTTTTTGTTAATGGGGTTATACACTGTAATATAAGAAAGAAAGTACAAAGATGCTTTTTTTACTACAAGGATGAAATTGCTGACTTTTACAATTTTTTAAGGCTTTTTCCTCTCGCCCTTTTTATCTAAAAAAAAAGTACGTATGGCCGTTTTTTACCCTATTTATTGACAAAGCATAGAAAAATCTTTTGGTTAAACAGATTTTCTGATCTTTCTAAGGGTATTATAATTTATGATTAAGAAATTTTTTTACTTACTTTAAAAATGCTGGATAATCATCACAAATAACTTCACAACCTGGCCATTTACATACACCGTGTCCATATAGTGGGTGTATTTTATCTGTTATGTTATCTAATGTATTTTTATCGTCTAATTGTGTTGTACCATTTAATTCTAAATATAAATTTTGAAATTAATTAATATTAAATTAAATTTTATTTGATTTATTTTTTACCATTTTGATTAGATTTTGAATTTTGGTGTTCTGTATTATCAGAATTTTCATTTTTCCAGCCACCTGTATCTAAACCTAAGAATATAATTTATATAAATGAAAAATTAAAAAAATTAATTAAAAATGAAAAAAATTATTAACCAGAATTATTATGATTATGTGATTGTAAACCAAGTCCTTGCTGTAATAAATAATGTCTTTGTGTTATTTGTAATTGTTGTATTAATTGTTGCTGATGCATTGCTAATTGTTGTAATGGTGCTGATGCTTTTTTTTTATCTGATGTTTGTAATAAATGTGATTGTTGGATTAAATTTAATTGTAATTGTTCTTGTAAATGTTGCATTGCTTGTTCTAATTGTTTTCTTGTTAATTCTGCTAATTGATGCTGCTGTAAATAAATAAATTTTTTTTAAATCAATTTTTTTAAAATTGAAAATTAAAAAATTAAAAAATCACTTTGTTTAAGGAAAAATAGGAAGCTTGACTAGAAGCATGTTCAGCAGCAGATTCTTGATGATGTTGTTGTTGTTGTAAATACAAAGAATGCTGTTGCATAAATGTTTGTAATTGTGACGGGCTAAGAATATGTTGTTGTAATAATTGTTGCATTTGATGCAAACCACTTGCTGGACTAATCATCATTTGTGATGTCGTTGCCCCAGTATTAGTACCTGGTAATGGTACTTGACTGGGGTCGGGCGGTGAAGCCCTCTGAGGTGCTTGTGGACTTTGAATTGGACTTATTGGTTGTGAACCGGGTGCACCAGAACTCGGTTGCTGTGATTGTTGATTTATTATTGGTTGCTTTTGCTGGGTCATCTGTAATGATGATATCACTGCATTCCTATTATTAGATGGACTTAAATGTCCGTTATTTAATTGATCTTCTTGTTCAATTTCTTTTTCTTCTTTTTGCTGATGCTTTTTTAATGCTGCTAATAATTCGTTTGCCTGTAACAAAATACCTAAAATTTATTCGCTATTTTATTGTTTAAAAATATTTTTTTTCTTTAAATATAATAAAATTTAGACGTTAGAACGCCTTTAACGTAAGTTACTTAATGTTTATTAATATAGCATACTTTTTGATATTATATATGTTTTATTTATGATTAAAATAATAATGCAAATAAATGATAAAAATATATTTTTTTTGGCAATTCTTATTAAAATTATAACGTAAGTGTATGTATAAATAAAAATTATTTTTTAGGGGAATTTGAGGTAATTTGGAGCACTCTCACAGTGATAAAGCATTTATTGTTGATTTCAGAGAATATTTGTTAGCTAATTATTCGAATACTCTTTATGATATACTAAAAACAACAAAATAAATTTAAAACAAAAAAATTTACCGAAATACCCCAGCCACCCCTTTTATAACAATAATAAATATTTCCATTATTATTTTATTTATTTGATATTTTTTTAATATTATTTATAACATGTTTTTATTGTATAGTAAAAATATATTTATTTAAGCAAAATACGTACATACACACACGCACACACGTCAAAAAAACACAAATAAACAAACATTCCATATGCTTAAAAAAAAAGAAATAAGTTGTTTTTTTTCTTATAGTAAATGGAAATTCTTTTAGAATTCAAAATTTATTCAAGATTATATAAATACAAATTTTTTTTAGTGTTATTTGGATTGTGTGTAGGGGAAAGTCGGATGTAACGGGGTATATCAAGTATTTTAGGTGTATTGACTTTAAAGTTGTTGGTTAATAAATAAACAAAATTTTATCTGAGTTTAGGAATTTTTTATTCAACAAAATTATTTGGATGTTTTAATAGAATAATCACAGCGAATTATAACAATATTCTGTTGAATTAAAGTTCAAAGAAAAATCGTTTCCAAAAATTGTACAGATGCTCAAAATTTTGGTACTTTTTGGGCAAGTCTAGGCAGGACCGAAAAATCAGCCCAAATCGACCTTTAAACTGTAAACTTATATAAATTTAGGAATAAAAATTGAATTTTTTAAAAAAACCTTCAATTGAGACCTAAATTTCGCAAACAAATAATTAAAATGGGACGATAAAAAAATTTTAGAATTTGGAGCTTGCAAAAAATTTTTTGAACCCAAAAAATCTATATTAGTCAATTTTGATCAGAATTTTAAAAATTGGTCATTTTTGACCAAAAATAGTCACTTATTTCACTCACTAAAACCCCATTAACAGAATATTATTCAACGACTTTTTTCCTAAATGCAAAAAATAGACTTTTTGCTTATAATTTGAATTTCTTTATTAATTCCGTCAATAATTATAAAAACTGTATTCTTTAATTATAACGGTGGTTTAGCCATAAATTTAAAGATATTTAAAAGATCTGCTAAAGTAAATTAAAAATGTAAAACTAATACTATATATATATATATATTATTCATTTATATAAAATTATTTTAATATCTTTAAAAGTAAAGTTTACGTATTCTGAAGCTAAAATAAGAGAAAATCCTTATTAATTTAGTATCATTGTATGTGTGCAAATAAGTTAGTAAGTATAAGAACTCTAAGTATAACACAGTATGGTGCATAAAAAATGAGTATGAGCTTTATATATTTTTTTGAGGGGTAGATTTTATTCTAATAAGATAAAATAATAATAATAATAATAATAAAATGTTAATTTTAATATATAAGAGTTTATAAGAATTTTAGATTTGTTTAAAGTTTTCAAACTTTTTGTATTATTAACAATATTGATCTTTATCTAATGTTATATATATAAAGTAAACTATATCATCATGATGAGTAATTTTGAAAAGCTTTTTATTCCCTATATTGTAAAATGACGTCTATGTTTGTACAGTGAAAATTTTCAAGGGATATACCTACGATATCTCTTTTTATTGTAATTAATAAAATCCTTTTTAGTTTTCTCGATTTTATATATCTTTTACATTTTTCTGTATAAATAATACTTTTATATATATCATAAATACATTATTACTTTTGTTTGTTTCTATTCTAAATTACCATATACTTATACTTTTTAAGTTTGTTTTTATTTTAGAGATTTCTATGTAAATTTTATATATGAAACTTTTTTTATGAGAGATCAATTGGTTTTATGTAATTTATGTACAAGGATTTATTTTTTTTATTTAAATATGGAGAATTTTAGATTTTTTCACCCGGGTAGAAATTATATACCGTAATACGTTCGGCCCATATTAGGCTTAATCTTAGCCCTGATTGGGCAATGTAAATTAGTTTTCAAATGGGTAAACATTTTTCTACAGTTTAAGATATTACCTGGGTAGAAATTACATACCGTAATATTTTTGGCCCATATTAGGCTTAGTCTTAGCCCTGATTGGGCAAAATTAAAATATTTTTCAAATAGGTAAAAATTTTTCTACAGTTTAGCATAAGAAAATTTTTACAGTAAGAAAAAATTCTGTTTTTTATTAAATTCAGAATTAGCAGATTTGAAACACAAACCCCAAAAAAAAGTAAAATAAAATTACCATAAATAATAAAATTAGTCAAAAATATTCTTCATCTTAGAAAATCATACCCATATGTACAATTAAGTGTCATAAAAAGCATTGTTATTTATGCATGTAAATATGACATTTTCTTGTATACGTATATAATTCGAAAGAGAGTGGAGAAAATTTAAATTATTTTATATACACATTGGTGTGTATAAGGGGTTATAATATGCAAATGTTTTATTTGCTAGCAATTATGTATGTTCATGAGATGTAAAATTTTCTACCTTTATTCTATTTCTTATCATTTTATTATTTTTCTTTTTCTTTTTCCTTTTTTTTATTATCAGTGTTTAGTCAGTCGTTTATTTTAAAGAAAAAAAAATTTCTTTTTTTTTGGTCCCTTGAGAATTTAAAAAAAAATATGATTAAATAAGTGTTTTCTTTATCCCTTTAATTTTAGTAATTAATATTATTTTAATAAGTGTTTTTCTTTATCTTATTAATACTTTTTTTTTTAATTTATTAAAAAGCTCTAAAAAAAAAAATTTCTTTTTCTTAAACAAACATTTTTTCTTCTTCGAATTTTCAACACAATTGTATTAAAGCCAATCAAAAATATACTTGTCTATGTTTTGTTGACGTTTATCATAATATTTTAATATTAAATCGTATTATAAAAAAAAAAAAATACTATTCAGTCATGCGTTTTTTTGAATAATCAGAGAAATTTTCTTTATACGTGTTATATTTTTCACCAACCCTCGCGGAATATAAATTATTATTTTTTTTTTGGCTGGATGTATGTTTTGTTTAAAAAATATATATATTTTGAATTTAATGAATTTCTTATAGTTCTCTTCCCTAAATATTTATTTTTTTTATTTAAATTTATTTGATTTTTTGAATTTTTATTCTTTATGTTTTTAGGAACGATCACAATATAAAGTGGAAAAGATAAAATTGTGCTTTGTGAGTTCGTATATTTAATTTTATTTTACTAATGTGGTTACTAATGTCTGACTCTAAAAATATAAGGAAAGATATTTTAACCCTTAGCGCTGCCGCGGACATATTGTGCCACTTGATATCCATCAATTTTAATTTTTATAGAATTCATTTTATAATTAATTTTAGTTGGGTTGAATATCTAAAAACAAGAGATTTTAGGCCTATTTCGCAGACAAAACTGGCCACTTTGATAAAAAAATTTATTATTCGAAAATCATTTGTTATTTTTTATTCAAAAATTATACCCAGGGTTTTTTGAGGTTGCTGAATTCAAAAATTAACCTACAAAAATTATAGCATTTGATCTAAGGGCTAAGAATCCTTAAAAATATTTTTTGAAGGGTTGTTGGTCAAAATTGACTATAAAACTAAAATACTGCTAGTTTTTAGTCCGAAAACGATTGTTAAATCAAAAATTCTATGAAAATTAATTTTGACATAAAATTTAATTTAATTTTCATTAAAAATTACGCGACTTAAATAATTAAAAAATTTCAGCCCAAATTCGGCAAAAACCTTAATTTCGGGTAAAAAATTATACCAAATCTGATAGAAACTGACAAAATCAAACCTTATTTTATTCCAGGGATAATGCAAGAATATTTATAATAATCAAATTTTTTCAAGATTTAATAAAAATTCATACTCTTTTTTATAATCAAAAGTAATAAATCAAAATTAGTTTGATAGCCGAGACACGCGTCAACGCGAATTTCATCTTAAAAAAAGTAAGCAAAACTTTAATTATTATTCAATCAATAAGTAAAAAAAAAAAAAGTACCCATAAAATTAAAACCCTTTTTATTTCAATTTTAACCCTTTTCCTAAAAAAAATCCGTCGTTTAAGAAATTTAATAAAAGTCAATTAAAGTACTTAATTAAAATAAAAAAAGAATTATTTTATCGACACTTTATATTTTAAAACAATTGAAAATGTACTCGAAAAAGCTTTTTAAAAATCATAATAAAAAAGCAAATAATTCTTCATTGTGGTTTAGAAAAAAAATACGAATAAAAAAAAAGTGTATAAAGTGTATTATAGATAAATGTTATCGGATATATTTTGTACTGCACTTGATATCTATTAATAAAAAACTGCACTTGTTTGATTTTTCATTTTGCATCTCTCTAAAAAAAAATGGATTGCTCTTTATTGATATGTTTTATATATTGTAACTTTTTTTTTATGCTTTTCTGTTTCAAGTATTTAAAAGTGTGTAAAGAGAGGATTTTTTTTTTGTTAGTTTAAATTGGTTTTTATTGGATGTAAATTTGTTAAAAATTCGATAAATTTTTATTTAATCTGTTTTTTATTGACCTAAATATTTGGTAATTTGAATATTTTTTTTTTGAAAAATTAATAATTATTTGTTTGACTGCACAAAGTAATTGCTATAATTGCTTTATATACAATAAGCTGATTATTTATACATTTTTAAAAGAAATAATTAATAACGCTTTGTTGATTTAATTAGAAAGTATAAATGGTAAAGTACACGTGTATATTTCCTGAGATTTTAAATTATATAAGATGAAGGAAATTGAATGGTTTTGATGAATTCAGTCAATTGTGATTTTGGAAGCAATTTTGTTAGAGTTGTTAGTTTGAATTTTAGGGTTTTGATTCATAGAGAGACGTAAGCAAGAATATTTTTGGTGCTTTGTTTTTACTTTTTAATGCAAAAAATTTTTTTAAAATTAGGTACCAGATCCAAATAATCGACTAAAAACGGTATTTCTAAAACTAGCACTTTCATAGAAAAAAATGAAATACTACGTCCAAAAAAAAAAATTAGTGTTTTTTTATTTTTTCAAAAAATTAATTTAGAAAATTATGAATTATAAATATATCACAAAACACGTTAATTAATCATAACCTTAAAATAAATTTGTCATAATAAAAATAACAGCATGCATATTACGGATAGTACTAATTATGGAATAAGACACGACAAAAAAATCTTATTTATACAGTACAAAAAAAAAACGAATTTTAATTACAAAGAACTACTGAAGCAAAAAATAATATGAAATTCCTTCATACTACTACGTGTGTATAAAATAGATATAAATTTAGAGAAGAAATAATAAAATATTTATATAATTTTCTTTATGTTGAATTCTTTTTAAAATGTATATTAGACTTTTACTTATTTTGAATTTTATTTTAATTTTCAATATTTTAGTAGTTGGCTTTTATAAATTCTTAAATGGCTGAAAATGAAAAATTTAAGTTTTTTGTTTTGGTGTTTTGAGACCATCTATAGAAAATTTCTGGCTATTTTTTTTTTGGTTATGATTTTCTAAAATATTCGATGATTCAGAGTTCCCTAAATACCATGTCAACTAAACTGCAAGACCTTTTTAGATTCAAAGTTTCTGAATTTTCCAAAAAATAACCCATGCTCTAATATACCCACCTCATATCATAAATCTTCTAATTTATTTTGTATTTATATTATAATTTTCA
Source organism: Anagrus nilaparvatae (assembly GCA_022575985.1). NCBI lineage: Eukaryota > Metazoa > Arthropoda > Insecta > Hymenoptera > Mymaridae > Anagrus > Anagrus nilaparvatae. The sequence continues at coordinate 6,260,172 of JAKSXM010000287.1, forward strand.
CAAGTTGACTTAACAAATTTTTATGGCTACACATATACACCTATATTTAGAGTAAAGAAAGTAATGTTTTATATAAATACACCTATAACGTGTGAATACATGCAAAATCTCATACGTCTAGCATTTGTTATTTTTAGATTTATTTAAAATTCACCGACAATAATACATTTTCTTAAATATATAAATGTCTCAACAAAAAGAAAAAACCTAACAAAAGCATAATAATAATAATAATTTGTCTTCTATGCATGTAATAATAACCAAACACAATCAAAATAGCTGAATTTTTATTTTCAAGGAAGGGGACAGTCGATTACAAGTTGTTAATGAAAACCAAACAAAAAATTACTATATTGAGAGAAAGAAAGATCCCTTAAGGCGCTCTTTCAGCATTTTTTACCTTCTTTCTGTTGTTATACTTATCCCAAGAGTCCGCATCTGTGTTTTATAGAGAAAAAAATCGACTCTACTGGCTTATCAAGCTTTCTTTTTCTCCCTACATAGTTTTTTTTAAAGGGTATTGTTTGTTACGAAAAGAGTATTAATTGCTAGTGAAAATTTTCACGGCCTTTTTTTTTATAACTCTTTCTTCCCTAATTTTTTATTAAATTCTTTTAAGGAGGAAAACAAGAGTAAAGGTTAATCTCAGTTTCGTCCTTTTAAATATTAATAATTCAGTATCAATTAAAAAACTGTTTATGTATTTTCATCTTACTTTGTAAATGAGCAGTGATGTATATAAAAGATAAAATAAAGAAAACTTTTTTTCTTTTTGGGTTTGATCATGAAGAAGAATACTTTTTTATTATATATAAATACTGTCTCTTACTCATTCTTTCTGTATTTTAGCTTTCTCTGTTATATTGAAAATCGACATGAATAATGCAAAGATTATTTTTTTCCCCTTTAGTTTTTAAAAAAATTCCCCACAAAGGGATGCCATGTAACGTAAAAATATTTTATTGGCGACAGGTGTCTCTACATTAATATTTTTTGTAATTAAAATAAAAAATTAAAGAAATTATTGAATGAAAAGATTGAGGTCTTAAAAAATTGCTTGGGTATTACTTTAAAAATCCCTTTTGTACTTTTTTACAACTGATTTTTTTTTCTCTCATCTACTTTTATCTTAACTCTTGATTATACGATTAAGGGATAAAATACAAGGTCTTTTTACTTGGAAAATTATCCAATTTTTTTTTTTAAGGAGTTTTAATATATATTTAAAAATCAAAAGAAAAATAAAAGTTTTTATATATTTAAAATAAAGGCGAATATATATTAAAGTCGCGCCGTTGCGGAACTTTTATTCGATTTCGCGACGCGTGATTATCATATTTTTCCCATAATGCCACTGTTTTTTTTTTTTTTTTGAAGAAACACATGACTTTTTCTTCTAACTCAATATTATATATTATCAAGTTTTTTTTTATCGTTTATTGTTCGAATATTTTAAAAGAATGACGTGAACACGTTTAACATTTTTTTACAGTAACACTTTATTTTCTTTATTTATGTTTAATATAAAATATATTTTAGAGTATAATATTTAAGTTTTTTTTTATGTGCTTAGGCTTTCATAAATATTATTAACAATCTGATATATTCTCATATTAGAGTTTAAAATTTTTTGGCATTTTTAGATGGAGTTTTACTACTTAAAAATCTGAATTTTAATTTGTTTTCAGTTATTGAGATAAATGAATTCAAATTTGTATTGTAAATTATTTGGTTAAAAATCGCTTAACAAAATATTTGATTATAGTAATTACAAGATATTTGGCAATGGTAACCATAATTTGGTTATCATGTCCAGACTTTTCTCTCAGTTTTCTTTTGGCTAATTTAAAGAGATGTACGACCCAGAGCCCCCTAGACAATTACCCCAATACGGACGGCAGTCCTCCCCTAGAAAATTTTCCAACTTGACAATGCAAAAAATGATCATACAAATTGTGTACTCGATGGCAAATCCCCCTTCTGAGGATTCACTTGGGAGAGGTAACCCCCACTAGTTAAGTCCACAATAGAAAAAGGAAATAGTTAGAATATTATTAGCAGTTAAACGGGAAAATATTTTTACACGGGAAAACATAAAAGATAATAAATAAACTGCTTTCGGTGGGTTTCCAGGATGGCAAATTTCCGGGGGGCAAAAGGCTACTATTTAAAAAAAGAAATCTAAAGTCTAAAACTAGCCAGTAAAAAAAGTTCCAAAGATATTTTGACTAATTCCGCTGAAACTACCCATACTAACCAAATGTATCTTTAAAAATCAGTAAATTACAAAGAGTTTTTCACAAAAAAAAGTAAGTGTTGAAATATACAAGTATTACATACATTATAATATATGGAACATTATACTACAAAACGTTTTTTTAGGTTATATATATCCATAATAATGGGTTTGATCATAAAGATAAAAAAGAAAATTGTATTGGATACAAATATGTATACGAAAAAATTTAAAACCATTTATTTTTATGAGATTTTTCTTTTTTTTTTATTCAATTGTAAAAAGGTTAATAAATAATTTTTATCTCAAAATGTATATATCTACACATTATTCAATACAATTCAAATCATTTGGGAACATTTATTTTTTATGTTTATGTTATATATTTTTTATTTATATTTTAATATCATTGCTGATTTTATTGATTCAATTTTTTTTTTCTTTTTTTTTGCTTTTAATAAAATTTATTAGTATATGGGAAAAGTATTACAATAGCAATAATATTTGTATTTATTGAATATTGGCAATGGAATGTAGTTATTTTTATAGGTTATGTTTATTATTGAATTAATTTTATTAATGTAATTGAAAATTTGGAAGTTATGTTTGCATTATTTATTATGAAAAAAATTTTCTCGCAAGTGAAATGTGTTTCTAAGACTATATAAATTGAACAAATCATCAAATATTTTTGAATTTATTGAACAAATGGAATAATTCTATCTTTAATTCTAATAATTATTCCATTTGGTCAATAAATTCAAAAAATATTCTATAAATTAATAAAAATGGAAAATAGAAGCAGTGATAATATTCAAGAACAACTCATAATGTAAATCATTACTCCAGTAATTTACGGTTTAGGGTGTTTAGTTACAGGTCGTCATGAGCTTTGATCTTTTATAGGTTTTTTGGGTTGCTGATCACGAATTCTGGGGTACTTTCTGGGAGAAATGGGTGGAACACCCTTTAATTTGCAAAAACTACCCTTAAAAAAGGGTATTTTTTATGTGTTTGCAATTTGAGTGTCCAGATTTAGTCCACATGGGTTTTCTGGGTCATTGATTACAAAATTTGGCGACCTTTTTTTGAAAAATTAATATTTCACCCTTTGAATTAGCAAAAACTATCCCTAAAAGGAACATTTTTGTTATTTTCGCTTTTTCACTAGTCCAGGTTTTGTTTACATGGGTTTTTTGGGTAGCTGATCACGAACTTCAGATTCGAACTTAAAATTTGCAAAAACACGAAATACATAAAAAATTCATTTTTTAGGGGTTGTTTATAATTTGAGGGTTAAGCGCATTTTCTAGACATGACCCCGAAGTTTGTGATCAGCGACCCGAAAAACCCGTTACCAAAGCTCATGACAGCCAATAACTAAACACCACCCCCCCTCCCTTAGTTATTTATAATTTAAAATTTTCTTGGCTAGATAGAAAAAAGATAATATTATTTTGATATATAGGCCCGAGGTGAAAAGGACCCAAAAATAATTAAAATTTTTTAAAGGCATTTATCACCAGAATTTATCAAAAAAATTGTAATTCAATTTTCATAATCATTGACAGGCTGCTCTACTTAAATTTTGTTAAAATTTTTTTTTTAGTAGAAAGTAGAAACTCTGATATTTATTTTAATACGTATTTTGCAATTCAAGCAAAATTCAAGCAGATCATCCTAACAGTAACCAACAAGCAAAAATAATTTCTTTGTTAAAAATTGTTATTTTATTGACGTTTATATTTTTTTAATAAATATTTATATTATTTGTCATATCCGCAATGATAAATTATTATTTTTTCTCGCTTATATTTACTATAAATTAGAATGTACGAATCATTTCAGATACCTACAACTTATTCATAAATAAATAATTTTTTTTTATTTATCTTAAATTTTTTTTTAGACTAAAAAAAACTGTTTATTAAAAAATAAATTCCCCTTCTTCAAAAGCAACAACAACAATAATTTACTAAATAAACAGTGTTAAAATTTGTTATTTTTCTTTAAAAAAAATTTTTTTGGTTTCATCAGCCATTAACAGTCACACACAACAACACAAAGATGAGTAAATTTATATATCTTAAAAAAATAAACACAAAAGATTATTGCACAACTAAAGATACACATCTCAGTAAATACCAAATTGTAACGGATTATTTGTACACACTCAAGAGTTCTTACATTTGTCCTTTTTAGAAATTTTTTAAGGATCAGAATAATACACTGCTTATACGTTTCTTATCTTTTATAAAAAACTAAGTGTGTAAACCTTATAGGTTATGTGTAAAGAAAAAAAGGTTATATCCCATCCCCTTTCAGGCAACAAGTGATAAAACTAAGAAAAATTGGGCAGTTTATATGCAGGACCTTGTGTGTTACTTTCGAGATATGTATATTTTATTATTAGTTTTTCTTTTTATATTAACTTTTTTTTTAGGCTTCCCCTTTTTTTCTTTCTTAACAGTCATAAACACATAACTAGCCATCTGCATGAGTAATAAGCACGTTATTGAAATTTTTTTCGATAAAAACTATTTTTGCATATAAAGGTCCAGGAGAAAAACAACACCTTGGATGTCCATTAAAATGGTAACACATGTTAAGATTATTTCTGTTATTTTATGCCATCACTCAGTTTTTCTATATTTTCTTTTATAAATTATCTTTAATTTAATACACCTGTGTGTGAGTGTGTTTTTTTTAAGAAATATTGATATTCAACATAAATTTGTATAAAAAAAAGCTTCTTATTTTTATGTGATAAACGTATTTATGTGTTAGTGTAGAAATATTAATAAGAGAGGTCAAGTAAATAAACAGCATGCAATTTTTTATAAAAAGACACTTTTTCTTTTTCTCTCTGTAGTGTATCACACTTTTTTAAATCTCTTTTTTAAATTTTTAATGATTTACAGTCTGGAAATGTTTTACTTGTGTGTGTGTAGTATAATGTACAGTTTTTTTTTATTTTTCTTTATTTACTACAAATTTATGAATTATGAACGTTTTTATATGGGTTAGTCTGGCTAATTTGAACGTTTCTTTGTTTTTTGACTGTAGGTGGTATTTAATAGGAGCACTGTAAAAAGTAGCTTTCTTATATTAACAAAAAAATTAGAACATTTTCGAAAAATTAGTAAATTTTTGAAAAAATTTGTAAATATTCGAAAAAAATCGTATATTTACTAAATTTAGTATATTAACAAAAAATTCGAGTATTCTCGATTTTTTTTTTGTGAATCCGCAAGAAAAATTGATAATTTACAATTTAAATTCACAAAAAAAAATCGGGGATTCTCGAATTTTTCGATAATATACTTTTATTGAATATTTTCAAAAATTTTTGAAAATTCACTAATTTTTCGAAAAAATTCAATTTTTTTTGTAAATCTAAGCAAAGAAGTTACTTTTTACAGTGAGGCTACAAAATTGGGTAAAATTGAAAGTTAATAATATAGAAAATTGACTTATCAAATAAAATTTGGCAATCGCCCTAAATTACTTTTGTTAGTAAAATTCACAATGGTGTACCAAAAACATTAAAAAATTCAATAAAACCAACCATAATCAGATAAAAATCAGTCTTATCAGTAAAAAAATTACATTATTCTCAGCACCACAATTAAAAAAAGTGTATACGATTTTAAAAATAATTATATTTGTACATAATACCATTTTCTAGTAAAACTCGAATCGATAAACGTGTTTTTGTTTATTCATACAATAATCATAATAATAAGTATGAGCATGCAAATAACATTATTTTTTTACAATGAGTAAATATTACGGGTTTGTGTAATATATCTAATCTATACGACAATTTTATTTATTATTATTATGGCCGAGACGTAGGTTTAATTATTTGGTTTTATGTAGGTTGAGGTTAAAAAAATTAAAATTTTTTGATTATTTGTGATTTTTGGAACTGATTTAATAGGTAGCAGAATTTAATGGAGTGAAAAATATTATAGACTTGTGGGTACTACTTGTGGTGTAGTTTCGTATAAAAAGTAAATCCGATTACGGAAATTAAACATTTTGGTTACCACAAGCTTTTTTTTATTATTTAAATAGGAGATTTTTTAACTGGGGTATTAAGCAAATTTTTTGTGAGGCACTGATAAATAGAGTGTTTTAACACCAAGCTAGTGTCTTTTTTATACAGTGGGGCAATTTTGGTCAAATTCGAACATTCACAAGGGGTCATTTTAAAATTAATACTCGCAAGTGAATTGGCATCGAAAATTTTAATAATTCCTTAAATCTGGTCGTTTTTCAGTGAGTGAATGTCCCATAATTTCTGTCAAGTGACTGTAAAGAATCAAGAACTAAAAATCTTGTGCTCAGCTACTTACTTTCGTACATTTTTTTCTTAAACTCCGTAATCAAAGCTTAACATTAAAACCCCAACAAATTTTAGTGCTTAATAAGTCAACAAATTTTTCTAAATACAACATTGATAGTCATAAAATAAACAATAAAAAAAAAAGTTTCGTAATAAAATAAAAAAAAATATTTCATACACAAGATAACATAAATATATTTTTTTGGTTCTTAAAACTTAAGATATAAAAGAAAGAAAAGTATTATACATTTATTTTAAATTGACCCCAAAATAACTAAATTTTGTTTTACATAATCTAAGTTTTCTTTTTTTTGTCTATAAATGTACGTACATATAAAATTTGACATAAAAAAGTATAAAGAAAAGTTTTTTTTATTTATTTTTTCTTATTTTCAAGTGTTATAGAATAAATGTAAAAAATTCACATACATTCTTAAAATGTACTTCTTTTTTTATGATTATATTTTGTATTTTTTTTTCTTCGTGATTTGATTAAAACCTATAAAAGTAGTTGATAAAAAAAAGGGTTCATTTTTTTGTGGTTTAAACCTCTATAAAAAAATAAGAAAATTTATTTAAAATTGAATTCTTGGATTTTTTTTTCGAATTTTTTTAATATTGTGTGCTTTTATTGCTTTATGGGTTCGGAGGAAAAGTTTTATTAAAATATTTTTTTTTTTTGGTTTTCGATCAAATAAATTATTCATGGATTTTGTTTTATTTTTTATGTGTCATGTTGGTCATGTGTAATATTTTTTGCAAAGTCATTTTTAGACTGATGTTTTTGATTCATGCTTGTTTTTTTCTTAATTTCTTGTTAGGATATTAATGTCAATTACAGACTCGTTTTTTAGTTATATGATATTATTTGGGAGTATGGACCCTTCTGCTAGTGTTTCGTGTCAATATATTTATTTACAGCATGTAAACATTGAAATTAGAAAGTGTGGTAAAATCTAGACAGCCAATTAAGAATATCCCAGGTAAAAATATGAAACTATCGTAAATTGAGTTAAAAAATTGTATTGAAATCTTTTTTTATCTTGAATGCTTTAGTTGCCCCCAAAAAACTGGTTTTGGGAGAAGTTAAAAAGTCCAAAAATCGCTTTTTTATTAGTTTTAGTGGAAAAACTAAAATTTGTCGCATTCAAATTTTTATAAGATTCTGAAAAACCTATTTAGTTTTTATTCCTTAATAGTATGTTAAGTATCAAGGGAGTAAAAGTTTTGGTTTTAGCGTGATCATAATCACGAGAGCTTGGCGAAGCCAAGCATGGGAGGTATATGTTCACGCCAGTGCCTAAAGTTTTTCTTCCATGGTGATTATAATATTTTTTACCTACCAAGGTGTAGAACGAGTGCAGTATCTAGACAAGTTTTGCGCACGAGTTTCACGCCCGGAAGGGGAAAAAATGGAGTTTTTTTGCTTTAAATTACACCTAACCCTCCTGGAACTCCTTTTAGAGGGACAAAAAATGCTGCAATTTGAAATGGCTTTATTTTTTGGTCAAAAATTGTCTCTGCCAAATTTAAAGTTTTTAGCTCGACTTTTAATTTTTGCAAATTTTTACTGGAACAAGGAATTTACTGGACTTTGAGGGTTTTGCGAAGTTTTAAAAATAGCGTATTTTCGCAATTTACAACTTTTCTATGAGGCTGATTTTACAAACGCCGTAAATAGGGGTCTAAACCGCAAGCGTAGCCGCAACGCAATGCGCACAACATAACGCGCATGTGCACAAACGAAAATCGTGTTGTGCGCACTGCGTTGCGGCTGCGCTTGCGGTTACGAGACTCATTTACGGGGTTTGTAGAAACAGCCTTAAGGCCCCATTTACAAAAGCCGCAAAAGGGGGGCGCAATCGTAAGCGCAAATGCGACGTAATACGCAGAAACCATTTTCGGTCTCTACGCATTGCGCAGCATTTGCGCTTGCGTTTGTGCCCCCCTTTTGCGGCTTTTACAGATGGGGCCTAAAGCATATTAAACGACTTTTTACTCTCCCAGGCGTAAAACTCGTGCATAAAACTTGTCATGGAATTTTCTGCATTCGTTCTACACCTTGGTAGGTAAAAAATATTGTAATCACCATAGACGAAATACTTTAGGCACTAGTGTGAACACGTCTCACTTGTGCTAAAGCTCACACTAGCGCTAAAATTTTACGCCCTTGATACTTAATATACTATTACAATTTTTGTGCTGAAGCCAAAAAAACGATTTTCGAGTTTGAAACGAAACGATTTTAAAGTTTGGGCAAAACGGCACCAATCAATGTATTAATTCCATCAAACTCCATATTTTAAAACTTATTTCCTTTAGTATAAACTTTTTTTTTGTCATTTATTGAAAAACGTAAAAATTATGCAAATCAATTTAAAACTCACTTTTTTCTAATAGATAAAGAAGAGGTTAAAAGGCTTTAAGTTATCACGAAATAATATTTAATAAAAGGACACATAAATTAAAAATATGCCTAAATTAACAATATCGTATAAACTCGTATGGTCGATTTCGTCGGTTATTAAATTGACCATATCTACTTATAATCCATGCATTTGAAGTATAAATTTTCTATAGAGAAAGAATGGAAAAAAAAACCTACAAAAAATTCCAATTATTCCTTTATTCGTATATTATTTTTGTCTCCTATTTATTTGCTTTTTTTTATTTTCTTCAAATAAATGAGAAAAATAATGAAAATTGAGAATATAACAATGAACACGCATACAATACACGCATATAATATGCCAATTAAACACACACACACACATTTATAGATTTGATTTATTTAAATGATGTAATTTTTTAATAAAGTGAACTTTTGACTTAGTGAATATTTATATACTCTAAATAAAATGTAAATATAAATAGACAAATATATATAAATCTCATTGTATTTTCTGTATTTTAATGTACGAAAATTGGCAAAGATATTTTAGTTTATTCTATTTTAAGATATAATTATGTATGTATTTGTAATATAATGTCTTTTTAACAAAACTATTAAAATTTTATTCTAAATAATAATAAAACAGTAGGTGTGTGCGGTTACCCGAAAATTATGAGATTTCTGTGCACGAAATTACCCATGTTTCCCCTATATATTTTATATTTCTTAAAAATATAATAATTAAAAAATTGTTTACTTATGTTGTTTATTATTTTGTTGAGTGCATGTAAATTAATACGAATATTGATAAGATATAAATAAGGAAATTAATATTGTTTACTTTAAATACACATGACATAATAAGAAATATTTAAAATTTTATTTATAAATAACAGAAGATTTTTAAATTTCTTTGTTTTATCGTTATTTTTTATTGATTAATTTTTTTTATTTTATATTAGGTTGGTAGTTTGTAAAATCATTTTCAGGTCATAAAAAATAATATGCAAATTATGAACCTAAAAAATTAGGATATTAATGGAAAAGTATCTTAAAAGATTTTTTTATCTTCAGTTTTCAAAAAATCTTTACTTTCTAAGGGACAGCCTAATATGTAACACAGAATTATTACAAAATTACATATTAAGTAATACAGTAAATAAAAAAATATATCAAAAAAATAAAATAAAAAAACCTTGAATTTATATTAAAAATATAATATTAAAATATTCCAATTAATTATTTATTCAGAGTATTTTATTTGTAAGTGTTATTTTAAATTTTTTTTCAAAGAATGATTGAAAATTTGTTGAATTTTTAATTTTTGATAAAAATACTTTTCATAGAATTTTTTTAGGAAAATTTTGTAATAAAATAATCAACAGTACTGTCATTTTGGGTTACTAAAATTGGGGTATTAATAGTATTTGAAATTCGTTATCAATTCTAATTTTAGATATTTGGAACGTAAATTTCTATTGATCATTTGAGACAATTAGGGTAAAAAACGTGGTTAAATATAAAAAATTCCAAAAAATGTGTCCAGATTTGGATTTTGCCTACTATTTTAGATGAATCATTTTCATACTTTAAATCTCAAATCAAAAAATTAAATCAAGTTTACTAAATGCATGTTACATAAAAATTTGATTAATTTTAACAATTTTTGAACATTTCAAAACCATCAAAGTATTAGAACATTGACCTAAGATCCAAAATGTCCAATAAAAACCAAAATTCGAAATCAAAATTCATTTAATTCTCTGTGTACATTTAAAGTAACAAAAGAAACAAATTCAAAAATTAAAAATTAATAATTCAACTAAATTTGATAAAAATGTTAATTTTTTATTTCTCAAGAATAAACTGTTTACCAGACACACAAAAAAAATTTTTTTTTACACGTGTAGGACTCTAATATTTACTTTAATTAATCTAATTTACAAAAAAATAAAATTTAATAAATCAATCATATTTAATCAGACGACTCTTTTTTTGTAAATTTTTAATTTAATTTTAATTTGACGCCACTTATTTAAATAATTTAATTTTTTTTTGTGAGTAAGGAAAAAAAAAGAATTTATTTATTATTTTTTTTATTATTTGTTTGTTTATTATTTTAATGATAAAAAAATGTAATTAAAAATTTATTTTTTATTTGAAATTGTTGTGTTTTTTTTAAGAAAAGCAATTAAATGTGATAAAAAATATATTTTTTACAATTTATTGTCTGAGAATAATACGAAGGTAATTTAATTTAAAGTCAAATAAAAATAGTATATTTTGCAACAGGTTAATTACTTAAAATTAAAGGTCCTAGCTTGAAAAATTAACGCACCAAAATTTTCGTAAACAACTAAGTTCCAATTTTTCATGAATCGAAAACGATAAAAAAATTTCACACAAACTAATCATCACTTAAATTAAATACACAAAATACTAATTGTAATTAAAAAAAAAAAAAATTTTGATTTAACGATCAACCAGATCATTATAAATCATCATTAAAATAATAAGTAGATACCGGTCGAGTACGGTCAGACACTCGAATGGGGGAGGGGGGTATTTTTTTGGGTTCACACATTTATCTATTAAACTTAAAGTTACTTACTAAAAAAAAAGTTATATATGAGAAAGAGAGAGTGAGAGAGAGAGAAGTGGGATTGAGTATGTAAGTGGGGGGAGAGAGAAAAAGTAACATATATAACAACTCACTCTCATATAAAGTACCTACTGATGAAAATCCATATATGAGGATCACTATACTCTCAATCACTAATTTTTTTCTTAATTATCACATATTTTATCACTGATTCAAAAAAAATTAGCACATTAAATAAAAACACACGATATTTATCAACCGGTATATATTTATTCCTTGTTGTCGCGAATCCTATAACACGTCGTACTGTTCTGATATAGTTTTCAGAGGGTTTTAGCTTTATGCTGTATACAATATTTATATATATATATTTAGGTTTTCTTGTTGTTGTGGAGATGCCTGGTATTTTACCCCTTCCTACATAATATAATTTTTAGTTGTGTCTCGTTTCTGCTTATAAATACACATACCTATAAATATATATATATAACACAAAACAAGAGATACAACATTTTTAGTGTAGTTGTAGTAGTGGGAGAGGATGGAGAGAGAGAGAGGTTTTTATTATATAGATATTGCGCCGTCGCCTTTTCCTCAACACCGATGCTGCTGTGTTCTGTTTTGCTGTTTGTCCCGATACACATGTACATATATATATATATATATATAACTCCTCTCTACCTCTTTACTCTTGTTGTACTCTCTTTATGGTTCCCTCTCTGTATTATATTTTAAGAGGCGGGACCAGGAAAAAGGTGTATACTAAATATTTTGTTGCAAATATATATATATATATATTTGGTATCACTTTAATAATAAAAATATATATAATTTTATCATCAGCTTTGTAAGAATTGATATAATATTTATAGATTTATTTATATCTAAGAGGGGATTTTTCAACAAGGACGCGCCCACGATGCTGTCCAATAACAAACGTCTTTTAAATGTGTACCAGGTTTATATATATTTATATATAAAATGTTTTTATTTTCTTTATAAAATATATATAGAAAGATAGAGAGAGATAAAAAATAAACAGTATTAAAATAAGAGAGACACCTCCCACCTGTGTATTATATGCGCAGTTGTTTATAGGAGTAAAATTGGAGAATAAGGATTGGCTAACGTTTTGTACGATAAGGGACACCTCCTTTCCTATATATATATTTTTCGAGAGAAAACTTACTACTACCTATACCTATCCTACCTATCTAACTTGATGTTTTAGCAAAAAACAGCCAGAGAAATGGAAAGAGGAGAGGAATTGTAAGAGTACCCTAGGAAACCTGCGATGGTGTGTACTGCTAAACAAGTGTATATATGTTTAAGGATTTTTTTTTTTTTTATTTTGTTGTGGAGTTTGGTAGGAAAGTTTTTAGTTTACAAAATGGTACCCGTTTTATGTTGTTGGTACCCGGGGATTTTAGCTTTGTTGGTGGCGAAATTATTGAATTTGAGGGATATTTTGCATTTTTTTTGAGGGATTATCTTGAATTTTTTGGAATTGATAGGGAATCTTATGCTTTGGGTATCATTTTTCAACACATTTTCAAGCTAACTCAAGTTCAAGCATAGAAATCTGCCAGTAAAAAAATTCAAGATCTAAATTTTAGGCTAAATACATGTTTTGTTAAATCTGAAGAAAAATTTACTAAATATTCAAGTTTATTCATTTTTCAATAAAACTAATTCCAGAAAAAAATATCCCAAAATTTTTTTAAAATTAAAACAAATCCATAAATTACCTCCAATTCCTGGTAACAAAAGTTTTATAAAATCGAAAAAAAGTACCTTACCCTATCTTACTTCGTCCTCTCATTAGATAAAACAAATTTCAAAAAAATTCTAACATCACATAACCTATAAATTTAATTAATATTTTTATTAAAAAAAATTCAATTTAACCTCACTTATAAATAATCCATTTTTTTTTTGCTCACATAAACCCACATTTTTTTTCAATTATTTAATATACTGTCTAACCAATATCAGACTTTATCTACTTAAAAATTATCAGTTGTTACAGACATAGATTAATCGATATTTTTATTTTAATTGAATTTTAATTTTCAATTAAAAAATTTATATATAGTCTATAGATAATTAATTTGAAAAGTTTATATAAAAATATTCTATTTTATCTATAGAATGTCTGATTTACTTTGTCTATAAATTAAAATAAAAAAAAATCAATAATTTAAATTAAGATTTAAGTGTTTTTTTTCCTTTTTTTTTCAATTATTGCAATTTAATTTTTTGTTCGATCAATATTGTAAATTTAAAATTGTTTAACTGCATAGATTCTAATATTGAAAAAACATTTGATTTTGACCCCCTAATCTAAAATAGTAATAAGCACATGACCTAAAAATGAATAGATTTCGCGCTATCAAAGCTCGAAGTTCATAGAAAATAGGGTGACTTGAGAACCCCATGTATGTCATCCTTTAAGTACTCAGTCTAACCTTCAGGAAACTTCTTATCTTCGTACTCATGTATGGAAACACGTATTTTTTGGCACAGTTATGTATGAATGAGTGTTGAAGCGTGTTTTTACATAAATTTATTTGCCAAATTTTAGAAATGTGCAGTTTAAATGAGTCTTAGAATTGCTAAATTATGTGGTTAATCAAATCTGGCAGTCGATCTATGATTGATATCCGCCGGTAGTTTAATGAATTTGTAATTACAGGTGGATATACTTTAGCAAAATATTTGAAAATTCAAACAAAAATCAAGTAAAACAACCTTACGAAAATAGATCATTTGTTTTCATACAAAGACACTAAATATTTAAATATTAAAAAAATATTTAATTTTATTTAAAATAAAAAAATGTAACAAAGAAAAAAATTAATAATTCATGATGTATTAATTAAGATTTATAGAAAATATTAAAAAATATTTCGAAATTAGGTACTTATTTTTTAATTTTTTAATAATAATATTTCAATAGTTTTAAATTTATATTTAATGACTAATAATGTAGTTTATGATTATGCATGACTTACTATTAAAATTAAAATTTTTTTTTTGAAACTTATTAGCCAACTTTTTATGAAATTGTGTAAGGTTTGACTATGTAAATAATAAATTTTAAAATAAGCAGGGTTTTTATTCACCTGATCAATAAAACATCCTAAACAAAAAAGAAGAGCAGTTTACGTTAGCTATATCTTTAAGAAAGGAGGAATATAAAAATTGCATTAAAAAGGAGATGGTATATTAATTGCCTTTCTAGGGGACAATTACGGTGCGTAAACTGCAGTAAAAGGGAGATAGTACAAGATTTCACCCAAAAATGGTGGTACGCAATAAAGAATTGAAAATTCTGGGATAAAGATTTTTTAAATGAATTTGTCTTACGTGCACATGCCCTAATTTATGAAATGCTACAAAATATGCATACTCCAATCGTAATACGGGTTTGGTTGTATTCTTACTGGCAATCAGCAGATTTGGTCTAGTATAGGTTTTTTGGGTCACTAATCACGAATTTTAGAGTCTTTTTTTAAAGAAATCAGGGCTTCACCCTTAAATTAGCAAATAATACTACCAAAAAGGGATATTTTTTATATATTCGCACTTTGAGTGCCCAGATTTCGTCTATATGGGTGATTTTTTAATGAAAAATTAATATTTCACCTTTAAATTAGCAAAAACTACCCCTCCCCCCCAAGGGGTATTTTTCTATTTTTGCACTTTCAGATAATTTAAAGGTGAAATATTAATTTTACCTAAAAAATCACCGAAATTGTTGGTCAGTGACCCAAAAAACCCGTATGGACAAAATCTGGGCACTCAAAGTGCGAATATATGAAAAATATCCCTTTTGTGTAGGCTTTTCTAATTTAAGGGTGAAATCTCCTTCCTTTGAAAAAAGACCCCAAAATTCATGATCAGCGACCCAAAAAATATTTACTAGATCAAATCTGGTTGTTGACAGTAACAATACAATCCCCCCTCTCCGTATTATGACTGGATTAAAATTAAGTAATAATTAACACCCGAACCAAAATTTTAAAACACTTTGTGTGCCAGATTTGCATTTTTAAATGAAATTTTTGGAAAATTTGAGTTTCTCCAAAGTTTTGGGAGGTGCTTTTTTATATTCCCGTTTTTCTGATGGCTTCAACTTCGTCTCTATCAGGTGCATGCATATGATCTTCATTATTTTTTTTTACAAAGATAGTAAGTAGCATTATCGTCATATTTTGGGAATTTTTTTTTGGAAAAATTTTTATTTTTTTGGAAACTTTTTACTTAAGGAATTTTTTTTTTGGAAAAATTTTTATTTTTTTGGAAACTTTGCTTTGGGAATTTTTTTTTTGAAAAATTTTTATTTTTTTGGAAACTTTTTGCTTTGGGAATTTTTTTTTGGAAAAATTTTTATTTTTTTGGAAACTTTTTACTTTAGGAATTTTTTTTTTGGAAAAATTTTTATTTTTTTGGAAACTGCTTTGGGAATTTTTTTTTTGAAAAATTTTTATTTTTTTGGAAACTTTTTGCTTTGGGAATTTTTTTTTGGAAAAATTTTTATTTTTTTGGAAACTTTTTACTTAGGGAATTTTTTTTTGGAAAAATTTTTATTTTTATGGAAACTTTTTACTTTGGGAATTTTTTTTTGAAAAAATTTTTATTTTTTTGGAAACTTTTTGCTTTGGGAATTTTTTTTTTGAAAAATTTTTATTTTTTTGGAAACTTTTTGCTTTGGGAATTTTTTTTTTGAAAAATTTTTATTTTTTTGGAAACTTTTTGCTTTGGGAATTTTTTTTTTGAAAAATTTTCATTTTTTTGGAAACTTTTTGCTTTGGGAATTTTTTTTTGGAAAAATTTTTATTTTTTTGGAAACTTTTTACTTAGGGAATTTTTTTTGGAAAAATTTTTATTTTTATGGAAACTTTTTACTTTGGGAATTTTTTTTTGAAAAAATTTTTATTTTTTTGGAAACTTTGGAATTTTTTTGTTGAAAAATTTTATTTTTTTGGAAACTTTTTACTTTGGGAATTTTTATTTTGGAACTTATTTTTTTGGGGACAAATATTACGTTAGGAAAAATATTAGCTTGGGAAAAAATCACGCTGGGAAATAAAGTTTGGAAAAAATGTGTCCAGACCGCAAAACTAAATTTTTTTTTGAAGCTTTTAAATTTTAGTACTGCAAAAAACCAATATTTCAAAACCAATACATATTTTGTTATTACATATGATTAGAAAAATATATTATTTTTGACTGAACTGTCAAATTTTTTTTGTTTTTTTTTTTGCTTTTGAATCCCAGTTTTATTTCTAACAAAAATCAAGTTCAGCTCATATTAGTTTATCTGGGGGTTTGATGCTCAAATAATTTTTGTATGTGACTTATTAAAATGTTTGCCCATAGTTAATATTTTAGTCTCTCAAAATTAGCTAACGGGGTAAAATTTTTCTCCCAATCAGCACAGCATCGGTGACAATATAATTTTTTATCAGTAAAATTAATTTCTAGTTAATATTCTAGATTCGAATATCTGGATACTAAAACTTAGTTGACAAAAAAATAAAAAAGTAAAAAATTACAATTTGTTTTCTATCTACTAAGAATTTTATCTAAAATAATAACATCATAAATTAAAAATGAAAAAAAAAGCAAGAAAAAAAAAGTTTAATAATAAAAATTGAGCATTCTCATAAAGTATATAAAAAAAAAAACTAAAGTGTGCAAGCTTCTGTTACAGTCTAAAGGTCAATGAAGCGTCGAACCTTATAAGCAATATCTTTATAAAAAAACTAAGGCTTCAGTAGGTGGGGGTTATTTTAGAAAATAAAGGAAAAAATATTGTATTGTCAAAGTATTATATAAAGAAATAAAGCAGTCCAGAAAAAAAAGTACAATTTTTTTTTTTCAAAAAAAAGTAGAAACAACCGAAGTTTGGTAAGGCTTTTTTTTTAAAACTTTTATAATACTATATTTAAGGGCGGCAAAATTGAAATTTCTTCGCTCGAGCAACGACGCAGCAACTCATAAAAACTTTAAACGTTTCACTCTTATATAAACTACTTTTTTTCAAAGTTAAAGATGAAGAAAAAAGATAGAAATATATTTTTCATCCCTCTTTTTTTAATATATTATTATTATACACGTCAGTTAGTTTTTCAATACAAGAGGGGATATTTTAGTATCTCTTTAGTTTCTTAGTGTAAAATTTAACCCACAAGAAATTAGGGGATTTATTTTATATAAAACACTTGACTTTTTGTACTTTTAGAAAATTTTGACATTTTTTTTGAATTTCTTCTATAGGACTTGTTGCGTCGTTATCAAAAATTTTATTAGTACCTATAAAAACAAAAGGGGTTTAATATTACAGGCTAATTAAACGCTCGTTATCAAAAATAAATACGAGCTTGTAAATTTTGATGTAATATCAAACATAACCTATAAAAAAAGGGTTTTTTTTTGGTATTATTCGTGCGTAAGAAAATATTTTTGCAATTACAGCAAAAATATTTATTTTTTTAGGTTATGTTATTTATTCAAATTTAAGGAAGCGTCAAAATTAATTGTAATTATTTATGGTTAAATAATTTTTTCGCTTATACTTTGAAAAAGTAAAATGCGAGCCCTTTTTTCACAATCGTAATTAAAACCAATAATTATTCACTCCCACAGTCAGAAACACCTAAATTTATTAAATATAATATTTTCTTTTATTCTTATCGGTAAAAAAGACTTTGTCAAGTGAATAAAAAAAAAAACTACTTTAATGGCCCGGCAGTCCACTTTAACGCTTTATAATTACTAAAATACAATACTTGATCATCCGTAAGATATAAGCTCTCATTTAAAAAATGACTTAATATAAAACTAGAAAGAGACAGAAATATTTAAGATTGAATAACAAATGACTCTTCTCAATAATAATAAAAAAAAAGGAACTCATTTCAGGATAGTCGCTCGATCGACTTCTTTATTATCTTTTTTTTCTGCTCTTTTTACCTCTCACCAAAAGTCATTTCTAGCAGTAACCTTTTTTAATATATATATCGATATATATTATTACAAATCTCTCGCTCTCTCGAGTATCCGAAAGAGACTTTTGAAGAACAAAAATTTATATACTTTTTTTTTTTTGATTCACGCCTCGAATATTAAGTATCGATCTTGAATATAAGCTTTTTTTATATCTAAAGACTTATATTTTGCAAGTGACTTTTTTGAGAGGAAGAAATATTTATATATGAACCGTTTATATATAGAAATATTTTTTTGTTTTTTTATTAATCAGTTGTTGGAATTTATTTGAATATATGAAATTTTCCGAAAAAAGACTAAAACTCGGGTTTTTCGGTCGGATACCAATTATTTATCCGAAATGTAACCGTAGGGGTTTGATAACTGCACACCCCTACTCTATATTTTTGATTTTTAAAATTTTGTAGTTTATAGGTTTTTTTAAAATTTTTTCCTTGAATGATGCAAGAAACCAAATAAACTAACCCTTTAATAAATTTGATAATTTTTCTAATATTTCAGTGTCCCAGGTTTAAAACTGATATTTTTGGTTAAAAACCACGTTAAACTTAAAAAAGGATGTTAGATAGGGGAGACTATAACAGTTTCATGTGGGTTTATAGAGCAAGAACAAGTATAATTTTTTTAACAAAAAACTTTCGAAAGCTTTTTATATTTAATGAAAATTATCTAATTACTAGTTTTTAATAAAAATATGCATTATTACCAAATACACCATTATACCCTGTCTTCCCCTACCCATATAAAAAACTTCTTAACTAGAAAAACATATTCAATGCTTATTTACAATACAACTAAAAGATAAAATAAAAATCCAACGAAATAAAAATTGCACTTACACAATAATTAATCAGAAGTAAATAATAAAATTATGCTTATTAAACAATCAAGTTTCTGTTTAATAAAAGTAATAAATATCCTGTGTATTACAATGTAATTCGATTCTGTTTACGATAAGATTAAATTATATTACATAATAAGCATTTTTTTATATATCAAATATTGCAACAAAATTATTTTATTTCTCGTATATAAAAAAAAGGTGTGATTTTTTTAGAAACTGTTTTTTATGGCTGCCCAGTGTATTTATGCACTATCAGCAGTTATTTTATGTATCATTTTTATGTAAGCTTTTTTTTGTGGCTTTTTTTTAACGTTTTTTTAAGAATATACTAATGATATACCTAAAGTTACTTTTTATCGATTATACAAAGTTATCTTGATCTGTTTTTATGGGTTAGAGACTCAATTACTAAACTTTGGTCATTTTCGTTGTCTTTTTTAGGGTTTCTTTATTTTTTTGTCGCATGTTTTATACTTGTCAAGTAACTTTCTTGTGTATTACTATTTTATTGGTAAGGAAATTACATAAAAAGATTTTTTGATATCAAAAAACCCCTACCAAAAAAATATGATTTATGACTTAATCGATACAGAAAATATTTAAAAAAGTGTAAACATTAGGATAAACATCATTAAAAAAAGTTAAAAGAAAAAAAATCTAGTCTCTTATTTACATCGTCTAGACATTTCATATTAATAAACAATTTACAATCTTTTTTTTAAACGTTTATGCATCATTTTGAGAAAAATAAATGTTTACAAGTATAAAATAAAAGGTGGTGTTTTAAAACTGGTTGTACTATTTTTTTTTTTTTTATGAACCTTAAGGGGTTACATAAACTATGTGTATACATCTCGTTTATTATTAAACGTTTTATGTCCAGACTTTATATAAGACAACACTCTCTTTTTTTTTGCCCTATTTTTTTTTATTAAATGCATAATGTACACTTGAAATGTAGCTTTGTAGTTTTTTTTGTAAATATATGTGGATGAATCTGAAAAAATTGATATTTTTTGGAAAAGTGGATTTTTTTTGATATTTTGGGTGGTATAATAATAATGTCGAAAAATCATCGACTTTCGCCCTTTTAAATTATTTTCGCAAGTATATCAAGTAATAAATTGTAAAAATTTTGAAGTCCTTCTGGACTGGTGATTTTTTGTTTTTAGCAATTTTTGAAGAATTTTTGATTCGGTAAAGTGAACTATCTGATCGAAAACATTGTTTCTACGGATACTGAGGCAGAAATAAGAATTTCTCAATTAGTCTGAATATGGTAGTTAGATTCTATGCAACTCAGGTGAAAAATGATTTTGAATAAATAAAATAGATTTTTGGAATGGATACACAAAGTAGGGATGAGTGGCTATCTGAAAATTGAGTATTCATTTATTGAGTAGTCATTATAAAATTTTGGGAATTTCATTTTCTTGCGTTTTTTAAAATTCCCACTATAAAATTTTGGGATTTTTATTTTCTTCCTTTTTTCAAAACTTTTTTCAAGACACAATCGCAAGCGCAGCCGCAACGCAATGCGCACAAACCAAAGTCGTGTTGTGCGCATTGCGTTGCGGTTGCGCTCGCGGTTACGTACCCCTTTTACGGCGTTTGTAAAACCACCCTATTGATATAGGCTTGTGCTTGCGGTGTCACGTGACTCCTATACCAATAGCATTGGGCTGCGCCGTGCGGTGCAGTTATGTAGACTAGCTCATACAATATTTTGGGAATTTTAGTTTTTCGTCTCTGCGCATTACGTTATGGCTGCGCTTGTAGTTGCAACCCCATATTACGGCTTTTGTAGATAGAACCTTGTAGAACCAGCCTAATGCAGAAATTCGGGTTATATATAGCGCCGAAAAAAATATATATATGGCTCGTTTTCATTTTTTTTGAAAAAATAGCTTCCAAAAAATAAAAATAAAAAATTCCTTTTTTAAAGTCCAAACAAGACTTTTTAGACTTTTTTCACCAATATTTATTCAGTGTTGCATAAAAATCACCATAACGAACCTTTTACATCAATTTATTACATTTTTTCATATAATTATAAGGTAAAAACAGGTTAAAACCATTAAAAACCAAAATCGTTACATACGGCCTTAATGTATGAATTTTTCTAGGTTTTATGTATTTTAGAGAACAATATCATATATTTTTAAAGAATTCTTACTAAAAAAACGAGTTTTGGAGGTAAATTTTAAAAGTATTAAATAATTTTAAAAAAAAAGAGGAACGGTAAAGGCAGGAACGGTAAAGGCTTTTTTATAGAAAAATCAAAATAATTCGTAGACAAATGAACAAAAAAACTTTTCCGTTTGGAAAGTAAAGTATTTTTATGATTGAAACTTACTAAGTTTTTAATATTTTACTTACAACGCTTCTTAATAGGAGATCTAGGGGGGTACGGTAAAGGCTTTTGTTTTTGTCCCTTCGTGATTTCTGAACTTAAACTGATTTTGTTTTCCTATTTAAGGACCTCTTAAAGTGCTCCGATGTGAGAATTTATTTTTTATGTATTTAAGTTGTCATTTATGTGATTAAAAGGTTTTAAAAATGTTTTTATGAAGAGAAATCAAATTTAATATAAATAAAATACGTTTTACGTACACATTTTGTAAAATCGTGTGACACACCTTCTCACCCTTGTAATAATTAGGAAAAGTAAGTTTAAATTTTTTCTATATGGAAAAAGTTTAACCTTATAGTATAGCAGTTAATCCCCAAATAAAAATTTTTTATAATTAATTGATAGGTGTGAGTGACAGACACTCAAAGTATAGGAATCTCCTTTGTGACAGGGAACGGTAAAGGCTTTTTTGCTATATTTTTATGTTTTATAGTAGTTAAAACATTAAAATATGTTGATTTTTATGGTGTACCATCAAAAACTTATCGAAATTAAAAATTTAAAAAAAAAAATTTTTTTAATTAATGCATCTGGTAGTCAGAAACGTGCTGTACGCCACTTTTGCAAAAAAAACGATAATGAGCCATATATTAGTATTGGCAGCTAAAAAAAAAATTTTTCATTATACGCTGCAAAAAAGTTCTACTTTCTTACTTTCGGGCGATCTTTTTTTCGCTCTTAATGAAAAACTATGTGTTGAACACGGGAAAAAATGTAGGAATTTTTACTATCAATGCTGTCTTCACTCGTTCGCTACGCTCACTCGTGCATACAACTGCATTAACAGCCAAATCCTACTTTTTTTCCCTTGTTGAACAAATAGATATTTTTTTATTACCGGGTGATATTTTTGCCCATTTACTAATTAATAAGGTCCTCAAAATTATAAATTTAATCAATGTTAAGCAATGTAACTAAATACATAGGCGCTTGTGGATTTCTAAGACGTATTTAGTCTCCTAGTCCAATAGAGCAATGTAAATTCCGTCCACCAAAATTTTAATCCCTGTAATTTTTTAGCTAAAATCAAATTCTTAAATTTTTCATTTCAATTACCTAATATCTTAAATTTGCAATTTTAATAAAATTACTAATCCGATAAACATATTTTCGTAAATTAAACTCAAGATGTACAATATAATAAATCTTATTATATCATGTAAGAAACAGAAAAGGGTTTAAAATATAAGATAAAATTTTATAGTTTGTAATCGTGTTGGTTATTTCTCTCATAATTGTCAAAGTTTTAACTTTAAAGTATATTATATAATATAAAATGTATTCTCAAGAGAGCTAACATAACCTCAATATAAACAGAAAAGTTGACTAAAAATTAAAAATATTGATTAATCTTAAAACGCTCGCTCTTATATACAGAAAATATATAAAGTTTAAACTTGTTTAAGATGACAATATATGTAAGGAATGATTTTCTTCTATATATGCGAAAGTTTAATTAAGCGTAATACTAAAACGTATGTTTATTGGAGCTATTATTATATAACACGTGTATTTTATACAAAAATCCCCCCGCCGACCTAACCTCTTAATTCCCAAAATAGTATTTTCTTCTCTTTAACTTTACGATTCTCTCTACATGTACCCCTGAATATTTATTAAATGTTTTATAACCTTTTATTTATTTAATTAAAAAAAAAATAACGCTTAAAATATTTATGCATTCTTTTGTATATCAACATAACCTAAAAGACTGTTAAATAGCTCTTTTGTATTTTTAGGTTATGTGTGTTGTATAATGTAAAAAAGAATTTTTTTTTCCAAAACTTTTCTTCTATTTTTAAGGTTATGTATATAAAACAATAATATTTTATGTGACCAACTGTATTATTTATATAAGCCAATTCAATATTATATACGCCTTATTTGAAAAAAATTTTTCCTAGCAATGCGTTTCCGGTCTTTCTATATTTTTCTTTTTTTTTTTTATAAAAAATATAAAAGAGAATATACTACGGCGCCAGATTAATTTCTATAGGATATTTTTTTTTTTGTTAGAAAATATATAGAGAATTGAAGAGGTCAAGAGAGAAAAAGTTAAAAAAGGATATGAAAAAAAAGTTTTTTTGCTTAAGCCGCGAGATATCCTAAAAAAAAGTATACCGCGACTGAAATGGGCTTACATGAACTTGTAAAATAAAAAAGGTTTAACTTTTGTTTAAAAAATAAAAAGCTTTTATTTTATTTTTTATTATAATTTATACAGAATTAAAAAGTGGTGTGTTTTATGTAAACTTTTCAGTTGATACGATAATGAGTATTTAGATTCATTTGGGGCTTTTTTTTGCGAAGTTTTGGGATCCTGTAAAGTTTATTTTATTAATTTTTTAGATTTTAGGTTAGGGTTTTTTTACTTTTGAGATATGTTTTAAGTTGATTAATTAGGGTGAAAGGTGACTATAAATGATTACTGAATATTTTAAGGATTCGCAGGTTTCAAAATAAGCTTTTACCGAAAATTTGAGATTTTGGTGTCAGAAGTCAAATTCCGGTATAATATTAAAAACATTATTTTTCTTTATATAACCTAAAAAGTAAGAAAACTGAATTATAATTGGTGACAGAAGTAACTATTAGTTAGAACATTAGTAAAAAATCTATCATTACATAACCTAAAATTAATAAAAACGAATTAATGAGTATTTTGCAAAATACTTTGGTGACAGAAGTGCCATTTGCACAAACTTTATTTTCAAATTACACAAAAACAAACTCTCATAAAATAACCTCAAAATAATATAAAATTCTTAAGAAATCAATTCCCATTTCCTAACTACAAACAACAATAAATCCCTTATTTAACAAAAAAAAGTTTGATTAAAATAACAATAAAGTAAAGCTTTATCATTTACTACAAGACAGAGAATAAAACTAAAAAAAAATTTTGATAAGTACTCGTATATAAACTCAATAAGTAAAAATATTATATCCCTTAAGGTTATAAATATATTCTCTTTTCTCTGAAATATTTAAAGTTCATCGATGTATAAAAGCAATTAAATGGAATATTTTCTCATTGTTTGTTAAATACACAGTAGTAAAAAGAGAGTAAAAAATATTTTTTTTTATCGTTAATTTATTTCTTTCAATCTCTCTATATATATTTTTTTTAAAAATAACGTCAGTGTATTTAAAGTCAAATGTCGTATATATAGGGGTTTGATTTAATATAATGAAAATTTAAACTTGGTCAGCAAAAGTAAAATTTTATCCTATTGTGTAATATAAACTTAGGTACAATTATCGATGTAAAGAGCCACCTTAAAATACGTTTATATAAACTTTTTGCTCGACAATTATCAATTATACTGCGGGCGTATATAGATTTTCATAGGAGGGATTATTTATAAAAGAGATAGAAATATTTTAATCAGTGTTAAAACCCTTTACCCTTATATTAGACGAATTCCTAAAAAAAAGAGACTGACACACAACTGAATTCCATTACATTTTTTTTTTAAGTGAGGGGTGCGATGCCTGCCCTAATTAACAAAGAGCCTCTCTCTTTCTCTTGTAACTATAAAAAATTTCTTTTATAAAAAAGATTTAAGATTTTTTACTTTAGACGAAGATTAATTCACTTCATCTTAATCGCGTCAAACTTTAAATAAAAATTCTTTCGCTAATCATATTTTTTTTTCTTCATATTACTAGTTTTTTTGTGGCTAAGATAGAAAGGAATTTTTTTTAGGTATAGACATTTTTGTACTCTCTCACCTACCCCTCTTGTATAAAGTGTGACATACACAACCCTTTTTTTGACTTTATTCAATGCTGAGCTTGAGTAAATCCGATATATATTGCAAAAGTAAAAGATATATTCCCTACAGGGATATTGAGAGAGGGATAACTTTTACTATGTTGGAATTTATTTCAATGGTATAGGTAAAATTTTTTTTTTTTTATTGCCAATCTTGTTTTTTTTATATTGAGAAAATGAAAATTTTGCATACTATTGTAATAATTCATATTATTATAATAAAAACAGATTATTATTGTCAATTTTATGCGTGTTTATTACGACACTTTTTTTAGTAAGTTACGCTTGATTTATATTAATTATTTTTTTTTATAGGATTTTGGATTTAGGTTTGATTTATGAGATTGTTTTTAATTTAGTAAAATTTAATTATGAAGAATTAGCTTTACTGTCAGTATGGTCGTCAGTGATTTTTATATTATTTTATACTGCGGTTAACCAATTTTTTTTAGGAGGTGTAAGCAGGTATTGCAGCATAATTGAAAAGAAGTAGGTAAATATAAACTTAATATTCGTTTTTAGCACTTGTTACAACGTATGATGAGATACTTGTGTTAAATTTTTACAAGTTGTAAATTTTTGAACTTGTGGATACCCATTTTTTGCTTGGAGGTACAAGTAGGTATTATACCCTTAAATTGGCAAATACACCCTTTTATAGGTTTTGGAGCTGTTTATAAAAAAACTGAGGATCCGGTGCGTGGAAAAAGAGTCAAACACCCTTAAAGTGGAAAAATGCACCCCTTGATTTGGAAATTTTTGCAATATTCACGAACTATGACAAGATTTTGCCTTCAATATGTTTTTTGAGCCGCTGATTTCAAATTTTAGGGTACTTAGCGTAAATAATTCTCAAAAACCTTCAAATTTGTAATCCGAAATTCGAAATCAGTGACTTAAATAACATACTAAAAGTGAAATTTTGTTATAATTTGAATTAAAATCATATCTCATCTTGGTTGCCAAAAATAACCGTAAATCCATAATTTGACCCGAGTATTATGGGTAAACTACATGAATTTTTGGATAAAATAGAAATTAAACAAAAACAATAATATCCAACATCATACAAAGGGATATTCAACTTATTTGATAGCTAAAATTTCATTAATTCAAAACCACAAAAAATTTACTCCTACAAAACGTCACTACTACTGTCACCAAAAAATTTAAAATTTAAATAACTTAGACTTTCAAAAAACCAAGGGTACATTCACACCATCTCTATCTTTTTTAATAATAAGAATAGAAACAAGTGATAATTATAACACTTTTCTTAATATCAAATAATTAAAAAAAGCTTTTATAAATATTTATAAATTTTAACCCTAAAAAATATATTTAACGGTAGAATTCCTTTTTATTCCTTCTAGAAAATTTTATTATACATCAGTTATTTAAAAGACGTTTTAAAAAAGAACAAAGTTAAGCTTTTACTATTCGCTTTGATCTTTTTTCATTCTTTTCATCAAAAAGCATCCTTTTTTTTTACACTATTTTATTACTATTTTTTAAAGCCCCCGAACCTCATAATTTATTTATCTTAAATCGATATGAAAATACAAAACGTGCTTAACATCAATAATATTTAGAAGGATATCAAAAAATTAAAATAAAAATATTTCTTCCCCCAGTTTTTGAGTGTCAAGAGTCTTACTCTTTCTTAAAAAAAGTCAATTCGTTAAAGTTTACCCTTGGGAAAAGATTTTTTTATATTTCGATTCATCTCCCTCATAAATAACGATTCGAAATCCGCCGCTTGGGTCTAATTATTATTTAATATGGAATTAGGAATAACAAATTAAGAAAAATCTGTCGCGCCAAAAAGTCATTTTTTTTTTTTTTGGTCCTCTCTTAAGATATAAGAAAAGACTTTTTTTTTTGTTGAAAGAAAAAAAAAAAGGAGTCTAATATAAATGTCCCCCGAGCCAGCGAGTAGAGACATTCGCTAATTAAAAAACTTGAAAAATTAATACACTATTTCTCTTTCTCGTATTTCCCAACTTTTTTTTTACTATTGTAAACTTTATTCTTATATGCAAAAAAAAATTCAATCAAACATCTGTTTCCTTATTAAACAAAAAAAAGATAATGAAAAAAAAAAATCACGATTAAATAAATATTTTACAATAAATTAAAAAAGTCTATTTTTCGGACACCTAATGACAGATAGTTTTTAAAATCTTAAATATTAATTCGTCCGGAAATAAAACGAATTTAACTTCTTTTAATATAATAAAATATCGTTAAAATATATTTAAGAAAAACTTTTTTTTTTTCTTCATTTAGTACAATAATGGATAGTAAATTTTCGCAGTCTTTTGTGTGTAGAAAGAGAGGCTGAATCGGCTGGGAGTTTTATAGCTAAATGGTCGAGTGATTTTAAATGGTTTTTTTAAAAAAAATATTTATTAGGATAAAGAAAATGATAAATATTTTTTTATTCGCTTTGAATAATTAAAAACTTTTTATGGAGTAACACACCGATCGAATGTTTTTGGCATATGTTTATTTTAAAAATAATAATAAGACTTGCCAATCTGAAACTTTTCTCGCGGAATGTCTTCCGGCGTATAAGAAATTTTTTTTACCAGTTGAAGGGTTGAGAAATTTTTTAATTTTTATGTACGTTTTTTTTAGCCTCAAGGCAAATCTAACGGAACAGATTAAACGGAAGGGATTATTATTATAGGAGTTTTCTGGTACGTCGAAAAAAAATACACCGAGTATTATTTATTCGCTCTGTATTTTAATACGAAATAACTCTTTTTTTTTTTTCATTTCGACAAATCAGCCTTCATACTTTAAATTTACTTTAACTTTTTTTTATAACGTCAATCCCTTACGATTTTTTTTTTTTTACATTGTTTTTGAAAAAAATGTATTTAATGTTAAAAAAAAGTTTTTTTTAGTGTCTGGATTTTTTTTTGAGTACTTATGTTATTTTAATTTTTTTTTTTTAAGATATTTGTTGAGTTCAGATTGAGTAATGTAATTTTTTAATGTTTTAAGGGGAAGTACAGGTTAAAATCCGACTTTTTTGAAAAAACCTAATTTTCAGAAAATGTTAACAAAAAATTGAAAATCGAAGAAGAGGAAAACATTGCCAAGACTTTGGCGGATTCAAAACTGTGGGTTTGGGTCTTTTTATAGTATGTTTGCTCTGAGAACTTTTTCTTTGAAAATTTATCCTTAATTTTTAAAGATAAATTTTCAAAGAAAAAGTTCTCCGAGCAAACATACTATAAAAAAACCCAAACCCACAGTTTTGAATCCGCCAAAGTCTTGGCAATGTTTTCCTCTTCTTCGATTTTCAATTTTTTGTTAACATTTTCTGAAAATTAGGTTTTTTCAAAAAAATCGGATTTTAACCTGTACTGCCCCTTAACAAAAGAATATTTATTAAATTTTTGTTAAATATTTGTGGTAATAATTGTTGTTTTTAATTTTGGAGGTTAGGATTTTAACAGGGAAATAGGATCAGTGGGTTTTTTGAATACGTAAAAACCTGTCTATTATTAATAGAGTTGAGGGTTTTTGGGCAATGGAGGGTGTTTTTAGATAAAAAATTTTTATTGTTCTTTCAGATTACCAATTTTAAGACCAATTTGCAACCAATTTGGGGCGTAAAAACCTTATTATCAAGAACCACAAATTGTTGCCTTACTTTTGAAACTAAAGTATACCATATTTTTTTTTAAGATCCTATATTCTTTCAACTCTAAATAGCTTTAAAATCTTGCTTCAGGATAAAATCCGCTTTAATTCGACCCTCTTAAGGGCGAGTCAGATCAGATTAGTCAAACATACGACAGTCATGCCTACTCGTATTTACTTGGTCACTAAAATAAAAAAAAATTCAACTTACGCGCTAAATTTGATTTTTTAAAACATGCTTGTGAAATATTGAAAAGGTAATCAAAAAAATATTGCCTTTCCCAAAGTATTTAGTAAAATTTTTGCATTTAGCAATTTAATTAGAAATCAAGCATTCTAAAAAAGCAATTTTTTTCAGATCATCATTGAATTTTATTCTGATCTTTTTTTTTTATTTTATATTATTATTTTCTAAAAATAAGAAAATAAAAAAAAATTTTTTTTTTTTTTAAACAAAAGTAATTTTGCAGAAAAAATACATAAGTATCCTTTTTTTAAATACTTGCAAAATATTTTTATTAAAGCAAATCAGTCTTTATTAATCCATGCACCAAATAAATAATTAATTTTTTTTTAATTTATGCAAGTATTAAAATACTTCATTTTAAAGCAATATCATCTAGCATGCATTGCTTTTTTACACTCCCAACAAGTAAAAAATGCCAAAAAATTTTCGTACATGCACAATAAAAAAATATACACAAGATTTGTTAATAATTTATAAACTGAACATGCCAATACTAAAACAAATCTGTATAATTATATAAACATGATATGCATATAAAATATTAAAATTTTTTTCGAACACAATAAAGAACGCATAATAAAATTATTTCACAGATTATTATACGAAAAGCTGCATATTTTAATAAATCCTTATTTTTAAAGATACTAATTTTTAGGAATAAAATATTTTACTAAACCATTCAGAATGATTTAAAAGTTGTATTTATTTATTTAATAAATATTTTTTTAAATGCACAAGTTAATATTTACACGTGTTCCTTATACTAGTTTTATACTATACAGTGTAGTATGGCATATCCTCTACTAACACAATCTCATATAATTTTAGTGCATATATACACCATACTATACATAATTACTAACACATCCTTGCATAAAATTTAAGTGTCCTCATAGAGAGTGTTTAGAAAATAAAATCGAGGAGGACACTAAAAGTCGCAGTCAGTACCAGAAATTGTCATGTTACTCTTATCGTCATAACCCACTAATGAACATTACTTTTGTAAATAAAAAATAATTCGCTTAAAATTTTCAAAAACTCCCAAAAGGAAAACATAAAAAAATGATTTACGAATCGATTGGCACCGTTTTAAATACTTTTTTGTAGACTTATTTGTAAAATTTTTGTTTGGAAAATTTGATATTGCTTGGATTTATTTTTTCAAACAAAAATTTTTGCATATAAATCTGCAAAATAATACATCAAATCTATACAATGATTTATCAACCATTTTATAATGTTTTCCTTTTTTTATAATTTTGATTATCGGCGGTAATTCGGAGAAAAATGCAATTTTCTGCAGCAAAACGATGAAAAGTCGGTAATGGGATCTGACTTGTCCTTAAAAACTTGCACCTTTTCTTAAACTCAATTAAAGAGAATTTCGGCCAAATTTTTCGTTCGTACATGACTTTTGAACAAACAGAAAAAAAAATATCAACCCAAAATTTATATTACAAGAATCTCAATTATTTACCAACTTAAAAAACAATTTTTAAAAATTTAGCAAAAAACAAAATAAAATAAATATTATTTTAATATAAATAAATATTAATAGTTTAATTTGTTATTTTAAGCTAATAATAATAACTGAAGGTTCTTTATTTTTTTCATAATTTTTAAAAATTCAGTGTGTGTGTTTAACAAAAAATAAAACATATAAACTATATAATAACTTTTAATTTATATTGGTAGAATCAAAAGAAAACAAAAACTTAAATAAAATTTTCTATAAGATCAACAATAAACTTTTATAATTAAAATAAAATAATCATTATTATTATTATTTGTATTAAATTTTTTTTTTATTTTTACTTAAAAAAAAATGTTTATTAGCATGTACGTAGAACTAAAGTATGTATATTAGCTTGGTGTTTAATTAAAAAAATTTTATGTTTTTGAAAGCACCTGTTGAAAAAAAGGTCATATTTGCTCCAGTGAATTAATAACCGTTGAATCGAAGAGATATGTTTGCGTTCGATTTCCTGTTATGGTAGAAATTTTTTTCATGAAAATTTTTGTTATATTATTACTGTTGGCTTAGGTATTATTCTGATACCTTATTTCTGGTATAGAATTTAAATGAAAAAATTAGATACTATGAAGAAAATTAAGTTTGCCTTAGAGGGGTTGAGATATGTCCTGAAAAATGAATAGGTAGTTTATGCTCCTGCCTAAATTTCAATTAAAATTTTCTTTAGGCTTTTCCCCGCGTAGAGTTTTTCCTTATGTTATCTATTTCAAGTCCTGTTACTCCAAACTTTATGACAGAGTGTAAATGCAATACCATGTGACGTACTCAATACTTCCAAAACTCGCGCCGGACTTTCGGTGGACGCTCACAGAAATGAACCGGTGGGTTGCTCTTTTTATTTGAGCTGATAAAAATATTT
Source organism: Anagrus nilaparvatae (assembly GCA_022575985.1). NCBI lineage: Eukaryota > Metazoa > Arthropoda > Insecta > Hymenoptera > Mymaridae > Anagrus > Anagrus nilaparvatae. The sequence continues at coordinate 6,292,102 of JAKSXM010000287.1, forward strand.
AAAAACAGGCTCTTTTTCCTACAAAATGCCTATAAGTAACCCAACAAATAACCAATTTTACGCTTAGTTTAGTAAAAATTTATCAATAAAATGAAAGATTTAATTAATAGAAATCATTACTGACCTATCAAAACATCCGATCAAATTTCGAAGATAACAACGCAGCCTAATATACATATTTACATATTTGTGCACATAATACACATACAGAAATAAAGTTATTAATAAACTTATAGTATATGCAAATTATTAAAATATGCATAAATTAATTTGTTTATATTTAAAACGCGTTTTGTTTACATATATATTTATATATATATATTTATAAATTTTCATTTATCTTTATGTTATTACTTACGTCAATCGTATATTAATATAATAAATATATTTCATCACGTTTTTTTTCTTCTTTAAATGTATATAAATAAGCATGTAAAAATATTAAATAAACATAGGCACGTCTAAAAAACTATATAAAATTTTTGCCACGAAATATTTATTTTAAGGAGATATTGGGGGCGATTTAGTGTTATTATTAGTTCGTTAAAATTATATTGTTCAAGGGGTTGTTTGTTAAATTTGTTTCGGGGTGGATTGGGTTTTGGATTTTCATGTAATTGTGATCACGAGCGAGCAGACCTTTAATACAGAAATCTAGTGCTCTAATAGATGACTTGACACGAAAAAAAACTTAGATATGCTAGGTAGCAATATGGCCATTTTTAACGCATGTGATAAAAAAATTAATTTGGAAACGATTCGGGATAGCCACTGTTATATTTTAAGACGTTTGGTGGCTGCTGGTTGTGTAGAATTGAAGAAAAATGCTATAAATTTCTTATTATATCGTTTTTGAGTCGTGGTATAGTTTTCTTCAGAGAAAAAAAAAATAAATGTTAAAATAAAAGTTGTTTGTGTAATTAATTAGACAATAGTCGTGGTTTAGTTGTACAATTGGCGTGATTATGGCATGTATGTGCAAGGATTGTTGTAATTGGTGTTATTAGTAATGTTAATGTAATTTTATAATAAAGAAATTATTATTTTTTTATACTCTAAACATTTGATACAAATTTGGGGGCTCGTCCGGGATGGTAAAATTCTCTACTAACATGCAGGATGAATAAAATTATAAGAAAAAGGTGGCTGAATAAGCATTGGTAAAGTCAATAAAGTGATTTCCAGAGTCCAAGGCGTTAAGGTGATATTATTTTATCAAAATCTGTGTGGAGAAAAGTTTTTAGGTTTTTGGGGCGGCAACGACCAAAAAAGTAAAATTATGAAAATTTCAGGCGACAAATACGGTTCAGGAGTGAAGCACTTGAAAATCACACATAAACCACTCATAAGTTGATTCATTATACTCTTGAGCAATGATTATTTACTACACTGAGACGATAATTATTTTAAATTTTGATCTGCCTGCAAAGCCAAAACCCATCTGATGACCAGCTTAATCTCAATTAAGTTATTTTAAGGTAGTCAAAAAAAAACACTATCCAAAACACCCTAAACTTCTCCTATTTATATATGCAATATGAACAAACAAAAAAAAATCGACTTGAATAGTCTTTCCATTTGTATACACAAATACAATAATAAAAAAATGTTTATATAAATATTATAAGGCAGCAGATGGTTTATAAAGAAGATACACTAATACAAATACACATAACTAAATAATTCCCTCTTAATATTTTTATTTCTTTTTCTCGTAGTCCATATATAATATTTTTTTGTTTTGTTTATTTCCACGCAAACAACACACACAATAATATTGCAAACAATATTATAACGATGAGATCATCAGTTTACATTTTTATCAAGGTTTATTTTTTTTTTAAAAAATTTATTGTTTTTTATAATATTCATAAATATCTTTAAAATAAAAACCCTTTGGTGACAGTCAGTCTTGACCGCAATATGACCTTTTTGGCACTAAGTACACTTTTTTTTCATTAACGTTGGTTAAAAGTTTGAAGTTGCTAAAAAAATTTTAAACAGTCAGAAGAAATTTTCTTGAAAGGTTTATATATGGGAGTTAGATAAAGACAGAATAATAAAAAGGGCATGAAATTGAATTTTGGCTAAAAGTATAAGCACACAGTCCGCTGTTTAGATTCTTCGTCAGCGGTTGTTTAGTTTAGAGGAAACAAAGAAAACATTGCTGTGTTTATTCTAGATTCGACGTTCTCATTCCTTTCTATATAACTTTCGCGAGAATGTACATAAAACTAAAAGTATTATTAAAGAGTAAGTGAGACGGAAATATTTTTTTATACACCTGCCCCGTAAAAAATCAATATCTATTATTTGTCAGGTTTTTTTGAGAGAAAAGTTAAGTTTTCTGTCACGGTGGTATTGTTTTCTTTCTTAGTTTCTGTCTTTCTCTTAAAAGGACAATGGTTCTGTTTTTATACGTCAAAAAGGTCCATCTCGGTTTATGTACATCCAAGATAATAGAACCTTCTATAACGCAATTTTCCAAAATAAACGCTCGCGCCTCTGTAAATAATCATACGCTTTTAATTAAGTTCTATTTTCTCATCTTTCTATATATGAGTTTGTTAATTTTCTAAATAAGGTTTTCTTCTTTATACGATTTCTGTCTACTAAAAAAGGGATGTTTTTAAAATAAAAGTAAACATGTTTTTTTTTTGGACTTATTATGATAACCCTTTAAAACCTAATGAATATTTTAATTTAATGTTTAAGTTAGGAAAATTGAATTGAAAACAAAACAAGTTAAAAAAGAAAATTTTTTTTAAGGATTTATGTAAATATAACGTGAAATTCATATTTTTTTGCTGTTTGAAGTTTTATAAGCGTAAAAACCTTACTTAGCAGTAATGAAACAAAATTTTTAAACTCTCGTTAAAAAGCTTTTAAAGGGTTAAAAAGTATCCGAACTAATATTTTGGGCCAAATGGTTTTTATTTATTTATCTTGTTATATCAGTTACAAGAACAAATAAAATTTACTGTAGTTGGTGTAATCTTCTAGAAATATAGCAATTGTTAAACATCTTAACCTTATAGGGATTTGAGAGAAAGAATAGACCAATAAAGAATGATAATAAAGGTTAGAGAAAACATAAGTTAATTTTACGATAAGTTGAAGTTAAATAAATTATCACTTTATGATTGATTGGATTTTCCTAAAATTCCAAAAATTTTTTTAATAAAAATTGGCTAATTTTGAGTTCGTCATTATTGTTGGCAGATTTGGACTAAAAACTTTTTATTATTTATTTTTCAAACTGTGAAACTGTTCGAAGTTAAATACCCCTAAAAAAACCAAATTAATATTTTCAAAATTTATTTTTTTTGATTTCATACCTAATATGCGTTTTCTAAAAATTTTTCTGTTTCTTCTATCTATTTACAAACCCCATATTTCACAAAAAAACAAGTAAACAAAAACTTGAAAACTAAAGTAACTAGAAAATTCGATCAAAAATAATATCCAGTAAATTATTTGTAAACATAAGCAATCAGCAAAAATGAGAAAATCTAATTCAAGAAAAAACTTTTTCCTTTTCATGAAAAGCTTCCCTATTACTTCCGAATGTTAAGAAACGAGGTTCAATATATCATAAAGAATCGTTTATAAGTTTTTATTTAAAATGCAGCTACTACTTATAATTTCATATATGGGCTGGAAGAGTACAATAAATTTTTATTTAATTTTAGTATTTCATAGTTGATAATTATAGATATTTTTTGAGGTTATGAAAGTATTTAAGTATTGGTTTTTAAAATGTAATTTTTGTTATTAATGGTGTAACTCTAGTTCGACATTAATTAGTTTGAGCGAAGCTTTGTCAATAATTATTAAAATTAATTTTTAAGCAATATTTCTACTTTAATTTAATGATGAGCTTAAAAAATAAAGAATTTTATCTTCTTTCTGAAACATTTATTTTTTATGTACATTTAAATTCACAATTTTATTTTATATCATATTTAAAATGAATTTTAGTCAAAAATTTTATTTAAATTGCTTCAACAACAGAAATAATTTAATTAAAAAAAAAAATATTTGTGAGTGGTGATCACTCTCCTGACACTTTTCGTAGAAAAAGATATTTAAAAAACTAGCTTGAAAATTATTTAATATCAAAATAAAAAAGCTTCACTTGAGATAAAATTAGCCCCCTGGACATTAAAATGTATACTAATTAAAATAAACTACTGTTGATAGGTGGTAAAAAAATACTAGACAGGTAAAAATGTACATTAAACGTCATCTGCAAATTTCATAAGTATGTCAGAAAATTTTATAATTTTCTTTTAGTTGTCTTAAGATAAAATTTTTCATATCTTCGCCAGTTAATGTTTTATAATTAATTAAAAAAATATTTTTTGTAGTTTTAGAGCTTCGCTCAGACATCGTATCGATTACAATAATCAAATAACTGAATTTAAATTGATTTTTTAAATAGGTCAAATCAATACTAAAGCTTATTTATCATTATTTTTTGATATTTTCTGACTCTGATCAAATGATAGTAGCCGGGGTAAACCGTATTTTTCTCAATTAAAATTTTGGGACTTGTTTTATTAACAGATTACTCATTTCTAAAGCAAAGCATGGAAATGCGTTTTTATTAGGGCAGTCACTTGAATTTACCATTCCCTTCCTCTAATCAATAATCAGCATTTGACATTGAATTAAATTTTCGGATTGCTTTTTACTTAAGTTTACAATTCTTTATTTCAAACTCTAAACTCGACATCCTGCTATCGACTCCGAGGAAGTTAAACAGTTAATAACTTTCGTTTTTCAAAAAACAGTCCACTAAAAATTTTGTTTTTTTGATACCCTAATCTTTAAACAGCCAAAGTGTTTATTTTACTATTGAATAAATACTTAAAAGGTAATTGAACTCAAAATTAAAAAAAATATTTTTTACAACAACGACTTTATTTTAACATATCCCACCTTCTACATTAAAAACCTAAAAAAATTAAGGTTAGATAATAATTAGTTTCGTTCGTTATAAATTTACGTAAGTTTTAATTAAAACAATAATCTATTTATCTTATATGTAAACATTTAATATAATAAAACAAAAATTTTTTTTTATTTAATTATTTATCAGAATTTATTGTCGCGCGTTTTTTTTTTTTATTACTAATAATTGCGCAATCATTTTTTATTTTATTTAATTTTGGATATATTTAGATAAAATTGACGGTAAATAAAAATTATAAAAAAAAATTTAGTTATAGTTGAAGTCGTCATTAAGTTGTAATCGTAGTTTTACGTAATTTTGAGAAATAAATAATAATTCAGTAGAAATGACCAGTACTGGTCAGACATAAAATAATTTTTCACTATTAATTTTATCACATTATCTTACTTTTTCACACACACACACATACACATAGATATCAATTTCTATATTTCCATCTCACACTAAATACGTATTATTATTAAAGATGATACTTGAGATACATTTGTAATAATAGCGAACGCACGTGTCTTAAATGTCAATAAAATAAAATTTCTATGCAATTTTATTTAATCCAGGTGTAATTTTTTAATTAAATATTATAAACAAAAAATATAAAACATATAATATCACTTTTAGTAGTAGTACAAGTAAATTAGATTTTCTAATATTCTTCAGATTTTCAATAATATATATTCGGTAGAACAGTAATTTGACTAGGTAAGTTTTAACGATAAGTCCAGCTGTCGCACAACTGTTAAATGTTTCTATTAAAGTTAATGTCATTGAAATCAATGTTTGTATTTTCTTATCGTTATTATGTTTTCCCTTAACTTTTCCTTATCAAATATAGACAAAACTTAACCATGACATGTTTCTTCCACCTTTTACATACATTAATGTTTTATAAGTCAAAAACTTATTACTCTGTGTTTACACACAAGAGTGTAACTTTTGATTGTATCAATTATTATAGGCTGTGTATAGACTTTCGAATGTTAAATGAATTTTTAAATACCTGTTCAGTATCTCGATTATCTGGACTTTGTGAATTTGGTAAATCAGCTGATGGTGTATTCGAAGCCGATGGCCTTTCTGATGTTGATAAATTAATTGCTCCATTATTTCCGTCTGTTGTACTCCCATGCTCCATCATGCCTTCATCCTGTAAACATTCACCCATAATCTTTTTACAACACTTAATATCTTATCACAATTTAACACTAATACACAATTAAACACTATAAAAAAAAAAACTTAAAATAGTATAATAGTCTCTTAATAACTAATATGCACGTATGACTTGACATGCCGCACTCAGAAAATGAATTAAACCGCGATACATAAAGTATATAATTGAAAAAAGAGCGCCAGGCGAGACCGAAGCATGCCGAGAAAAGAAATATCTATATAAATATACATTTTATAATTCAGGGGTTATATATATATATATATATATGAGTTTTGCTTGTTGTGTAAATATAAACAAATATCAGGCCTGCTTTTAGACTTCCCTTCTTTATCCATATAAATTCCCCTCCTCTTTTAAACTTCCCCACCCTCCTCCCCCTTTAACATCTTTTACCGATATAATACCGTTCTCTGCCAAACAAACATTGAACGCATATATATAAGTATTATTTATATATATATATAAAAGTTACATGTGTCGACGAGAGCTTATCGCCCTATTCCTCTGAGATATTTCCAGGAATGTCCGCTCTACATAACGTATAGAAATTTTTGCAGTTTATTCGCGAAATAAATGTTGCTGAGATGCGAAAAAAATATTTATATATATATAAACAAAACGCACAGTCCTTTCGCGGAATCCTGATGTCGGTATATTAGAAAGAATAAGAAATAAAAACGGTACTCGAGACGCCTGAAACTGACAAACTCCTGGTATTTGTCGATTGAAAAAGTAAGAAAAAATAAAGTATCGAGAAGTTTAATTCTAAGAATGTATATATATATTTTGATTTCATATATGTGAGAAAAGATGCATATATAATGTAGTTTTTGCCGTCTAAACAGGTTATATTTATAGTTTCTAATAATACGTGGTTCTTATGCTATATTAGGAATTACGTCACCATATATAACTAATTTACATCTATAGAAACAAAAATATATATTATTTTAATAATAATAATAATAATACGTATGAGTAAGTTTATGTATATGGGCCAATCTTGGTTATTTTATGTTTAAGTACTATGATAATTGCAGGAGGGTTTGTAATTGTCATTTTGGTGGAATTTTGATATCTAAGCTGGGTTATATATGAAATTTACAAAAGTTCAATGGCTGATATAGCTTTGAGTTTTTTATATATATTGGTGTTAAAATTATTTTTTTAAAAGTACTATTATTGGCTATTATAATTATACTCGGTTTTAGCTCTATAGAAATATTTGGTAACAATATTATATATACTGTAAAATAACATCCAGGCTGCATAAAGCTTTAATTCTTTCTTCAAATACAGAATTAGGGGCCAGATTCTTTTAAATAATGAATAATCAATATTTGGTTGTCATTTGGCTAATTTTGCAATAAAAGACCTAATTAAAGGTTTATGTAAATTTCTTACTTCCTTTACGACTTCAAACTTGTCCAAAATTCGAGGGTACAAAACAATTTCAGACTCCCAAAAGCTCAAAATCCATAAAAAATTTAACTTTCCCTTTAATTACCTAGATTAGTCCATATATATCAGTTCATGTTTAAGTTTTTTAACTGAACAATTTTTTAACGATTCTATATATATATATATAATAATAATAAATATATATACGAGGTCTTTATTGTTTGTGTTTACACAGCCGCGTATGTAAACAAGAAAAAGAGAAGAAACTTCAATATATAGAGAAACAGTTGTGTATACAAACGCATATATATATATTTAAAAGACTTATGATGTGTTTTAAAAAAAAATTTTTGTTGTTTATAGTGTGTATAGAATTTAAATATGTGTGAATACATGTAAGTATAGATAACGAATTATTATTATTCGACAATGGTTTAATTTTTAATAAATACATTGTGTAAAAAAATTCTCTCGATAAAAAAAAAGGTCCCATTGCGTATAATTTAATGTTACGATGAAAGAAAAACATTCGTGAGACAAAAGGTACAGTTTCATTTTTTTAAACTTTGTTTTTTTATCACTATAACATAGTAAACGAAAACTATGTATGTAAACGAAGGTCGAGCTAAATTTAGCGAATGCTCACTCAAGATATATATAATCGTATGAACGGCAAAGAAGAAACAAATATAGGAAAAAGGGTATATATATATATTTGAATCGTATAAAGTGAAAAAGGGTTGAGATAGAAGTAGTATAAGAAGAGATAATACCTCGTGTGACTTGTGTCCTTTCTCCCACTCTGTTTATAATTCTCTTATATTTTTTTCTATATAGTACTACTCTTCCACCCTCTTTACTCTAAATAATAAACGAGAGGGCGAATATATATGTATAAAAAAATTTATATAGAAGAAGAATAATACTTGAATCTGAGAAATTAGCGAGTTAACGGCTCCAAAAAGTATATTTATATAATGCAACAAAGAGAATTTAGTCATGTATAGTAGTTGTCTGCGGCCGGAAAAAAAAAGGTCTGCCAGGTCTTTTCGGTTATGTACGTTCATATATATAAAAAATAAAAGAAAAGTGGCTTAAATTAATGTCGCGATAAATATATGATTTAAGGTATTTTATACATAACTTTATATATTTTCCTAAAAGAGCCTCCCCGCCGGTTTCCTCGTTTTTTTAAATACTCGAGACTATTATAATACTCTCTTTTAAAGGCTAATTTTTTATCTAGAACGGAGAAATTATTTTTCGGTGGACCTTTTTTTTTATTGTTTTTACGTGCATGGATACTTTTCGCGAGGATACTAATTTACTGCTGTTTGTTTGTGTTTTTTTATTTTGGGCGAAATTTATACTAACTTTAAGATTAGTGTAGGAATAACAAAGTCGTTTCTTTTATTTTTTTTTTTTATCGATAACGAGTTGACGATCACTACACTTTAATTATTTTCTGTTTACTTTGTGCTTTCAATAGAGAAGTACTATATATATATATATTTATATATACTCTTGGCAATGGAAAAAACTTTTTTTTTTTTTTTTGATAATTATTATTCATTATTTTTTTTGTTTCTAAGAAAATATTTAAGTTTTGTAATTTTTTTTTTTTTTTATTGAAAAATTTATTATTAATTTGAATTGTATTTATAAGAATATGTTGAAATATTATTTTATTGATTATTATTATTTTAAATAGAAGAGATAAGAATAATTAATATTTCTTAAAAATTGCTGGTAATTTGAATATTTGTATTCTATAAAAATAAATAAATTGCCTAATTTTTCATGTTAAGTAATCATACAAAATTTGTTTAATGATTATTTGGAAAATGTTATTTACGTAATTAGAGTTTGTCGTATGATTAAGGCTACATGCGATGATATAAAAATTTAATACGTTAACATAACTACATTGAATTAACATTCATTTGATACCCATAGAATACCAATTCATCTGTTCATCATAATATGACCCCTGATGTTCCATAAAATAAGTTTTTTAATTTTGTGTGATTTGATTGTAGTAATAAATGCTACTATACGTTTAAAGTAAAGAAAATTCAAAAACTAATTTTTGCCCTCTCGGGCATAAAACTCGTACGTAAAACTTGTCACGGAATTTTCTGTACACTATAAAAAATCATTAAATTTTATGAAGTCAATATTGAGTTGACGACCCTTAGTTCTGGAAAGAGAATAATCCCTTGACTCAAGGTAACGAACTTGAATCAACGTATCGAAACTTTGAGTCAGCTGATATAACCTTGCGTCAAGTATATATTCTCTTCGCCGCATTTACGGTGATAATTGATTTGTGTCAAGCCATATTGACTTGGCATCAGCGTATATTTTTTATAGTGTACTTATTATACGCCTAGGTAGGCAAAAAATATCGTAAGCACCATGGGCGAAAAACTTTATACACTATAGTGTGAACACATATCACTTGTGTCCGGCTTTGACGAGCACTCGTGTTCGTGCTCATACAAGCGCTAAAATTTTACGCCCTTAATACTTAAAATACTATTTCAGAGTCTAGATTCTGCATTTATATCATCTATAACATATCATGCGATATTTACGATAAATTTTTATTCACTCGTAAAAAACAAAAAAAGTACTAACTTTTAATAAAATATTGACTTTTATAACCAAATCAGCACGAAAAGTACTACCATTTCTAAAAACATTTGTTTGCGCATGCGTAGTACTACATATCTTATGGTAATTTTGTAGCCAACCTACGTTAAAATTTCACGGCAAAGCGCACCACTGATGATACGGCTGCTTATCACTGTGATATGAATGCTGTATCAGGTCCTAGGTTTGCGAAAATGTTATATAAACTTCACCTATATTTTACCCTTTTAGTACTTGAATATATATTAAAGATCACACACTATTAAAAAAATTATACATTTATGTATCATGTACGTAAGTTGCTTATATAGCATTGAGAAGCCTTTTCTCTTTCGAGAAAAATAAAAAATATGCACTACCGTTTAAAATAGTCTAAAAGTCTAATTTCTGATCTTAATAAATACCTAAAGGAACTTAAAGTGCATTTATTATTTAATAATTTCACGAATAAAGTAACAAAAAGATACATTTTCGCTTGTAAAACATGAATATCGTACATATAAAGCAGTGTTTATTTAACATTTCATTTAACATACAAAATAATGAAGAAAATAACAATACAATTTAGCAGACAATAAATATTTGTCGATTATACGAATTATTTATTAATTCCTACCAAAACTCTATCTGATCTGTTTAAATTTAATATAAAATTATGATATATAAAACAAAATTAAAAAAATAATTTTTTTTTTCTAATACTAACAATAACTATTTTTGACCTTCCCATTGTAATTTTAATTTAATAATAAAACTAAAGAATCAAATATAATTTTTCTTCAATATTTACATTTTACAATTTTTCAATATTTAAAAAAAATTTTTTAAGTACTCAGATTATTTAAAAAACATAAAAATTATTATCATTATTATATTAAAATATAATAATAATAATGATGACATGTGGTTATACCTTAAAGAAAGAAAGAAAGACAAAAAAAAAGGTCCATTTGTTGCTGACGTTAGCACTATCTCAGATTAAATGTCCTGTGTAGACACATATTAGAATACGTTAACGACAGTAGAAATAAGCTTTCTGTTGAAATATTATTTTAACTAAAAAGAGAGAGACAGATGAATATATATATATATTTCTTGCCCTTCTCTCATTTTCGTTTTACTTGAATGACTATTAACGCTTTAATTTTACAATGACGATAACCAGATATTAAATTAATGAGTAAGAGTGAGATGGAACTAATAGCTTTGAATATAAAAGCATCGATCTTCCTTTCTCAATTGGCTGTCTTTTATATAATATAGAAAATAGGGTATTGTTAGAGAGAAAATTTAACTTGGCTATAATGTTGATTGGATTTGCTGGATATAGAAAACTACTGCTTTGTGTTTTTCACCTTTAAGTTAGCAAAAAAATATATATAACCATAAAAATCGATCTTATTCGATAAAAGTAAAATCAAGATGCTTTTTTTTGGAATTCTCTTGGGATATATAAACAGGTACTTTAGCTTAAAATAAAAGATCTTTTGACACATCTTAAACTTTTTTTTTGTATAGAAAAACAAAATCAAGATTTTTAGTAATGTCATTTTCTTAACTAAATAAAATAAAAACATAACTCATTAACCAAAAAAAAGTGCAAACCTATGCAATGTCCAGTAAAAATAAAAGTAATAACAACTATCGATATATTTTCTAAGAATTGAACTTTTTTTTGTAAAAAAAAAGCTTACACACCAGGATATCCACGCCTTTGAATTAGATAGATGACGGTATGAGTTTCAGTGGACAGAATAGGGCTGATAACGTTTAATGTTTTTTGAGAGAAAGAAGAATGAAATTCGTTTTGTTTAGTTGTGTTTTTTTTTCTTTCTATGTGTGAAAAAGAAAAGCTTGATAATATTTTAGATAAAAAAGTCCTTTTTTCTATCGCTAATACACGAAACTTTTAGTATGGTCAACTTTACTATTTTTTACTGTCTGATTTTTTTGGTCTCCCTTGATTTCTTTAGATTTTTTATAACCTTTATAAGAGTACAAGCGTGCAAGTAAGTACGTAAAATGTTCCTTGAAAAATTTCCATAACCAAAATGACCGATAGTTAGGTCTTAAAAATCGATTATTTTGGTAATCTTATTAAAATAATAATGAGGTTAAATTGGTTTAATAGGATTATTTTCTTAAATGTAATAATTAGTATAATATCATGAAAATTTGTTCGAAAATAATCATTTTTCTTTGTCCAACATAAAGATTATACCTTTTTAACGATGGATATTAAAATCCCTTTACGTTATAATTACATTTTACAAGAATTAGACAAAAATGTTAACTTAGTTTTTACACCTATTTTTTTTTTATAGTGTATTTTATTTATTTTTTTTATAGTTTGATATATAAAAAAAAGGGATCAATTTTATGAAGTTACATATAAGCTTTTTATTTCGATTGTCCGATTCCACTAAGTCTGAAAGATAAAGAAATTTATTGTCTATTATGGTACATACCGAGAGAAAAGAAAACTTAAAGACGTATCCAAAAAAAAATATGATAAACGATTAACTGGACTTTCTTATATTTCAAAAATAAAGCTTAACTTTTAGATTTTTCGTTTATATTTTTATGTATTTACGTATATGAGTTTATTGAATTGATAGGATCTGGCAGTTTTATTTTGGGTTTTGATTTTATATTAAGGGTTTATGACGTTTTTTTATTTTATTGTATATTAATAGATAATTTTTTTTCTTATTGAATATATTCATATTTTTTTATGATTTTTTTTTTTGGGGTTTGTTTAAATTTTTATTCGGAAATTTATTCCTGTTTTTATTTTCTGTAGGCTGCTTCTGTGTGCCAGGTAAGTTTTTAGATACGTTGATTCTAAATTTTTACGTTCGGACCCTGAAAACTTGGCCGTATGTTTCGGTTCAATTTCAAGGTTATTTTGACATATTTCATAAGGATCTTTTCTAATTGTCCTTAAACTGGACAGATTTGACCTCCTTTTTCGATTTTTAGGTTCACTAAGTACCCTCCCTATCAACATGTCCCATGTTAAAAATGATTTTTGATATTAGGGCACTTTTTGAGATACAGAGCTAATAATTTGGGATCAGAGACCTCAAAAACTTAAATTCAGTCATTTGTTCAAAAAGTGCTCCTTAGGTTTTAAGTATTAAAAGTGTTTTTCGAATCTATTTTAAGCTTTAACCGTCTTCTTAACACCTGAAACCCGACTAAATACACTGTAAAAAGTAACTTTCTTATATTAACAAAAAAATTAGAACATTTTCGAAAAATTAGTAAATTTTCGAAAAAATTTGTATATTTACTAAATTTAGTATATTAACAAAAAATTCGAGTATTCTCGATTTTTTTTTTGTGAATTCGCAAGAAAAATTGATAATTTACAATGTTTTTTGAAAATTTACAAAAAATGGTTGTAAATTTCCGAAAAATAGTTGTGAATTTACAACTATTTTCGCAAAATCACGAAAAAAAATCGAGAATTCTCAAATTTTTCGATAATATACTAAATTTAGTAAATTTACGATTTTTATCGAATATTTACAAAAATTTTTGAAAATTACTAATTTTTCGAAAAAATTCTATTTTTTTTGTAAATCTAAGAAAGTTACTTTTTACAGTGTACTCAATAGTATATTTTTAATAAAACCTGATTTCACTGACTTATATATATAGCAATACAAAGACATTTCTCTTTAGAGAAAAAAGGCGCCATCTACAATTGAACGAATAATTAAAAATGAAAGTTACTCCTAATTAAATTATTAACAATCGCAATACTTCAAATTAAAAATATTTTTCTACGACACATGAGTAAAATAATTTCTCCTTACACCAGACAATCAAGTACGTATATATAACTTATCAATGTCAAAAAAATATAAATTTTAAATATAACTATTCAAAAAATAAAGCTTTAATCAGTTATACAGATTTCTATATCAAATTTATAAATAACTCAATAAAATGGATAATAAGATTAACTGTTATATCAGTATTTTAAACATCTACACATGCACGCTCCTCTGTAATTTATTAATAGTTAATCATATTTTAAATCTTTATGTATAGGAAGAAATATCTATCGTACTTTTTGAAAATTTAATATAAAATTTCGAGGGATATCAAAGAAGCATCTAATTTTGTTTTATATGAGTAAAAATATGAATTTTTAACCTTGCAAAATTTTAGGTTTTTTGTATTTTTAAGAGTAATGTCTTATGATTTAACAAGCAGTTATGATAAAAGTAAGACTCAGTATTTACATAAAAGGTAGTCATTTTTACAGTAGCCTCTTTCAAAACCTGCAGAACTGTAATATTAATAACTATGAAATAAAAGTGTCTTGAACCTGGACAAGTACAAATTGTGTCCTTTAAATTAGGGTAGTGCAAAATAGCCTAAACAAGGGGGCTGTATAAAAATTGTTTTTAAAAGGGATTGGACTAATGACACTTAAAGAAATTCAAATTTAGGGTCACTAGTATACATAAAAGTATCAGATCCTAGGTCTACCTTAGGAATTAAAACCGAGTAATATATTTATTATTGGTTATTTTTGAAAAAGTTCATATTTTCACTCATATACAAATAATTGAATTATTATAAAAGCCCTAACCCATAAATTAATCAATAATAAAAACATTTTGTACAACCTTAATACACCCATAAAATATCTACCTATGTCATTTTTAAAGATCCATACATTACAAACACCCAAAAAAAAAAATGTTATGAATCAACCTTTTAAGCATTAGTATAAATAAAAATATAACCTCTAAAGTTGCAAATCACTCTATAAAACGGTCAAAAAAAACGTTTACTACTATGTTAAGTCGCGGATTCTTCCTTTTTTGGCCGAAAATCCCTTATATATTTATTTCTTTTGCACGTAAGATGCTGATTTATGAACAGCACCGAGCTTTTCTAATAGTCTACAAAACAGACTGGCCCTTTCAAGTGTCGATAATACTAAAAAAAAACGCCCTCTTATATTCTTCTTTATATTTACGACGCTATATTTTTTTTTACATCTTGATAAACACAAGTTTTTTTTATTTAAAAATTTTTTTAATCAACTTTATTAATCCAAAAAAAAACAGATACAACTTGTTTAATGATTTGATTAAGTAAGAAAATTTTCTGTCGTCAGCTTGTGTATTATTATCATTTCGACAAATTGCACCCCTAATATCTTACATATTGTAATTTTTTATGTATCAAGGGGGCTCTTTTAATATTTATCAGTATTTAGAGAGAGGAAAATTCGCGAATAATTTTTTACGTCGTATGAATAATAGTTTTTATGTATCATCCAATAATTTTCTTATTATAAAAAGCATCAATTTCTCACACTTTTTTTTTCGAGAAAGATTATGTGGTATCAATTTTTCAAAGATTATGCTTCGTAACGTATAAAATACATTTATTATGTAATTATAAACGTCGCTCTCTTCAGTATCGATTAAAGTATAAAATAAATAGTTTTTATCTTTTATTTCGATTGTCTTGGATGTTTTTTTTAAAATATACTACACTATTTGTAAATAATCCTAGTAAAGAAAAGTACTTTATATTATCTTTTGGCTGCGGGTTTAAAAAAAGTATTCGATAGAGAGGGGAATCGTTCATCCAAATAACTAAAAAGTAGTGGGATATAAACAGACATCAAACTTTATTCTTTCTTTATTATACATTTTATTTTTTTTACTATTACTAAAAAAAAATGTAAATTTAAAATAAGGGTGTCTAGAAGAAAAAATACTTTGTTTAACGAAAAATTTCTTTGGATGTGCCAATTGAAAATAAAAGTATTTATATATTCTTGATGCCTCATTTTTGTGGTATTGTATAGATAAAAAGAAGTAAGGGATAATGAATATAAAATTTATCCTTTTTAAAAAAAACGAATTTAAGAAATAAGCCATCACGTTTTAAGAGAAATCAGACCATGCGAAAGAAAGAAAAATCAAGGAGGAAAATAAAAAAGAGATCTTTTTTTCTTTAAATATACACAAAACTATGTATAATAAAAGTTTAAATTTCACATGTAACCTATCACCATGAGTGACAAAGGTTACGATTTGGTTTACACTTATACGTGTCCAGATTATATAAAATTGTTTAAAGTTTGTTATTTGTAACTTTTTGGTGTATGTGGGAGGGAGTTTAGGTTTTGTTGGATGACCAGTTTCTATTTAGTTTGAATTTTTTACTGTTTCTAATAGTGAATTTTACGAAAAATTGTACTGAATTCACAAAAAACATTGAAAATTTTCAATTTATTCATAAATTTGCCAAAATCAGTAATTTCTGTACCCTGTGTGAAATTTCCTTCTTTAATTTACCAAACAGTAAACGTATTTATACCCACGTGAGGCCATTTTACTTTCGAGAAAAATTAATTTTACATTAAAAGAAGAATTTTATTATCTTGTATAAAATCCCAAATGCATATTTTCACCCATATAAAAATAAATCTATAATTCATTACCTCACCAATAGAGTAGTAAAAAACCACAAATAGTTTAATACACAATTGATATTACAAAATCAAAATTTCCAACACGAGAGTATAAATTTTGGGCAATGAATTAAATTATCATAGAAAATATAATTTCATAAATGAAAAGTAAATACAAACGAAAATTGTCATAAACAAATATGTGCATAATATAAAAGAAGATATACGAAATTATACAAATCAAAAATTAAAGTGGTTTTGAAATAATCAAATAATTATTATAATATGGACAAAATATTATTGAATTTTCAACAAAATCAAATAATAATATTTGGCATTAAGCCAATTAAACAAAATTTTTAAAAAATTTAAAACAATGAAGACATGCATGTGAATTTATGTAAACAGATTTATTTTGATTGAAATTATATTTTGTATTGTATAAAAATTTCTGCTGTTTGTTTATTTGTGTATATTAGACTGGTAATTATCATAAATTTTAACAAATAACCAAAAGTCTAATATACTAATCGACAAATTACTATCATAACACAAAAAACTATCATGACTTCCCCATACACAATACTACTCTTTTAAAGGGGATAGATCATAAAGAAAACGAGTCATTCAGAATTTTATATAATTTTTTTTTTTTAGGTCAGATAATATGTGAAAGAGAATATTTAACTGACATATATATACAGTTTACATGGCTGTCTATCAAATATTACTCTTTTTCTGTGTTATATATACTCTTTTATTTGGTTTTTTTTTTCATTCATTTTTTTATTACTCGTTTTTGTTGTATTGAAAAATAAAGGTAATTGATTTGTGAATGAATTGATAAATTAGTTTTTTTATTAGGTGTTTTTTAATAAAATGTTTAGTTACTGAAATAAAAAGTTTTATGTAAGAGGGATCCAATAAAATCGAAGAAAATTTAATAAGCTTCTTAAAAAAGGTTAACTGTCAAGTCAATGTCGTTAAATATTACAGTCTTTAAGTTTATTTTAATTTGACAAATTTGATTATTTTGTATTTGTATTATCTAATAATTTTTTATTGAATTAAGAATTTTTTATTATTTTATGTCTGAATTGTATTCTGCGAATTTTATTGCAAAACGTAGATGGTAGGCAAATTAAGAAACTGCTTGGCGTTTATTGTATTGATTATCTAGGAATCAGCTGTTAGCAAATAACAAATATCGAAAATATGAAAAATGAACTGCGCCTTATTTATAATATCTCAAGTGCATTTCTCTTTCGAGAAAAAAATTTTTTTTTTTTAATTCAATTAATCATAATTTTTAAACCTTAAAAAATACTTTAAACACTAATTGTCACTTGAAATTACACAGAAAGTATAAAATTATATTTCAAAGTCAGTTTCTTATTTCAAAGACATTAAAAAATGCGACCTACATCAATTTCAAAGAATTTGTCGGCATGTAATACAATTAGACGATAAGAAATTCGTTATAAAATTTTTAAGTTTTTAAAATTTTATTTTTTAGCAGGAATTTTCCAAAAATTATTTAATTTGATATAATTGTATCTTATTTTGCAAGACAGGAATGCATAAATTTGATCTTGATTTTTATGTAATATAAAATTTCGGAGTAGTTTGAGTTAAAATAATCTATTTTCGAGACGGTTGATTCGCTTAAATAATTTTTTTTGTATTAAAAAAACTTCACACCAATTGATGAACTCAAACAAATGAATCTAGAAAATTTGTATACTCCCCTAAGTTTTTTAGAACGTATGCATAATTTGCAAAAAATTAAAGCCTCGATAGAATCCTCTAATTTTTCTTTTCAAACCCAATTCCTAAAAAAAATACTGCCATTTATAATAAAAATTTAACCTAACATCAGCTATTAAGGACACTATCATTTCTAAAATGTGAAAAAACAACTCAGTGAAAAAAAAAAATTGAAACAATATTTCTTATATTAAAAAAGGAAAAAAAAACTTTTGTCTGAAAAACATTTTTTTTGTTAAAAGCAAAAATGGATACCCACAAAATTTATCTAGAAAATATTATTGCATTTAAGAACGACACACACACAATTCTTAAAAGCCTATCGAAAATTTATATATCGAGAGTTTTATTTTTCCTCAATAAAAAGCATATTGAAAAAAAAGAAAAATAAATTGTCAACCTTTTTTTGTTTTCTTATTATTGGCCAGTTTATATCTTCACGAATACTACATTTTTTTTTATAAATATTTTTTTTGGTCCCCCCTATCGTCTCATTTTTCTTCCTCGCTTCTTGATTTTTTTCTTATAGCACGCGTCAAGATTTGCATACGCTTGCAAAAAAAAAAAACTTGTACTATATATAAAAAAAGTATGACGTATAAAAAAAAAGGATCTAAAAAGATAATAAAGTAAAGAAAGAAAAAAGTTAGGAAAGGATATTTCACTTTTATACAAAACGCGAAAAGAGAAAAAAAAATTTCAGCGTGGTATATAAAATTACATGCACAAAAAAAAAAACGAAAAACTAAGAAAGAATAAAGTTGATTGAGGTTTTTTTTTTATACTTGCTTCTTCATTTCAAGTGTATATATTTAACTTTTTATAACATGGGATATCGCGTTGTAAGTAAGTTTTTACTTCCGCGGAGCAACAGATTTAAAAGTATATTAGAGAAAAAGGTTACTTTTCTTATATATTTCATGTGCATATAAAAATCCCTTTAAGGAATAAAAAAGAGCTTTTTACAAGATAAGAATTGTGGCTGATTTTTTTCTACGTGTATTAGTGTAAAAGTAGGGGTGTTAGGCAATCTTGGGGGATTCCGCGGATACAATAGGATCTCAATACATCAGGGTACCTTACTTTCTTCTAGGTCCTTTTATTTTTCTTCTAAAATAGAAGTCGTAAATAGCTTATAGGAGATGGATTGTAATAGCTAAGGCAGACCGTCGACTTGTTTCTCGAAGAATTATGGCTTTTGAAGAAAAGTACAAACAGAAAATGGAATATAGGAAGATCAAGTGTCAGGAATAAAGACATGAGACACATTTTTATTATTATTATTATTTAGATCCTCAAAATCAATGTATCTCCATATATTCTATTACCTTTTTTTTTTTTGAGATATTTAGGGATAAATATGCATTGTGATGGCTTTTTTTTCTTCTCTTTTGTCGTTTGCTAAACATAAATTATTCGTGGTGTGAAAGTCAATTTATTTTTTTTGCTTTTGTAATTTATCTAAGGGCTTTTTTTATGTAAAAATTAAGAAATTAGGTATGGGACATAAATTGTTGAAGAAAAAATTTTTTAATAATTTTTAAGATATATGGGACATGAAAATTAGCTGGATTTATAGTTTATATTTCTTGCATAAATTATAAATTTTTTTATTTAAAAATTTAATGAAAAATTGGCGTTTTTTTTAATTTTGAGATTTTTTAAATGTAGTTTGGTGAAAATTCGTTTGAAAACTCTCTGACTATAATAGGGATTTAGGTTACGATACAATGGACAGTTTTACCGGACTTATTTTGTCAGAATACCTTATGACAGATATTTATACCATATATTTTTGAGACCCCACCTATGGGGCTATCTGGCTGCCCTAGATTTTGTCTTTTTAAGTGGGTTTTGAAAAAAATCTGAAAAAAGCTCTGAATGTTGAAAGTTGAACTAGAGATTTGTAATTTGCCACAGAGGCTTTTTATCTGTAAAATAACCCCTATTAAGTTTCAAAACTTTTGGGTTTTGATCGATTTCAAGGGTAAAAAAATATTTTTTTACGGAAAAATGCGAACACAAAAAATAGTAAATTAGATTTATCTAAAACTTCTTTGGCCTAATGTGCAAAGTATAAACTTCAATTTGCAATCTTGGACGTGATTTTCGTAATCTAGGGGAACAAGTTATTGACACATCGTTGACACACAACCACTGACCGCCGTTTACCCGCGCTATTTAAATAATATTTTGGAACAGTTCATATATTATCTAAAGCTATATAGTTTTTTGAAATTGAAATAATATTTAAATTTTAACTAAATTTTATAAAATTATTTAGTTATGTCGTTAAAACCGCGAGTAAACGGCGGTATGCGCTTGAAAAAGTTATGTGCAAGCTCACAAATTGAAAGTTAAACTTTGCATTTTAGGCGAAAGAATTTTTACGAAAAGCCAATTTACTATTTTTTTTTATTCGCATTTTTCCATAATAAAACACATTTTATCCTTTAAATTACCCAAAAATCCCTGCCCAAAACCTCTGTTAAGGTTGACCAAAAGTTCCAAAACTTTATGGAGGTTATTTTTGGTAAATTTAGCCTCTATACCAAATTTCAAGCCTCTAGCTCAACTTTAAAATTTCGTCATTTTTTTTGGATTTTGGCCATAACACAGAATCAGGGGCAGCTAGAATAACCCCATTACCAATATGCACAGATTTTTTTTTCAAACTTAGTTTCATAAAAATTAATTTTTTATTACATACCAGAAAAAACCGTTTAAAAATAAATATAATTTTATCATTTTACTAGTAAAACTCACTAAATAAGCAACATGGACTTATTTCCAAAAACAAAAAACTGTAATCCAACAGTATAAATAAAAATAACAGTCAATACTGAAATTCAATTTTATCCCAATTCAAGTGGTTAAAATAATATATTTTTGATCCAAATAATTGTTTTTTATCTCTACAATAAAAATAGTTCGAAAATATTGAACATAAGATTTTATTGTTAATAGAAAAAGTATAAGCAACGATAAAGAGTCAGATAATAGATTTTCGTTTCTTTTTAATTTTCTGAAAAGGGGAGATTGACCTCTTGTCTGATGCTACAAGTTATTGTTCGTAATGAAAATTTAAGCATTTATTTGACTTTTGTTTTTGCTTGGTTCTGAGATTTTTTTACGTCATTACATCTTTATTTCTACTTTTATTTAGTTATTTTCTAATCTGTTAAAATCTACTACAATTTCCATTAAAATTTGAAGCTTTGTGGTAACTGGTAGCAGCTTTAGGTTGTCTCATCCAGTAACCAAACTATAATTCATATACCATCAAAATGACCACATTTTCCGTAGTACTTAAATTCAACATTTTTCCTATAGAAAAATTCTTTGCATAATTCAAATATTTTTTTAATAAAATCCCAATAAAAATCGTCCTTGAATTCCAAAGCATTAAAAAAACAAAGTTTTGGTAAAATCTAAAATAATATATCGATTAGATGACCAAGGCCAAAAGATAGATATTTCTAAAATAAAAATTCTTTTATTACACATCCAGAAGGTAGATATTCCTTTTTCTCTATAATTATGGAAAATCAATAATTCGCATGGGTATCCCAGGGAAAGGACCAACGCCTTTAATATCTTTATCTCTCTTTTCTCAGGATATGGCGTCTTTCGCTATATAAAAGTTCAATGACCTGAGCTTTATATATATATATTTATAATCATTACAACAAGTTTAGTATTTTGTTAAAGTTAAAGGCGTGGCTTATAAGCGCATCAACGGCGCACCTTGCACCTGGTTGACATACAGCTCCGCCTCTTGAAATATATAGTTATCTTTTATATTGTGTGCCTCGCCCACGTAGAAAATGACACTAAATTGCCCGGGATCTTATATATATATATACAACATTGAAAGCCAAGAGAAATGGTTGTGTCTTGTTAATGCAAGTTGTGTTTAGTAAAAAATATTTCCCCTCTTTTTAGTAAGCTTGCATCCTGGTTGCTAGATTATATTCTATGCTTATGTAACCAGGCACAAAATACACTACCGGGGTTATCGGTCCTAGCTATTACATTTGCCCGGGATACAACAAGTATCTGCGCAAGACTACATGCATTTTACCTTAAAATATGGAAATTTAAAAAAATATATATAAATTATACGTAAGCGAATATATATTACGTTGAGAAAGGTTGTTGAAAATATAAAAATGATTGAGTGACCTGAATATGAAAATTTAAATAAAATTTATTACAACCTTTTTTTTTCATATATAATTAAGTTTATGCATGAATTTATAGGTACTGGGTATAAAAATTCAAATTTTTGTTGGTATGAATTTTTTTGAGTTTAGGTAAAGCAACTTGTTATGTATGTATGTGTAGGTAGAACATATAACGTATTGACTTAAGTTTTCGTTAGTTATACTAATTAAGTGTATTTACAAGTTTCTGAATATATTTACAAGATTTTGTATGTAATTTAATAGCACACGTTGCAGAAAATTATCATGTTTATCATATGTTAGTGAATTTAAATTAAGTTTTACTGTAATATTAGATGTTGTAATTAGTTAGGTACACTGTAAAAAGTAACTTTCATAGATTCACAAAAAAAAATAGAATATTTTCAAAAAATTAGTAATTTTTCGAAAAAAATCGTAAATTTACTAAATTTGGTATATTAACTAAAAATTTGAATATTTCCGATTTTTTTTTTTGTAAATTCACGAGAAAATTTGATAATTTACAATTTTTTTTCGAAAATTTACAAAAAATATTTGCTAATTTACAAATTTTTTCATAAATTCACAACAAAAAATCGAGAATTCTCGAATTTGTTATTAAAATACTAAATTTAGTAAATTTACGATTATTTTCGAAAATTTACTAATTTTTCGAAAAAATTCTATTTTTTTTGTCAATCTAAAAAAGTTACTTTTTACAGTGTATCTAAAAAGCTTCTGTTTTCCAAAAAAATTATAAAAAGTAAATATTTTTATGTACTATGGATTTACCTTGCACAATCTTTTATATAAATACACACTTTTAACGTAATTACACGTCTATTATAACCCTTGCACTTTTTTATCTTTATCAATAATATATATATTTCTTATGTATATAAACAGCTAAGAACGGATATGTATTATTAATTTAAATAATAACGTAAACTGATTATATATATGCTATTTTAGATGTCTGTCATTTTATTTCTATAAATATAATATTTAGTCTGTCTGGTAAATTAAATATTTATGTTTTATTGATTATCATTTTTATTAAGTGATGTTTTACTTTGGTGTATTGATGGGTTTGGTGTATATTAGGCTGGGTGTTAATTTTGAAAAAAAATTTTATGCGAATTTTGGGCTCAAAAGGATTATTACTATTTAAAAAAGAGTAATATATGAATTTTTGAGGCTATGTTTTTTAATAAAAAGTACATTTATGCATGTTTTTTGGAAGGGAGGGATTTTTAATACTTCCAAGTCAAGTTTTCTTTAAATTTTTTAAAAAAATACCTTATGCTAAATGAAATTAAAGAAAACGTTTAGAGTAAACTGAAAAATATGGATTTCTTCATTATAATTAAGTTACTAAAAAAGGGGCAGTTGAAAATGATAGATTTTTAATATTTATGTATGGTTCAATTTCAATCAAACCAGACTAAACTTAATGGTCGGATCTTCAAATCGGTTCCAAAGTATTTTTTTCCGAAAGTACTACTAAAAATAAGCCTCAATGAAATTTTTCAGCTCATAAGGTTTGTTTCTCGATTTTTTGCGGCCATTTTCGTTTTTTGCCTTTTTTAAAAAAAGAGCGAAAATTGAGAGACAATTTTTCTTATTTTTTCTGTAAAAAACTCACGTTAACTAGAAAATATATTTATTTTTAGATCCAAATAGGAAATTTCCCTTAGGATCCCATTCTGGGGTCAAAAATTATTTATGAGCTGCTGATGCACGAGAAATCAATAAAAACGTCGTTTTTTTTGTTGAAAAATCTATTTTTCAAAAGCATATAGAGATGAAAAATCTTCTAGTAGGACTCAAATTACTTCTGACACTTCAAATTTTTTGATGAAAAAATGAAACCGATGGGTTATTGCGTTTTGAGAGCTCTAGATAAAAAAATAGCAGTTTTTAAATGTTCATTTTTTACAAATTTGAAATTTCCCGCCAAATTATCTGAACAATTAAAAATCTGACCAAAAATTTCGATTCAATAGGAAATTTTACATATGGGATTACATATAACTTTATATGTTTTGGAAAGATTTTATGTTGAAACAGCGAAAAGTTCTTTTAAATTTCGCTTCAAAAATCAAGAACCAAACCTTATGAGCTGAAAAATTACATTGAGGCTTATTTTTAGTCGTACTTTCGAAAAAAAATACTTTAGAACCGATTTGAAGAGATTAGGTTTAGTCCGATGTGATTTAAATTTAGCCTTATTCTTTGCACTATTAAAGTTTAAAATTAAAAATTTTAAGTAGTTAAAGTCAATATTTGATCAGACATACAAAATTATTGCCTTCAACCAAGTTTTAATCATAAATCAAAAAATGAATTAACAAAAATAAATTTTAAGTAGTAAAACCCACGATAAAGTCAGACACACTATATACAGTACAAAGGATCATCAGGTGTGTCGTACATACACATGTCCAGTATAATAAACTACACAAAGAGGTGGAGTTTTGTTTAGATAAAGATGACACTAAAAATATATATATATGACTTTTTGTACACAGTACAAAAAAAGCACGTGTATAAAATCGACGCGCGTTTTTTTAACCTAAAAAAAAAATAAAAATACAGAAAAATATAAAAGTGAGGGATTTTTATTATTATGTATCCTCTCTTTTGCTGTTATGTTGTGTATAGTACACTCTATTTTCCAAACCCTCCCACTTGTTGTGCTTTAATGCTACCTATACTACTGACTATCCCTCTTTTCTTGTTGTTGTATATATTTTGCTTGTTGCTTATTCTATACTAAAAACAGAAATTTCAACGCCAAGTTAGACGATGTTGTTTATATATAATAAATATATATACCCTTTTTTTATAAAAAAGAGGGAACTTCCCTACATTTTTTTCAAAAGTTCGAATCAACAGGCTATACCGAAAAGTTATTATTTCATACCTGTAAAATATGATTTTATACAAAAATTCTGTATTCATGATAATAAATAAAAATATGTTAATTTTTTTTAGTACTGTTTGTCCTCTCTTTTTTTTAAGTTTTGAATAAAAAGTAATCAAACTAATTAATATGCAAGACAGATAAATATTCATCTTACGATTTTTTATAGCAATAACAAGGGATGCCTTTTTTTTAAGGTTATAAATTACGAGTTTTTTTAGTATTCGATGTTCGATTTTATTACATTAAAAGATACTAAAACAAATTCTAATTAATGCTGGTTGGAATTAAACAGTAAATTATTCTCTGTGTTTAGTATTTTTTTAAAAATATAAATTATTTATGAAATTTATTAATTGTAAACTTTTTTAATAGCATTTTTTTATGGATTTTACTAAAATTTCTAAGCCCCCCAATTTTTTCTTTTAGTCACTTAAACTTTTTTAAAAGTTACTTTTCAAGTGTACACTTATCTCAAGACTTTTAATTCAGTCCTTTTTAATTTAACTAATTCATCTACTTTTAGTTTATAGCAGGCTTGAAAAAAATCTTTTTTCTTAATTATGAATGCAATAAATTTTAAGTATAATTAAATTAAGAAAAGTTTTTATAAAAATTTTTTTTCTGTAATTAAAATTAAGATTAATTTTTCTGTTTGATATTATTAATATACAATTTTTAGCTGAAAAAAGTTTTTCGGACACTAAATAAAACCACAAACTTTTTCTCTCTTTCGAGTATCCTTCGTCAGAAATATTCATGTATGATTTAAAATTTTGCTGAAACTAAAATTTCTAGAAAATATGTTTTATTTGCAGAGATTTTTCGGGCGAAAAAATTTATTTTTTTTAAATTAAAACGAATAAACAAATAATGTTTTATGCTTTTTGATGTTTTATATTTTTGTGAGGTTATTAACACTGTTAGGTTGTTGTGCTTGAATTTTGAATTCTTCTATTGAAGTCAATAGTATTTTGATTTTGATAGTTTTGTAGCCTAAAATTATCTAGGACCATATTACCTGGAGTTCTGTTACCTTGATTTTGATTCTGAGCTTTGATTGCCCCTTCTGTTTCTACCTTTATTTTTATTACTATTATTTCTAAATTTGTTTTAACATGAAACATGTTCATAGAAAAGGTACTTAACGGGGGAGGGGTCAAATGGACTCAAATGGAATATTTACGACTTAGGGACTTATAATAATTTTGATTTCGGGACTTATCATAATTAGGGAGTAAGTGCTAAAACTGTTATAAGTGAACATGATCCATGCTCGTTTGTTTTTTAGTATCTGTTTGATTTTCTTTTGAGTAATTTTGTAATTATTTATTATTTAAGTCATTTATTAAATATACAAGAAAATTTTTAAAAATTCAAGCCCATTCAAGCAACCTAACATTGAACCCATAAAATATTCAAAATTTATTTATTTTCTTTATATACTATTTGCCAAATTACCTAAATTTCAGTGTATATAATAAACAGACCCTCAGGGTAACTGTTCGTATAACCTCAAAGTATTTTGAATAGATAAGATTATTATCTGTCGCGCATACTAACTCAAGTATAATCTCAACTAAGTGTATTTAATTAGCGTGTGTCAGTAAGTGTTTGTTTTTGTCTTACGCTTATTTAACCTTCTTCTGTATTAAGCTTCTTGATATTGTCACGAATAATAATTTTGACCCCAAAAATACTTTAATAAAATATCTTTGAACTGCGTTTGATTTTTATTTCTTGACGCAGCATTTTTGATAAATTATCTTTCGCCTCCGAGCATTTTACTAAATCCGTTTGTTTTAACCATATAATTTTAAATATTTTAATAAGGGTTTTAAAAATTCAGTGAACCACAAGTTTCATTTTTAATCTTTGATACTAATTTTTTGATTCAAAAAAATTAAAGTTGATTTTGAAAAAAAAATAAAATTTATCGTTATTATGTTTTTAAAATATTGTAGAGTTATTTTTTGAAATAAGAAAAATATATAGAAAAAGTTTTTCAAGTGTTATATGTTACCCTCCATTGAATTCCTTTTATCGTTCACAGCAAGGGATGCCCATTGAATTTTAAAATATATAAATAAATCAATTTTATCGATCAGTACTTCTAAACAAAAATTTTTTGTACTGACTTAAATATTAATATTTTTCGTATTTATTTTAGAAGTTGTTGTTCTTCAGTAGGTAGATTTTTATTTTATGGTAGTTTCAAAAGTTAATTTTTTGATTTTTTTTTAAATTTTGTAAATTTAAAATCTGGAGGACTTGAGATTTTTTAAGAATTTCCTGAGGAATTTGCGTTTTTGGACGTAATCGTGCCTATATGTATAATAAAAAGGATATATTTGGGCGCTGTATAATTCTAGGTTGTTAAGTTTTAAGAAAGAAGCTTTGGAGTAAAAGTCATAACAAGAGAATTTCGATAATTTGCATATAGTTTTGTAGGTTCAGAAAGGGGTCAAGTGGTTAAATTCTTCGGCGTTAGTTCAAGAGGCCAGGTCTATTGTCGGAATCTATATAAAAAATATTATAGTTTACGTGTGACTTTAATACACTAAGAAGGGGGAGGGGGGTCAAGTTATGCTCTAATAATGAGTACACGGAGAAAAATATTTTGTATATTTTACAAGGTTAATTTTAGTAAAACGGGGTTAGTTTTAATTACAAAAAAAATTTGTAAATTTTACAAATATGAACTCAGAATATTGTAATTCCAACTATAAACATGGTTATATTTACAAAATATTTAAACAGAAAATAACAAAACTTTATAATGTAAACATAACCAGCAATTTTGGTTATTTTTAACAGTTATTTTTCTCCGTGTACTTTGATATTTTACATATCTTTTAAATCTGAAGATCATTTGTCGACTTTTAGAAATTTTATTAAGCGAAATTTTCCTATAACGTACCCAAGAATATGAAAAAAAGTTTGAAAAAATAACAATTAAGCATAAAATAAATTTTTGCATTAATAAAAAATAAAGTAACCAATTTTCAATCGGATATTCTTTGAAATTTTAACCAAAAAAAAGAAGTAAAAGAAAAGGAAAAAAAAAAAGGAAAATAAAAATAAACGTAACCACTCTATTCTAAGTCCATTTACGGTCTATTAAACAGGATTAAACGGTGGTTGATTCCCCTTTTTCGTGTTAACTGGTCCTTTTCAAAAACGCGTGCGGTCAATCCAAGCAAGCGTTTAACTTCGGATTTCTCGGGCATTACGTTTTCTCTCTTTTTTTTTAAATCTTCGATAACACTAAAGGCGGGAAATAGTAAAAAAATTTAAAAGCTCATCTAAAAAGCACACTTCCTATAAAAATTATTTTAAAATACATTTAGAGATTTTACTTGAAATCTATAATTAAAAAATAATATTGATGATCTTTTGGAATACGAATAAAAAAAAAATGGTAATTTATTAAATTTATAATAAAAAGCACTCTCACTGTATAAAAAATATTTCTTTACTAATTTTTTTTAATGAGACTCTTGTTAAAAACGGTTAGGCAAAGAAAAGAAAATAAAAAAAAGGTACATTTCCTGAACAGATTTATGATCAATTGGCTTTTGTTAAAAAAGTAAAGTAAAAAAAAATAATAAGAATTAAGCGAAATAAACATTAATTATATGGAAAAAGCCCATACAGAAAATTTCTTTTTTCAAGTATTTTCATCTAAATCACAATGATAATAACAATATAATAAGTGGTATTATAAAAAAAAGCTCAATGAAATTTTGTAATTCCGGTCTTAAAAAAAAGGTATATAAGAAATTATGGATAGTGACAGACTTTTTTTTTTTTTTTTTTTTTTCATTGTTGTGCAATATGAAAGAAGAATAAAAAAGTTTTTTTTTATCTTTTCTTATATATTTTTTTGGTTAATGAATGACATTGCTAATTCGCCAGTTGGAAAGAGAAAATTTGTCGTGACATTATTTTAAAAATGACATTTTTTATTGTGTTTATGTTTTAAAGAATTTAAATATTTTTTTAAAATAACATCACGAAATTATTAATTAATCACGTTATTATTGTTTTATTTTATTGATTTTTTATCGATTCGTGACTTTTTTTTATTTGTTCTAAATAAATAATTGGCCTAATTAAGTAAATTATTTCTTATACAGGAAGTTATTTGAAATCCTTAAAAAAACAAATTTGCATAAAAAAAAAATACAAAACAAACATAATTTTTTTTTGCTGTATCAAGCAAACTAAAAAACTGATATTAATAAAATGTAACAGTAAACTAAATGGTAATTAAAAACTTAATAAAAATCACGTACAAATTATTATAAAAAATAATCAAAACATTCCCACAGGAAAAAATGATAATTTATTCAAAAACAAAAAAATTAGTATCATGTTCTTTTAATATTAAAATAAAAAGAGAAGAAATAATAATAACAGTTATTTCTCTTTTCTTGATTACACAAAGTTTTTATCTAATTGCTTAACGTGGTTATATACACGATTTGCAATATGACTGCTAATTCTTATACTAAAGTTTTATTCTTAGTTCGTTTTAGTTTTATATATAACATGAATTTATACAAGACTGATAACGATGTTATATATATATATCTAGTTTGTAATTAATACATGAGGAAGACAACAGAAAGATATTTTTTGACATTTATGCATAATAATTCATTTATATATACTAAATAAAAATTTTTTAAAACCCTTTATTTTATTATTTTTTAGTACTGTCACGTTTTATAAATTAAAAGGTGTCTCTTTTTTACTTTAGTCTTTTACTCTGTTATTACTTTGTAAGATATGACTTAATGTTACTTTTTCTATGGCTTGTATTTATGTTTTTTGATGTGTATTATTTATAATAAAGTTTCTTTTTGAAATATTTTACTTTTGGGAGTGATAATTATTTTTTTAAGTTTGTAGGATTCAGGTAGATATTTTTATGAATAAAGTTTGATTTAGTTTTGGGTTACTATAATTTTTTAATTCAATAGATATTCAGTGTCAAAAATAAAGAAAAAAAATTCTCTCGCAAGTGAATTGACTTTGTGAGAGTATATAAGTACTGAATAAAATATTTATTTTTGTCAAATAGAATATATTATTCTAGAATGTAGAATATATTATTCTATTTGAATCAAAAAGAAAAATTTCTTGAAATTTTGGCTGATTCGAAGTTTTTGGGTTCACTAAAAAAGAATTTTAGCCTCAAAAATGATTTTCTGAACCCAAAAAAGTTTTTTGGGTATTTAAGAATTTGGTCACAAAACCAAAAAAATGAGATGTTTGCGTTTTTAATCAACCAGAGGGTTTTTTAGGGTCAATGAAAATGAATTACCGTTTGAAATTTTATTTTCTGAGCCCAAAACGATTATTTGAGAACCAAATATGGCGGACCAAAAAAATAAAAAAATTAGAGATTAGAATTTTTACCTAACTAGAGGGTTTTCGGGGTCAGTAAAAATGAATTTCCAATTGAACTTTTAATTTTTTGACCCCAAAACAATAATTTAAAAACCCAATATGGCGGACCGAAAAACTAAAATAATTTAAAATTAGAATTTTTACCTAATTTGGTGGTTTTCGGGGTCAATCAAAATGAATTACCGTTTGAAATTTATTTTTCTGACCTCAAAACGATTATTTTGGAACCCAATATGGCGACCAAAAAACTAAAAAAAATTAGAAATTAGCATTTTTACCTAACTTGACGGCTTTTGAGGTTGGTGAAAATAAATTTTCACTTGAAATTTTAATTTTTTGACCCCGAAACCATTATTTAGGAACCCAATATGGCAGACCGAAAAACTGATAAAATTATAAATTAGCATTTTCGCTCATACTCATGACATAATAATGGTTTTTTATCTGATTTTCAATCTGTCTTCCCATCTGGTAAAACAGAACAGTATTTTTTGTAAAAATATTTCTCAAAAAGATACTTTCGTTGTTAAAATAAAAATGAACAAAATAAAATTATAAACTTACATTAATTCGATTATATCCATGCAGGTTCCAATGTAAAGCAGCTGATTGAAAATAATCTTTGTCCCATGAAGTTGCATCGAATGAATTTTCTCCAAAAAAGCCTGACTAAAATCATAAAAACATAAAATATTTACTTAATAATAATAATAATAAATATGTTCAAATATAAAACATCATGTATGTATAACTAGAAATCGTATATATAAAAGCTTTATAATTTTAAGTGTTCATGCAAGCGGTTATAATTTAAGGTTTTTAACTCTATCTCTTTACATAAATATATTATTTATTCACTTAAAAAAGATTTTTTTTATTTTATTATCTCTATGTTTTCTTCATTAAAAAGCTAAATTAACGTACATACAAATACGGTAAAAGAAAATTTTAATATTTAGTTTAGAATTAAACATAGACGTGGATACGAGTGTAAGTGACTTGGTTTTTAATCAAAAAAGACTATGAGTAAAAGAAAATTTTAATATTTGTTCTTTTACATATTATTATTATTATTGATAAAACTAGCATTATATCATAAGTAGGATATATGTATGAGAAAATATTTAAACGCATTTTCATGTATAAAAAAATATAATTCCCTAGTTTTTTTTTTACCTCATAATTTTAAGTGCTTAGTATGTGTGTGAGTGTGTATTTTATTTTTTACACTTTTTTTTATAAGAGAAAATAACATTTTTTTTAAAGGTATTGTATGTAATAATCCTCTTCTTCGTTTTATATATTTTTGGTGTATCTTTTTTTTTAGATCCTTTTATGTGTTTTTTTTAGGAATATTTAGAGATCGTATATTATTTTGTAAGTATTCGATGATGGTAATAATCAGATGGGTATATGGGAGGTTCTTTGAGAATTTGGATTATTATTTAATTTATGAAGGAATCACTCATATATAGAAAAATTATTTTAAAAATTCTAATAAATATATATTACACACATAACCTCAAACTTTTTATTTTACTTATGACTTTAAATAACATCCCTTCTTTTTCAAGCTTTACTTTTATTTATTTCTCACTCGAAAATCTTTTTACTTATAAATCACACAACTTATAATGAGAATACTTTGTCATAAAAGACAGAATAAAAATTCTTTTTTATTTATTATTCATTAATAAAATTTTTTATTCAGATAAGAAAAAAATGTCATTAAAATAAATAGGTATTAAAATTTTATATATAAATACAACAAGTAAACTTTAGTTTTTTTTTCAATTTAGTTTTATGTTATAAAAAAGTCGAGATAATTATAGATTTTCTATCTTTGTATTTAAAAAAAGTTTTTATAGCTAATAATATACATTAAAATAAAGTTTTTAATACACGAATGAATAAACGAATTGAATTAAGAATTATCTATGTGTTGATTAAAATATTTAAATGATTATTAATTTTAAAAAAAAGGGGTTTTTTTGGGGAGATAAAGTTAATATATATGATTAAAAAATTATTTTACTTTAGATATTGGAGTAATTTTCTATTGATAAAATATTTTTGGTTATGTAAAGTAAAAATTATACGTTATTAAGAGATGTGTGATGTGTCTTGAATTTTATTTGAGTTATCTTAAAAATGTATAATGTATAATATAGAAAGGGTTAAATTTAAGAATATATAGTAAAGATTTAGTAAAATGTATTTCTTTATTTCTTCACTTTTTGGTAATTAATTAGTCAATGAATTCATGGTGTCTGAGGTTCCTTAAATAAAAATTATTCAAAGTCTTATTTGACCCCCCCCCCTCCCATAGATGGTTACCGTTTTAAGTCCCCTCAACTGTGACCATTTTACTTCTCGCCCCTTCGATTTTCAGGCTTTGTAAAATAGTCCATTTTTAAAATAATTAGTTTTAATATTATCTGGAGTTTAAGAGTTTATTTATCTGGAGGAGATTAAGCGAATAATGCTCCAGGAAAGGGTTTCGTAGTACTACGTTATCCAGAGTGGGAAATAAATTTGCCCCATAAGAAATTAAAATAATAAGTAAATACAAGTTTTAAGTACGCGTTTTTGCGTTAATGCAAATAGAATTTTTTCGCAAGTCATTTTCAGGTTTTAGTTTCTCGATATCTCAAGACTCACAATCCCTAAAATGACTTTAAAGTACTGAGTTAAGGTCTCAAATTTCCCTGGCTATGAAGCCCTATGATATTAAAATAACATTTATTTATGCTCATAATCAACCTTCCCCCCCTCTCCCTCATTTGTTGCCATTTCATATTTCTTGTTTTCTAATGTACCTATCTTCTTTAATTTATGAAATTTAAAAAAAAAATATGAAATTTGCAGAAAAAATTTTTTTGTTGTTCGAAAACACTTACTTCTAGGCCCTCGTCCCAGCTAGTATACGCTTCAGCACTCTGTAGATTTATAAAAAAGTAGTTTTTTTACGAAAAATTACTAAATTTTCGAAAAAAAAATTTAAATATTTAATGAAAATTATTATTTTACTAATATTCATAAAAAAATTGTAAACTATTTCCGCTAATTAAAAAGTTTTCGATTTTTTCCTTGTTTGGTAAATTTACAAGAATTATTATTAGCAGTAAGATAAAGATGCGTTTTCTATAAGCTGACAAAATATTCCTCAGCCATAAAAGAAGAATGGCCCCAGTCGCAGTTTACTTCCGATTTGGGCCATCCTGTATTTCTTTGACCACGGGTCATAATGTAATATTTTGTCAGAATTTTTAGTCAAAAACATGGCATTTTCTGGCCTCTAATGAACAAAACCCATGTGTATATAACTAAAAATAAAAAAAATTAGCAATAAAAACCGCAACATTTTTTTGAATCATAATTGCAAATATAATCCATCACACACAAAAACACGTAAATAAATATGTAAATAAAAGCAAGAAAAAAAAAAGTAATTATTTTAGTATATATTTGTAAAAGAAATATTTCTATTTTCTGCATGTTTACGATATTTCTCTAAAAATATTCTTATTTATTCGCTAATAAACATATTTATACCATTTGATTTCTGTTTATACCGGATGTGTGGTTTTTATTTTTTTGTTTACCTCACTCATACCCACACACATACACGTACACATAAAATAATATTGAAATATATAAATAAATTTTTTTTAAATAAAATGTTCAGTCTTATGGAAACATACATTTTTTTTTTGGGAAATATGTCAACTTGTAAAAAAAAAATTTTTCTTATAATATTAAAATTTTTTTTACATGTTTAACATACTGGAAAAAAAAAATTGATTTTTTTTTCTATACTCTTCCATGTAAAGAAGTTATTATTAATAATTCTTTGAAAAAAATATTTATTTCTATATTATATATAAATAAATATAGACACTTGAACAAACAAATGGAAAAAAAAATTTTGACGACGTGTAATAATTAACATGTGATTTTTATATATTATTACACGTATATAAAAATTAATTTTTTTGTTTTTTTGTATTAAAAAAAAAAAAAAATAATAATTTATCATAAATAAATAAAAAAAAATTTTGTACAAATATTAATTGTATTAACTTAATCAAGTGACAATAATAATAATCTAAATAAAAAGATTATCAAAAATAAAATAAGGCACATGTGTGTGTATTTTTTGGTAAATTAGATAAAATTAAAATGAGTAAATAATTATTTGTTAAAATTTTTTAATTATTAAGTAGGTCAGAAAAAATTAATTTAATTTTTATTTTACCTGAGCCATTAACACATTATTTACTATTAACTTCAGTAACACGAATGAAACACAATTAAATGTTGAAAACAAAATGTTTTAATCTATATTTCTTAATAAATTTAATTCTTTGTAAATTCTATTTATTTAAATAAAAAATATAATTAAAAATTAATTTATTCAATGCTAATATTGCTTAATTTATAGAAAAAAATAAAATTTTAAATTCACTTGTTATTTAAATTTAATAAATACGAATTTTTGTTATAGATGGCGCTTTAAGTCACAAATAAAATGGATTCGCAAAACTATATATTCGCATAATGTTATTTTTATGACCACATGTGGTAATTAACAGTATTAATTTAATGACCTTGAGATATGGATTAATAAAAACCTTAAGTCACAAAATAACCGATAAGAACTAAAAGATAAGGTGTTTAAAACACGACAGTATTAAAAAGTTTCTAGAACTTTTATTGCATTACTGTTTATTACATTAATTTTCACAAAAATTTTGAATTACACACAACCACTTGTTCAAATCACGAATGATTTTATCCAACACAAATTAATTTAGCAAGTTTAATGCTGTTTTGAGTTCTGCAGAACAATCGACTAAAGTCTCATTCTACAAACTTCCAGACTAAATTTTTTTACTTTTTTTTTACAACACGTTTACAATTTCAATTTTGGGTTTTTGACACAATCATTTTTTCAATACTATTTTTGAGGATTAAAAATTAATATTTAAATAAACATAGATAAGTACTTTTTTTTTTATAATTGTAATAAAAAAAATTATTAAAAATAAAAAAAAAAATAAAAAATTTGAAATGATGTCACTTTCAAAACTAATTTATGGGTATAGAATAAGGTATTTTATAAACTATGTTATCAAAAATTCCCACCATAATTTTTTTATTTTTCTATGGAATTTAATCTATAATTTTTTTTTTTTGAGTACTTTTTAATTCTTTTCATAGTTTCAATATAGCCCTGGTTCTGTCATTAGTCGTTTCGTAAAAATTATATTTCAGTATTTTACTTGCATATTTTTTTTTTTCATAAAGTTGTGAGGTCTTTAAAAAATTGTGGAAGTGTTTGTGTATTTTATCAGTTTGTACGCCCAAAAAGATTATGTTGGCGAATTTCATGTAATTTAAATATGTATCAGAGCCCATTTTGGGTGTAAATTTTGTATGCAAGAAGTAAGAATACATCAGAGAAAAATTGTGGCATTTTCAGTTACGTTACGATTTTTTCTTGTAGTACAAAAACATTGTTTTTTGTTTACAGATATTCTTTTCAGTGTCTATCTGCCAAATTTATAAATGGAAATTTTTTTTCCATTGGGGAATTTTTTAAAAGGTGTTCTCTTAGTGCACTAGAAATCTTGAATTTGAAAAACTATTATTTTTAGGGATTAAATATGTACTGGTCGTATTGACAGACTAGCTTCCAGAAAATCTGGCAGCCCAAGTGGTCAAAATTACCAATATTTTGTCAGAAAAGGTTAATCATTCCCTGCCATTTAAATATTGCATAATATAAGCCTTTCAATGCCAAAAAAATAATCTAAAAAATTAATTAATTAGAAATTAATAGCAAAAAAAATAAAAACAAGAAAATTCAATTAACAATCTAATATCATTATTTCTAATTCTACACAAGAGTATAAGAAGAAAAACAATTTTATTAATCCTAAAAATACATTAATCTTTTCTTCATTACACTCACAAATACATTTAGTAAGTCTTAACGAATCCAAAGAGTTAAATTTTCAAGTATTTCACTTAAAGTTATATTTCTTAAAGTTAAACATAAAATGGTTAGTTGACGAATGTATCTCGTTATTTTCCTCTTAGTAAAGTGTAATTTAGTTAAGAGCGTGGTAAAATACACACACACACATATATATTCCAATTTTTAAAAATAAATCAAACATGCGACTTTTTATTTATACATTATTTTAATTTTTATAGTCTTTCTCATGATACATTGGTTATATACTTGCTTATAAACACCCTATTTTTATTCCTTAGGCGTACGTAAACTCTGTCTCTCTCTTTTTCTCTTCATATATACAAAAAAATACCCATGGATACTTTGGCTTTTTTTTAGGCTATTATTTTTACGTTTTAAAGTATATCACGTGCTTAAGTACATATACATCGATATATTTTTTAAAAATATATTGTGCTATCGTACTTGGATTATTATTCTACTTTTTATGGATATGTATTTTGTGCCAACCCCCTTTGTTTGTTAAGTGTATGTAGAAATATGGAAAATTTTTTAAGGATGAGAATTTTATAATGAACAGTTGGGAAATGGGTCGAGAATTTTTTGTAGGAGGTGTGCCATTGTAGCCACAGGTAATAAAGTGGCTACTGTTTATCAGAGACAGCTCCTGATAAAAATACTATTTTTCAATATTCCTTATCACACTAAACCCAAATCTATAATTTAAAAACCGAATTTTTTCAAATAACTATTTATTAAAATTTGTACGTAATAAAATAGATTAAGAAATAAAATTGACACTTACATACACATAAACTACGAAAATTTTATTAAATTTTTGCAAGTCATTATAAAAATATAAATTTTATATATAAAAAAAAAAAAATTCATGACTTAGCATTTAAGAGTGAAGAAAAATAAGAAGAAGGATGTTTATATTTCTTATAATACCTAAAAAAAAGTTTATACATAAAAATTTTTGTTATTAAATTACACTTTACTCAAATATATACTACAACTACTTAAAATTCATGACAATAAATCTTAGATATAAAAAAAATCTATATCCTCTTTTAGGTGTCGGAAAAAAAATCTAGAAAAAATCAACCATGAGTAAAAAATAAATTTGACCTTTGTTGATTGAAGCTTCACTCGTGTTTGCATTTCTATAAATTTAAATACGAAAAAATGAGAATGCTACTTTTTTATTTATTAACAAATTATGATTAATCATGTATTTTTTTTGTATCTAATGATTAATTATTACATAAAACAACACTTTCTTACTTTTTCATAAATAAAAAGAAGCTTACTCGATTATTTATACACATAGAAGAATAAGAACGTCATTTACATTAGCATTTTTTCGTTGTTTAAAAAAAGTATGAAATATACTACAATTTTTTTTTTAATACCAAAAAAAAGTAGTATAGCTTTTTTTTTGGTTGTCCTGATCTTGAAATAAGTGAGCTTTCGTTACTTTGAATACAAAGTAACT
Organism: Anagrus nilaparvatae; assembly: GCA_022575985.1. Taxonomy (NCBI): domain Eukaryota; kingdom Metazoa; phylum Arthropoda; class Insecta; order Hymenoptera; family Mymaridae; genus Anagrus; species Anagrus nilaparvatae. The sequence continues at coordinate 6,330,540 of JAKSXM010000287.1, forward strand.
ATATATATATTTAAGAGTCGCAAAAGATACTAACTCATTTTCGAGAATGATATAAAGCAGAAAAAAAGAATAATAATAAAGTATAAATTTTTATGTGATATATATGTATATTAGACTGGTAGTTATTTTTAAAAACTGCTTCGGTTTTTTGGTTACTCGAGGAAAATAGTTGGGACCGAAAAAATTTGCTCCATATAGGAGTAATTAAATGGACTTCTTAACAAAAATCCAAGCAAATTTTAAAATAACTGCCAGACTAATGAAGTAAACTTTACCAATTAAAATTTCGTAATTTAAAGATAGATTTTCTCAAAAATGATCAAACATATGTCGTACAGTTATTTGTTAAATAATATTTAATTGAAAATTTCGTATAAAACAAATTTTAAGTTAAATGATATTTAAACTAAATGTCAATTATAAACACTGGTTACTAAACTATAATAAGGGGTGTTATATACATATAAGACAATCTACTAATACTAGAAGATATAGTATTAAAACCACAGTTAAACCACACGCGAACAGGCGTTACTATTAAATATATATATATATATATATATACCTTGTTTTCTCGACAAAAGAGATGCTATATAAGCTTTCAAAGCCTCCTCTTTATCTTTGTTTAGTTTAATAGATAAATATCTACTGTATATTTATTTATCAAGGTGTATACTAAGGAGAATTTGTTTTATTGCTCCTTAAGCACACACCTTTACTATCTGTAAATTATTTTTTTAATTGATATTTCGGTATTGTGATTATTTAAGCTTAGGATGTTTGTTATTTTTTAGGATATTATTGATACTAATTGGGTAAAGCTCAAATTTGGTGAGATTTAAACTCTACTGGATTTATGTCCAAAAAGTTAAGTTGGCTACGAAAAAAGGTAAATCAAAATAAGTACTCATGTTCGAATGACCGAATTTATTTTCGTTTATTCATACGGTACTGACTTATTATTCTTAAACGAATTTTCATCTAAATAACAAAAATAATAGAAATAAAATATTTTAACTCATTTGGTCCTTCGAGCAAGACCAACTTACTATACAGGTCATTTCTCTCAATTGGTTATTTCAATAGTTTAAAATAGGGGTGTTTGTTTTCAATTTTCAATTTTTTGAAAAGGGACTTAGGTACGGAATGAATCAAAATTAATTTTGCTGTCTAAAAATCTGAAAAACCCAAAAAACCTCGACTTGGGTAACCGCACACTCCTAATTTATAGTATGTTTTCAAAAACGTTAGGCCAAAAATATTAAACAGTAATTTTAAATTTACTGTAAGTTTTATTAAATTAAAGAAAAATATATTTGTCGACGTCTAATCCTACGAAATTGTATCGTATACTAAACAGCATTATGACATATCTTCTTTAAGTCAGTAAAATATAGGGTTATTTTTAGGTCACTAACAAGTTTATATATATATATCTTAAATTTTAAAGATGTTAAAAAAAAGCCACAATTAAATTTCGTAACAAAAACTAAATAATTAAAAAAGTTTAAAAATAAATTATTGTATTTATTTACCCCCTAATATATACCCAAAAAAAAGGTAAAATTTATGACATTTAACCACTAAGGTTCACTTAGTTATGTGGTTAAAAGTTTGGTCAAGCAAAAAGATACTTTCTTGTATATAAATTTTGGTCATCCTTTGTGGTTTTAACACACATTTATATAATAGAAAAGCATGTTATACAAAATTTAACAATATTCTAAAAATATATTTTTATAATAGTCAAATACAAAACTTAAATTTTTGATTTATAATTTACAATATATATTTCTATTGTTATATTATTAAATGAGCTCGGCCCTTTTTCCCTAAAATTGTCTTTTACACTTCTAATATTACATTATTTATCATGATAAAACTTGTGTTTAATACATTTTAAAAAATACTGTATTTTATTTTATGATAACAATCTGCATGCGATTAGTCAGGTAATTCCGGCAGGGTAATATTGTAATACGTCCAAGTTTTTTTTTTTATTCACAAAAAAAAAGTATACTTATAAAGTTTTGTATATATAAAGCGCTGACATAAAACCCCTAAAAAGTTAATCCAAAATAAAAGAAGGTATTTAAGTATTAATAAATTTGAAGGGGCAGGCGGGGGGTGTAGAGGAGATTGTTATTTAAAAAAAAAAACTCTTTAATAATAACATAGATTAGTTTTATAAGTAATTATTGTTTGAAAGAACCGATGATTTTCCTCACGGATTATGCATCGTTGGATAATATATAAAGATTTCTTATAAGGGAGAGAAAGAAAATATATAATCTAAAAAGGTTTATATAAACTATGGACTTTTCAGAAAATTCAATATTATTATTTAAAACGCAAAACTTTATAAGACTAATCAATTCCTTTAAATTGTTTTATTCTCGTTTGCTTTTTGGCTTTTATCTTATTTTATAGACTTTTCTTTTGTTATATATTAATTTTATGCATTTTAAATTTTAATAGTTTATGACACGTTAAAATTATAATTAAAGTTATAAGTGTTATAAAGAAAGATAACAATTTTTTTTAAGGATTATCTTTGAATTCCTGAGTTTTATTATTTTTCTTTGAATTATAGTTTTTGTATAGAAATTTATTAAATTAAAATTTTGATGGCTTATACTAAAGTTTTGAAAAAGATGTATTAAATTTTAGTATTGTATTAATTTATTGACAAGTTATAAACAGACAAACAATTATTAAATTTGAAAATTTTAATGCGTTAGGGAAGAAAAGTTTCTTAGTAGATCGTAAAATCAATGATTTACGATTGTTTCTTAAAGTATTCTATCAAATTTACGCTGTTTTATATTATGGTAAATTTTAGTTTAATTTTTATTAGGGGTGAGCAGTTATCAGAAATATAGGGAATCAAATCCGAAAACTTCATCCGAAAAATAATGGAAATGGTCCCAAAAGGATGAGCAAGAAACAAAGAAAGAAGCTGAAGAAACAGAGAAAGCTGTAGCTCTAACAGGGAAAACAGTTACCTGAAATTCAGGGCCAGTTGCAAAAACAGGCCAAGGTAGAGAAAATATCCAATAAAGTGGATACCTGGAAAAAACCTAAAAACAAGCAGTACCAAGCCGAGTAGGCGTAGGTACAAAAAGAGGATGGAGGCCCTACTTATAAAACCAGCAGCAGGCCATACGTATGAGGAGACTCTCCTCAATATAAAGAAGAACGTCCAGCTCGAAGATTTGGAGGATAAAGTCCAACGAATCCGCAAGGCGCAAGGTGGTAGCGTCCTGATCGAGCTGGTGTCGATAGTGGATTCCGGGAAACTGCAGGAAGCGGTTCAAGCGGTAAGGGGACCTAATTCGAACGTTTGGGACATGATCCCCATGCTGAAACTCGAAATTTGAGACTTAGGTGGGATCACAAAAGAACAGGAGATCCAGGAAGCTGTTGCCAAGGCGATAGGTATTGAAAACTCACCGTCATGAAGCAGATTTTAAGCAGTACCGAGAAGGCTGCCAGGTTCACTGCTGCATTAAGCAGGCTGATGAGAAACACGTGTGGATCCAAGACTAGTGCAGGCTTTTATGTCGGTCACCCACTCTATACTCCTCTATGAATAGCGCAGAATGTTTTTAATGTCCTGGAAAGGAGGATATGGTGGAACACAGATTCTTCGAATGCGACAGATGGGTCGTTATAAAGTTTGAACTCGAAACAAATATGGGACTAATCATACCTGATAATGTGATTGGTCTGATGCTCAAAAATGAAGACGTATGGTTCGAAATGAATTAGTTCGTGGAGTACGTACTTCGCAATAAAAAACCTGATGTCCAAGGCATATTCTAATATTAAGACGTATTGCAGTAATCCGGATATGGGCAAGGGTGGCTGCACTAATAAGCAATCAGCCCTGGACTTATATGCGACACGTCAGTTAACTGTCGCTGGTAGACTAATTCATTTGTAATTATTTATTAAATGATTTATTTATTTATTTTTATATTTATTTATTAACCTTCTTTTGACGATATTAGAAAATGACATTACAAGAATGGTGATGATAAAACAGGTGTTATAAACGTTAGCTAACATATATTTTTACAGAGAACAATACATAAAGATCTTATGGAACTTTAAACAGAAGGAATGACGGCGTTCTCTATTAGACTGGTGAGTCGCGGGATGCAAGTCAAAAGATAGAGTTCATGAATAGAACTAAATGATCTTGAACCTGTCCTGAAGTAATGTGAAAACGGTACTGCGACAGACTTATATAAGAGAGGTAGGGATTGGAGTTTTTGTAGGTATAAGGAGTCCCAGATAACCGAACATTACGGTCTGCTGGTATGCGTAATTGCATTTGTCCACTTTCTACGCAAAAAAAAATCATATATAGAGACATCCCATTCAGTTTTGACCTGCTATCAATAACATGTGGGTAGCGTTAGTTTACAATTCACACATAAAATGCTATTGCGTGTAACAAATCCTAATCCAACCCAAATGCATAATAATTTTTGTAAATCTCTGCCATTTCCCAAAATTAAACTATAATAAGAAATTAGCTACGTCCAGGAGACTCGATAGAGAAATAAGTACGATATTTAAGAGAAAGTCCAAGATCAGTAGTCTAAGGGTCGCAACCCTTATTGTTTGAATCCCACAAAAGTAATAACAGAACGATTAGTAACACTCTTGCTTTTTTGATCATAACTTAATAATTTTACTAGTATACAAAGATGTTTAAAACTTTGTAAATAAATATATATTTTATGAAAATATAAAATTAATAAAAAAGATATCATGTAATTTTAACGAGCATTCAAAAACGCGTTAAAAGGAGTTTAGAAAATTAGCAGGGTCCATAGAGAACTGTTAAAATTTTCTATATCCTAAGGGATTTATTGAATGATTAATTTCTGTCTACGAAAAGTTCTAAATTACTATAGTTTTTAGCCTATCATTAAAGTCACACATTTGGATATAAAATTTAAAAAAATACCTCGGCATTATGCCAGATTTAGACTATTTCAATAAAAACAACAAAACTATCTGTATCAATTTAATAAAACTTTATTTGATTTAAAACTAAAACGTGTTAAAAAGTTTTATAATTAATATAAAAAAACATAAAAATTAAATAATAAATACTAATTTTATATATAAAATGAGAATAATAATACTAAAACTCTTTAATTAGATTTTATATTACTTTGTATATAACCTTTTTCTTTAATTTATTTCTTGTGAAAAATTGTCAAACTTTTTTTTAAAAAGATTATTTTTTTTTTGTCTTATTTTAATTGTACACTAGAGTAATGTTAAACATTAAGAATACAAAAGTAAGAAATCCTTTTTTTTAAGGTTTCTTGAAAGGAAATTATTCATTTTTTTTGAAGGGGTTTTTTTAAACACAGAAAATAATAGAATTAATGAAGGATTTTTGTATTCTTGATGTTTGAGATTTATACAGAAAAAAATGTTGAATAAATCAGAAATTTCAAACATCTGTTTACACAAACTATGTTGTTTATTTGTAACATATTTTAAAAATTGTTTTTTATAGTTTCAAATAAAACAAAAAAACAGGTGTTTTAAATTGCTCAACTTTTGTTCTAAATAATTGAACGTTCAAAAAATCGTTATCTTTAAATAAATTATTTCAAGTTTATATATAAGAAAAATAGCCTAAAGTCAAAAAGAGTAAAAGGGATAAAAAATTGTATTTATTTTAAGAAGTTAACGCTTTGGATAATGCGTTCGAAACGATAAAAATCATGTATTAAATGAGTTAGAAAAAGATAGAAAATAAAATAAAAACTTTTTTTTAAAAAAAAAAAGATACCTAACTTTAATGTATATAAACAGAAGTTTGCTTAAGTACATTACAAAAACTGTAATAGCAAAAATCTTACACAGAAAACGACCCCTTCGTCCTCTCTCTTACTCGACATTTATTATACTATATTGTTATACAAGGAAATTGCGTTTTTTTTTATAAGTGGCGCCTTAAACTTATATATAAAGAGGACCACGTTTTGGCTATATCAATTTATTAAAGAAAAAATAAAGGGTTGTTAGTAGGTAGAGTACAGAAAAAAATGTAATTTATATGAGAAATTTTTTTAGACACACGCTGTTTCTAAACTAATTTTTGTAAATCAGTATATTAAATAAGCATTTTTTTTTAGTGGTTGGAGATAAGCTTTATAATTTGGTTTAACACAAATTGAGGCTTTATATATATATTTAATTGTGAAATTGTATTATCGGCTGTCTCTATTTCATTCGAAAGCATTTATAAAAAGGTTATATATATATTTGAGATAAAGAAAAACATAATTATCTTAATATAGAAAGAAATAAGAAAGGGAATATAAGAAAATTTTAACTATACGTAATTTTTAACGCAATGAAATTAAAGCTCCCGGGTATAAACTCAATAATAAGAAAAGGAGAAATTATATATATATACGTGCATTTATGCATAATACAGTATATGTACACTGAGGGAAAGGGAAAGAACATATAGAAAGTTGAGAAATTTTGAGGTTATGTATATAATAATAGTATAAGAAAAGCTTTAATACAAGGAGAAATTTGTTGGCTAAATAATATCATGTTATATATCCCTAACGTAATTATCTCGCTTTCTCTCAGAGATTTTACTCTCTTATGTTTTCTTATATACCTTAAGGGTATATTATAAGAGATTCGCGCGCTTTTTACTTTTACTTACTTAGCTTACTCACTTATATTTTAACGTGCGGTAAGATTGACGGTTAAGAATACAACACAGTGGCAGTTATGATTTCTTAGTTATATTTATTTTCTGTCTTTCTCTTTTAAATTAAAAATTATAATATTTATATTTTATCAATGGGGTTTTTCATGGGAATTGATATTTTTGGAGCTTTGGACAAAAAATGTTACATAAATAGACAATTTATGGAATTCGACTGATTTTGATTATCATAGAATCTTAGAAACATCCAAAACACGACTGAAGAAAGAAACTCTAGAACTAACGTCTCAAGAAATTCCTAAATTGAGCTAGAATTTTCAATTAGTGCCACATAAAGCTGATCCTAGAAACCCTGGCCAAAATTTGTCTACAAAACCCCCAGTTCCCAGAAATTCTGTTACTTTTATTTATTTTATGTAGAAATTATGGGTTAATAATAAATAATTAATTAAACAAAACACTACAATTAACTAAACAGTTTATATTTATTTTGATGAACACACAAAGAAAGGTCAATGATGCTAGGACCGACTACTTTGATCCTCCCTCTCTATTACCTAATTAATATTCTAAGGTTACATTCTTACTTACTAGATACAATACTAGATGAAATAATAAAACTATATTTTTGAATATTTCCAAAATTTTACCAAGGCTCTCAAAAAATGATCCAATTTTCATGAAACATCCCCTATACAATAACCTTTCTCCATAAATTTATAAAATATACATACAACTGTCTTTTATATTTTGTGACAAATAATAAAATTTTAACTTACATAAAATATAATTACGTATTTATTACGTACCTTCTTTTCCCTTTTTTAATTAATAATAAATATTTACAATCTAAAACCCACGAAAAAAAAACTTCCAATATTACTAATTAATTACAAAAATTTTGTTTCTTTTAACTTAAATATCGTCATAATATAATTGAGGAGCTTTTATTATATTCGTCATCGCAAGCATATATTAAAAAAAATTTTTTAGTTCGATACTTTTAATAATTTATATATATAGTTACATAGTTATTTTTATGACATCAATAAATTTCCTTAAAAAAAAAGTAAAGAATAAAAGGAGGAGAAATGTAATAACGTAAAACGATAATATCAGTAAAAAAAATATAGGAACCTTTTATTTTGAATTATGTTTATAGTTTTATATATATTGTAATAATAACACTATTTTATTTATATATATAATTGAATATAGTAAAATGTAAATAGACAGAATTTAGTGTATGTAACAAAAACAATGCTTTTTTTGGTATTTAATATGTGTGGCTAATTAGCGAAGAAGAGACATATAAAACATATATTGTATATTAAGCTCGTTTACTTAAATAAACGTATGTAGTTCTATCTTTATCTATTTATACAAGTTTTGTATACATATATATATAGAGTTAGTTACTTGAAATTTTCTTGTACTTGATAAAAGGGGGGTATATATTTCGTGTTAAACTATCATATAAGAAAAAGTAAATTAAAAAACAACAAAAAAATAATTATTAATTCAAGATATGTTTATATTAGTCTGGCCTTGATTTAAAAAATTTAAGAATTTTGGTAGATAGCGCCTTACGTGGTGGCACTAGATGTAGTCCTTTCCAGGGATACTATTTATACGATTTTTCCATTAAAGTCAACCTATAGATTGTATAAAAGTCTTTCTTGATCTAAGTATAAAATAAACTTAAAGTCTAAACTTAAAAGCTCGGTGTGCAAAATTATTTCCAAGAACCCTATCTATCCGTAAACAAGCCAAAACAGGCCCAGTCAATTTTCGGAATCGCCACATATAAAAAGGGTGAAAGCAATCAACATCACAGAAGTCATAAGTCACATTCTCCATCTGCAAAATTCGTGACACTTTCCAGGGATACTATTTCTATTCACATCTGTGACGGTGAAATACGCGTGATTTAAAATTTATTTTTTTATTGTCACCTTGATCCCACAAGGTATATATATTTTTTTCTATAATTAGAAATTCAAATCGAAATTTCTAAAAATTTATTCTTTATATATATTTTTTTATCCATTTTTATTATATTATTTTATGATTTCCAAAGAAAAGAAATCAAGGGATATTAAAATTAACGGGACTAGTCATCTTGTGTGGGAGAAATGGTTAGGCTAGTTGCTCATCTGTCGAACTCATGTCATTGCATAATTGAATAATTAGCAAAAGATCACATTCCAATCTCACGGATTTTACGCAAGCAATGACAGGATTGACAGTCGTCCAACCGCCCCACCAATTTCAGCTAGGATAAATAGTATCGCAAAAACGGGCCCGGATATGCTAGATTTTGTGACATCAAAGAGATTCATCACGCCTCGTGTTATTAAAAACCACGCTATTAAATCATTATAAAACTCAGTGTACAAAATTTTCTTTTGATCATTTTTTTTGTAATAAACGTTATAAAATTTAAATTCCGTTCAGTGTTTAAACTTATATTTTTTCCTTGGCCAAATAGTCAGCAAAGATCAGCAATATGTCTACGTAAGTAAAGAAAGTTGATCTAATAGAAAGGTAATGCAGAGGTAGGACCAGGAAGCTCAGAAGTCCCAGAGGACTTTTATAGGGACATGTCCTCTAAAACAAACAAATAAATTGACGATATCTTGAGCCAATGATCAGCTCATGATTTCCTGTATCACATCAATCCAGTTATTATTCATAGAGGTTTTAAAATTTTCCTTTCTATAAGAGAATATTGCTACTTATGCTAGTAAGCATGCATTGCTCTAATTTTAAACTCGCCATTTGAATATACAGTTTTTCATGCGTCCATCTATTCTTCCTTGGACCCAATTGTTTTCGTAAATATTTTTTAGATTATTCGAAGATGAATCTGTAAGTAATTTTAACCTAAAGTAAATAAGATATGGTATCGAAGTTTCCAATGATGGTATACTTATTCCTCCCTCCTTGCCAATTGCCTGCATATAACTTTTAGGAATATCTTTAGGCATATTCAGTCACTTTTTGATGTATTCTCGGATGCTTTTATCCGTTAATCTTAAAGTTGCTAATAATTTAAGTTGCTAATATTTATCTAGTCAATTCAATTTCTTCTTTGTACCTTCTGGAGTTAGTGAAATTGAAGCTCATTTATCACTGTTTAGCCGGAAGCCTCTTATAAGACCCATCTTCTCAAATGAAGTCAAAGCCATTTGTATTCCTATTTGTGATTATGTAATTCAGGTATCATCTGCATAACCCGGTGCAGTTATTGAAGTACCATTCAAAATATACCTTGTTTTTTGGGTATAGCAATCACCACCAATTTCTAGAAAAGTTGTGCTTCTAATACATATTTCTAACTAAGATTTGAAAAGTTCTAGGAACAATTTTTCTTTCTTATAAAAATAGCTATTAACAATTAAAATAAAGAGATTTTATGATCTTGAGGACCTCAACCGATTCCTTAATGCGCTCTGTAGCCAAATCAGTTGGTTTTAAAACTAAAGCGACTTAGCCTTCTTTGATTCAATCCAAGAAAACCAAATTTTTCGAATCATCTCAAGGAATATCTTCATCTAAATTAAAAAGGCAACTAAAAGTTTTAAAAGTTCAAGAATCTTTCTTTATAAAAATTTTTTTAAATAAACGTCTAGTCTAATATACGTACTTGATATCATAACAATAATAACAATAACAAATATTAAAATAGATCTATCCTATATATTAAATTTTAAATATCTAATATAATGAATCATAAAAGAAATTGGAAATTTTCAAAAAAGCCTTTTATATATACATAATGCTATAATAAACCTAACCTATAATTTCATACTTTAAATTACTTTTATATTTTTAGGCTGACTTTTAGTATTTTAAATTTCAAAAAAAAAAAAGGTGACAAACGGCTTTCTTTAGCCTCATTTCTCATTTATTCAAATAAGGTAAAGGTTTTACATATTGTTAGTTTTATATATATAACTTATATATAGCATGATATTATTAAAATTGAAAATGTATAGGTTAGAATTAAAAAGTTTCTTTCTTCTTTTATACATTCTTTTAATATATATTATACCAAGTGATATAATATAGGTAATATTCTTATGTACTTGAATTTTATGCTAAGAATATATGAGTCAAAATATGAATTTTTTGAATTTGGGGAATTCAAATTTCCAATTTTATTTTTTGATATTTGGTCCAGTTGTTATTATGTGAAAATTTGGCTTCTTAAATTTTAGCCTTACATTTTGATTTGGTTGTCAAAATATTCAATAGCTTATTAAATTTACTTAAAAAGTAATTTTTTACACACTAAAAGAACTAGAATATATTACTCTCGATGTTACCAAATTTTGTATTTACTTTTACAACATTTGGTCCTTATCAAGCCAAACCTTGATGAAAAAACTAACTGCTTTTTCCATTAAAAATTAACTTTTATTTTTGCCTAAATTTTTGTCCTTAATTGAAAATCCGCCCAATTTTTTTGTAAAAATGTAACCTATTCACAACCTTACTCATATACAAATAAAATAAGAAGTTAAAAAATATCTATAGGTACAAACTTTTTCAAAGTAAAACTTGATTTGTCTATACATATATACCTACACTTAAGTATTACACATAATACCTACAGTCATAAATAAATATTCACCCTCATATTCATTTTCTTTCTCTATGTTTATTCCTTTTTTTTGACCTATGTCGATATACATACCTTTTTTTTTTTATTATTTTACTTTGACCTTTTCAATATGCGCTTATGAATCAAAAAATAAAAGAGTAGGTATTATAAAAAAAAAAAACTTGATGTCATCCATAGAATATTTAACTTACAAATAAAAAGAAAGTATAGAACGAAGCTTTATTGTGTAACATAGTAGAAAGTAAGAAAAGTTTTTTCTTAAAGATTATAATATACCTTCATATAAAACATTACAATAAATTATCAAGTTATATATTTATTTATATACTTTGAAATACTTACTCTTGGTAGATTGCTTGCATAAGAAATTTTTTTGATTTATATTTTTATTTTAATATTTGAAATTAATGGTTAATATTCTTGTTTTTATGGAGAATTTTATTTATTTTCAAGATTATTTGGATATTAATGGGTTTTTGGGATTGGCCTTTTTTCTCTATTTGGTTAAAAATTACTTGATGTGTTTTTTGTGATCTTTTGTGTAGAAAGGGTCACTTTTAAATCTTTATTGTAAGTAGTTACGATAAAATTTGCATGAAAAGTCACTCCATGAGCGAGGTAACTACCCTACGAGGAATCTCCCATATACATTTATTATTATCATTATTAATAATTTTCTAAATTCTTAAAAAAAAAAGCTAAAAAAAATTTATTATACAATTTAATCCAGCAATTTTGCTTAAAAAAAAATTACCGAAAATCCGTTTACAACTTTTATCCTGATTCCAATAGATATTTTCCTCGTTGCAGTGTATCCAATTATGCGTTAGAATTGATTTTCACTCAGGAAATAAATAGGTTTAATCAACTGAGAATATTTTTTTTTATTTTCAAATTTTTTTATTACCTGGACAGATTTAAGTTATACAACGACAGAACAAGAGGGCTTAGCAGTTATGCGGGTCATTAAAGTACTTTGAGTATTTTATTAAAGCTACTCTTTTTTTCTTGTTGTCAACTGAAGGATTTTATCTTTTTAAAAAAAGTAATTGTAACCAAAAATTGAACCATTTACCTAATTAAAAAAATTTAATTTAAGTTCTGTTATTTACTGGTAAAACACAAAAGCATTTAAATATTTAATTACAATAAAAGATAAACCACTAAAAACAATATTAATGAAAAAACAATAAAAGATATAATTGTTTTTTTTTCTCTATTTTTATAGGGTATTTTCTTGTAAAAGCTAATAATCCTATTTAAAAATACAATTGCTTATTTTTTTAACCACACCTTTTATACCAATAATTATTAGTATACTAGGTCATATTTTTTTATAATTGATACTCTTTTTAAAAATATTCTATTGATTTTTACTACTTTATAATTTTCTTATAGGGTAACTTCACCAATATCGTGTCACACTTACAAAAAAAAATTTAATTGTTCATTAATTGGTGATTTTACCTTGTATAATTATTGTTTTTAAATTAAAATAATTATAAATAATAAAATTTATGTTAGATGCAAATATAAAGTTAAATGTAAACATTGTAATCTATTGTTTGATATTAATAAACAATTAAATGTTTGTCATTTTATGTATGTAATAATAATTAAATGAATAGTTATGAAAGAAAATTTATTTATTTATTTTTTAATATTTATTTAAACATTTATTTATAGCTAATGTAATTATTATTTCCAGGTGTGTCTTTAATTTATAAGATTATATATGGGTTGTTCTTTAATAAATTTTATATTATAAAAATCTTATAAATTCTCACACTGTAGGTCACGTGACCACTGTGTGATGTACCATTAGAAAATGATATGATTTGAGCACGTACAAGTCATTTAATGTATCACACAGTTGTTATTCAAAATTTCATCACACTATGATATAATAGGTTATCGATTTGTGATTTACCACGTCAATACTGTGTGAAAATTTGAATATCCACTGTGTGATACATGAAATGACTTGCATGTGCTCAATTATTTGACCATGATACGATACGTCAAGTAAGAACTGTGTGACATGTATCTGAATACTATACACTGTGTGAAGTATTGAGTAGCTTCTGTGTGATATATATGTCATGTGACTACTACGTAGCTGTGAAGCATAATATTTGTTCATCGTGTGAAATATTAAGTAATTGTTGTATGAGATCACGTGACTGCTGTGTGAATAATATTTTCCTTTCTATTTATAAGATATTTAAAATTTTGTTAATGCAAAAGAACTAACCATATATAATTAAAAAAAACATACTAAATTAAATTTTCGATTGCACGTAATCCATTAGTTAAAAAACTAAAAAATACATCTTTCGACAATTATGTTTACTCATATATTATTGTTAGTTTAGTTTTTTATACATAGAGACATAGCATATATAGATTGAAAAAGAAAATTTACGTAAACAATCATCTCTTCATTTTATTTTATCTCTATATCTATATATATATCTTTCTTTCTGATTGCTAATGAATCCTAACCCTATTATACATACCATGCAACGATTACAACTACGTATTTATACAAAAAACAACAGCAAAAAAATGAAAGAAAATAACAATAATAATAATAGTAATAAAAAAAAAAACTTAGCTCAATTCAACTATAGTATTTTGCATCAAGGGGTGCAGAAAAATAAAAAAAAAGTTAAGCAAACATTATATATATATATGGAAAAATAGTTAGGGCCACTTCGTTAGCGCATACATGTTGTACTCTTCGTCATCTTTTTTTTATTTTAATTCTCTTCTCTGTGTGTGTATCTACTCCCAAAAAATTATATATATAACCCCTTTATATATCTTTTAATCCTTGTTTTCTTTTTTCGATTTTTTATATTTTGATAATTGTTTAAAACAGAAATTGGAAAGGGAATGGTTTTTTGAATTTAAACCATTTTTTAGTTGCAAATATGTTAAATTTTCTGAATAAGTACAGCCATAAATTAAATTTCTTAAAAAAAAAGGTATATATATAAAGAAACACATTTGTATAATTTATATACATTAATATATTAAAATTGGTTATTTCCTAAATAACCATATTTTCTTTAAATGACCCGTATGGTACGTAGACAGAGAGAAAGAATAATAAATTAGGAACCATGATATTTTATAAAACAAAAGGTTTTTCCTTATATATTTACATATGTATTTATATATAAAAAAGGAGGGTTATTTCGATCAATAAAATAAGGGTATAGACATTTTTATTAAAAGGGGTGATTGTTAAAAAATTTTTTATGTTTATCAATATGTTACTGTATTAGTTAAAAAAAAAATTACTGATATTAAAGTTCTTAAAAAATATAAATGAAGGGATTTATATATAAAATAGGAAAAGTCTGAGTTCCTTTTGGCGACAAATTTTTAATAATAAAGAAGATTTTTTAGGGTTATATTTATACCCTAGAGAGTTTGGTTAAAAAAATATTTCGCCTTACGTGTGACAAATTTTTATAAAGATTTTTCATATGTGAATTTTTTACTTTTTTTTTAGCCTAAAGATATATTATTCACTTTTATTATTGTTATTGTATGACTGATTATTTTTCTTACAAATATGAAGTTTTACCACCCTCTTAAATAAAGGTGAAAATTTAGATAAAACAAATCATGTGTCTAAATATTTTTTTTTTTTATTGTCTCGGATTTTCATATATTTTTTTGGGAGTACAGGAGAAAAAGATATCATTCGTATAAAGAGAATGTATAAAAAAGAAGAAGAAGAAGAAGACTTTATCGATAATAGAAAACGATTTGTCAGCTATACTACACTGTACAACCTATTATCGTTTTATTCCTTTTAAGTTCGATTTTACTATAAATAAAGTATCGTATAGAAAAAAATCTTTTCATCTATTCTTATGTACTTTTTGTGTTATTTACAATGAATTAGTTTTATGTGTATTAGTTTTTGTGAAACTTAATTTTATGAAAATTTTTTGACTAAAAGGGTTTGGAATTATTTGTCATGTGTTATGTATTTTTTTGGTGGTTGTTTTAAATTAAAATTTGAATTATATTATTCTTGAATTTTAATAAATTTATGCATAAATAATTAGATTGTGCTAGAGAAAATCCTGTTTAAAGAGAATAGATTCATGTTTGGAAAAGTTTGGTACACTGAAAAGTTTTGTAATTATTTTTATTTTTGGAAGGGAAAAATTGGGATTGAGGTTTTAGGGGAGGAGGAAGGAACCTTAAAAATTATCAGCTGTTGCTGTTTAGTCCTTGGATAGAAAATTAGAAAAATGATTTATTTTGGTTAAAAAAGAACAAATTGTTGGGCACACTGTAAAAAGTAACTTTCTTAGATTTACAAAAAAATGGAAATTTTTGGAAAAATTAGTGAATTTTCAAAAAATTTTGTAAATATTCGATAAAAATCCTAAATTTACTAAATTTAGTATATTATTGAAATACTTAAGAATTCTCGATTTTTTTTTGTGATTTTACAAAAAAAGTTGTAAATTCACAACTATTTTTTGTAAATTTTCTAAAAAAAATTGTAAATTATCAATTTTTCTTGCGAATTCACAAAAGAAAATCGAGAATACTCGAATTTTTTGTTAATACTAAATTCAGTAATTATACGATTTTTTTCGAATATTTACAAATTTTTTCGAAAATTTACTAATTTTTCGAAAATGTTCTAATTTTTTTGTTAATATAAGAAAGTTACTTTTTACAGTGCATTTACATTATAGAAAAATGTCTGAGTATCCTTAAAACCTCCCAAAAGCTCATAATTAAAATAATATTAACACAAAAACCTTTGATAAAACATAAAATCAAATCAAAAAGCTTCACTTAAAAATTTTTTTTTTCAAAAATAATAATTTAAATTTTTTTAATTAAAAAATAAATTCCATAGAAAAAACCTAAAAAAAAAAAGAATCTTTAGTATATCATAACCATTTTCATACCCTGTGTTATAATTGAAAACTATGAAAAAAAATAAAAATATTCTACAAGAATTATTTCTATTCATTAGTTGCTGCATTTTTACTATCTCTCTATATGCAGCGTACATAAAAACCTTTTTTTTCTTTTTTTAATACTATTCTTCGTAATATCGTATGTAACATAAATACAATAACCCTTATAATATAAAAAACCATATAGTAATTTTCAGCTTATATAAGCTTTTTTTTTATTTAATCAATTTATGAGCTTCGTATAAAAATTAAGCTCGTTTTTTTTTCTTATAAATAAAATTATGTTAACTAGAAAATAGTTTTCATGCTCCAAAAGAGTTTTTTTCAAATTTTTTAAATAAAGAAAATTTTTATACTCCTTGACTGTATGAAGAGCTTTTAAGTATAAGAAAGTTGTTGAGAAAGCTTTTTTTTGTAAAAATGAGAAAAATCGCGATATGGTCCGAAGGGTATTTTCGTCAGTCAATGAATTTACAGCTTTCTCCTAACTATTACCCACGCGCCAAAATAAAAAAGAGAGCTTAAGATATATACCGCTTAACGAATACTATTTTTTCTTCCTTTTTTCTGAGAAAGAAAAAGTATATAATAAGAGAGTAAAGCTCGAGGGGTGAATTAACGGGAAAAGAAGCGAGGGCAGTCGTTTGGAAGCGCACGAGTAGGGAAGCTATAACACGATATACTTTTTTTTCGTGGTTTTTCCTTAAAAAAAAAAGCAAAGCACAGCACGTTGCAACTTTTTAAACGTCCTGTACTTTTTTTTATATACTTAATTTTTGAAGTATATACAAGAGAGAGAAATAAGGAGTTGGTAGTGTGCAACACTCTTGGGAATCGTGAAAATTGGCCAAAAAAAAAAAAAAAAACTTGATAATACCTATAATATTAAAGTAAATTGCCGTAAAAAAAAACTTCCGTAGTAAAAATATGTACACATGATATAATAATAAGGTGGCTAATATTTTTATCGCTTTTTTTTTATCTCAATTGGTTTATTATACCCGATAATTAGCTCGGTTTTTTTTATAATTCATTAAGTTTGGTCATGCGTGTAAATATATATTTAGATGAGAATGCATTCAAATTAATAGTTTTTTTTTTATATATGCAAGTAATAGCTAACACACTTTTTTATTTTTTTTACATAAAATTTAATAAAGAGAGAGAGAGAGAGTGTTTTCATTGAAAATTATAGTTTATGACCACTTGTTATTAAAACTGGGTGGTAAGTGTAATAATAGAAGTATTAAAGTGAATTATACGTTATTTTAAGGTTATGTTATAATTACTTGTTTTTAGGTTATGTACTGATTTAATTATAAGCATTGAAATTATTATTTAAAAAATTATTACTTGTCCAGAGCTGTACAAAGAAGAATAGAGACTAAAATGAAGCCGTAAGGGGTTTTTGTTTGTCCGACTGATAATTCCTTCATCTTTCCCTTTTCTCATTTACAAACGTACGTTGTTATAACCTCAAATGTATGTAGAAAAGCTGAACTTGCATTTATATATATAATGTTTGCTTAGAAAGATCATGCTTTAATATTGATTAATTTTATGGAATTTCAAAAGGGCGTGTATTATATTCTCTTTATTTAATTATTTTATTTGTTTAATTAAAATTTTACTCACTAAATTTTAGATACATTTAAGTAGTATAACTTTTATTTTAGTCAGACGGTACCCTTTTTTTTGGACAAAGTAAATGACCAATATCCTTGTTTTTTGCTGATGTATATAACATTTGTTTCTTAACAGTTTAACAGTTTAAGGAGATTTTTTGTGTTACGAGTTTATTAACTTATGTTTTGTTATCAACTCAAAGAAACTTACTTTTGACAGGTTTAGTATATACACTAATTTATAATCATTTATTTTTGATACTGTATAAATTATGACGGTATTATATCAACTCATTGTCTTTATTTTATCGTTATCGGATACCTTCATAATTTAATTCCTAACAATTATATGTAATAAGGTCTTGGGCTGTTTTATACAGCTTTTAGAAATCAAATACAAATAACTATTAATTATGAGCAATGCTGGTACTGAGAAATTCCAATTTTGGTAAAAGACGTTATTTAAATGTGGTTCTGACCAGAATTTAGTGCCAAGTTAGAAAGATAATATTTTAATTGTTGATGAAAAAAATTCATTTAAATTTATAGGATTTTATAACTAATTCGAAGGACCAAATGTTAAAAATTTAGTGGTTGTTGAAGACAGAGGTAAAATTTAAATTAAAATTTAAAATTTTAAATTTATTTGAATTACATAATATTTGTATACCTGTTGATAATTGTGTACTTTTCAAAGATAATATATACCGTTTTATACAAAATACAAAAATGCAAAGGTAGAACATTTTGAGTGTATACTCAAATTTCTGAATTCGGGCATGACTTATGTGGCAAAAATTTAGTCAGTTATATAAATCTGATCCCAAATCTAATCAGGTTCAGTATCGTTACATCACGAATTTCAGGGTATTTTCTGTGAGAAATGTGCGGAACAACCGTAAATTTGCAAAAGCTACCCCTAAAAAGGGACGTTTTTGATTCATTCGAATCTTGAGCGGCCAGGTTTGGTCCACATGGGATTTTGGGTCGCTAATCAAGAATTTCAAGGACTTTTCTATGAAAAGTTATTATTTCACCCCTGAATTAGCACAAACTACCCCTAAAAGGGGTGTTTTTGCTTTTTCACACTTTCAGTGTTCAGATTCAGTTTAATGGGTTTTTTGAGTCACTGAACAAGAATTTCGGAGAATTTTTTATTAAAAATTAACTTCTCACGCTTAAATTAGCAAAAACTAAAAGGAGTATTTTTTATGTATTTCACGTTTTTGAAAACTAAAGGGTAAAGTGTCAATCTTTAGTAGACAAGACACTGAAATTCGTGATCAGTGACCTAAAAAACCCATGAGGGCCAAATTTGGTCACTCCAAATTTGAATACATCAAAAGTACCCCTTTTTAGGGGTAGTTTTTGAAAATTTAAGGGTGCTCCGCACATTTCTCATAGCAAAGACCCCGAAATTCGTGATCAGCGACTCAAGAAACCTAAAGTAGACTAAATCTGATGGTGGATGGAAAGAATACCGATGAAGCCGTATATTGACTGGAGAAAGTGTCAGAATATCGCGATTGGGACAGCAGAATGGTGGCTATTGATAAAAATCAGTTTAATAACTATGCTTTTGTATTTTTGGTACAACAGTAAACTGTTTAAAATAAAAATTTCATAGTAGTTAAAAAAGCGCGGATAAACGGCTGCAGAAGATTTTGGTAATTTTAGGGTATTAGAAAGTGGTTCCCCCTCCAGGAGATTTTCTAAAAAATTAAAAAATATGGTTTTTCAACCTACCAGGACTATAAAAACTCGAAAACCCGATTTTCAAAAAATTCAAAATTATATTTCGGAGTCTTAAGGAGGCCCTAACGGCCCAAAAAAAATTTTTCTTGAAAAGTGGTGAAATTTTAAGTTTTCCAGCTTATGAGCAGAGTATTATCTGTTTATGGGTCTCAGAAATTAAATAAAATCTAAAAAACCCCCCCAAAAAACGTTTTTTTTAGGTTTTCGGGGGCCTGTCGTGGCCTAGAGGTCTAACGCCAACGGCAATTAGTGAGTTTTTTGATAACTTTTTGGTTTATACTACTTAGGTAAGATTTAGTTCCGGGGGCCAAATCACTGTACTTATCCGAAAGCAGCCTTTCAACTCCAATATTTTTCCACATCTTCACTTTAAATTTTTGGGACCTTTGATAATTAATTTTGAAAACAATGCGCAATTTTTACTTGTAATTCATTATAGTATTTGAAAAGCAACGTTTGATTAGTTCACAAATATGGGCTAATTTTAATCCTTCCCACTCCATCTACCAAGATAATGTTAAAAAAAGTACGGCATCCTGAAAAACACTTGTGTGAGCTAAAATTGTACTTAATTGGAATGAATCGGAGGCAACAAAAATTAAGCATCATCTCTGAATAGACAAATCCTAACGTGAATCATTTTCCCGAATTTGTATTGTTGACATATTCTTTTCTGAATCAGTAGCATCTTTTCCTAACAATCCAAACTAAATAAATCAATTGAACTAATAAAATATTTAAGTTATAAAAACATATTAAAAAAATGATCAATTTGCATGTTACCCTATTTATGTATCTGAAACAGCAATAAAATAATAATAAATCTCATATTTCATATCATAAACTCATTATATTATTTTATATATATAACAACAATAATAAAATATCGTTAAATGTCATGCACATAAATATCAATGACACACGTGTTAATTGTCATGAATATCGTATAGATTTGTGGAATAGCGTGATTTGAAACAATATAAAATGAATAGTTTTAATCTGATTGTTAGATCTTTTAATTTTTTTTTTACCCTAAATATTCATTTCAAATTATTTTTTCTTTCTTTTTTAATTTTGGAGTAATATACTTAAATAATCAATTTGGTATCAATATTTATTTATTTATTTATTTAGAATTTATTTGGCGCAGGCGTAGCCTATGCGCAACAATTTACAAAGTTTATAATATGGTTTTTGTACATAGTACATACAGATTTTTGAATAAGTATAATTAATTACAAAAAAAAAATAATTTGTTTATAAAAAGTTTTTAAAATATAAATTGAAAATAATATTTAATGTATTTTTATTATATAATTAACAAAGATTAATAATAAAGATTTAAACAAGAATATTTTAGTACTAACATAATTATTTATTTAAAACTACGATTTATCTTTACTTATAAGAAAAATAAAAGAATTGACTATTTTATATTACATTAGCATGATTAAAGTACAATTAAAGTACAGGTGTTTTTTGTAAGTGAAGAAGATATTTCATAATATGACTTTTAAAAGTATCAATACATGTATACGCTTTTAATGTAAATGGCAATCCATTCCACTCTGTAATGGCTGTGATAAAAAAAGAACTTTTATAGAAATCTGTTCTATAAAAAGACGGAAGGGAAAAAGTAAGAGGTAGGAAATCAGATAAGGAAGAATCAGGAAGATTTCTTTGTGAACGCCTGATTTCCTCATCTGGTTCATTAAATTGTGAAGAGAGATATGGTGGCCTTTTAGTTGTTATTAAACTATGAACGAGTATAAGCTTAAAGTATTTTCTACGGGATTTTGCTGTTAGCCAATCCAATTGATTTCTTAGTGGAGTTATTGAGACTCGGTCAAATCTACCAACTCCAAAAATAAATCGGATCGCTAAATTCAAAATCCTTTCTACTTTATCTACAAGAGTAACGTCAAGAGTATCATAGACGAGGCAACAGTAATCAAAAAATGGCATGATCAATGATGATACCAATAATTTACGAAGTTGATATGTGAGTAGTCTAGATTTTAAACGTAAACGATGTAAAGTATAGTGGACATTTTTGGACAGTTTCATAATGTGTTGGGTCCAATTTAATGTTGGAGTTAGAATTACTCCCAAATTCAAAACAGAAGTTGAATAAGATATGTTTACACCTGAGACTACTATTTGAGGTATATTCGAATCATATAATGTGTTTAAGTTATTTAATTGAATGGATGTACCAAAATTAATGATTTTAATTTTATTAGGATTTAATTTTAGGTGATTTAATGTTGTCCAATCTACAATAGCGTTAACGTCACTCTGCATATTAATTAAAGCAGTATCATAAGAGGAGACTTTACTTTGAATATAGATTTGTAAATCGTCAACAAACAGTTCAAAATGGCAAAAAGATATACGTTCTAGAATAGAATTCATATAGATTAAGAATAGAATTGGCCCAAGAACCGAGCCCTGAGGTACACCTGAACTGGTCGTAATGAACTCAGTTGGGTTACCTTTTTCATCCATTACCGCTTGTTGACGATAAAGCAAATAATCATGAAACCATTGCAAGGTTTGATGGGTGAAGCCTAGTTCATATAGCCTTTGTAATAAAATAAAGTGGTCAATTGTGTCAAAGGCCTTCGAGAAATCAAACATCAACAGGGTTGTTATTAAGCCTAATTCTACACCTCGACGTATTGTATCTGTAAGATTAATTAAGACTGTCTGGGTACTAAAGTTTTTTCTATAACCAGATTGGTGAGAATTTATTAAATTATTGGTTTCTAAATAGGCCACAACCTGATCAACGATTAATCTCTCCAAGGCCTTTGCTAAATGTGACATATTGGCAACTGGTCTTGTGTCAGAAGGAGATAATGGACGAGGTATTTTACTCAAGGCATATATAAATATTCTTTTCCACACATTTGGAAATTTAGAAGTCGTAATAGACCTATTAAACATGAAGGTTATATAATCGTTTAATATATGCAAGGAATTATTATAATGCCTTAAGTTAAAACCATCAGGACTTTGACCTTTACATTTAGGAACTATTTTCGTTATTGCCTTAGACACTTGATCAGAAGTTACTGGAGTAAGTGAGAAAGTGGTATTTATATTTATTTGGTGAGAAAAAATAGGTAATATTACACAGGATGGTGATGATTTATTTATTTCTGAAAAGAAAGTATTGATTTCTTGTGCAGAGAAGAATTGGAGAGGAGAGGTATTTGTTGTTGATGTAAGACCTATTGAGTTAAAAATTCGCCAAAGAGTGGAAGAATTAGTAGAATTATCTAGACTATTTTTTATATAATTATCTTTCCTTTTCTTGACCTCAGTTTTTAAATCTACACGCATTTTGCGAAATTGAGTCAGGAAGGCTTTATTACCTGTAGATAGATATCTTTTATAGAGCTTATCCCGTATTTTGAATTGCAGTTTTAAATTATTATCTAATTCAAAGGTCTTTGGTTTAGCTATTACATTTTTGTACACTGGAGCATGACTATCTAAGATTTTATTGCATGAGGTCTATATATCGAAAGTATTGTGAGTATGTTTATATTAATCGAGTTTTAAACTGATATTTGGGTCTTGGAATTGGTAGAAACTAAAAACTCTTGATTTTTTAAAAAGCTTATTTTTTTCATAAAATTTTTTTTTTAAGTAGCCTATTCTTATAAAATCTGATTCTGACTCACAAAAGTTAACGAATTTACAAAGTAATTTAAGCGTTTTAAGAATATTTTGTATTAATATATTTTTGACTAATTGGAATTTCGAACAAAATTATTCATTTTTTATGAGAAAATAAGCAATTTCGAAAAAAATAAAAAATCTATTTTTCAAAAAAGTAACCAAAAATAAAAACGTCTTCCAAAAATCAACAACTGGCCCTAAAAAATCTAAAAACTAGACAATAAACTAACTTTCATTTGTATTTTCAGTCAAAACTACCAATTTGAAAACCCAACCATCAATTTAAATCTCGTTTTATTAAAAAATACCGAATAATTATTTTAAATATTTTTATTATCTCATACAGATATTTGATAACATATTAAAAACAAAAAGACAACCTAAAAATGACTTAAACTACCCTCCATTATAATTTCCACATTCCTTCCCTATCCCATATTCCTTTACAAATACTAATAAAAAGTAAAAAAGCTTATATATTCGATCAAGAGAGAAAATTAAAATAATAAAAAAGAAAGTAAAAAAAAAAAAAAATCTGTACAATATTCTCCATAGCATTTTTTTATTTTCTATATATGACATCAACGTACGTATTTAATTGCATTCAGCTTTCAAGTCATGGCTAACATTTAATTTTTTTTATTTTAATTCTAACCCTTCTCTATGTATAAACTTTCAACAACCTCAAATTTTCTTCCTTCTTTTATTTTTTATATCCTATTTATCTACATGTCGTATACTGATTTTATTTAGTTTTCCAAAAAAAAAGGACTTTAGATATTTAAATGTACAAAAGATAATAATTACTAGTTAAATACAATGCAATTTTTAAAACGTCCTTCAATTTTAAATATCATTCTTTTTCTTTATATAAATAGTTTTGAATAATTCATAAAATACACACACACACACATAGAAATCAATATCTTTTATGCGGTATGTTGACAATTATCGAAGGAAAACACAAGAATATATACGAGCCTTAAGGGTATTCGTAAGAAAAGGAGCCTAAGTATATACAAGTAAGTTTCTGTTAAGAGCTTTCTCTATACTACAATAATAATAATAATAATAATGGTAAGGTAAACAAAACTATGTAAGATTGGCCCATTAATATACATATCTCCTTTGGTTCATTCGTTTTAGGACATGAGATGGAGGATTTTCTTATATATAATAACACAATGGATATTGGAAGCTATAATTTAAAGGCTGATTCTATGTGTGTACCTATGGATTCCTTAAACGACCCCTTTTATATATAAACCAATATCTTGCAATGAATACGTGTCTTGTCTTAAACTTATGTTCAAATACTATGTAAGATTTATCATTAAATATATACCCCCACACGATCTTAACCTCGAGATTTTAATCAGTTGGCTCTTTATGTCTTCGATAGATCACTTGGATGCGTTTATAACTTATTCATATCTCGTTTATATAGATATTTTGAGGTTATGTACTACCGACAAACAAATTTTTGAATTATTAGGGTTATTGAATTTACATATACGATATTAGAAGCTATCTTATTAATAAGGAAAGGATTTACTGTTATCGGTCGATTATTAAAGGTTTTGGTATGAAATTTTTCATTCAGATATAATTTATTGTTCGCTGAATCTTAATTGCCAAAAATTTTTTCTGATTGGTATGCGAAAAAATTCTTAACTTATCAAGCACAATTTTTAATATTCACCTCAACATTCTGAAATTTTAATAATTAAATATTAAAAAAAAATCAAACCTACCCATACAAAAAACCCAAAAATTCCATAAATAATTTACGAAAAAAAAAAAGTTTATCATAATTAAAAACCACAGAATAGAAAAATTATTTGTATATTAAATATCAAGTAAATTTTTTTTTTAATATCATACAAAAGAAGGGAGTAAAAAAAAAATTTCTGGAATTTCAATCACGTGTCACGTTGATGATACTTGTTTACGCTATATTTGAACCCTTTTTTTCATTCTAGCACACACGTAAACTTAAAAATAATAATTTTAATTATCCATGTGTATAACGTATTAAGTACACACACATATATATTTTTTATTAATTTTGTAAATAAAAAATTTTTTTCAGAATATTCATATCCGATGTATGTTTTTTAAATTACGTTAAAATCAAAATTTTATATTATACGCGTCCCTTGTAATCAATTTAATTTTTTTCTTTCTTTCTCAAAATAAAATCATTTTTAATTGTCTTTAGTATATGGGTTGATCTAACTTAAGTGTGGTTTTTTAACTTTTTTAGTTGCAATTTGACCAAAAATTAAAATCTTGAAAAATGTGATATCCGAAATCCTAAAACCGTTGAAAGTTAATTTGAGATAGATCTCCCCATATACACAAAATCACATATTAATAAAATCGAATTACACAAAAAATTAATAAAATAACTTTTCATAATATTTCAATTGGAAAAATCTCTATTTATATGCACGTCAAGTGTCAAAAATATCATAAAATCAATGTGATTTAATAAAATTAGCACCCTTTTTTTAGTAGTTAGCTATAATTTAATAATTTTCTTATAATATATAATTAAATAATAAATGTAAATAAATGATTATTAATATAAAAAAATTTTTATATTAAAGGGTTGCTTAGTTAGTACTTAATCGTCTTGAATGAAATTTTCCAGGTCAAAATAGGGTCATTCTTTTATGGGTCTCTTGTGATTTGAGAATCTCAAGTAACGAAAGTACTTTAATGAAATATCAAGAAAAGGTATCAAGTTTTCTAGTAAGGGGTAATTCAATTTTAAAGCAAGAATTAAATTTATGCCTTTATAAACACAAATTGAGGGTACTCAGGCCTATTAACGCGCGGTTTAGAGATTAGTTTTTAAGTGATTTAATTTTTAATTATTTACAGGTGTATCATGTGAGTTTGATGTTGGATTAAAAGGCTTATTGTACCGAAAAATTCAGTAATGTAAGCTCTGAATTGGGTTTAAGATTTATCTATTTTATTAGAAAAAATATTTTACAAAAATTGTTAAAATTCCTTAATTCAACAAATAACATTCATCTTCGATACTTTGATATTACATCGAGTATAATAGTATATTTGTCACCACACAAGGGGTGAATTTATATATCCAAAGAAGGAAAAGCTTATATATAATATGTTAGATATAATATACTGAAGTTGACAAGTTAAAATACACAAGTTATTTTCTCAAAACCTAAAACACATCAAATTTCAAGGAGTTTATATTGAGTAAAATCCTTAACAAATTGCTAAATTTTTTTTTACTCTCTTAAAGACGATCTATAGCTTTCAATTTGTTAGAAAAACTATTTCTCTTACTTATTATTTAATATGGTGAGATAAAATTTGTAATCATTTTTGGGGTTTACTAAAATTTTAAGGTTTTCTCATTTTAGCACAGTACTACGATTGTTTATTTAGACTATTTATCTTTGTATTATAAAATTTTTCAGAAATAAACTATGGGTAAATTGAAATCAAACGAGGTTTAAACTTATGATTGTGTCTTTAAATAGGTTCCAAAGTATTTTTTCCCAAAAGTACGACTAAAAAAGATAAGTTTCAGGTCCTAAGATTCAATACCTGATTTATCATTTTTCAGATTCTTAAAAACGAAAATGGCTGCCAAACATCGATAATTGAATGTTAGAAGCTATAAGAATTACCGTACTTTTGGAAAAAAGTACTTTGGAACCCAACCTCGTTTGATCCAAATTTACCTACAGTATTTATTTACCTATAAAGTTCATTAACTTATAAAATTATTTTTTATTTTATATAACTTCTAAATTCCTACGGGGCACTTTCTCTGTTGTCTGAACTTCTCTAACCAAGCCATCTAAAAAAAAGGGGTTTAAAAAAATATTTTACAGCGCGTATACATAAAACAAAACCATCCTTTGGGATCTTATTATATTCTTATTTTCGCCTCAGTAACTCAAAATAAAAAAACCCGTACTTTTCTATCTTCCACACATGATTATCTTCATTTAAAAAAATTTTTTATTTTAATAAGCTTTTTTACTGTAAACAATGAAACAAAGCGAATCTTTTATATACTTTTTTACACAATAAACTAATGATCATGTCATACATATTTTGATGTCCACAATATTTTATTATCATGTTAAAAAAAGCCTTCTGTTTATTACAAGTATAAATGAAGTCGTATCTGTGTGTGTGTATACGTAAAATAAAGATAATTACATACTAAAAAAATGAAGGGGTTTATAATATCAATTTCAGTGCTCGTATATAAAAATCATGTGTTTTTTAAAAGAAAAAAATGGTCAGTTTTGTGTATTGTCCAGAAAAAAAGAGAGATTCTTGTTATATTATTTAGTGCTAATGGGGCATAAAGTTCCTGATATACAACCTTTTCTTTCAATTGTAATGTGATAACACACACACATAAAAACTGAAGTCTATTATTTAATAGTTATTATTATTATGAATTAATAAAAATGTATATTTTATTCGATAAAAAAAAAAGTGTCGTGGTGCTGCTATTACATACGAAGAAAACTTCCGGTTACGTATAAGAAAAAAAAACCACATAATTTTAAGGTGAATTATTTATAAAGTAATTATTTTTTTTTTCTTTTATGTGAAAAAAATAAGGTAATTGAAGTTATCGATTTTGAAAAGGATGTATTTTAGTCTAGTTTTTTTTGAAATTTGATAAGAATGGAATAGTGATAAGATTGTATTATTAGGTATCGGCACGCGATTTTTTTTTTCGATTTTTAGACTAAAAATGCAATTTTTTAAAAAGTTATAAGACGAAAATTGGATATATAACGTTTGAGTGTCTGAACGTTAAATAACCTTTTTTTTTTGTTCAATAAATTCATTAACTTTTCGTGTTGTAAAAAACAAACTTTTTCTTTAAAATAATAAAATCGATAAAAAAGTAATTTAAAAATAATATAATTAACCAGCAAAAAGTATTTTTTTTTTTAAATACAAGCAGAAATTTTTTATTAGCCCCTGTCTCAAGCATTCTCTCTAAACAAAAATGTAGAATAGTGACGATATGCTTCAGGGGCCCTTATTTTTTTGTTATTATGATAAACGTTAAGGGTAAATTGAAAAATTATCACACTTTCGTTATGTTTAGACAGAGGGTCAACTTACTACTATATTATTTAACAAAATAGTATACCTAAAAGGCATTTTCTGTCTTATACTATGGCTGTGGACACTGAGAAAATACAACTTTGTTGTTATTTCTTGTTTTTCTTACAAAATTTTTTTTTTAATAAAATTTTTTTTTTGCAAATAATTTTTTTTGGTTTGCTTGACCTCTGTTTCCGCATTTTTGAAATAAAAAGAATAGTATCTACGTCAATTCATCCAAACGTACGTTGAAATAAAAAGGTCCAGATAAAACAGAAAGTGACGAATTTAAAAAAGTAAAAAAAAAAGAACTAAATAACACGAAGCCTTGGTGCTCAGACTGGATAAACAAAAAAACAAAAAAAAAAGATAGATAAAAGGGAGGTTAAAGGGAGATTGGGTGTAGGACAATAGAGATAAACATAGGACGAATATTGCTAGATGTATGCGCAAACACGCAGTCCTCTTTTTCTTCTTGTTTGCTGCTTCATTTCGATGGATTTTGATGTCTATACATTATATATTTTTTTTTATTTATATTTGAATTCTTTATTTTTTGTTTGAGCCACTCACTCATCACAAATTTACATTCAATATGTTAGAAAATGTTGAAAAATTTAAACTACCGGATATTTTTTTTAAATTATACCATTTTCGAATGTTACTGGGAGTTGTTTATGTTTGGAAGAAAAAAATATTGGTGGGATTTTTTTTTAAGAACTTTAAATTTTATACACTTTTTTATTCAATTTTTAATGTACACTGAGAAAAAATTCATGGTTAATTTTGTAAATAAATCACAATTTATACCATTTTCAAAATTTAGTTAAATCTTCAATTAACTCAAAATTAAAATTGCATACTTTATATTATTTAAAATTAATCTACAATATCCTATTTTCATATATAAATATATATATTTTATAAAATTCTATATAAAAACGCTCAAACAAAAGAAATTCAAATAATTAAGTTTT
This sequence comes from Anagrus nilaparvatae, assembly GCA_022575985.1. Classification (NCBI taxonomy): domain Eukaryota; kingdom Metazoa; phylum Arthropoda; class Insecta; order Hymenoptera; family Mymaridae; genus Anagrus; species Anagrus nilaparvatae. Next base: position 6,360,032 of record JAKSXM010000287.1, read on the forward strand.
GAAATATGAATTTTTCAAAAAAAAAAAATTTGATAATCAGAGATTTAAATTATAAAAAAATTAATTCAAAAATTTATACAAAATATTACTAATCTTATTATTACTCCATATATATAATCTATATATACATGCAATTTTTTTTCATACCCGAGCAAAAAAAAATTTTTTTTTTTTTAAATTACATAGAGTATCTATCCTAAAAAGAATTAAAAAAAAAAACTGAAAAAAAATATAATAAAGTATATATACGTCGCTTAATTCTTTGCAATCAATCAGCTGAAAAAATACTAGAATGTAAAAAAAAGTATCTTTAACCCCTTTCTGTATTATTTTTAATACAACATACTCATTTAATTTTGTGATTATAATTCAACAGACTCTCTCTCTAAAAAAGGAATAAAAAAATATATGATATATAAAAGTTGTCAATGTCTATATTTTTACTAAGGTATTTGTCGTATAAAACATATGCAGGCGAGAAATATAATTTCCCAAGGGGTAATATATATATATATCGTTGAAAATCGGAAGTTATCCTAGCAGGTGTATGTTATATCATCAAAATCGATTATTATTATCTTTTCCAATTTGCATAGCAAACTGACCACCTATCTCTTTTCACATATATATCTAAGCTTAGCTTTTTCTCGCTTCACGTAATGTTCGTTTATACGTATATAATTATATATATATCTCGTTTTTGACAAATATGTCTCATCGTTAGCCAATTCGTATATATACAAACAATATATAATCTCATTTTACTATTCTACGACTTATATATATGTGACCAGTAATTGTGCAAATATATATATATCGTGTAATTTTCAATTTTCTCCAAGGGTTTTGATTGTATATATATTTAAAAGAATGATTTAAATCTTATATACACGAAATGTATTTTTTTGAGCTGGTGATTTTGAAGATAGTAAATAAATAAATAATTGGGGAAGAGGTGGAATATATTAAAATAATTTTTAGTTATACAGAGATTAACACCTACTGCTAATTTATTAGGTGTAAATTGTTAATTTATTATTAGAAAATTAGCATTACTGAGTTTTTTGTGCTTGTTAAGAGTGGGATTGTCTTTGTTTAACCCTTTGAGTTAATGTTTGGTTTGTAATGTACATTTTTTAAAAATATAATTTTCTTGGATTTTTTTGGATGATTGTAATCCTTGCTATCATTAATTAATGTAATGTCAAAAAAAGAAAAACAATGATTGCTGATAAATTTTATTGGAGTCTAGAAATTGAAGACTGAAAGTGTTTAAAAAATCAGCCAAAAATTATTGTTACTCATAATTCGAATAAATATACACTGTAAAAAGTAACTTTCTTATATTAATAAAAAAATTAGAACATTTTCGAAAAATTAGTTCATTTTCAAAAAAATTTGTAAATATTCGAAAAAAATCGTATATTTACTAAATTTAGTATATTAACAAAAAATTCGAGTATTCTCGATTTTTTTTTGTGAATTCGCAAGAAAAATTGTTAATATTTTTTTTTCAAAAATTTAAAAAAAATAGTTGTAAATTTCCGAAAAATAGTTGTGAATTTACAACTTTTTTGGTAAAATCACAAAAAAAAATCGAGAATTCTCTAATTTTTTGATAATATACTCAATTTAGTAAATTTACGAATTTTATCGAATATTTACAAAATTTTTTGAAAATTCACTAATTTTTCGAAAAAATTATATTTTTTTTGTAAATCTAAGAAAGTTACTTTTTACAGTGTATATCTCGAGGAATCAAATAAAAAACAGTAAGAAACTTACAACCACATGTTCCAAACAAAGACTGATTTTTTATTCAGTCCATTTGTCTAAAATAACATAACTAAAGACAAAAAGAAAAATATCAGAAAACCCAAATATGTAAATTTAAACAAAGATGAACACATGCATAAGGTTATATATGTATCAAGCTTTTAAGCTTTTATCCCAATTTCACAAGGTTTAACATGCTTTCAAACTTTTCAGACAGAAATATTTTCTGAGGATTTACTAACAATCCACTGTTTATTTAGACGAGTATTATATTATTGAAGAGCAGCTCTCAAAGAAACCAATAGTAATCAAATAAAATTTTAAAAATTACTTTTATTAAAACCCATAAAAAATATAAATTTTTGGAACAAATGATCATCTATTAAAGCTCATACGGCTTGGAAAGATATATTTTTCTTTCAAAAAAATCCCCTTACAACATACACTAATGTAAATTTCTCAGTCCAGCACTCCCTTTTTTAACTTGTAAACAAAACAGTTTGTCCTTATAATTTCTATTTCTCTTCTTCTCTACGTATTTATACAGTTAAAGTAAACAAGGTTTAATATATTTAAGGAATATCCAAAATTATTGTTATTATTACAAAATATTAATGTTACTTTAAGTTAATGAATTTTCTTACGACTAATTAGTCAAGTTATAAAGGACAATAATTTTTTTTATAATTATGTTTTTCTTTCATTTATTTTTTTCTTCTTCATTTTAATAATTAAATAATCAAACAATTATTATATATATAAATTTCTATTAATATAAAAAAAAGAGTTAGATACTGGATATTACTGAAAAGGAAACTTTCAATAGAAGAAGGGTTGTAAGAGAAAAACATGTCCGGATGGGAAATAACTTTCTTAGTTACTTAAGACTTCATCTCCTGTAAATATCTTTTTCTTGTATTAAAAATGTATTTATAATTTAAAAAGATTTTTTTTTTTCTTGACATTTATGTTTCCTTATTAGAATTAATTTTTCTTCTTTTTTTTCAATAATTGCGTTCGCTGATTGATTAAAAATGGGTTTATTTAGGTAAAGATTCAAAGGTTTATTTTTTTTATTAGTATATGTGAATAGAAATTGTAAGAATAGCAAGGTTTATTTATTCCACTTGTCAATTAGTTCTACCTCTTATTTCTCCAGGCAACTGTCTCTGTGTTGCTAAACTAGGTTTTTTTAAAAATAGGCAAGGTAAGTGCAAAATGAAATAAGCTCACCTGGTACCAAATTTACTGGTTAGTTTGGGACTCCCACTCTCATGAATCAAGATGTATATCGACTAAACTTCATATTCTAATCCAAATTTCTTCGATCTATAAAAGTATTCCTTTAATAAAAGAGGAAATCTTCTTTCTTCCTTAGGATGGACTGTTTTATCAAATGAAATTCCGCTATAATTTCCGCTGCAATCTTTACGCCTTTATTGTGGAAGCAGATACTCCGTTACGATACTGTAAAACTTTTAGTACTTTTCTTCTAGTTGATTCGAGCCTAATGGACTCTTGATGTTATTCTATTAAACCTTGTACAATTGGTATGTGTATCTTTCCATAGTTTTTATTCTTGATAAGAACCTTTTTTTAAAGCCTGAACTGACTTAAATTCCACAGATTCTTCTATATAATACATGAAGAAAACTTGATTTTTTCTAACGGGGCTTTTTTTTGCTCTTTCAGTGGCAATTCTTATTTCTTCTTTCTTGTACTTATTTGCCTTATCCTTATGCAGTTCATTAAATGGTTTGTAAAAACAAACTATTTTCACGCCAATAACCCAAATTTGTGTTTCTGTCATACAGATAAGATCTGGTTTGCTAATACATTTTGATGTTTTTAGACGATTCGCTTAGTCATTTTTCCATTTCTTCTTCCTCTATGTGTTCTGAAAAAATCCTAAATCACGTGCGTGGCTGTTTCCAATGCCCTACATCTTCCAAGCCATAATCTATTAGATCTATTCACTCTGACACCTCTGGTTATTATAATTTTTTTAGGTAAAGCTGTACAAACAGTCCCATCAACTATTATCATATATGTTAATCCAGTTATTATCCAGACGTTTTAAAATCTACCTTTAAATCAGCTCCACCTCTGAGGAATAAAATTTATTACCTTCGTCGCTCTATCGAAGAGCCTGATGGTATCAATCATGAAATGCCCTTCGCGAAAGCCATGCTGTACCATGGAGAGACCTCCACCCTCTTCTGCAGCTCGTAGTAGCCTACTTCGTAGCAAACTCTGCATCACCTTACCAGTGGTATTTAGGATACAGAATTTTCTAAAAGATGATGGAGATCCCAGTACTCCGTTACCATTGCTTATTAGTGTCAGGCAAGCCACTTTCCATTTTAGGGAATATTCATCCCAGGTGCTTGCTTTTCTGTATTACAACCATTTATCAGAATCATGTAATCATTAATTAAATCACTTGAGTATTAGTTTTTCGACATTTTAAACAAAGTTGTTGATATTGGTTCATATAGTTTGAGCTTATGGGTTTTATTTCTTCCTCGTTTTTGTTTTTAATGCAAATAGTGCTAAATTTCTTTACTTTTTCATCATGAATATAAAATTCTAATGATATTAACTGCTGTTCAATAATTTTACAAATTTGTTGCATTGACAAGAGTCAGTTAGATCATGTCTTCGATGATGCCAACAAATCTGTATTTTCAAACGGTTTTATCATCTATTCATATTGCTAATCTTTGGCATCAAAATCAGTACTTTTGAAAAAGTATCCTTTTGTTAAAAATTGAAGCTGATAGTATTGACATGTTTCAAAAAATATTAATTAGTAATTACTGAGTTAAATACGTAAAAAATATTTCAAAAATTTAAATATAGAAAATTTAATAAAATTTTTCTTGTTTTTGGACAGGCCTGTATTTAAAAAAAACAAAATTACAGTACTAAACAGAAAAATTCTAAGAGTTAAGAACTGCTTGTACATAAAAAATAATTGAATCACATTTTAAGTCAGATATTTTGTCCAGTAGTTACACTTAACTTAAATTCAACAGAACATTTAACACATTAAAATGAAAAAAAAAAAAAAATGTCATTTGCTCCGATAAAAAACCCTTTTTTAAACATAATATACATAAATATACATAGAAAGAGTCAAAAAAATTTTTTTATAAGAAAAAAAAATATATATCTCTTAGTAGTTTTCCTTAACTAAAGATGAGGCACGTGCATCTTCTTATCGCTATTTTCCTCTTTTTGTGTATAAATGTTTGAACACATAGAGTATAAAAATAAAAAGAGTTAAAAAACGTTTTATAGAAGCACCAACCTTTTAGTAAACGTGCGTCGAGGGAAAAGTCTATTTTCTATGTAAAAAGGGAAGTTTAAATATATATGTGTATGTTATAACGAGGATATTTTGCGTTGTGAATGACAATTAGCTTGTGAAAATCGTGAAAATACACACTATGCTCTTTTTTTTTTGAATTCTATATTTTCCTTGTCCTTTTTAGAAATTATTCTATGCAAGAACGGAAGTGATAAGGAAAAAATCTTTTGGATAAATAAATAAATAAATTAGGTGATATTTTAAAATGTAATTTAAATAAGTAAATAGTTTGGGTATTAAGTAAAGTGACATGTACAAGGTCGTGTCAAGAATTGTCGAGAAAACGGAAATTTCGGATTTTCTTCTCTTACCCATAGAATGTCTTAAATAAGCAATCTCAAGAAAATACTCAACTATATAATATGTAACATAGAGAATAATCCAAATTAAACTCCTATATAAAAGCTAATGTACAAGGAAAAGGGAAGTAGCCCTTTTATAATGATTTAGATGTTGAAACTGGCTATTATACAGCTTAGTTTTGGACAATCTAGTTCTACCTAAAATATATACAGTTTCTACTTATTATGTTATGCAAATAACTAACCAAATATATTTAAACCTGCCCGTATCATGTTTGAATTTTCTCGATAATATAGATTCTCATACTACTTGTCATCATTCATCGTCTTTTATAAGAATAGGATTTATTCTTAAAAAATATTTTTTTAATTTTATTTTTAAGTAAATTACTGGTTTGTAATTTAATATTCGTGATTAATAATCTTGAGGATTTGGGTATGTAAATTTTTTTAATAACCGTTTTGAATAATATGAAAAATATATTCTTCTTAGTTTTATAAAGAAAATATTATCAGTGAGTAATTTAATAATAAAACTGGTAATATATCAAGAAAAAACCCCTTTTTCTTTGTATATTTATTGTTTGTTATAGCTAATGATTTGTGTAATAAGTCAAAAAGTAAAATATTTTTTTAATTTTTTAGTGTTTTTTTTTTTTATGAAATTTGTGTAATTAACTTGAAAAACTAATGTAATAAACAAATAAGGAAAAAAATTTTCTTTAAATTAATGTGTTTCGAAGTTCTTTTTATTTAAAGAATAAGAAAAGAAAAGTTAGAATAAAAAACCTTTCTGAGTATGAACTTGAAAAGAAACTGAATCGAATTTTGTTTGTCAAGTAAGAATTCTAAAAGAAAATCTTTAAGTTTGAGAATGCTAATCAAGATAAATTAATGTAAAAAAATCTATAAATCAACAAAAGCCATTTACAGATTTACTTTCCCTTATTACATTTGAGCAGTTAAATCGATTTGTTGGAATTAACACTTTAGAGCTACCAAAAATTTAAAATAAAAAATCTTGGAAATTTTGGTTGTAGTTTTAATACCATATTTTAATAAAACTTCGATAAATTTTTCTCGCAAGCGAATTGAGTTTAGTGAAATATAAGAATAATAAGAAGGAATATGGCTAAAAACCATTCTCATAAACTTGGACGTATCCGAGGATGTATCCGAGATTGAGGTAAATCCACGAAGTTTAACACAAAATTTAACTGTTTTATAAATAAATTAGATAAAAATCTTCAACAACAAAACAACTTCAAAACTTAACCTTAACAACTTCAAAAAAATATTAGCCAATGTAAAAAATCAAAATAACAAAAATTTTGACTTTTATTATTATTATTATATCACATTTAAAAGGTTACAATAAAATATATTTTTATAAACACTTGATAAATTTTATTTTCTTTCGAAACACAAGATTTTTAACAATGATATTATACTTAAGTTTATTTTTGTTTATCAAAAGTATTATTATAAATTTGATTAAATCAGTGACGTATAAATATTTTATTTGACTAAAATTATATTAAAATCATAAAAATAGTTGAAAACAATAAAAAAAATAAGAAGCAATAGGTAGCAAAACAAAAGAAAACAAAAAAACAATAATTATTCAAATTATAAAACAATATAAAACATATATAAGATTAAAATTATACAATCATAAATGAAAACAGTCATATTATATATATGTACGTAATAATAAACCATTTGCGATAATAAATTCCTTTATTCATAATACTAACAAACAAACAAACAAATAAATAAACACGCGCTTTTATAAATTTAGTTTTATAATTTTATACGTTTTGAATTTAATGATAACAATTATATACATACTCTATTTGTTTAACTTATAGTCATATTTTATAGTATTTTTAGAAAAATGAAGACTCTATAGTAGTAATTAAAATTTTAATTTTTTTATTGATTTTTAAGCATGTTGTGTCAAGCATCGTGTAGAGAAGTAAGGAAAAAAATTTCTTAAATATATAATTAATTATAAATTCTATATAATTTATGTAATTGCATTTTTATACATATATATGTTCAGGTCCAGCTTAACTCACCGAAACTTTTTTCTAATCTTATGTTTTTATCTAAAGTGCTTCTGTTTTGAGATAAGTAAGCCTTTTTAAAGTCCTAAAAATCGAAAATCTGAAAAAAAACAATTTTCGAGCATCAAAAATTTCCAGTAAAAATTAATATTTTTCAAAAATTCCAGTAAAAATGCAATTCCAGGACCTAAAATAAGCTTTCAAGAAAAAAATTAAAAAAAAAAAAAAATTCTAGTCCGGTGAGTTAAGCTGGACTTGGACATATATATATATATATAAATTATTGTTTTAATAAAAAAAATTTTTTTTCCTTTTTTGTTATTATTATTACATAAATATATTACATATTTTAATTTATATATCTGAGTTAAATGATTAAAAAAATTGGATTTATCTATACGAATCATTCTGAGATAAAATAGTACTGCATTTTGATCGTAGGTTGACATTCACAGACTGATTTTAAGTCTTTAGATATCCAAGTATGTATCCAAGGATACGACTTTGACGTTGAACACAGAAAAGGAGCCTATCACGTTGTCCCAAATGCTCTTTCAAGAGCCCACGAAGATTTAGTAATAGTATCTACTATAGAAATTTCAGAAAAAGTAGAGGACGATTGGTATCTCCAGAGCATCAAAGACGTACAGGTAAATCCAGAATAATTCAAGAACTATAGAATAGTGAACGGTCTAGCATATAATTATAGATCTGAACCACGTTCAGCACTCATCAGAGAAGAAGGGATTGACTAGAAACTAGTAGTCCCAAGAGAAAATCGAGAAAAGGTATTCAAGGAATGCGATGAATAACATGGAGGTCACTTAGGTTTAAAAGAGTCATGTTATAGAAATTTTGAGCTATTTCACTGGCCAGGTATGAATAGGGATATGGCAAAATATGTAAACGCATGCTATATATGCCAATAACTTAAATCAGTATATAGCAAACCAGTAAGATTTATGGAGAAACGAAAAATACCATCAATATGGGCGCATGTTGCTTCAGACTGTATGGGACCTTTTCCACGATCTAAGAATGGCTATAACTTTATCGTAATATTTGAATATTTATTCACAAAGTATGCAGAGGTCATACCAATCAGGAAAAAGGATGTCCAGAAAATATTGAAAAAATTCAAACAATACGAGATTTTTAGGCACGCCACTATAATACTGGCATCCAGAAGGCAGTCCTTTTTTTAAGTCTTTGGTTGCTTTAATATTCTGTGGTATTTTGACAATTTTTTGAGGATTGCATTCAGATAAAAATCTAGGGGTTGTTGAGTTAACATTCACTCATGAAGTAATGAATTTTTATGCCATCAAATCATAAATATCAACTTTTGGCTAAAATCCTTAATACCTGGATTCCTTAGTAACGAGATAAGAGATTTATATTTAAACTTTAAAGTAAAAAATAAAAAATCGAAAACGCTATCAGATAAAATAACAAAAAGTGATAATATTATTACTCGATGAATTTTATCTATATTGCACCTGGGCACAATAAATTTAATTATCTCATTAAGTCTATTGTGCTCTGGTGTAATAGAAAAAATTCAGAAATATCTAATTTCTTTCAGATATCAGTGCATTAGATGTTTCAGCATTTACGGAAAAAAAAATTTAAGCTACATATAGGTTATCTATGAATTTATTAGACCCAAGTAGAATTTTGTCGCTTGCCTAAAACCTGGAAATTTCGGCATCGCATTATTTTAGAGGTATAACCTATAAGGAAGGTAAGTACTGCTGACTGAATATTCTTTACAGGCCTGTTTTCTTACAGAATAACTCATATCTAATTTTTTTTTTCTAATTTCAAATTTATTTGTGTAATGACAAAACTCATTTACATCATTATTATTATGATTCATTAAAAAAAAAAAATTGTTACGTTATCACATTATTTGTCAATAAATAAATATTAACAAAAAAAAAAATTAATTATTTATGTAACTTATTTATATCAGAGATATAAAGAAAAATAAAAACTAATTTTTTAAAAAATTTTTTTAAATTTTTATGTGACAAAATATGATTTTGCGAAAAAAAAAATTTAATTTATTGTCATTTTTAAGTAGTAAAAAAAGAAGTATAATATCGATCATTATCTTATAATGATAATAATTATGATCGGTTAATACAAAAATATAAATTATCTAATCTATCTATTAAAGATAAAAAGATTGCACGTACTTACTTTGCACGCGCGCTGACGCAAAAACTAAAAAATAAATTAAACTTTAAATATATACAAATATCTGTCGATCTTTTTTTTTTGTATAAATTTTATTAATCACAATTTTTTTTTTAATCCCCACTTTTATTTTATTTTTTTTTTGTTATTGTTAAATAATAATAAATAAACTATAGTATAAATTTGTGACGTCACAGTTACACATATTATAATTTCAAAAAAATAACTTGCATGTCAATAACGCGCGGTATTTTATTTTTTATTTTTTGACTAAAAAAAACAATAATTTTATTTAACTGATTTTTTCTTATTATTTATTTTATCTTGATTATATTGCACACGCGTATGCATTAATAATTAATAAATAAATTTTTTATTTTTTAATAATTTTTTTTTTGCTACTAATTTTTTAATATTTAAATTTATGTAAACACAGTTTAATACTTTAAAAAAAAATTTTTTTTGATAATTAAAATCACTTTTTTTTGCCACTTTTTATTCAAAAAAATAAAATACTAATAAACACTATATGGGTAATTATTCACAAAACAACTTTTAATTTTAAAGCACAAAAATAATATACCGGCTTTTTCCCGCACACTATTTCAAAAATTCACAAATACACAAACACACCCACACAAATATCACTTAAGATAAAAAATTAATACAACACAAAAAAAAAAGAAAACACTTCCACAAAATAATAATTAAAACGAGTAATTCGCGGCCCCCACGTTGTTTGTGTCTTTGGCGAATGCCCTGTTTACATGTTGACTTTGTTTACGCGTTCCGTTGTGTATAATAATAATATTATAATATTAAATGTATGTATATATTTTTCCTTTACTATATTTATCTTTTTCTATTCCCCTTATAAGTTTAGTTCTATATAACACCTCTGTCTCTTTACACCGCACCGCACACTTCTTCTCTTCGTCTTTTTATTATTTAGAAAAACATTATCCATCTTTTTCTTTCTTTATAATAACTAACACATCTTATATTATATTATAAACATTTGAAATAATAATAATAATAATAATGAGTAACGTCAGCTGTTGTTTACATGTGTTTTAATAATAAATAATATGTAATAAATATATTATGTACATACATGTGTGTTGTTGTTTTTGTTGTTTTTGTATTATTATTACATATACATAAAATGATTGTGTTTTTTTTTTAAATTATAATTTTTTTTTTATTGTTATTTACTAAAGCAAGTAAAAATACACGGAAATAAAACTCTTTTAGCAAATTCTGACTTCTAATTCTGTTCAAATTTAGAGTATTATTCTAGCTTAAAACCTCTTAATTTCAAGCATGAGGTAGAAATAGCTAATAAAGTGATTATTGAGGCTGCTGGCATTAGTACAATTAATATTGAAGAAAATTTAAATGGCAAAATAACACGACTTAAATCAAAATCTTTTTTCGGTCAGCAAAGTGACTGATCAAAACTTTTCTTTTCATGCTTATAAAGGAAAATGTGAGATTTGCAACCCTTATGGAAAAATTTCTTCGAAAGGTGTAAGGAAAAATGGGCTTTTATATTTTTCATATAAAGTAATAAAATCTGAAATTCAATGTTCGGCAGCATTTATTTCTCAACTCCAGACGAAAAACTGCGTTTATGGCATGAGCGCTTTGCTCATTTTAATTTAGATCAAATTTTTGAAAACATGCTAGTAGGTAAGAAATTTTTCTGTGAAGGCTGTTTCTTTGGAAAGCAAACTAAAAAATCTCATAGACTTGTAATACGAAAAATTAATTACAAGCCCGGTGAAAAAATACATACTGATTTATGTGTATTTTCTAAGATACAAGTCTGAAACTTTTGAATTTTTCAAAGCATTCGAGGCATTGGTTTTAAGATAAACTGGCAATAATGTTAAAGTCTTAAAATCAGATAATGGAAAAGAATATATTTCGAAAGAATTTTCAAAATATTTACAAGATAAAGGTATAGTTTCTGACCATTCATATCACCTTACATTCATGAGCAAAATGGGGGCGACGAAAAAGAAATTAGGACAATCACTTAGTGCGCAACAACAATGCTATGCAACAGAAATATTGATAGGAGACTGTGGACAGAAGTAATTAGCACAGCGTGCTACATTTTGAACAAGGTCAACTTAAATCAACTTGAAGAAGAAGTACCTTCCGAAAAATGGTTTAAACAAGCACCGGAAGTAATACACCAAATATTCGGGGCAACAGAATACTTAAATATTCGCATATGATTTACTTCTGGTGCTTGTTTCAACCATTTTTCGTAAGATACTTCTTCTCTAGCTTGATTTAAGTTGACCGTGAAAAGGGTGATATAATTACAAAATCAGCACTCGACAGTTCCCCGATTCAGTGTTTATACCCCAATTATCAATTTTTAAAACATTGATAAATTATAGCTTTGCATAAAAGTATTGCTTTATTTTTAATTATTCCAAGCTTTATGATGGACAAAAGATATTTTATTCTATAGGTATCGTATGAATGTTTATGCAATGTATTTAGCAAAAGCACATTCTATAGTATCAAATTTTTATATCTTTAAATACAACGTTCATCATATTACCACTACTGGGACAGAAACTTCGTTGCGGCGTTTTTTCATCACTAAAATTCAATGGAGGAAGAAGGATGACAAAACGTTTTCCTCCGAACTTTGAACAAAGTTTCTGCCAAATTCCTAATATTTTAAGAAATAAAATTGTGTGATAAAATTAAAAAAAACTTACAACCGGTTTGTGAACTCACAATCAACTAGCATGGAACATGTTTAAATTTATATTTTGAATCTTGTAGCCTTTATAATTTTAAATCCTTAAGCCAAAAAAAAATATTTTTAAGCTCCTACAATCCTTATTATTCTATACCCCTTTATCGAAATTATTCTAAGTCCTTAAAACCAAATTATTTCAAGTCCCTACATTAAAATTATTTTAAATCGATTTCAGGACCTCCCCCCAAAAGACATAAAATACCCCCTGACAATAAATACGTTCCATGTTAAAAAACCTTAAGTAATACTTTTATTTCTTTTCAACTGTATAATTTTTACATTGCCTAACCTGATTGCGGTTCTAACACGTGTTTGGAACATGTTCATAGTCAGGGGTATTGGTAAAAGGTCTAAAAAGGTCCCAAATTTAGGGGGGAGGGAGGTGAAAACGTTCTGTTTTTAGAAAGGGGGGGTCAAAAGGTGTATGGAATTAGAATCATTTCAATAGGGACTTATAATTTCGGTTCTAGGACTTATAATAATTAAGGAGTATAAGTTAAAATTGTTATAAGTCAACATGCTCCATTCTTTTTGGTTTAGCACACAAACCAGTTATAAGTTTTTTGTAATAATTTTATTTTGATACTTAATAGTGCAGATAGTGCTAAAATTTAAGCAATATTTCCATGGCTAAAATTAAAAAAAAACCAGAAATGAAATTTATGCCTTTTTGTAAGTTCAAAAAGATTGTTGCATTCTGCTTAGTTAATACATCAGTATCGAAATTTTAGAAAATTAAAAAAAAAATAATAATAACCAATAAATATAAAGTAGTTTGCTAAACTTAACTTCGAAAAATCGGAAGAGGTCAATTATTTTGCAAGAATTTTTATCTTCCGTGTGTTTTTACCAAAGTATATATATAACTTCACGTCACTATCAAAAGTTATTTCTTATTGTTATTTATATATCCTATATATACTCTCTTTTTCTATATCATTCTGTTTATTATTTACATTTTTTTTCTGCTTACGCGCGCAAATTTATAACAATAGGATTGATTATAATAAAAAAAAAATGATGCATTTGATAAAATTATTATAATATAAAAAAAATATTTGATATATTAAAAAATATTAAATATATACAAAAAATTATGTAACAGAATTTTAAATTCAAATTTTTGCAAATAAATCTTTTTTTTTTATTATTATTTTGAGTTCATTGAATTATTTATCTTAATTTGAAAAATTTTATAAATTCTTTTATAAATTATTAAGTAACATTCTGATATTATAAATATGCAATTCATTTTTTTTTTCAATAATTAATTATGCTTATATAATAATAGTGATAATTAAAAAAAAAATAATAGTTAATGTTTTATTTAAATTTATTATTATTATTTTTTTTTTTAATCATAAAACATGTAAATAAAATTATAATAAATTTAATTAAATTATAAAATTACGTATATAAATTAATAAATTTTTTTAAGTTTTGGTTGCAGATGAAATTGCAGTTAAAGTTAATATGAAGTCTTTTTGAAGGATTCCCAAATTTTGGTATCTGAAAATTTAGGTAGATTTCTGCTTGGCATAAAAAGAAAATTTTTGCTGATTCAAATTTGACCATTTTTACAACACCTTGGAATTTTTGGGGTCAAAGTTTGCATTTCCAAATCACTGTACTTATCTAGAAGTAGTCGTTAAACATGTTCCATGTTCATTGATTGTGAGTTCACAAACCAATTGTAAGTTTTTTTCTTTCCAACATCTTTTGTTTTCAGAAAATACTCATGGTTTTTGATCTGATATCTGATTATTCCCCATTTCTTAAGCCAGAATGATATTTTTTGTAAAAATTATAAAATTTCTGTTAGGGAAATGTCTAGTGAAATTGTTTATTTGGCTCAAAAGTAAATATTGAATTAAATATACTATGTTTGTTGTGAGTAAATTTCTATTTGATTCAATTAAATTTTGTTAAAGAAGATTTTCTATTTGAGACAATAATATCTTTTTAACATTACAAGAAGGGGTACTTGAAAGAGACCAAAAATTTATGGGTGGGGTATGGTAAAAAATTTCATGGAACAAGGTATGCCTAATTGTCTCTCCTATCTTGTAATTTTTCTAAATCTTATGCAGACACAGTAAAATTTTCCTATAGAAATAACATAATAAGCTCAACTTGAATTCTAATTCTTACAAAATATATTAAATATACAAAAAAAATTAAAAATAATAAACTAAATAAAATAGCATAACCAAAAAAAAAAAAAAATGAAATCTTTTTTAAAAAATGCATCAAAACGTATGAAGTAATGTAGATAAGAAAATAATCCTGTTTAGGTCTTCTTTTCTCTTATATAGTATATTTGGGTAAAGTAAAACCAATTTTGTATTTTAAATGCGTATATAACCTTGGTCCCTCATCTATTACAACAATATATTTCTTTCTCTCTTTTCTTTCAATCTCACTCATACTTATATATATAAACGGACAAAACAATAAACACTCTGTATGATACTGTGCATTTAGATAAGAGGATCAAATATAGTATATATACCAAAACTCCTTTACCTTTTTTTGATAACTTCTCTATTTATACATAAATGTTACCCTTGAAATTGATATACTATTCTATGTTTATAAGTATGCGTTTATTTTATAAATGAGGGTATATTCATTTTTTTTTTATTGATTCATTTGCAGGTGTTCATTGTTATTAATTGTTATACTTTTAAATATTGTTATGGAATTATATATATGATTTAAGAATTTTTTAAATAAAATTTTTGTTTTAAATTAGTAATTTTATTTTAGTGCTGATAAATTATTGTTTTAACAAAATATTTTTAAAAGCACAATTATTCAAAGCTTGTAACCCCAAAAAGCTCAGTTGCTCTAATTTCGAACAAGGTGGACCAAAATTCAGCTGTACTTATAAACTGGTAAAATTGGATCTCAACTTCAAGCCTCATTTTATCAATTCCAATATAAAAAAAAAAATATCTTAGAAAACACAAACAGCCATAAAATTTAATTCAAATTAGTAACACCTAACGATTTTATATTATAACAGTAAAGTATATAATACATGCAAAATAATTGATTGACGTCTTTCTATATAAAGCAAAAGTTTCCCCATTAAAAACAACATGCATCATTATATATATATATAATATTATAAAGCTTAAATCGTCCTATAAGATCAGTCGACCATAGTTAAGAAACTTTATTTTCCATCTTTCTCACTCTTTAATAATATATATAAAATCACTTCTTTCATTTTTTTTTCTCTAAATATATATAAAAGTACTAGATGGAGAGACAAAAACATTAACATAAATCAGGAAGAAGAAGAAGAAGAAATAGAAGTAGAAGAAGTAGAAGAAGCAGTGTATGCATAGAAAGAAGAAGTTATAATGTAAGGGTGAGAAAATGGGAATGAACCGAAAAGCTTCGGGATGTTTATTCGATTCACTTTGCTTTTTCGCCTTTTATATATATTTATATTAGATTTTCGTAATTATTCTTCTATATATATAATTGTATATATTAAGTAAAATTACGATATGGCTGGTAATTTTTTTAAACTTTTAAAAAAAACCAAGTTTTATAAATAGAAAATACAATTTGGATTAAAACTAGTTATCACATTATAAAGCTTTAAGAATAATATGGAAAATTCAATATATATAAACATTTATAAAGTGGTGAAAATCCGGTACATTAGTAGGAAAAGGGTTTTTTTATATATGTGTAGAAGAATAGTCTTTCAAAATACTAATAAATAATGCATTTTCTGTTTGTCATCGTTAAAAGGTTATGTGGTATAAACCTTAAATTTTATTCTTTATCTCTCTTTTTCTTTTATTTATGTTATATATGCTCTTGGATTGACCCTCTCGATACACTTTTTTCTTTTTTTTAAGAGAGTGAGAATAAATACTTTTGGCTATTTTCAAAACATTCGATTTTTCACTTTTACGCTTTATGTAACTCTTCTTATATAAGAATAATATAAAAAAGTAAATTTCTGTACTTTGTTATTTTTATATATCTATTATCAACTTATTTGGAAAGTTAAGCTTTTTTCACTTATAAAAAAAAGTTAAAAGGGGTTGTAATTTATTTAAAAGTCAAAAATGTTTAAAATAAATGGATTGTGTATTAATCTAAAATTAAATACATATGTGAAATGTTTCATTTCTCAATGGTATTGTTGAAAAGTCATGGGACGGCACAATATTTCTTATCAGGTTAATGAAATAAAATATGAAGCAGGTCTCTGGTCCCTATAATGAGTTATAAAATTACATGTATTATTTTGGATAACAAAAAAGAAAACCCACTGAAGGGGGGGATATTCTTCCACTCGAGAATGGAAGTGGAAGAAATTGTTGATTTGATCCAAGGGAAACCCGATGATCAAGGAAACAACGAAAGTGACGATCCAAACTCAAGTGTCAAATGACCCAAGATTGGTGAAAAGAATGCTGTAGGTGTAGTTACAAATAAAACGAAACTCTAGCAACAGCCTTACGGCGTTCTTTCTGGTCAAGTAACAAACAGGCAACAAACAGGTAAGTAAAACGGTTAAAAAACTGTGACAAAACAGGAGCGGTAGAATCAGCTGAAGTCGAAGAAGAATAAAAAGAAGCAGAAGGTGAAAAATTCAGAAACTCTGGGAAAGGAAGAAAGTAATGTAAATCAGACTATTTCTTCAGATCAGGGTAGCTATACTGTGGTCAAAAACAGGGACAAGTCAAAAAGAAAAAAAGAGAAAGAAATTTAAATTTCAAAGGCAGGAGAAGGAAAAACGCAAAAAATGGCTGCAGAAATAATAAGTTTAGTAAAAGCAGCAGAAATTTCTTGAGAGAAAAAGAGAGAAGAAAAAGAAACCTTGAAACCGAAGACTGACAAGAAAAAGAAGGAAAGAGGCCATGTTCATAAGACATACAAATGGAAGAAATCATGAGCGAGCAAACACTCGTGGATGTGAAGAGAAGCGTAATAGCTCGATGATTTGGGTACTGAGGTCCACTAAATCCGGTAAACATAAAACAGCAGTATTTTGATCGAGCTAACCGCTTTTCAAAACAAGGAGAATTGTTGAAGATGGTTAGGGAAGCTGCAGAGCTGAACAGCATGGTCATAATCGCTATTCCTCATCTCAAGGCGGAGAGACGGGATCTCGATGACAACCAAAGAGGAAATACACAAGGCAATTAAAGGCCTTATAGGCCTTGAAGATATAAATACCATACAAGACTCGGAAGTTCAGAAATCCGAAGATAATATCAGCTCTACGAAAAAATGATCTAAAAGTAATCAGCCACTGATTTAAATTCAACAGTCTGTAAATCTGTTTCGAGCCCAAAAAATACAAAAGCTTGAAAACTCTAAGGGTATCCCAAACAAAATAATAGATTTCGTCATAACCAGGCTATTTATAGGATTGCATACTAACTGGGACAAGTGAAAAAATTTTTTTTTATGTTAAGTTCCAGTTCTTCAGTTGATAATCGTTGCACATTTGGCCACTCTCCAGACATTCATTAATAAAACCCCACAGAAGCGTTTTTTACCAACGTTCAGACACACAGTTGGAAAATTACCGAAATTTGTACCATTTCTCCTAACACAGCCAACGAGCATGGGACACGTTGACTTATAAAAGTTTTAATTTATTTTTCCTAATTAATTATTTAAAGCTTCCAAACCCAAGTTATTATCCTAAATTGAAATTATTCTGATTTCATTATTTGACCTCCCTAAAAAAGTCAATTTTTCACTCTCCTAAATTTGGGGCCTTTTTCAAGTATCCCTATAAACATATCCCATGTTAAAATATCGTTTTAATTATTTCAGAAAATCTAGTAGCTTTATGAACTGTGATATATAATTGCAAAATATTTTAAAAACCTGTATCATAATCAAGAATACATTTTAATACAAATAACGATTGACAAAAGTATAAAAAAATAATTGAAAATTTTTACTCTCTACTAACAATAATAATCATTATAAATCTGCATATAAATTTCAAAAAGATAAAAAAACTATCGATAACACATAAAATATAATTTCTTCTCTTTTTTAATAATAATAAAACTCAAATACAAATATGAATAAAAAAAGAAAGGAAATATATTATAATTATACTCAAAATCACATATATTATAAAAAAATATACTTTAATCTTTTTGATTTATATATTTTCTTCGCAAGCTCTAAATGAGATATACCTACTTGAAAATTCGCTTCGCTGATTTTTCACGCAAAACTTTTATTCTTCTTTTTCTATTTATTTTTTTTTAGTATTTTTATTATTATTATTATCAATATATATGAGTTTTATGAGAATTAATAATTTTTTAAGATTTTTTCAGTTATCAGTAAAATTGAAAGCTTCGAATGACATTCTGATCATGTGATTAAGACAATTATTTATTTTTCTGTATATTTTCGAATTCTTGCAATTGACGTAAGTAATTCAACCCTAATAAAAACTAATAAAAATCTTTAAAAAAAATAACATTCAAGAAATTATAAAATAAAGAGAGTTATTTGTAGAATAAATAGATAAATATACATAAAATGAGATCTATCTCACGTATTTTAAAATTATTTTCTTCCGTTATTTCTATTATACAAAATAGTCATTTAAGCATACACACACATACGTAACAATGCCAAGTGGCCTTTGGCCTACTACTAAATTTTATTTTTTGTAATTTAAGATTTAATAAAAAAAAGCTTAAATATTTTTTACCGAGCTTTTTTTAAAGTTCTGTATATATTTTTTATTTTTTATTATAAAATTAATTTAACCAATAAAATAATATAGGTCAGTAAATAAAAGCTTTAATAAATATATATATAAATAAATACATACCGGTAGGTCATGACTTCCTGCACGCGCGTTATAGCGCGGCGAAATACTCACTTGTGCTTAAATTCTCTCTCTTTATAATAAAAAACGTTAATTTATATCAACAAGCATCATATATACTACATAGGGAGAAAAAAAAATAAAAATAAAGTAGCTAGATAATTCTTCCTGACGCTAGCTTTTATATACTTGTTTGTAGTGTATCATTTTACGTTATAAATGTATCAATTATTCAGGGACACAGATATTTAGCTTTTTTTTTTAATTTTATTATACCTTTTTTTTTTGTATGAAAGATTTTTTTTTATTAGGGCATTATGTAGGTATTTTACTTCCTATTTTGTTTTTGGTAACGATTTTATTAAGCTGTTATCGGTTTATTTATTTTAAAAAGCGTATGATCGTTAGATTTTATACAATTTTATATATTTTTTTACATCTTTGTGTATTATTTGTAAATTTGAGTTTATCGCTGAGATTTTAAACTATTTTGGTACATGATTCCAATTAGGGGTGTGTGGTTACCTGAAATATCGAGTACCTAACCCGAAAATTCAAGTTTTTTTTCGGATTTGTAGCCAGAGAAATTTTTCATTCTCTCTGTACCTGCAATCTTTTTTCGAATGATCTTTTTCATTTTCTTGATTTGTCCAACCCTATCTGAAAAAAGTCCGAACTTCTGAGTATCCAAAACTTCAGGTAACCACCCGCCCCTAATTCTAATCTAAGAAAAATGTTGATCAACTATATTTTCTGTAAACATTTCGTAATTTTGGCTCTTTTAAACTATAGATATGTAACTCAAGGAAGAAAATATAAATGCTCCATATTATAAAATAATTATCTTTTGTCATACAGATTACGAATCCGAATTCCGATGCGCTGTTACAGTTTAAACTAGTATTTGCTATTTCTTCACGAAATTATTTTCGAATTCTGTTTAATAAAAAATAGATATAAAAGTGGACAAGACGAATAAAAATTATGTGACTGGTAAGAAATCTTACAAAGTATCTCAAAAACTTTTAAATTACATGACCGGCATCCGCGGATAGTTAATTCTCTGAAAATAAAAATCTGTTTGTTGCAAGCTTGTGAGTAGTGTAATTATTTTTCTTGCTCAAACGATCATTGACTTGAAACGTAAAAAAAATTTTTGAAAAATTTACTAGTGGCAAATGGAAAAAGCAGTTACCGCATTTTTTTTCATTGCAGACTATTTTTTAATACAAAATAAATGGGACCAACATGATTTTAAACAATAGATTAAAAGTCGTATTTTGGATAAGTATTAAACCATAAGTAATCTAACCGATTATTTATAATTTTTTCTTATCAGCGACCAAAAATCATTTATTTCCCAGCCGCTGCGTTGCCAGAAAAAATTGCTTTCTCGCTACTGACAAAGAAAAATTATATACGAACCTTGTCCACAAAAATAATGACCCAAATCGCAGTTTACTATCCTCGGGTTACTTTTTTGGACATTGGCTCGTAATATAAAATTTCATAGTATTTTTTCTACTTTTCAAATATTCGTTTTTTTTTTTTTTTTTATAAAAAAGAAAATCATATTTATGGGTCATCCTATTTACCACTTAAAATTATACAGGATACTGGTTTTTTATGTTGTTTGCACCTGCTTGTACAAGAAAAACAAAAACCCAATATTGTGATATCTGGTTAACTAACAGGTTTCCCCGTCTTTCAATACTTATATGCGAAAAACAAAATATTACGTTAGTTCTAATTAGTATCTAAGAATTCATTTTATCTATTTTCTTCTCTAGTTTACTTATTTACAACATGAATAAATCAAAATAACTTTCGTATTCCTTGAAGAATTTCAATAAACCATTAGATTCGACGTCGCAGCTTTTCTTCTTAAAGTATAAGATTTAAATAATACATACCTAAAATTGTGCATTTTCCAATTTTATAAAATAAATAATATCTCACGATTTTAAGTCACGATTGCAAATTCACCTGTTTTTGAATTCACTGACACGAGAAATTTAATGAGCAAAACTATGCTGATAATAGATAATACTTTGAAGAATGTAAAACTGAATTTATTTGGACGAAATTGAAAGCTTTAATTAACTATTTAAATTATCTGAAATTAGAAAACAATTAAATTACTTTTTGCAATATTTTCTGCACTATGTAAATGAATTTTGTAATAATATTTTTCTAAAGACTTTTCTAAAAACCAAGATTAATAAACATTTTTTTTGGAAAATTTTTGATCTATTGAACAGTTGAATTTTTTATCTTCAAAACTTGCAGCTTATAATATTTATAAATACGACCCCCCAAGTAAAATCCATTAAATTTGAAATTGGTCCCATTAATTAAAATATTTAACTAACATAAAAATGAATTGGTTTAAAAATGGTGCATAATTATTTATAAAAATTATTGCGATTAAGGGTTGGTATTAAAGGTAGCCCTAGAATCCAAGCAATATTATTGGTTGTTAAGAAAAATAATAACAATAAAGAGGAGAGTTTTAGTATAATACCCGGGAAAATTGTTGCTACAAGATCTCAAAAAGAGGGAAAATGCAATAGCCCTCTTGAATGGGTGGAGCTCAAAGTACATAATCCTCTCTCTAGGATGCTGCATCAGTGTATCCTAGGTACAAAAAATAAAAAATAAAAAATAAAAACAAAAATAAAAGAAAAACTGAAGGAAAAAAACAGAAAATTTTCTTTTTCCTTACATAATAATAAAAAAAATTTATAGCAAAAAGGATCCAAAGAGGGCAGGGTTTTTTTTATAGAAAGAGGTAGGAGGTTGGTCCTCACATTTTGTTTTCTAGTGATACCACCAGTGAGGGATGAGGAGGAGTACCATTAACCATTACCATCACCACTATTATCTACCCAGTAGTATAACATTTTCTTCTTTAAACCAACCCTCTCCCTCTCCCTCTTTACTTTACTCACTCTCTTCCTGGTGTGCAACCAGAGAGTCGTCGCGTTAGAATTTCATATTGTATACCAGAAAATAGGAAACGCCTACAACATTTTCTTTCTTATTTATTCATTTTACAAAATTTTACCTCCCTATCTGTATTTTTTACCTTTACAAAAAAAAAATACCTTATTGGTTACACCTTCTTATCAGTAAAAGAGGCAGAATTATTATTAATTTTACTAATTCTGTTTTTAAATAAATTTAATAATGTGCAAAATTAAAAAAATATTTATGCAAAATTGTGCAAATACAAACATAATATTATTCATTTGGAATATTTTTAAATACCTGCATAGGCCTCCATCGTGGTTCCAGCATTGCCCAATTACATAAAAAATAAATTTTTCAATCTGATACAGAAAAATTAAATAAATTATAGTCTTAAATAATGATTTTTAAAATGAACAAAAAAACACTTGTTTTTAAAAAAAATTGTTTTTATTGTCTTTTTTAATAGTTTTTTTAAGAGTACATTATAACCTTAGCACATAAATAATTAACTTAAAAATAATATTTTAGTCCAATTTTATAATAAAGCTGCACACGACGCCAACTAATATTTTATTGCTAAATTTATTAACAATAAAAAATTTCAATTTTTCACATTTATTAACTGTAATATTGTTTATTTTTATTAGTTTCTTTTTTATTTATTTTGTATTTTTAATACAAAAACAAAACAAAAAGGGCTAGCGTCACGTTAGCTGGCTGCCGTAACAACTGTTTAACGCATGAATTTTATACTCACGCGGTCCTATACAAAACCATGCTGTTTCTCATTTTTAGCGTCGGCGCATTTAAAGAAAAACTTTTTTTTTGAAAAGGATTTTTCTGACTGTTTTAATTTTTTTTTTTTTTTTTTTTTTAACAGAATATTTTTTTTTTAATTTGTTTATAATTTGTTATCCAACTTTTGTCTTTTGGATTAAATTATTGATAATTTAAAAAAACATCAATTTTAATAATTTTTTTGTTTATACTGTGAATTAAGGTTGATTTAAGATTTTGGCTAAGAAAAATTATTTTAATATAATTTAAGTAGAAGAAGCATAAAATAAGTCAGACAAAATTAAAATTATTTTTTTTTTAATTTTTGAAATACACAAAACCATTTATAAAATTTTAAGAACAAATGTTAGTTATCACTAGCAATTTATTTAAATTTTTTTAAATAAACAATTTAAAAATTTTGTTAAAAAATTTTTTTCTTATGTAACTTTTTAAAATTAATAAATTTTTAATAATCTTGATTATAAATTTGAATTTTTATAGTGAAAAAATTAAATCGAAATTTTCGAAAACAAAAATAATTGATAGTTTAAATAAATTCAGTAAAAAAATATTTATCGCAAGTAATACCATCTATTGTTCTAATTAAGAACACTACTTTTACCTACTATACGTAACAAGTTATTGAATTTTTAGATTAAAGACGCTATTAGTTAAATATTACCAGTTAATAACTTTTTAAAATTATAGCTCATATTTGTTTATAAAGAATTACAAAATAATATAATAGATTAGTAGAAGATCAATTTAAATGATTTTAATAACTGAAGATAAAGTAGAATTTTATATGATCAGTTATTGTTGGAAAATAATTTAATTTTATCATAAACCTTTAATCGGTAAGGAAGAAACAATATTAATGTCAACCTCCTCTTAATTAATATTGAATTCAAATTCAATTCAAATTGATTCGATTTTGTAAGAACTTTACAGAATAGCATATTTGAGTATAACAGAATCTCTTTTTCCACGAGGAATTCATTTTAATTTAAAATTTGACAAATGGCTGAATAAAGGCTATTTTTAAAAATTTAGTAATGTATATTGCTAGTAATTTGGTCTCAAAAAATTGAAGAATTAACAAGCACTGCTCGAAATTCCTCTCACTGAGATCGTATAAACAATGCTCTTGACAACTAACAAGGCATTTGGCGTAAATTAAGACATCTTGGACTGCTTTCAAGTCCTAAAAAAGATCTATATAATTCCTACTTTGCTGGAATATCCTTTCCGCAGACTGAAAATCTTACTGAAGTAGAAGATATCATTGCCAATGCTTTGGACGACAGATTTAAGTTTCTGGAGGTCACATTGAATGAAGTCATTTTGGCTGTTTCACAGTTCAGCTTACAAGCAATAGGGGCAGATGGTATACCAAACAAGGTAATCGCAAAATCACTACCGACACTAGGGCCCTTCTTAGTCCAATTTTACAACAACTAACTTTTGTGTGGCATGAAAAAGACTGTTATCCCTACATCTACTTCAGATTTTTGGCCTATTGCTCTCCTGTGTTTTTTGTCAAAAGTACTAGAAAAACTTGCTTTTGATCAAATAACTGCCTTTCTTGATAGTAAAAATATTATCGAGCTTTCAAACTGGGTTCAGATGCTTCAGTTGTACTGAAACTGCCTTGCTAAAACTTACTGATGATATTAGACGTAGAGTAAGTAATAGACTCATCACTCTATTACTTCAGTTTGATTTTAGTAAGGCATTTGACACTATTTCACCTACTAAATTACTTAGAAAGTTATTGTCTAAGGATTTCTCCAAGATGGCTTTACTATGGTTTAAATCCTATCTTTAGGATACACAGCTGCAGGTAACACGTAAATCATCTGTCTCTGAGCCAATTGACATCAATCTTAAAGTCCTTCAGAGATCAGTGATAGGGACACTATTATTCTGTCTATACATCAATAAAATTAAATCCCATCTACTCCTTGGTGTGCTGCCTTTACTTTACGCTGATGATCTTCAGGTTTACATCCAGGCCCCTCCTGAAGAAATGCCAATATTTATTATATATATCTAAGTCCCTAATTTGAAATTATTCTACGTTCCTAAATCCGGATTATTCTAAGTTCCAAAATTGAAATTATTCTAAGTCCCATTTGACCCCTCCTAAATCGAACATATTTTACCCCCCTTGATATTCAGATTTCCAGGGCACCCCCTCCCTATAAACATGTTCCATGTTTAGAAAGTTAATCGTGTACTTTATACACTCAGATTTATACGTGAAACGCACAACAGAAGTCCTGCGTACAAAATTAGTACAATCCTTGGTAATACCTCATCTTGATTACTGTTGTATAGTTTATTTTGATGCGAGCATTAAATTAAAAGCTCGTCTTCAAAGGCTTTGTATTTCGGACATACGTTACATCTTTGGGATTGAATGAATGAATATTTTACAGCCATAATTATTTATAATATATTACAACTTAATCAACCTAATTACTTAATTCAACTTTTTATAAAACAAAGTATAATCAATGCAAGGGGTGAACGACGATTTAGGGAGCTATCCCTTCCCAAGCCTAAAGACCGTGGAATTTCCTTCTACTCTAGTTAAAGGGCTCTAAATTCTGAAATTCTCTGCCTTTAAATCTTTTGCATATCTCCTCTTTGAATTGCTTTAAATCAAACTTGTTTAAATATCTACTTACACTAGATCCGATCGATAACTGCATCTTGAATTTATGTTGCTGAATACTTAATTTTAACATTTTCATTTTGCATATACTTAGTTTACAACTTGCTCTGTTTTACAGTATGGTCTACAGAGCTGATAGAGTACTACCTATCTATTACTTGTTTATTCAAATATAAACTGATTTTGTCATGAGTGAACCAGAAATTTGACTTTGATATTACTTAAGTAGCACCTACTAATTAATTTACGAATTTAGATACTCAAACTTACTTATTATAATTTGTATACCCTTTTTTTAAAAAATTTTTTACATTTTTCATTTTATATTCTTTTTTATTATTTAGCCTTTTATATTATGTTATACTTAAGCAATGTTTACATATTTAATTATTGTTAAACTTCACATGTATACAAATTTTTTTACTGACAAACAAAATATTAATCTATTCTAATCTATTCTATATTTATTGGATAAATAGGTTTTGAAGTTGATAATAAGTAATTATACTTTTAAGAATATCAGGCCCTGCAATAAACAATCCTCCTTCAGGAGTAAAAAAGATTTGTGGTCTAAAAATCAACCATCATGATGAACCAGGAAATTTCAGGGGAAGTATGAATTTAAGGTTGAGCCATTTTTAAACTAAAAATTCTGAGTGTCATTTTTGAATCTCAATTATGTGGGGAAAAATTACCCATAAAATAGTAAACCAATATACTAAAAATCATGCCAAGATTTTTTTTTAAAATAAATCTATTAGGGTAAATCTCTATTTTGTGAAAAATCATCACCAAGAAATAATAAATAAACGTGTATATTAGAGTGGACCTATTTTTGGACTTTTTGGAAAAACTTTGCTCCCCGGGTTTTTTTGTGAAGTTTTGGTCATAAAAAGTTCCCAGTTCCAAGGATTTTGCTTTAGCCTTGCAAAAACACGTGCCTGTAACGACATCAATTTTTCCATTTAAATAACATGGGAATTTTGAGTTTTTAACTATACAAATTTTCACAAAAGCCAAAAAGCGTTTTAAAATGCTAATTTTTACTGGAAAACATACTTTTATATGTTGTAAAGACATACAAACCACCCTGCATTCATTCTAAAGGGAATTTTGGGGCTAGAAACGCAAATTTACATGTTTGCTCAATCTTATAAAACAGGGTTTTTCGGTAATTTTCGATAAATAGCTACAACCTCAAAAATTAACCAAAACACTTCTGGTTGGTTCACTTTTTTTGGTATAAGTGTCACCTTTCAAACGACGTAAGCCGTATATTTTAATCACTGTTTTTCTTAGCGCTATAGTCAATTAACCTACTGGTAATTTTTGACCCGAAATGACCAATTTTTAAATTTATTTAAATTGCTACCAAAATTGTAAATTTTGATGAAATTGAGTTTTAAAGGCCTTAATAATTTTTTACAAGCTTCAAGTTTCCAAAAATTTTTTACTCGTCTCTTTTCTTTAATTAGTTTTTAAGATATTACTTTTCAAAGATAATGATAAAAATTGACTTTTTTTGAAAACCCTGAAATTGGGACTCAGTAAATTTGCGTTTCTAGCCCCCAAATTCCCTTTAGAATGAATGCAGGGTGGTTTGTATGTCTTTACAACATATAAAAGTATGTTTTCTAGTAAAAATTAGCATTTTAAAACGCTTTTTGGCTTTTGTGAAAATTTGTATAGCTAAAAACTCAAAATTCCCATGTTATTTAAATGGGAAAATTGAGGTGGTTACAGGCACGTGTTTTTGCAAGGCTAAAGCAAAATCCTTGGAACTGGGAACTTTTTATGACTAAAACTTCACAAAAAAACCCGGGGAGCAAAGTTTTTCCACAAAGTCCAAAAATAGGTCCACTCTAGTGTATATGTTATAGTGTGCGTTAGTGTGTACGTGTGCGTGTGCGTGTGCGAAAGGGGTTTATATGGGAAAATGTCAAAAAAAATTTATTTTTCAATTTTTCATTTTTTGGTACTGGAAAAGGTCTGAAAAAGTAAAAAACTTAAATAAAAATGGTTTACCGGACCTAAGAGCTCAAAAAAACTGATATAAATGGATTTAAAAGAATTTGAAAATTTTTGGATTTTTAGAAATTTTTGCTTTTTTTGCTTAAAACCATTTGAATTGGTCAAAACTCCTTATAAATCAAGTTTTCTAATCAAAAAAGTGCTGATGTGATGGGGGAACTAGATTTTCTTGGCAATTTTTATTTTTGCCAAAATCAAAAGGGGTTATTTTTTTTTTTTTTAAATTTTTCGTTGTTTTGTATCAAAAAAGTTTTGAAACAGTTAAAAACTTACAACCGATTTGTGAACTTACAAACTGCTCACAAACATACTTTAAAACACCGTTAAGTATTTGATATGAAAAATTTTACTTTTTAAAAACTGTTGCCCCAGGTAAAATACACTTTTCTGTATAAAATTTCAAAAAAACATTTTCATATAAAGATTTCTTTTACCACAACTTCATATACAAAATCAATAAAACCAAATAAATAAACAATAACATATTATCAGTTACACATGTCATTAATTTACAATCAAAATAATTATAATACATAACACAAAATATTATTTATCACGTTCAAATGTCAAAAAAACAAAAAATTTTTTTTGTAACTTAAATAAGTAAATTAATACTTTATAAAGTAATTTTAATAAAGTCTTTATATTACTACCAATACTATTAATTTACTTAACCTTATAAAATAATATTTAAATACCAAATGCCAATGTCAAGAGTATCGTATTTTTAAAAAAAATATAACATTTTCATAATGTCCTTATTTTTACATTGAAAAATCCCTCTATATTTTCTTAAATAATTTTTTTTTCAATTTTTATCTATAAAAACATTCTGATATGTCAATTTTAATTTAGTTTTCATTTATTTCTTTATTGAGACTACCTTAAATAAAGGATTATTTTATAATGAAGATATTTGTAAGTTTTTTATTATTTATGATAAAATTTTTTAATTAATTAAAATAATTTTTTTCAGATTGTTTTAAGTGTATTGGCTACTGCAGCATTAGCAAATGTTGTGTTAACAACTTCAGTTCCATTACAACAACAGCAGCAACAAGTTGGTAGAGGAGCAGTACAGCAATCAAATTTAGACGATCGTCAATATTTACGTTTAGTGCAAAATAACAAAATTGATTTAGAAAATCGTTTATTAAATTTGGATCAATCAAGAAGATTAAATGACGCCGAAATTAACGAATTAAGAAGAATTGAAAATTTACGAAACAACGAAAGAATCTACCTAAATGACGACATTAATCGTATAAGAATCTACAATAATTTAAGAAACATCGATAACGAAAATATAATAAACGCACAATCATTCGAATCACAAAGATTGAATGATAACACTCGTCGTCTTAACGATGACAGATTAATTCGTAATAACGATTTAAGAACTGATGTCATTAATTTACGTAGAAATGAACAATTAAGAATCGATGGACAACTCAATAAAAATGTAAGTTTTTTTTAAATTACGTAAATATAAAATAAATAGAACATGTAAAATTTTGTAATTCAGAAAAAATATTTTATAATTAATTCATTACATATTGAGTGATAGAGAGAAAGGAAGTGAATTTTTAAAATATTTTTAATGAATTCATAAAAATTTTTTTTTATAAATACAGTTCCGAATATTACACCTTATAATTATACATATTTATATAATATTTTTACACACACACACACACATTTACGTAATAATATACAAAAGAATTGACACATGAAAATAAATTAATTAAAAATTTTATATTTTAAGTTACAAGGAATTCAAGACACAAATGGAGCAAGCCCCTTATTAACGAGAACCCGTCTTGCACAATCGTTAGGTAATATCGGTCAACAAGGGGTTTCAACAGCAACAAGTTCAAATCTTCGTTTAAATAATAAAAATAATTATTTATTGAGAGATGTTTATCGTACAAATGATTTAAATAACCAAAATTTACGTTTAAATAATAACGAACGTATTTTGCTTAATTTTAATGACGATGGACAACAATTGTATCAAGAACAGTTGTATTATTAATTAATTAAATATTTAATCATATTATAATTATTTGCTTGTTATTATAAAAATTTATAAAAATTAATGCTTTATGAATACAAATATTTATTATTTTATCTCAATAAATTGTTTTGATTTTGAAAAATTTGGATTTATAAATATTTTTTTATTTTACAAATGAGAGAGTGAAGAAAATTTCAGGCCAAGTTTTACGCACTTTTTTACCCTTAGGAGGGCAAAAAAAGATTTTTTTATCGTCTTTTATCATTTTAGTCAATACTCTTGGTTTCCCCAAAATCCCGAAAAAATAATAATAATTCTGGAAAATGATGGAAGTTATTTTGCTGATGAAACTTCCAATTTTCTCTGTTTATAAATAATTATAGCGCATACCTATTAATTTGAACAAATATTACAATGAAATAATCTTTTATTTATACAAATGCGTAGTCTATTATTTTCTATTTCCTTAATATATTAGAGCATGAAAACTTTTCTTTTTGTTTTAACAAAAAAAACCAAAATCATAAAAAGTAAAATGTCTTAACTTAAATTAATAGCATTTTATAATCCTATTAAAATTTTTGCAAATAATGAAATTAAAAAAAATTACTAAATACTTAAAAAACCATAAAAAATTGTATTAAGGTAAAATAATGAGAATGCAAGTCAAGGTTAATATATATTTGCATAAGAAAGTTAAATTATAAATAACGCAAATAACCAGTTTTTAATAGATTTATGTACACGCATGCGAGACCGAATGAATTTCCTTTTCCTGGTGATATTATTATTATTATGAACATATAAAGACTTGTGTATTTTTTTATAGGAAATAACCCATGGAAATAACATGATATAAGCAAATATAAAATTGAAGATATTTATGTGTTTGTATTGTAAATACATAAATTTGCAAGTTTTTATTTTTCAGAAAGCTTTTTTATGGGAACATTGATAAATTTTTATAATTATGTGGGTGCATGCGTGTAAGTAATTTTTTAGTTTTGGGATCATCAGTGGGAATGGGGTGATTATGACACTATTTTATACATAAGAATAGGTGCAAAGTAAAAAGAAAAACACAGTAAAAAAGGTGCAGAATTATTACTAAAAGTTTTAACAAAATTTAATCTATTTTGGATATTTTTTGTTTTGAGGCAAAAGATCGGGAAAATTCATTCCGTAAAAAATGATTCAATGAAGTGTACATTCGAGGAACTGACCTGGAATCTTTGGAACATATTTCCTAAAAAACCATGGACGCTAGATGAAAGGGCCCCAAGTACCGTGTTAGTTAAGTGAGGCTAAATCAAATTCTTATACATGTAAAATAGGGTCTGAAAAATTGGGTCTGGCTCAATTATTTAGCCTCAGTAATTAATATAGGCATTATTTAATTAAATAATCGTAAAAAATAAAAATTTCAAACTACATGCACTTAAAATTTTTTATCTAAGGCAAAAATATAATTTATAATATTAATTTCAAATTTTCTTCAATTTATAACCTGAAACCATATTATGTTTGGGGTCCTTTCATCTAGCGTCCATGTAAAAAACCCTAAAAGTGAAAAAACCCCATACTTTATATCTTTATTGTTCTGCACACCTTTAAGATTTTCAAATTAATCTTAAAAAAATATATTATATAAATTAATCATATTATCTGTAAATTACTTGTTGCAAAAATATCAATCAATAAATAATTCGAAATGTAATAATAGTGTAAAAAATTTTTTTTTATCATTACTATCATTATTATTCATTTATATATAAAAAAAAAAGAAAGTAAAAATAAATGATTAATGCAAATATCGTGAGAAGTTGTAACAACAACAAAAAAAGGTCTAATAAAAAGTTATCAGGGACGATTATAAGAAACATTCATTGTTTTACAAGGTCATTACATGTATTGTAAGAAATGAGTAAATGTATTTTATAGTTTTTTTTTTTTTAATCATTTATTTATTATCATACGTGTTAAGAAAATTTTATTTTATTAACATTCTTAAATTAAAGGATTTATCTTACATTACGGATGTAAGTTTGTGTAATTTTATATGTTGTTACAGTATGATCTTTATTTTAACATGTAACGTGTTTACATTTTTCTTGATTTTACATTTTATTATATTATTAAAAGATTATACACTTTTAAAAATAATTTTAGTACTAAAATTCGATAAATTACATTTTTCTTTTTTTATGAAATTATTTTTCTTGGTAAATTTTATTTTTCCTTTTTTTTTTTGTTATTTGATAATTGTTAGCCTATAGTACTTTTACGTGGTGTTTTTCGCCCCCTCCCTTTGAATTCCAAACATTTTTACAGGAAATCACCAAAAATATATAAAAATAAGTTACCAACAATTTTTAAAGAAAGCTATTTCAGGGCTAGTCTTAACGTCTCAACCCTTAGAGCAAATCTTAATATTTTAAAATTTGCAATAAATTAAAATTTTTTTTTCTTTTATTTTTTTTTAGTTGCTTTTTCGCAATATTTATCAATATTTATCTATTTGTAACGGGAGACTTGGTCCCCACACCCCCACGGGAGCTGCGCCCCCTCCGAAATTAGCTTATTCTAGGAATAAATACGAGTACCCGGGTGGTACGAGTACACCAATTAGGGGTAGGAACTGGTTGTGTTTTTCTTTTGTGTCCGCCTATCTGTCTAGTAAGTTTTCTTATTTTTATAACATCTACTAAGATCTAGCAAGAGATCGATTCCAATAATATAGTCTTCTTTCATAGATATAACCCATTGTGAAACAGAGATCTGATAAGATTAAAACACTTAGCATTTATCATGTGGAAATGATACCATAATAGTATGCTTAATCAAGTACTTAGTTCGAAGCTTTCAGCTAGAAACATCAAAGAAGATTCCAAAAGTTTCGAAATAAATACTATTTACAAATTATTGTGAGCAACTAAGGCTATTAAGAATTCTTGAAAGTTTTCTTCTAATTTGATTACCAGTAAATTAAAGAATAACATTAAAATTAAGACAGTAAGGACAAACCTCGAGACAAACCTGAAAAGCTGAAATACGCGCTACGAGTAACAGAAGCTGCTTAAACAGATGAAATAAATAGCGGAGTCAAATAAGGATTTAATATCGATGTAAAAGGAAAGCCAGTTTTTTTTTTATTTTCTGATACTTTGTATAGAACTTAGTAATAGGGTATATTTTTTGTAGATTTCGGTTTCACCAAAGTTTCCGCTTCACCAAAAAAATGGCCAAAAACTGTTTTTTGATGAATTTTCCAAAAATTTCTTGACTGTTTTTAAAATATCTCTGGCTAAAGTGATCGTAAAAAAAAATGGAAAATTTTCGTTATTGAGTGTATAATAGAACTATGGCGGTAGGGCTGCATTAAAAATAGGTTCTAACCTCCAAAAATTGATTTGAGCAATTTTTTTTTTTTTACTAAAAATGTAATAAATCCTGAAAAAATCCTTGGATTTTTATAAAAATTGGTGGAAATGCGTATTTTACGTATGTTATCAAGTGGTAAAATTAAAAAAAAAAAAAGTTTTACGGCCACAGTTGGCAAAAATCGCCAAATTTTGAAATTAGCGCCATTTTATGAGAGAATATTATAGGTTAATTTTTTTTTTTTTAAACTATACCAGATTTGGTGTAGTGTAGGTTTTTTGGGTAGCTGATCATTAATTTTTGGGTCCTGACTACGAAAAATTGGCGCTATACCCTTAAATTTGCAAAAACATGAAATACATAAAAAATACCTCTTGTAGGGCAGTGTTTGCTAATTTAAGAGTAAAGCCCCAATTTCTTTAAAAAAAACTCCAAAACTCGTAATTAGCGACTAAAAAATCTATACTAGACCGAATCTGGTGATAACCAGAAAGTATATCGTCAAAACCGTAAACTGACTAGAATATAAGTTTTAATTTATAATAAATTTATGTAAATTTTTTGAAATTTTATGAAGAAACCAAATATTATCTTTATTATCAAATAAATTACAAAATTATTTCTGACATTTATAAATGATAATTAATATAATTTACAATTAAACAAACTTAAGAAACAAAAAAAAAAAAATTTTCAATCAAGTAAGTAAAAGAAATAGGGTAACAACTTGACATTTAACTTATCTAACCATTCATCAACACACACACACATATATATAGGTATATTTGAACATAATTAATCATGATAAAATAAATTATTCTAGTTATAACCACGCAATATTTTTTCGAAAAATTTCAACATATTACATTGAATTTGTAGTAATGTTGTTTAAAAAATGATACAATAGTATATTAAAACTAGTTGTAAAATATCTGTATGATAATAATTGTCCACAAAATGTATATTATTTACTTTTTTTTTTTAAACATTCCATCATAATATATAATATTGAAACATATTATTTATGTGTAACAATAAATAAAAAACTTTGCTGAAACTGATGTAATATGCACTTGATTTTTAGAAAAAGTTTATATTTTAATTAAATAACACATGATCAAATTTGAATATTTAATTGGTTATTTCTGTTTATAAATAGAAAATGCTAATCATTTTGATTATATATTTTTTTTTAATAGACTTTTGTTAATGTGAACTTTTATTTTAAAAATTATTTACAATGTTTTGTACATTTAAATAATTACGTAATTTAAATTTCTTATTATCTATAAATGCATTATGCATATCACGTTTGATAATTTAATTTATTATTTTAATTTAGTTTCAAGATCTATTTTTTTATTAATTATTTAGAAAGATAAAATAATTTTTAACAGTTTATGTAATGTAAAATACTTATATAGGTCAATTAAAATTATTAATTTCAAAATCATTTAATTTCAAAATTAAGTTATTTTAATGAAATATCCGTTACGAATAATTCATTGCACTCGAATTCAATTGTATGGGTGCGGATGGGGTCAATTTTGACCTCCATGATTATCTCAGCTACAAAAATTTTTTAAATCATTTACTTGCCTTTTTTATACTTACATATTTGCTTACTTGAGTCCTAATTTTGTTTTGCTTTTTTAAAATTAATTTTTAGCTCTATAAAACTTATTTAGGTTGAAAAATTGAAGTTTTGGACATAATTTAGATATTGGTTATTTAGCTATTGGAGATACAGTCTATGGGATTTTAAATTATCCTTGCACTAAAAAATTCTGAATTTAAAAATTTTTAGGCCTATTTGTTTCTTTGTCCAGGAAACCCAGCTGAAATCAAAATTACAATCTACAGTTATGGATGAGTTTAATATATTGAAAATACATCTCTACCTTGGTCTCCCTTTGTTAGTTAAAGATACTGATAGTTTTTTTACATTTTCAATTTGGGAACTCAAATATTTTTATTAGCATAAAAGGTACATTTACCTACTCATTGATTCTATGACCCAAAAAGATTTAATTGAGAAAATACTTTGATTCAACAGCAGTAAAATTTAATGATGCAAGTGGAATTTATGTTACATTAAAAAATACCAATAAAAAACTTAATACATAATAAATATGACCAATACATTAAAAATAATAAAAAAATATGATAAATAATATTCAATCATAATCATTGAAACTAATCTTTAAAAAAAAAAATTATTAATTTATTAAATGAATATTTTGTTTAATATACGTGTAAGTCAATAAAATAAATGAATATAATTTGTAAAACATAATACACACGTACTGTAACAAAAAAAAAATAAAGATTATGTGTCAATATAATTAGATAAAATTAAAATCTATTCAAATGTCAGATATTTTGTCATATTTAAGAAGTAAAAAAAAAAAATTAAATTAATTTTCTAACACTGTTTTTGTAGATATGAATTTTTGATTAAAATTCATAATTTAAATTGTATAATAAAAGGTTCAAGTATTTTTATACTTGATTTTTATAAACTTTATTATTATTATTATTTATAAAGTCAAGATAGATTATCAGATTTATTTTATAATGTTTATATTAATATTAAGAAAAAGTTTATTAAATTAACTGTTTAAGAGAAAAGAAAAATATTTTAAAATTTAGGCTATTTTCGTACCAAGAATTTTTTATTTTACCCCTGATTAAGGTTTATTTTTTAAACAATCTCTTTCAGGTCCATTTTTTCACCATACTTTGGAAGCTATTTTTGCATCACTTATCTTTTAAGGGTACTCAATAAATTTTTTGGGAAAAAATGCATCCATCTTAGTTGACCAGTTTTTAACCAACTCCCCTGAGAAGTATTTTTAACACCCACCTTAAAAGGACAAATAATTTGAAATACAATTTTTTCCATTTCACTGATTGATACTAATCCTTTGGTGTAAATTTTATCAGAACCATTTTTTAGATACAGAGGAAATAAACAATGTTTAAGTTTTATTGAATAGTTGTTGGAAGTGACTATTTCAGAACCAATTAATTTTGGTTCCATTTCCTTACCCTTCACAATTACTCTTTTTGAAGTACAAACAATTTATTGTAAATTTTTAAAAACAAAAGTCATTCTAATACAAGTTTTTATAATAGATAAATATTTAAACTGAACAAAAATTCTTAAAAAAGTTAATTAATTTTATGCAATTTAAAATATTTATCTATTAAAAATTGTATTACTCATATAGAAAGTATAAGGGTGTTTTTATTGTCCCTGAAATATCGTTGTATGCTCCAAATTCCATAATAATTTTATGTTTTATCAGATAAATATACATAAAAATTTAATAACAAATTACCTTTTAAATTCAAGGCCGTTAAGTAAAAATATGTTAATAATTTAATATTAACATTTAAAGCAACAATTTATTTTATTAATTTATCTATAAATATATACATGAATCTTTCCATGTGATTTATAAAAAAAAGCTTAAAAAATACTATGTAAATTTGTGCTTCAGTACAATATTGCATGTTCATGTATCTTAAAACATCTTGTACCCAGTGAATTTAAACCCAGGAAAAGATAAATAAAGAAAAACAAAAAATTATATTTATGATAACAAAAAAAAACATATCCTATATCCTTTTTGACCTTGATAAAAATAGTCAGATTTATTTATAAAGTTGGACCACCCAATGTAATAAATATACACTACGTCCTTCGATACTTGGTTGTGGGCATACAGATACTAATCGGATAGAGTATCGACTCAATGGCAACGTTTATTTAAAAATTGTTTTGTTTGAAATCCTTTATCTCGTCAACACCTTCATTTTATTTATTTTATATTAGTCTGGATGTTAATTTTAAAATTTTGTTTTTTAATATTCAAAATGATAAAATAAATTTTTAAAATTTGGGCATCTGGAATCGCTGTTTCGCAGAGTAGAATTAAATATTCATTAAATTCACTATTTGGAAGAAGAAAATTCTATCAAGCGTCCAAAAATTTAAATTCCTATAGCCAGTCTTAAGTTTACTTGAATTCTAAAAAATTCCACACCTAACATTTTTCAACAAAAAAAAGTTTAACATTATATTCCAGCTAATCTATACATAAATAAAGTCACGTTTATTAGTTATAATTGTTACAATAACGTATTATTATCATTATATAAAATATGATAAGAGTATAATTATTTTATTATACATATTACAATGTTAGGGCGGCGTCGTAGGCGAACGCCTTTTTTTTTTTTTTAATGTAATATTTATATATTTAGCTTAAGGCATTTTTTTTGTTGAAATTTTTATTGTTATTTATAGAAAATTTTTGAAATTATTTCTTTTTATTTAAAATTGAAATGTTTATTATGTTAATATGTTATTATTTATTTATTTATGGAGAAATAATGAAAAAGAAAATTGTATGAAAATTATATATCATCAAGTATTTAAATAAAAATACTATATTCACCTTCAGAACCAAGATACCAAAAAATATCAAATGTAAATAGAGTATGCTTTGGCTTAATCTAAAATCTAGGCTATTTTGAGGGCTCATACTTTCAATTACTTTTTTTGCAAAAAATTTACCAACTTTGTAGACCCATAATATATCTTTTTTGAAAAAAACACTAGGGTACGAAAGTAAATATTTTTTGCTCTTAACTATTTCTGAAGAAAAATTCAGCTGTCATACTCATACGCACTTTTTACCATGCTATCTCCGAAACTCTTAGCTTCAATAGGGTAACAAAGATTTGTATAAAACACAGAGGAAAAATATTAAGAAAAATAATTGTTGTACATATTTAATCCTGAATAAAAAAATTTCTCAAGCAAAAATTTAACATATGACCAAAATAATAAAGAATAATTAAATAAAAATTAAAAATTTGCATTAATAGAAAAATTTTAATACAATCTAATCAATTATACTATTAAAAATAAAATATTTAAATTTCGTTCTAAAATTCAAATATTTTAATACGCTTTTATTATATTATATTAAAATTTATTATTTAAAATTATTCAGTAATCTGGTTTCACAATAATTAAGTTAAAATTGTAGATTACTAATTTTGCGTCCTAAGAATATGTATTTATAATTGTAAGTATTAGTATAAGCTCAAATGAGCTAGTTTGTTTATAAATTGCATCATTTTTTCCAAAATTTATAAATTTCATGTAAAAACAATAAATTAGACCTAATTATTAATAAACTTGATATTTGATAGATAATTTTTCAAAATAGACCAGTAAATAAAATAAAGTATAAAAATTAAATTTTTGAAAAAATCAAAGGACAATCAGGCGTGTAACACAATACTCAGGATGTTTTACATAAGTTAAGAAAAGTAAAAGAATGTAATATATGTGCAATATTTAACAAAAAAAGGAACCAAAAAAAAAATTGTAATTTACATTGTTGGTTCCGAGGTCTCTCTCCTGTCTCTTTATAATTATTAGTAGAAAATCAGGGAAAGAAAGGGTGTGGCGGGGAGTATGAGTTATAAATAAAACTCCCTGAGATTCTCGAGCAACATTATTAAAGTAGTCGGTGGGCTGTAGAGTAAGAGTAGTTTTTAGTGGAGATTTAGGTTTTAAAAAAATACTAAATTAGTGAAGTGATATTAAATTAATTAACAAAATCGTCAAAATGTACAAACTGGTGAGTTTATTAATTGTTTATTATAAATAAAAAGGGAAATTTTATTAATATCTAAGGTGGAAATAATGTGAAGAAAGAAAAGTGAAAGGTTAATTTTAGTGGAGTACGAATAGTATAAATTTAAACGGGTCATGTCGTGAATTTTCCTGTATTAAATTGAATATTTGTGTGGGTGTATCTATGTAAATTTTTTACTTATATAATGGGATACTGAATTATCTAACAAGAAATTTCCTATGATTTTATGCAGGGGATTTAAAGTTAAGAAAAAGACCTAATTAATTTAAAGCATGTGGAAAGTTGACAAATAAAAACTAGAAAATTTAATATTCAATTTCAGAACTTGATTTAATTCTATAGTAAAAGTATTAAAATTAAGTAACCTGGCATAAATTAAATAAAGCAAAAAAAAAGTTCTTTTTATAAACTTACATAATAAAAGAAAATTATGTAAGGTAAAAAAGAAAATTATTATCAATAGATAAGAAACATTAGCCCAAAAAAATTTTTAATTATTATTTAGAAATCTTCCTACATTTTTATTCATTGCGTGATAATATCAATTTAGGAAATAATCAAATTTTTTTAAACTTACTTATGATAATATTCGTTTTTTTAACGCGATAATTACATATAATACCGCATATCGGAAGAGAATTTATGGCTGAGTAGCTTTTATAAATTTTTTTTTACTTTGCTTTCTCTTTACTCAATAGCATTACGAATTTTTTTGCTTTTTTTTTTTGATTAAAGTGGATTGTAAGCATTGTTTTTTTTTGTATTACTAAATTATGTATTATTATGTAAAATATTAAGATTTTGACGTAAATGGGGACATTAAGGTGGGTTTATTAGAGTAACTACAATTTTTTTTTTAAGCACTAAATTTTGCGTTACGTAATTTATGAATGACCCCTTATTGTTTATTTTCAAAATTTTTGGCTTGAATTAGTTATATACAAAAATTATGGTAGCTTTATATTTCTGAAAAGCTTCTTCCACCTAAAGACCCGTTGCTAATCTACATTCAATTGAGGTTATTGAAAAACTACCACTGTTATAATTTAATAATTCCCATTCACTGCAAATGGATTTCAGCTAGCAATCACTGATTTTTTGTTCTCACTATTAATAAAATTAGGTCAATTAAAAATTTCTATAATTACAATATGTATTTAAATAAAAATGTAAAAGTAAAAAAAATTACATACAATTTAAAAAATAATTATATTTAAATTCTTATAAGCAAAATATACACTTAAGTAATTCATACCGCGTGCGAACAAATTATTGATAACTATCTCTTTAATTAACTATTACTTATATAAACACTTTATGTAATAAATATCTTAATTTATTTAATATTTTTATAATTTAGGTATTAATTTCATGCGCTGTGATAGCAATTTCCCAAGGACAATA
Organism: Anagrus nilaparvatae; assembly: GCA_022575985.1. NCBI lineage: Eukaryota > Metazoa > Arthropoda > Insecta > Hymenoptera > Mymaridae > Anagrus > Anagrus nilaparvatae. Next base: position 6,400,333 of record JAKSXM010000287.1, read on the forward strand.
TCATGGAGCACAATTGTATTCAAGTAATCATGGCCCAGCAGCGACGTATTCACCACCAGCACCAGTAGGTCACGATGGAAACGTGATTGATACACCGGAAGTAGCTCATGCGAAAGCAGCTCATTTTGCGGAATTCGCCAGAGCAGCTGCTAGAGCTGCAGAAGAAAAGGCACGCGAAGGTCCAAGTCCAAGCTACGCGTCTTCAGGTCCCAGCTACGCGCCTTCGGGTCCATCTGCTCCATTAGCTAGAGCACCATACTCAGGTTACTCTGGACCTAAATCATCAGGTGTACCCTTAGCTCACCCTGGATTCGCTCATCCTGGTTTCGCACATGCACCAGCCCCAGCGCCATATCATTCACAACCAAGACCACAAGCTCATTTTGCTCCAGAACCACAAACTTACTCTCACCCAGCACCAAAACAACCATTTGTACCAGCACCCTTAGCTGAAGATGGAACTGTTGTTGATACACCAGAAGTTGCTGCTCTTAAATCTGCTAGACTACAAGAATTAGCTGATGCTGAAGCTAGAGCATACAAATACTCAAAAGACGAATACAATCAAGAAGAACCAGGTTAGTTAGAAATTTAAATTATAAAAAATATTTATCATGAAAATAATAATTTACATGAGAAAAGATTTAAAAAAAAAACTAATATTATCATAATAACGTAATATCTATTAAAATCTAAACATTAAATAATTTATTTATTATTTAATAAAATTTAAACCTTTCTCTCTGACATATATTTAAACATATTCTCATGAATTATAATATAATGTAAAATGTTTTTGTAGAAACAATTTTTTTCTCTTTTATACAATATAAAATTTAAACATATTGTTACTTAATATAATGCACACATTTTTTTTTTTTTTACAGTATGAAAAATTTTTTATTATTAATTTTTTTTTGTAGTTGATTATTTATGCTAATAATTATCAAGTAATAACAAATTTTCTTACGTAATTTTTATTATTATTTTTGTTATATAATGGGCTTATTATTATGATAAAGAAATTTATATATGGACGTGTTTATATAAAGTGGACTTTTAGGGTAAATTAGTTGTTTAAAAGTTTGATTTTTTTATATTTAGAATAAATGAATTTTTTAAATCACTGTACTATTGAAATTTCAATTCAGGATCTTATGTCAAGATAGTACCAAAAGAAATTTTGTCAAATTAAATGTAAACTCAAAATGTTAGAATTATAAATTCTTAATAACTGCAGTTTCTGAAAAAAAATATTATTTATGATAGGGAACATGTGGTTCCTACCACGTTACGACCAAGTTTATTGCCAGTTTTATTTATGCTCAGATTTTGATACAATTAATCTTATTTGCATAAAATAATCGATATATCAAAAATGCTAAAAAGGTGTGAATGAAGTTAAAAACAGCTTGCGGTAGAATTTGGAATATGGACTGCAAAAATCTATTAAAAAAATGAAAAATAGACTAAAAAAGGTTTTTTACAATTGTAGTCCATTTTTTAATGCTTGCAAAAATTTTTTGGGGTTAAACACAAACTTCTAAAAAACTTAAAGATAAACTTTTGGTTTGTAAAAAAAATTTCAAGGGTGAACTTGATCTTTTTGCATTTTTGATGTGAAATACGAAAAATTGTACTTATCACAAAAACTACACCTTTTGTCCAAAACCTACATAAAGATTTTGGACAGTCCAAAAGATACTATAAAATTTCATTTCCAAAACTGACAAATTTTAGATGAAATGGCCCATATATGAAAATTTAATTTTAATAAATAAAAAGTATTTTTTATTTGAACACAAATAATAATTAATGTAATATTATGAAATTTTTTGTATCAAATTAATATTCATTTTTATAATGTCATAGTTCATATTTTATTAAATATTTATTAAATAATTATTATGCACCTATAAATGAAAAAGAATTACATGAAAAATAGCAATAAAAATATTAATTTATGTTACAAAGAATAAATAATTTTTAATTGACAAGAAGTAGTCACGATTTTTTTGATTTTTTTGATTGCTTCATACTTAAAGTTAATCGTTTACAAATTGAAATCTTATAGAAATATTAACATTAATTATCCAAGTGCTCTTTTTTTCATAAAAAATTTTTAATTTCTCCCAAAATTACAATTTTTAATATTTTTTGTAGCTTGTATAAATTTTGGACATTTTTCAAATCCAAAAAATCCTAATAATGTATTAATTAATTTATTTATTTTTCTATTTAGTTTACAAAAAACCATAAAATGTATTTTTTAGTAAAAAATAAAGTGCAAAATTTTATAAATAATTAATTTTCTGTTTTAGCTTATTATTCAGGTGAACAAGCATCACCATCTTACCAAGGATATCATGGATCACCTTCATTCGCTAAATCATTCCAAGCACAACCAGCTTATCATCAACCACAACAACAACTAGTCCATAATTACTAAAAAAATTATCTCTCGATTTTTATACTTTTTTACAATATTTGTAAATAATTTAATTTTTTTTTTTTTAATTCAGAATTTTTATAAATTTTTTTATACATCGATTTTATTTACTTGATTTTTTTACTGTGTGTATTAAGTGAACAAATTTTTATAAAATTTGTGTTAACAGTAAAAAAAAAAGTTAATATTTTGTGTGCTAGTTACAAAAAAAAAAAGTTTAAGCGAAAACTTAAAATAATTGTTTAATTATAATAATAAATTATTATTATACAAAAAACGCCGAAATAAAAAAAAAATTTATAGATTTTATGTTAAATAAAATTGTTTCTATAAAAAATGTGCTATATTAGAAAGAAAAAAACATCTTTTACGTAATATACAATTAGTATTATAGTTATAATTAATTGTTCATTTTTTTTTTAATAATCAATTTTTTTATAAGAGATTTTTTAGATAATTTTTTATAAATAATAAAAAAATATATAAAACGAAAATATTCAAATTTTTTTAAAAGTTTTTTAATAGATATATTGCTCAATTTAAACCAAAACGGCGTAAACATTATGGTCCGGTCTTCAAATCAGTTCCAAATTATTTCTTCCCGAAAGTACTACTAAAAATAAGCCTTTTTTAGCTCATAAGGTTCAGTTCTTGATTTTTGGCAGCTATTTTCGTTTTTTGGACATTTTTAAAAAATTTCTTTTTACAAATTTTAAATTTGCCACTAAATCACGTGACGAATTAAAAATCTGAACAAAAATTTGAAGTCCTTGGGAAATTTTACGTAAGGGTATAAATTTATATTTTGGAAAGATTTTATGTTGAAACAGCGAAATTTTAAATTGAAAGATTAAAATATCTCATTTTTAAGGAAGTTTTTTATTTTTTAAATCATAATAAATTAATCGAAAAATTCTTTCAACGCCATTTCGCTGTTTTATCTTTAAAAATTATTTCTCTTTTTTCGCTCTTTTTTAAAAATGGTCAAAAAATGAAATGGACCGTCAAAAATCCAGTACTGAATCTTATGAGCTAAAAAATAACGTTGAGGCTTATTTTTAGTAGTACTTTCGGAAAAAATTAATTTGGAACTGATTTGAAGACCCGACCATAAGGCTTACGCCGATTTGGTTTAAATTGAAGCATATATTTTTATTACTATTTCACCCTTTGCTTAAATATAGTTCTACGTCGGTTATACGATTTTTTATTTATGCTTCTACTCGCGCATCATATAATAAAAGTAACTTATGATGCACGAGTAGATGCATAAATAAAAATAAATCGTAAAACCTGAATTTATTATACGATTAAGGGTAATATTCTTACTAGAACGGTATTTTGCAGTTTAATTTAGTTTATGTGTGCGAAAACTAGCTACAAATGAAGGCTAAAAGATTCACAAAAAAATCGATAAGGGCAGAAACTCTACCAGAATATTTGGTTTTCAGCGGAGATAAAAATTAGTAAGCCACTGGCAAAAAAAATTTTAATAGAAAAAAATTTTTTATTGATAATTAATTTTTTCCTGCCTCATATTCATTGAAATTATTAAAGTTATTTTTGAGAACTGAAATTTAAAAAATGTAATTGTTAACAATTTCGAGGATTATGGTTTATTTATAGATTACATTTAATAATAAATTCTAATAAATTCTAATAATAATAATAATAATACATTTTCTGATCAATCAGGAAAACTTTTTTTTTTACTGGCTTAAGCAAATAATTTAAATCATTCTTACAAGTTTTAAGCTTGCATCTGAAAATTGTGGGAAATCTGAAAATAAGCTTAAAGGTTACAAAAAGAAAGTTCTTAAAAACTTGAAATATTCTAAGAGGCTTATTTTAATGTTCAATCAGTATACAATTATAATATATTTACAATTTCATGTATTGCAACTAAAAAATTAAAATTTCCAGATTTATCGTAAAATTTTGGATAAATAAAGACTATTAAATTTAGTTAGTCACAATAATTAATTAATTTAGTATTAAAAAATTGGCTAATTAAAATTCTTATTTTTTAGATAGAGAAAAGAAGATTGTGGTAGAATTATAAAGGTTACAATTTGCAAATTATTGGGGTAAAATAACAAAATTTCTAATTTAAATATGATGAAAGTGGCTTAATTTAAATTATATACTTTTTTCGAAGAATTTAAATTAGTAAACCCATCATTATATATATACAAATGATAAAAAACGAAAACTATGGTCAAAAATAGTAAATAATAATATCAGATTGTGATCTAAATGTAGTTTTTACAAAAAGTATTATGTGATTTGAGTGATATAATTCCTTTTAAATTATCTTGATCACTTTTGAGATTAAAAATTTTTTTTTTTATTTAAGCTTCTTTAAAAGTACATATGAAAGGATTGATACAGAATTAAAAAATTTAGTTAATACAGAATTATTGAAATAAATACAGAGTTAATCAGGTATTACATTACAAGATTTTTTTAATTATTACAAAATTTTTATACATTATGTTCAAACTATTTAATTAAATTACCATTTATACATTAATATTATTAATATTTAAGAAGTCAGTGATATGTTTAATAGGCGTGGAGTTTGGGGATACTAGTAGTGAGTCAATATTCAGGGGTAAGGTGAGACGTGATTGACGAAGCTTTCTAATCAATTAGGAACGCGATTGATCAAAATTGGGGCATTGCCAGTTTATATGATTTAGATCTTGGGAGACAGAGAATATACAGTCACAATTGGGGAGTTAACTACTTTAATTTTGAATAGAGATTGATTGAGGCTATAGTGGTCTGCTCTTGCATGGTTTATGGATACTACTGATCTTGTGGAGAGCTTAGATTTATGAAACCAAGGTTTTGAAAAGGAACTGTAAAATAAGTTGAAATACTTGCGTCCTTTTTTTTGACTTTCTTTTGGAATTAGGTCAGAGGTTTTTTTTCAGAGCTTGATTTTTGAATAGAGCTATAAAATCAGTATAAGGAATAGAAATATTTGTAGGTTGAACGAGTGTATCGTCTTTAACTAGTTGATCAGCCTTTTCATTTCCTGTAATGTTTCAATGACTAGGTATCCAATCGATTTTTAAGGTTTTTGAACTAAGGCTTTGAAATTCTACTTTTTTTTTTATTATTGTTTTTATGAAGAGGTTGAATTGGTTATTGAAAGAAGGATTTTGAAGAGCAAGACAGCAACTGAGAGAGTCAGTGAAAATAATGATATTGGAAGTTTAATTTTTAATTGCAGTGTCAAGGGTCATATTTATGGCTAGAAGTTCAGAATATGGTTATGGTTTTATTATGAGAGATGTAAGGCTTTTTGCTTTTATCTCTTGTTTGTTATGCTTGTTGTATGATTTTTATTATGCTAGATTTATTATGTTGCTTTTTTTATAAGGTCTTTCATCCTTAGCGTGTGCGAGTTTAAATGTTTTGTGTTATGTGAATGTGTTATGTGTGTTGTTAACCTATGGCCTCAGAGAATCACACAATTTCTCCTGTCCCCATGCCTGCTTATAGTGCACATGGTCGCACTCCGGACTGTGTTAACTACATAATGCCATTTTTTTTTTTTTTTTAAATAACATTATGCGGATGTCACAGTCCTAGAGCAATGATAGAAAATAATTTTAGAATTTAATCTATTCAGAAAAAAAACTGAAAATATTTTTGTCCGAGTCGGGCGGCGAACCTGTAACGTTCAGATCGACAAGCTGGCGCGCTACCGACTGAGCTATCAAAGCTCTTAGAAGTTCAGAATATATAGAAGCAAATTTATTGATGCTAGTGGTCTGAGATATTTCAAGAGTAGGACACTAATAAGAGCTTCCAACAGATAAGGCACCTGGTATTTTGCTACCGTCAGTGAAGATTGAAATACAGTCAGAGTCATGAAATTGTTTGTCAAATATGTTGGAAAGATTTTCAATGTTGAAACGCATTAGTTTTGTCCCAATTAATGTAATGATCGTGTCATCCAGAATAGACTCTTGATTATTTTCATAGAGTTCTTCGTATTTAATTTTAACTATATAGGATTTGTAAAATAATACTTTAGTTATAGAGTTGTACATTAAGTTTTCTCTTTTTCTTAGATCATTAATTGCAAATCCATGAGTTTCAAGTATCTTTTCGTACAGCATACTGTCCATCCTTGAGACTGATTTTAAGAAAATAGATTCACAAAGAAATTGTATTCTATAGTGAATTTTGCATATCTTAGATTCAGCGAGAAGAATATTAGTAGGAATACTGTGACGGTATCCAAGGGTGGGTGTTATTGCAAGATTTTGAATACGTTCTTTAAGTATAGAATCTTTTCTGGAGGGAAAGTAGATAAAACCAGCGTAGTATATAATAGGTCTTATGAAGCTTTTATACAGAGTAAGAAGAGTTGAAGGACGAGCACCCCACCATGTGCCTCTTAAATATTTGATGATATTTAGGGCACGACTACATTTGGACTGAACATGTGAATTGTGTCTATTGAAATTGAATTTGTAATCAAAGTGTGTACCTAAAAAGCGAGTGTGATCAGTGGACTTGTTGATGGAGTCTTTTACTTTGAAAGATAACTGCCCGGGCAAAATATTCCATTTATTGAAGTGTATGAATTCCGTTTTTTGCGGGGCAAGTTCAAGACCTAATTCCAAAAGATTGAGGCTTATGCTTTCGACAGTTTTTTCTAGAATTTTAACAGAATTGTAAGGCTTAGAAGATTTTATATATAATGAAGAGCCACCTTGAAGTACACCTTTGTAAACTATTCTAGGACTATCATCGGATTGATTTGAGTATATGCTACGTTCATAAGTTATAAACCTTAGAAATTGTATTACTTTTTTGGGACACCCAAATTTTGCTAGTTTCGTGAGAAGTATGCCATTGTTAACGTTCGGAAAGGCCCTTTGAACATCTAGAAAGGCTGCTAGAACATCTTTTTTGTTACTAAATGCGTTGTGAATATCAAGAGACAGTATAGCGAGGTATCAGTACATCAGATTTTATCAGAATTTCCATTGAAAAAACCTGATTGGCTCCTAGGGATAAGATTTTTGGTTTCAAGAAAGCATTGCATTCTGCGATTGACAATGATTTCAAAGATTTTTAACAGGCAAGATGTAAGAGCAATGGACCTAATATTCCATTATCATTGGATTTGGGAATAAAATGGATATAAGTATCGATCTAAGAAGATGGGTAATCATTTTTTTCAAACATTTCATTATATATAACAATTAAAATGAGGTGATAAGAAGCAGGCAAGGTCTTTAAAAGTTGATAGCTAATACCATCAGGGCCAGACGAACTAGAATTTTTTCTTGAACTTAATGCATCATTAAATTCTTTGTAGGTAAGGGGTGTTTTAAGAAGAGGGTTGTGAATGGTGTCAGGAGTCCAAGGAGGAGCTAGAGTATCTAGTGCAGCTTCGAACTGAGAAAATTGTAAATTTGATAGTTTCAGTGAATTTGATATATGACTTTTTTTCCATTTGAATAGCTACTTGGTTTGAGTATTTTTTTTTATAATGATTGAGATCCTCAAGAATTCTCAACAAATAATTCAAATAAAATAAAATATTTAATTTTTCATACAATTTCAATTTCTCCTTCATGCTAAAAAATATGCAAACAATAACTAAAACATTTTTATATTCCATTTCCAATACACACTAAACTTCAATTATATAATATATAACAGCATTTAAGCAATAATGAATAATTTAAAATAAAAAATTACTTACCTATATCAAAAAAATTCCATTAAATGAAAATATAAATTTACCTTTTAAATAATTTATAATTAAAAAAAGAATTTGTTAATACATACGTACTAATTTTCCATAAATGACTTAAATTATATTGCAATAAATGTTTTTTAATTTGTTTTTTTTTTTCAATGTATTAATTATAAATAGAATAAAAAATTTATAAAAGTTATATAATATTAGGTATTAAAATATTTTAAATTTAAAAAAATATTGTTGATAAGAATCAAATACATAATCATATTATAGACTTTTTTTTTAATAGGTTAGAGTATTATTATTTGTTATTTTTTTATTTAGTTGTGAAGGATATCTAGGCTGAAATTGCAGTTTAGGACGAGTAGTTTCCTGCTTCCATTCAATTTGCTTGTTTTTTACTTGAGGTTGATAATGTTGAACTTGAGGTTGGCGTCTAATTTATTGAGGTTGAGGTTGAGGCAATGTGTTTGAATGGTTCAGAAGCACAGATATATATAATTCTTGAGGTAAATAGTTGTTTTGTGGTTGAGATGGAAAATTAGCCTGCTGTTGAGCCTGTTGTTGAAGTTGAATTTGAGGCAGGGCATTTCCTCGTGGTTGAGGCAAAAAATTTGTGGCTGTTGTTGGTGCAGAGCTAGATTACATACAAAGTCCGAAAGATCGTTTAAATTTTTAGCAGCAGTAAGTAGCTTGTGAGTTTCTTGAATAAATAGTTCATTAATTTAGATAGGATTTGTAGACATAGGATAATTAAAAACATCTGAATTTGAAATATTTACAAGTTTTTTTTATGATCTAACAACTACAAGCAGTATACAGAAGAGTAGAAAGTTACTTGTACTAAAGAAGTATTGTTGGGTGTTTTCACAATGCGAACTTTTCTAATGTCTTGCTTTTTTAAATTTACTTTTATGTAGGTAAGCAGCAGTTTTGAAGAACAAGAATACACCGAATCATATTTATACGTATTATCAAAGAGAAATAATATTTTTTGTTCCTACTTATGAACCAGTTTTTTTATAAATCTTAGCAACTTGATAGACTTAAAAAATCTAACTATCTTTTATGTTAAAATGAGCTAAAATTTAAAATATATTAGATTGTAAAAATGTTTGTATTGTTTAAAAATTTGACAAACAGTCATATATAAATTTATTTAACCAACGATATAAAATAAATTTAGTTAATAAAATATGTAACTCATAAAATATAAACTAGGTGTTATCGATACGGTTGAGATATTCGGCTACTATATAATATACGAATGCATGAATATCAAAAATGGCTTTTAAAATTATATATTTATTTACTTACTTAATAAAAAAAAAAGGTGATTAAAAAAATTTTTAAGTTACGTCAAATTTATGCACATATTTTCCTAATATACGTATTTAAAAAAAAATTTAACTTTTTTTACTAACTTTATATATATTAACAATTCCTACGCTAAATTTCTTACTAATTAAATATGAGTCTTTCTTTGCCAAAACAGCAATGGTTGCCAGGGGGGGTCGTCGGATCGGCCTCAAATTTTCCCCATGTTTTTATAACACTAAGACAGGAAAATCCTGAAATTTTCAGCCCTCTAGGTCTTAAACAGCCCGAGTTATGCCCAATCAAACTTATTGCGTGGCTCTCAATCAGCGTTGGTGCATTTTGGGAAAATACTAAAAAATTATATAAAACAGCTTGAAAAAATATTCTGAAAGAGTATATATGTTGGAAAATCTTCAGTAAATCCATTTCTGCCATTATTTTTTCGGAAAAACCCCGGAAAACTCCGGAAAATAGGAAAACGTGTTTTTTGAAAAACCGAAATAGAGTTATCTCTATTTCCGCCATTTTTTTTTTGAAAATTTTTTTTTGAAAATTTTCTTCAACCGAAATCCCATTGAACTAGCCATAAAATATTTTCTGTTTCGGCCAATAAGGATCGATTTTAGTCTGTTTTAGATTATTTTTATATTTTTGAAACTTACATATGTAATAAACCATAAAGGGTTACATAAATTGATTTTTTTTCTTTCAGAATCAAATAGCCAGGGAAAAAGTAGTTGAAAAAAAAAAAAAAATTTGCTATTTTCGATGAAAATTAACCGAGTTATGGTCAAGTAAAGATATTGTCACAAATAACCAAATTTATACTAATTCCAATTTTAGGGTCCATAACGACATTATAACTTAAAAAATACATAGCTCGCTTAAATTTTATCGTAAAAAGAAAAGTTTTGGATTATTCTGGAATATATTTTCCTTGGCTATTCTTTTACGCAAGAAAAAAATTAGTTTAGTCGATAAAAAGTTTTTTTTTGGTCAAAAACTATAATAATATGTTAAAGACTTTTTTTGATTATTATCATTTTTTAACAAAAAAAATAAAATTCTGTCAATAAAATTAATTTTTTTCTTAGATAAATGAATAGCCAAGGAAAATACATTCCAGAATAATCCAAAACTTTTCTTTTTACGATAAAATTTAAGCGAGCTATGTATTTTTTAAGTTATAATGTCGTTATGGACCCTAAAATTGGAATTAGTATAAATTTGGTTATTTGTGACAATATCTTTACTTGACCATAACTCGGTTAATTTTCATCGAAAATAGCAAATTTTTTTTTTTTTTTCAACTACTTTTTCCCTGGCTATTTGATTCTGAAAGAAAAAAAATCAATTTATGTAACCCTTTATGGTTTATTACATATGTAAGTTTCAAAAATATAAAAATAATCTAAAACAGACTAAAATCGATCCTTATTGGCCGAAACAGAAAATATTTTATGGCTAGTTCGATGGGATTTCGGTTGAAGAAAATTTTCAAAAAAAAATTTTCAAAAAAAAAATGGCGGAAATAGAGATAACTCTATTTCGGTTTTTCAAAAAACACGTTTTCCTATTTTCCGGGGTTTTTCCGAAAAACTAATGGCAGAAATGGATTTAATGAAGATTTTCCAACATATATACTCTTTCAGAATATTTTTTCAAGCTGTTTTATATAATTTTTTAGTATTTTCCCAAAATGCACCAACGCTGATTGAGAGCCACGCAATAAGTTTGATTGGGCATAACTCGGGCTGTTTAAGACCTAGAGGGCTGCAAATTTCAGGATTTTCCTGTCTTAGTGTTATAAAAATATGGGGAAAATTTGAGGCCGATCCGACGACCCCCCCTGGCAACCATTGCTGTTTTGGCAAAGAAAGACTCATATATATTTATATGTTTATTACGTGTATAATGTTTATGATTTCATTATAGTATTAAGTTATTTGTATTTATTATAAATGTAATTTTGTAATTTTATAACGAAATAAATATAATTTTTAAATCTTATTATTATTATTATTATATACTCCATAAAACAATAATTAATAGTTCAATGAACTTTTGTATTTTATAAAAATTAAATTATTTATTAATATTGACAATTTATTTATTTAATTATATAATATTAAGATTTTTTACGTTCAATTTTATACATTAATAAAACTTTTGTTTTTTACGACTTTGTTGGACCAATAATAAATCTTTTCGATTTATAACTCACTTTTGGTAATACAATCTGTATCTCATATTACTCACCCAGTAGTTGAAATTTGAAAAAAAAAAGGGTTATTTCAGATTTCTTAAGTGTGACCAAACTTCATCAGTCGAAAATCATACTTAATAACACAATTCTAGTCAATGTTTATTTTTAATTTCAATATTTGTTATAATTTATCATTGTAGACCATTTAAGTTATACTATAGACAATGTAGATGAGCTGTTCCAACAATTTTTAGAAACGTGATTTTGTTAAAAATGTAGTTTGCTGTATGATTTTATAAAAATAAAGTTCTCTGGCAAAATTTCCTTTTTAAAATTTAATAAATACTAATTTTGATATTTGAAATTTTTATTTTAATTGTTTTCTATTATATTATTCTCTTAAGGAATTGAATGGCTGAAGGTTGGCTTAGGTATCTCAAGTAATGACCTTAGTTATTTTTTGGCTGGACTCTAAAACTTTGTCTTTAAAAGAAAGAAATTTTAGAAGTAAAAGTTTCTAAAATAAAAATTTAAAATACTACAAGAATATAAATTTTCCATATCAGTTAATATGAATATACTTATCAACTTAAAAACCTAAATAAATAAACATTATATAATTTATAAATAAAAAATATATAATACACGGTTCATTAATTAATTTTTAATAGTTTCATAAATAGCCATGCATATATGATTTTTTTATTAAATTTATTTTCGATATGTATATATATATATATATACTTATGACATAATAATTATATATCTTGAAAAATAAAATTCGTCCAAATAATATTTTTTAAAGCAAGTTCCAATATTAAATTTATATAAATTTCTATATAAGCTTATCTTTTTAAGAAAGTTGTTTAACAAAAATAATTTTACTTAAAAATTATATATATTTGTAAAATTCTATTTTCGTAAAAAAAATGTCATATTTATATATATATATATAAATTTATTTTTTTTAGGTTATGTTTTATGTCACCTATGATCATGATTAGAGAGAGTTTATGTATGCTGTAATTCGTAAAATTTCTTTAAAAATATATATTAAGATATCGAAATATATATATATATATATATATTTATTAACAACATGTTATCAACACCGGAAAAATCAATTCATGAAGTAGTAGCCCGTCAAACCAAGCCTAAAAAAACAAATTTATATATTTAAAAAGAGAAATAGAAGGGGGAAAAAATATTTTTGTAAAAAAATTTCATTGACTGACGTGTAAACTGATATACCTTCAATTAGGGGGATTTTCACGCATTGCTGAATACGATGGAAAATTCGTTAAGTGTGTGGACCGGGGCGTATTTATGTAGAAACAACATAAGTATAAAAGCTAGCTTTGGCTAATGATCAGATGTAATTCAACACTTTTTGAACACGCATTTAATAATTTTAAAAAATATTAATAAGTTTATAATACGAAGAGTTTATTTAATTTATACTACTATGAGACTCATCGTAAGTTTTTAATTTTAATTTTTAATTAATTTTTTTTTTTTATTTCATTGTGATTTTATTATTGTGAAAAATTAACTAATTAATTGTAAGTGTATTTAAGTGAATCTTTTGTTTACTCAATAGTTTTTGAAATTATTATAATGAAATATTTTATCAATCTAACGTAATTGTTTTTTTTTATTTTAATTATTTTTAAGTGATTATTGGTAAATGGTAAACAGAAATTAATTAGGATTTTTTTTTCCTACTTATGATTATTAAATTTTATTAGAAAAATTATTAAAAATTTTTTTAATAATACTTTGGTTAATTAATTTTAAATTTGATTTCGGTGAATTAGATGCATTTCGACTATACGGGGAAAAGTGCAATATTGGCATATTATTAAAATTTTCAAAATTAAGAATATTTAATTGTGTTTTGAATTGAAAAGAATTATTTATATTTTTTAAATTTTTTATTATTTTAATTTTAGTTTAACATATAATTAAAATAATAAATTTTTTTATCTTAACTTTATCAAGAGCAGAATAAAAAAAATAAAATAAAATTTTACGAAATGGTACATTGATAATTGGGTTATGAAAAAGTTTATTTTTCCAAATAAGATATATAAGTAATTTCAAGGCATATAATTATAGTCTTACAATTAAATTCAGCACAACAATTCAGCTTTGGTTGAATTTCCCGCCAAATGTTTGGAATTTCAACGAATTTCGTTTAAAATACAACCAAAAACTAAAATGTTAAATAAAATTGATTTTATTTAGTTGCTTTGCTTGTAAGTAAGTTCGGAAATTTGCTTAAAATTTAAAATTTTTAAAGTTATATTGGTTATTGAAGTTACAAGTTATTGAAGCCAAATATGTAAAAAAATTTTTGTTTGAATTATATCATGTGGTTAAAGATATCTAAAGAAAATCAGAGGAGAATCCTAAAAATTATATACTCAGCTTGAAATATCAACTATTTGCTTCAAATATTAAGCATTTGCTCAAAAATTTAAGCAAAATTGTTAAACTGCTCGAAATTTTAAGCAAAACAACCGAGTAGCATTCGAATTAAATAAATTTTCTTTAATATTTTAGTTTTTAATTTAATTTTAAACTAAAATGATTGAAATTATTCAACAAATTATTTGAAAATCCAACCAATTGGTTCAAAATTCAGCAAATGATTGAAAATCCATCGAATTGGCTTAAAATTCAACCAAAAAATTAAACATGTGACCTACTGTTTTCGTTTCCAACCAAAGCAGCCTTACTGAGAGCAAAATGAAATTTTTTTTTTTTGATGCCCAATCGATGGCTTAAAATGTAAATAAAATTAAAAAAAATTTTTTTGTTTATTCACATAAGTTATGTGATGAATAATAAATTTTATTTTTCAAACACGCTAGAAATATACTTTTTCACAAAAAGGTCAAAAAAGACTTTCGTCCAGATTAAAAATAATTTTCTGCCCTTTTTGTGAACTAGTAAATTTCTAAAGTTTTTGAAAAAAAAATTTATTCTGTCGAATACGAATACTGTTTTTTTCGATGATCTTTCTTACTTTTATAAAAATTTACATTTTAGGTTCATTAAAAGTTTTTACAAAATATCCAATTAAATTAAATAATAAAAATAAAATAAAAACATGAAAATTAAAAAAAATATTTTTGAAAATATAAAATTTAAATTAATTTTCACTTTGTCAGCATATAATTATTTAAAATAAAATATTTAATTGATGAATTACATAACTAATTAGATGTTATTAGGATATATACGTATATATTTAAATTTCTTTAGAACACACAGTAAAATAAATATTTTGATTAATATTTAATAATACGTTTAAAAAAAAATAAATTAATATGACATAAATTTTCTTATTGACAGGTATTTTTATCATTAGCTACTTACATTATAGTAGTAGTAAGAGCAGGAAAATATAATATAAATGATTTAATACATCATGAGTATCATGGACCTGGAGCACCCATTTCCAAAGATGGACGTGTTGTTGATACTGATGAAGTTGCAAATGCTAAAGCTAATCATTTAGCGATACATGCTGAAACTGTTAGTGAATTAATAAAATTAATGAAAGAAGCTAAAAAGGAATTAGAAATTGAATTAAAGAAAAAAGAAGTTGAAGTTAAACAAGAAGAAGCTGCTAAAGTTGAAGAAAAACCAGCTGAAGAGGTTCAAAAAGCACCAGAAGCTGGAGATATAAAACCTGTTGTTGAAGAACAAGAAAATAATGAAATTAATTCAGAGCCAGTTGTCATTTATAATCAGGCATATAAAGGACCACTTGCACCGTTGTCTGAAGATGGATTAGTTCTTGATACACCTGAGGTAAAAAAATTACACAGTATTTAATAACATATTTCTATTCGATTGACTGAATTGCAAAATCTTAAATAACTAGTTGAAAAGAATATAACTACTCGATTGAATTTTACTTATATTAAAAAATATTTTCTTTAGGTTGAAAAAGCAAAATCCGAACATTTAAAAGCCTTAGAAAATGCAGTAAAATTAATCCAAGAGAGTAAAAAAACTGAGGAACAAAATAAATCAGAAGCAAAAGAGGACAAAACTCATAAAGTTGTATTTTTATCGCCATTACATTTTATTTACACTCACAATGTACCAATTAGTTACGAAGGACCAGAAGCACCATTAGATAAAGATGGTAAAGTTATCGATACACCTGAAGTATTGAGAGCTAAATTTTTACATTTACAAGCATACGAACACGCAAAAGCAATTGCAGAACGTCATCCACCAGTAGCTGAAGATAATAACAATTTGGTTTAAATAGATAAATAAATAAAAGTAAGAAAATTTTATTTAAAATTCCTATATATTATTTTTTCATAACTGTAAAAAATCTATATATATATATATATAATTAAGGATTTATATATAAAATTTATAACATAGTTATAGCATATATTGTAATTTAATAGTTTGTATACTGCATATATTAAAAAATGGTCTCGAAGCGTATGTGCAGCATATACGTTTAATATTATGTAAGATTTAAAAATAATATTTAATTTTAACAAGTTATATATATTAGGCTGGATATTATTTTGAAATTTAGTTGATTTTTCAATGGGAGCATGATGAGAGTTTTAATTGAGAAAAATCGTATATGGCCATAATAAAAGAATGCTCCAAATAGAAGGATGGTAATTTACTGGTGATTTGGGCCATTCTTTATTTTTCTGGCCACGGGTCTTAATTAACTATGTTTCTTATGGGACTGAAAATTCAGCTAAGTTCGTCTATATTAATCGTAAATTCAAGCAACTTTTTAAAATAATTACCAGGCTAATATATATATATATATATGTGTATATATTGAAAATGTTATTATGAAAAAAAAAATTAAAAAATTATAACACATTTGCACCTAAAAAAATAAAAATTAAATGGTAAAAATACCTTTTATTCAACAGTAAAATTACTATTCCAAAAAAGAATTTATTAAATTTTTACATCAATTTTTCTTATTAAGAAATCGTTCAGTAATTTTAAAGTTGATTAAATTATTATTACCAAAAAAAAAGTATAAAAAATGCACTATAAAAACCACTTAAGTTAAAAAAAAAAAAGAAGAAATTATTAAACAGAAATATAATTGATTAATAACTGTATAATATATAATATTAAGGATATAAATATTTTAAACAGTGATAATAATATATATATGTCATGATTTCTACTAGATTTCATATCATGTTATATCGACAAAATATTATATTAAAAAAATAGAAAAAAAAAAATAAATTGTATAAATTGTGAATAATATATAAATAAACTTATCTTATTGAAACATTAATATAGTTATAATTATTACCTTCTTTAATTAAAAATTGAAATTGAAAAAAAAAATAATGTCAAATAATCGGCGTTGCAGTTCCTAAAAAGTATTTATTAGCTATCATAGATTTTAATTTTAATTTAAAAAATTTTAAAATATACAAATTTTTCTAATTTTGTAGGATAAACTTCTTCAAAGGAAAGTAATGCCTTTATCAGCAATTAAGTCATAAAAATACAAAATATTAACTAAGAATTTAAATTTTATCAGTAGGGCTATTAAATTTATTAATGATTTTAAATAATTAAGGTTTACAATTTAAAAAATAAAAAATTTAAATAAGCAAAATACTTTATTGAAAATCTTTATTAAATGTATTTATTTTTTTAAATATAAATGAAGAAAATAAAACTTAAATTTAAACGGTTTTAAAACAGTAAGAAGTAAAAAAACATAAAAATAATTATTCGAATGGATATGGAATATCATTAACATCTACTTTATGTTTGGCTCTTATCAGATACAAGTATTTTAATTTTCTCAAAGGTTAAATTTCGTATTTCAGTGTTTGATAATTTTATATCATGATCCCGATCTAAAATTTGTTGAACTTCAGACAACATTAAAGAATCCATACCAAGTTCAAAAAATTTAGTGTTGGATTTTAATCTGCTTAGATCTTGAATTCCCAAAACGTTTCCAATTTTATTAAGTAAGTATTCTTTGTTATCATTAGATTCAAGTTTTTTCATTTTTTCAGCAATCACCATAGATGATAAAATAGGATCTGTTTTCTGTAGATACAATTCAAGTACTTGTAAACAGCTTGAAATTCTTTGAGGTAAAGAACCACCGACTTCTTTTTCTGCAGTTTCTGCAAAAAATTTTAAATTATTTTTATTAATGATAAAATTATAAAATATGAAAAATAATTTATTAGACTTAGGTCAACTTAGAATTTTCTAGATATTCTGAATGATAAAGTAAATAACAAAATAGGTATTACTTTTGTTTTAATTAAACAGAAGAGCTTGCGCTATTAATATCAGACTGTATTATTAGTTTTACAAAGTTTTATAAAAGTTTTATAGAGATAAAAAACACGAAAAAGTGAAGAATAAAAATTAATTACAGAATAAAAATTCTTATTATACCTGAAAGAATTCCAACGTCTCCAACTGCACCCCATTGTATTGCAAGACCAGGAAGACCCTTGTCACGCCTTCTTTCACAAATGTTTTCCATGATGGAATTACTAATTCCGTAATTAGTCTGTCCCATATTTCCTCTTCCACAGGTTAAAGAAGAAAATACTACAAAATAATCTAATGATGAGCAATATTTCCGTGTCATTATATCTAAGTTTTTAGTTCCTTGGACTTTGGCATCTGCCACTTCTTTAAAATCATTTGCAGTCAAATTTTCAAAAAGTGCATCTTTTAAAACCAGAGCTAGATTAAATATTGCACCGATAGGAGCAATTTTGTTTGCAGTATGAATTAAATTTTTGGTTCCTTTTAAATACGAGACATCTTCTTTGGAAATATATACGGATACCCCAGAATTACTCCATCGACGTACACATAAAGATTGATAACCAGTATGGATTCCTGACCTTGTCGACAGTATAATGTTTTTGGCTCCTCTGTTAATCAACCAATTTGTCAGTTCTAACTCGAATCCCCCCATCCCACCAATTATAATATAAAAAAATCAAATTAAAAAAATTTTATTAAAATAATAAAAATTAGTCCTAATGGAAGCTATTTATAAAGTATTTAACGCTTATTTATCAATAATTTTTTTTTAAACTTAAAGCAAATCGCACCAAAAAAATTAGGTTATTTTTTTATTAAACTTATTAGTTTTGGATGTTTTTTTTTTCAAATTTCCTTTAATATATTTATGTTTAAGAAAAATATAAAAATTTTTATATTAATGTACCATTTTCAAAAATTTTTTTATTAAATACTTTTAAAGCTTCAATTTGACTTTTGAATTTTTATTCTCTGTCGCGCAGAAAAAACAGCGTTTGGAAAATAAACTTTTTTTATATTAAATTTATTTTTTAAATAAAATTTTATTACATTTCTTTACATGTATTTCTAATTAAATTATAATTTTTTCTAATTTTTGCAATGACGTAAACAATATTCTTCTAAAAAGTATACTTTTTGCGTAATTTGCATTTTTATGCCCATTGGACACTTATAGGCCAAATTTAACCCGCAGGTGTTAATTTTTAATGCCAGATTTTTTGATTTTTGAATTCTACGTACAAAAATGTATTTGGATACCAATTTTTAGCCTATTCCCAACTGATCTAGAACAAAGTCTTCCATGTCTTTACTACGAAGGTTGATGGCAGAAGTACGAGTACACGTTTGTATACCCTATAGTAGAAAAATCGGAGAAACCAGCTCCTCCATGGGCTAGTCCAAAGAAGTTTGATATGTAAGGAATTTGATTGGGACAAAAGTGAACCAAATGCAAAAAGTTTCAAGTGATTTCACTGTGGTGGTGGAAAAATCGTAGGGTTTGTATTTTTTTCTTTACTACTACAATAATAAATAAATATTAGTAGTTTTTTTTTTTACGAGGGGATTCCAAGTATTACTTTTACTTGCAGGTTGCTTACAGGTAATTATAAAAATTTTATAATAAGGTGATGAAAGAAAAACTTACAACTTTTTTTTTTTACAAAGACTTATAAAAGGCAAATATTCTTTATTAATGTTGTTTAAAGTATCTATACTTGCTATTAAAGTAATACTTTTTGAAAAAAAAAAAAAAAAAAAAAAAAAAAAAAAAAAAATACTTTTTGAATGATTTATTCGCTACTTATAGTCAGCTATTTTAAAAAACTATAAGTAAAGTTGACAAGTACTACAAAACTATAATGTACGGAAGCCGCATAGTATCATGGAGAATTAGAGAGAGGGTGGGTAAATAGTCGAGAGACTTGTTGAGAGACTTGTTGGGCGAGTTGTTGGGCGAGTTGTAATACATTAGAAAATGAACTTTCTACGTTACCGGAAGCTTTTTGAGGTCAAGGAAAATGAATTTCAAAGAGAAAATTTTCAATTTTTCACCCTAAAATATTTTCCGATTTTTCAAAATGGCGGACAAAAAAAATATTAAAATGAACATTCTACTTTATCGCGTTTTTGAGGTCGAGAAAAACGAATTTTAAAAGGAAAATTTTCCGCCATCTTGAAAACTCGGAAAATATTTTAGGTTAAAAATTTGAAAATTTTCATTCTAAAATTCGTTTTTCTCGACCTCAAAAACGCGATAAAGTAGAATGTTCATTTTAATATTTTTTATTTCCGCCATCTTGAAAACTCGGAAAATAGAAAGAAAGTTCGAAAGAAAACTCGGAAGTAGAAAGTTCATTTTCTAATGTAAAATACTTCAATTTTGGTTAGAAGGGATGGACTTTGAGGTTCACACAGATCATAACCCGTTAACGTACGCCTTTGTCCAAAAATCAAACTGTGCTTCACCGAGGCAAAGAGGATTCTTAGATTTTATATCATAGTACACAACAAAAATTGTACACATTCCTTGCCCGGAAAATTCAGTAGCAGATGCTTTATCAAGAATCAACGCTATTCAAATGCCAACAGAAGTCGATTACTCAGAATTGTCTGAGGAACAGCAAAAAGATCAAGATTGACAACATCTTGCAAATTTGAAAAATTAAATTGGGGTGGAACTCAGACACCAGTCATTTTTGAAACATCAACTGGTAATATGAGACCATTCATTCCAAAAATTTTGCGGCAACGAATTTTTGACCAAATTCACCGACTATCACATCCAGGTGGATGAACAACCTTCAAAATGGTTCAAAAAAGATACTTTTGGCCAGATATGCGAAGGGAAGTAATAAAATGGGCAAAAACTTGCATGGATTGTCAACAGTCAAAAATCAGCCGAGACCAAAAAAATAAAGTCAGAACCTTCAAAGCACCAGAAGCTAGGTTTGATCACATTCATCTGGACATAGTTGGGCCTATGCCTAGTTCTAATGGATATCAATATTGTTTAACTGTAATAGAACGGTTTTCAAGGTGGCCTGAAGCATTTCCAATTGTAGACACCAATGCTAATACAGTGGCTAAAACACTATACAGCGGTTGGATCTGTCGTTATGGGACACCACTTATTTGTACCACGGATCAAGGTTCTGAATTTGAAGCCTTATTGTTTAAAGCATTATTACAGTTCGCAGGTTGCCAAAGAGTCCGCACAACAGCTTATCATCCAGCAGCGAACGGCATGGTAGAAAGTCTATACCGTGTCATGAAGGCAGCGCTAATGTGCCTTGGTAAAAAAGAAAATTGGGTAGAACTCCTACCTACAGTCATGCTAGGGCTCAGAGCAAGTATTAGGGAGGACGTCGATGCATCTCCTGCAGAATTGTTTCCTGCAGTGTTTGGAAAAACCTTGAGATTACCAGGCGAATTTTTTTCATTTGGAGATTTTTTGCCAGATCCTCAAATTTTCATCGAAAGCTATCAAGTGCACATGCGAGAATTACAGCCTATCCCAGCAGCACATCATCATAGAGAAAAACCTTTTGTTTTCAAGGCACTGGGAGAATCGTCACACGTTTTTCTTCGAAAGAAAGACACAGGATCGCTTGATAGACCGTATGAGGGTCCTCATAAAGTCATCCAACGAAGGTCAGACGTCGTCTACGAAATTGAACGCAATGGACAGGCAGTAAACGTAACCACCGAAAGTTTAAAACCAGCCTTCACGTTAAGAATCCCAGAAAATGGAACTGCTAATCAAAACGCATCAGCAAACTCAAGCAATCAAAGAGTTGTCAGTCCAAATCCCACAAACCAAAAAACTAGCGAACATGGTAATAAATTACACGGCGACCACAGCTATGCGAAAATAGTACAAAATTCAAAACCTACAACAGTTCACAAAAACCAGCCAACAACTACTCAGTCAAAGGGTATATTAAAAAAATTGCAAGAAGGGAGTACAGCTCCAGCAACTAGCTCAGCTCCAGCAGAAGTTCCAGCATCTAGACCGCAGCTCAGAACGTACCCAGCTAAACGAAGAGTAAATATTAATGATAAAACACAGGTAAAAATTATATCAAAAGTAAAGTGAAGTGAAGTGTAGTGTTAATTAAAGACTGTTTTCAATATAAAAGACTCTAAGTGAAATAAATAGTTCATATTAAGAGACAATATTCATATATTTTTATTAAAAAAACAATGTAATTAAAATAAGATTGTAATATGCAATATTTTAATTAATCAAATGTTACCTAACTAAATTCTGTAAAATAATTATAAGAAATGTAAAATATAAACAAAAAATCATTGTAATCAAATAATTTTTGTAAATTTTTAAAATATGTAAAAAAATAATTTCTAAATAATTTTTCATTAGTATACATAAAAAACTATAGCTTAAAAATTCAAAAATAGCAAGGGGAGTACTGTGGCGACCAGCGCCTCTGGCTCCCATATACAACATGATTGTATTGGTAATACATGTATTGTATGTATGTGTTACATCCCGCGTATATACTACGCGAGCTCAGCAGTACAACTGTACATGTGGCTTGACACACACCTATTATTTTCCCTGAATAAATAATATAAATATATTGTTACTGTTACGTCCTTAGTGCATTTATTTCCCCACATTTCCTACATGTTTTCACATAGAGGAAGCGACATCTAGCATAATATGGTATTAATTTTAGACTTAGTTATTTTTAATAAGATGTGGTAAAGTTGGTAAAATGATTTACACATTAAACTTAAATACACATTAAACTTCATCCAACAGCAATAAATAAAATTGAAGATACTGAAAATCTATTTGCTCCATACAATTCTATATTTCATAAATTAAAAAAAATCAAATCATAAAAATAGTTTTTTCACCATTTACATAATATTTACATAATCACAGCTGTTTTTCTGTGTTTACATAAATCATATGTTAAATGTTTCTATCAATAATGTCGATAAAAACAATACTCTAGTCATATCGATTATAAATCATAGTATCATATTAATATTTACATACAACAGATGGCTCTAATTGCACAATATATTTGTTACTTACCAAAAAAAATTTTTTAAATCAGTAACAGTTGATTGTAAACAACAATCATACATATTTTATAATTTTATAATTTTTAAGTTTATTTCATTATAATTTATTTATATTTAAGTTCAAAATTTACCTACACATCAGTATTTTTTCTGTGATATTTTAGTTTTTAACAATTTATACTTATTAACATTAAAAATATTCTAATAATATGACTAGTCGTAAGATAATATAAATGCAATTCAGTCTGTTTTTTATCATAATTTATTAATAAATTTTTTCATGTTTATAGGATACTTTTTAAATATCTACAAATTTATTTATTTATTAATTTTTGACAAAATATTGACCAAGAGAATCAATATTCTCAATATGTAATATAAATTGTAAACTTTTGAGTAAGAAAAAAATTTTTTTGTATCCATATTTTTAAATTACTTATTATATTTTTTTATTAAAAAATTCATTATATTTTTTAGCTTGAAAAGGATCTTAATCGATCGAAACGTCGTTAAAAATAAAAAAAAAAAAAAAAATTTTTAAACATCTTTCACTCGTAAAAATCATTTTACCAACTTTACCACATCTTATTAAAACTTTACAACGAGTAATAACTTCTTATTATTTTATTGAAAATGGAGCTTAGATTGAACAAAAATGCTCAAAATCCCATGGTTTTGCTCATGGAAAACATTTACAACACATATGGAATTCACAACAGATCCATAATACGTCAATTTCTAAACACCAAGAAAAAATTAGCTTTAGCAACCTCACATAAAAGATTTTTGTTAAGTTGTAGAAGCAATGATGTTTTACCAAAACACATCCAAAATATAACAGGAAATCTCAAACATATACATCTTTTTAGTAATTTTGGACATAAAAAATTTTAGAACAATATAGAAATTTTCCAAAAAAAACTTCTTAATATTGAAATTACAGATATGAACATTCATACCAAATATCTTCTGAATAATATATACAACTTCAAAAACAACATCATTCAAAGAACCAGTTTAGACGCTTTTAACAGTATTCAAAATAATTACTATGATTATTTAACTTTATTAAATAAGAAAATAAAAAATAGAACTGATAAAAAATTAAATAATTTACTGTTTGAAAAAAATTCTAGACATTTCAATGACACATATCATCATAATAATAATAATAATATACAACCAGAACCTTATGAACTAAACAATTTCAATATTTCTAAAAAATATTTTCAAAATCTTACTACATTTGACATCCCTGAAAGAGTAATTTCTACTGTTATAAAAGGTCAAAAACATGCTATTAAAACCAATGTTACAAAAACCAATGTCATTGAAATCATCAAAAATGTTGAAAATTTAATAATTAACAACAACTTTGAAGATGAAATAGCAGATGATATTAGATACAGTTTAATTACAAACATCAATAATCACATCCATGATAAACAGCATATGAATAATGATGATATTAAATTTGAATTGGATGTACAATACACTAAGAAGTTTCTTAAAGAAAACAAAGATATAATTTTCATGAGTTCTGATAAGACAAACAACACTGTTGCTACTTATGAACATGACTACATAAATAAAATGGAAGAACAACTCAATGATGATTCTACCTATAAAAAACTTGATTACAATCCATTAGATGAGCAGAGGAAAAACACACAAAATATTACTCTACGTTGGAATGAAAATGGCTATTTCTTCAGAAAATATCATCCTCATAAATTCACACAAACTGATACTGTCATGGCACGTTTATATGGTTTAGCTAAAACTCATAAATTAGAAACTAACCCTTCTGGAAATTTAATATTAACATATGATGAAAATGGTAATGTACAATATAAATTGAGACCAGTATTATCAACAATCAATACACCGCCTCATTTTATTGCACAATTTCTCAACAAACTTTTAAAAACCAGTATCAAGAAACCAAGATCTCATGTAGTAAACAGCTACCATTTTATACAAGATATAAAAAACATCTACATACCAGATAACTATGTTCTTATTAGCTTAGATGCCAGTAGTCTTTTTACCAACGTGCCTAATAATCTAATAAAATTAAGCATAGATAAAAGATTTGACCAAATAAAGAAAGTTTCTACCATTCCTATCCGTGAAATACATAATGCAATAGACTATTTCAGTGATAATACCTTTCTACAGTTTAATAATAAGTATTATAAACAGATTTTTGGATGTCCTCTGGGATCACCTATATCCTCAATATTTGCAGACATAGTATTAGACGACCTTGAAGAATATTGTCTGAGCCAATTGGATTTTACACCTCCAATTTATAAAAGGTATGTTGATGACATCTTAACTTGCGTTCCTGTAGACAAAGTCCAAAATGTTATTGATATTTTCAACTCTAACAACAACAGACTACAATTTACTTGTGAATTGGAGTCTAATAATAGCATTAATTTTTTGGATATCACTCTAATTAGAAATAACAACACTTTATTACATAATTGGTTTAGAAAACCTTCTAATTCCAATCGTTTTTTAAATTTTGACTCAAATCACACAAAAGCACAAAAAATAGGAATGATATATAATTTGGTTGACAGATCTATTTTACTTTCCAATGACTGTTTTCACTCATAGAATATAGCTATTGCCAAAGAATTACTCCTGCAAAATAAATACCCAAATAAATTTATTGATTTTTATATTAAGAAAAGACTAAATTCCATCAAATATAGAAATAACTTGCTTCAAAACACTGATAATAATAATAATAACTGTGATAATGAGGGTATTGATTACCACAAAAGGATTTTATCAAAATTACCAAAAGTTTGTCTTCCACTTGTAGGCAGAATGTATTATAATATCTCTAAAATGTTTAGGAAATATAATATCATAACTATACCTAAAATTATCAATAAAATGGATAACATAATAACAAAAGGTAAAGATAAATTTTCAAAAGACATTCAAACTAATGTAGTATACAAATTTGAATGTGATGATTGTGACAAAACCTACATTGGACAGAGCAAAAGAGAAGCCTTGGTAAGAATTAATGAACATGAAGGTGGTATCACAGCATATAAAAATAAGAAGAAAAAAGAAGAAGAA
This sequence comes from Anagrus nilaparvatae, assembly GCA_022575985.1. Classification (NCBI taxonomy): domain Eukaryota; kingdom Metazoa; phylum Arthropoda; class Insecta; order Hymenoptera; family Mymaridae; genus Anagrus; species Anagrus nilaparvatae. The sequence goes on from JAKSXM010000287.1 coordinate 6,426,547, forward strand.
AAAATAGCTTCTACACAAAAACATCCTACTAGAATTAGCCAAAGACTTCTTAATAAAAACCCTGATTATAGAAAAGAAGAACTTAATAATGTCTCAGTAGTTGCTAGCAGTAATGAGGAAAATATTAACAACAAAAAATCTAAAAAGTACCCAGTTGTTACACAACACTACATTGACACTGGTCACAGTTTTAATTTCAAGGATTTCAAGATATTGGACAAAGAACCATCATTTCACAAAAGAACTATTTCTGAAAGAATAAACATTAAACTTCACCCAACAGCAATAAATAAAATTGAAGATACTGAAAATCTATTTGCTCCATACAATTCTATATTTCATAAATTAAAAAAATCAAATCATAAAAATAGTTTTTTCACCATTTACATAATATTTACATAATCACAGCTGTTTTTCTGTGTTTACATAAATCATATGTTAAATGTTTCTATCAATAATGTCGATAAAAACAATACTCTAGTCATATCGATTATAAATCATAGTATCATATTAATATTTACATACAACAGATGGCTCTAATTGCACAATATATTTGTTACTTACCAAAAAAAATTTTTTAAATCAGTAACAGTTGATTGTAAACAACAATCATACATATTTTATAATTTTATAATTTTTAAGTTTATTTCATTATAATTTATTTATATTTAAGTTCAAAATTTACCTACACATCAGTATTTTTTCTGTGATATTTTAGTTTTTAACAATTTATACTTATTAACATTAAAAATATTCTAATAATATGACTAGTGGTAAGATAATATAAATGCAATTCAGTCTGTTTTTTATCATAATTTATTAATAAATTTTTTCATGTTTATAGGATACTTTTTAAATATCTACAAATTTATTTATTTATTAATTTTTGACAAAATATTGACCAAGAGAATCAATATTCTCAATATGTAATATAAATTGTAAACTTTTGAGTAAGAAAAAAATTTTTTTTGTATCCATATTTTTAAATTACTTATTATATTTTTTTATTAAAAAATTCATTATATTTTTTAGCTTGAAAAGGATCTTAATCGATCGAAACGTCGTTAAAAATAAAAAAAAAAAAAAAAGCAGGCAAGGCCTAGGTGCTTCTCTGGAAGCACGCTAGAAGGTTTCCTTCTATATTTTAGAATAAGTTAAGGCCCTCTTATTATGCTATAATATATCGTTTCCTTATGTAAAAATAATAATAATAATAAAACGTGTCGATCCGTGCATCGTGTCGTTTTTGAAATATTTACTCTCCTGTATGGCAAAAGCATTTAATATATGGGACCGTGAAAACGTCGAATAGCATGGAAAGTATACGACTCTGGGGTACGTGCGTATAGAAGGTAAACTTCAAAAAAAAACATTCAAAAAGAGAGAAGAGTATACTATATCTTGAGAATATATCTTGCGCACGGCAGCGGCTACTTTTTTTCTCTCTTTACGCCCTATTCATTCGTATAGTATACTATATTATAAAGCCCTCTTAGAATGCTACATATATCATATTATTCTATATATATATAAAATATGTCGCTGGATCGTTTGCGTTTGCTTTTCGTGTCGTTTTTTGAAATTTTTACTCTCCTGCATGACAAAAACATTGAATGTATAGGACCATGTAAACGTCCAAAAGCATAGAAGTATATGACGGGGGGTGGGGTGTGCGTATAGAAGGAAACCTTCAAAAAAAAATTTTTAAACATCTTTCACTCGTAAAAATCATTTTACCAACTTTACCACATCTTATTAAAACTTTACAACGAGTAATAACTTCTTATTATTTTATTAATTATTTTTAGTTATATCTGTCATTAGAAAATAAAAACGTTTACCTTATCATTAGCTAATATTATGGATATACGAATTCGTTTATTAAAATATCTACCTTATCAACTTACCAACATTTTAATAAAATATATTTTGACTGTTTTCCGAATTATATAAGGTTGGTAGAAGAATGTCGGTAAGGTAGAAGACATTAGAGGTAAGATTCAGAGTAACTTTTGTTCCGAATCTCACTCACCTGGTAAATCACAATAACTGCTCGAGGCTTGTTATTGTTGTTCTTCTTTCTCGAGCAAGCAAATATTTAAATATTCAAAAAGTTAAATGGTTTTCCATTTTTAAAAACTATTAATTAATTTGTGGTATAGTGCAAAATGAAATATAAATTCGCTTAGAGATTATAAAAACTTTGTTAATTAATTAATTTTTTGATCATTTTTTTATAATTAATATTTATTTTTGTGTAAATTTAGAAGCAGAAGGTTACTTATATAAATGAGTTTCCATTCTTGCATTGGAGACTTGAAAAAGCAGATGTGATTGTTCTTTTAAAATTGTTTCATTAAATTATAAGCAAACAACAGCTTGGAGAGAACAAATAAAAGAATCAGGCCCTAATACAAAGCCGTTATCAAAAATATGACTCTAAAAGAAAGTTCTTTTATAACAGCTGACTGATATAATGGTAATTTAATTTGTTTTGCCTTATTACAACATCTTAAATATAACAATTTTGAAAGTTTTAGGTCTTATTCCAAAGACGCGAACAAGAATATGACTCCAAAATAAGATCTTCATAACATTTGATTGATCTACTGATTAGTTACATTTAGACGATCAAGTCTCAAGTGATATAAAGCCGTCCACGTCGTTGGAGTTACTGTCATAGGGTCATGTGAAGAATTGTAGACAGATCGATCCTTCAAAAGACAGGTAATTTACGCATGGATTCCAAATTATTGGGTGATCCAGCTGAATAGGAATGGAAAATTGGAGTGAATAGGGGTAGCAATCAAGTGGCACGTTTTGGCTGCCTGGGCGTTAATGGGTTAACAGAATAAGGTTTAAAAAATAACTAGTTTGTATAAATATAAACAACAAAATTTATTAAAAAATACATACATTACAACTTGATCGACTTCCAAATATACATTTTCAAAAAAAATCAAAGATTTCAAAAAAAAATTTTTTGTTGGATAAGCTTTGCAAATAAAAGTTAATATTGTTAATTTGGAGGTAATTAACCACTTAGTTTGGTTAAAACCAAACTACATTTGCAAAAAAGCAAGTGATATTTCTTGGTGCAATTTTTATAGGGTAAACTCACCAGTGAATGACCAATGAATCAAGAACTTTACTATATTAAACATGTTCCATGCATTTAGGTTGTCTTTACGCAAACCGGTTTTATACTGCGACATATAATATATGTTACTCTAGCGGGAAGCGAAATTTCGTTTGCGACAAGTGAAAAAATCTTCAGAGTGGCGACCTACATAAAATGTAGTACGCAAAAGAGAGTTATTTTGAAATTTTAAAAGATTATGGGTATGTTTCCATCCCTTAGAATTGATAATTAGCACTCCAAAATACGAATATATAGTATGTCAAAACTTTTTATGGTTTATACATGTTGTAAAAAGAAAGTTTTTTTTTTAAATTTAAGATGATAGAACCCTCAGGACTGTCAGGACTAAATAATTCTTGTTTACATTTAGTGAATCAATAAAAATATATGTGTAATTCTGTATGCATATAATTATATAATATGTATGTATAAAAATCGGAATATTAGACAACATTTTATTATTGGAAGCAATATCAACCCAACCCAGAGTTTTGACTATTGTGAGTTTTGAATATATATTATAATGTTTTTTCCCTAACATTTACATTTGAAATATTGTTTAATTAATTAATGTTTGATTCTGCTCCAGTTAAAATACGGGAAGGGGGGGGGTATAGTTAGTGGCAACCACCAGATTTGGTCTACTATAGGTTTTTTGGGTCGCTGAACACGAAAATCTGGGTCATTTGGTAAAAAAATTGGGTCTTCACCCTTAAATTAGCAAAAACTACCCCCAAAATTGGGTATACAAAATACATATATATATTTTTGATTACTCTGCAAAGAATGAAGAGGCTCTGTTTGGTATAGAGTTTAAAAAAAATTTTAAACTATGAATAAAATGTATTTCTAAGCTGTGTTATAAATATTGGATTCTAATATTTTCTATTTTTTTCAATGTTTTGAAATTAATAATATTCAAACACAGTTTAACATCATAAAGTTTGAAGTGGCCGCAGAATTTACATACTTATGACAAATACACTTATTACAGTCGATAAAAAAAAATTATGTATAAGTGAAACTTTTTTTCAGTAATTTTAGAAAATTCATCAACAAAAAAATCTGAATAATTTAAAATATCAATATCTTAATCATTACTTTAAAGTTTAATTCATTATAAAATAAGTTAATTATAAAAAATTTTGTTTATACCTTATTCTTATTTTCTTGTAAAAACATAAGCCATAGAATAAGTTTATTAAAGTTTCACCAAAAATTACTAAAAATTACTTAAATATTATACCTATAAATCATAAAAAAATATACTAATTTATCATGGCATAATATACATTAAATTTTATTAAAATGTAACGAGATATACACAATGTGAAAAATGCAAAAGAAAAAAAAATGTGTGTCTAACAGAAAGTGATAAGAAGAAATAAAAGTGAATGAAGTGTATATAAATAAAAAATTTTCTAATAGTCCTTACTCTTATATAATTCAAGGTTAGGTATAAGTAAAAAGTAAAAAGATAATAATAAATAAAAATAAAACCATTTAATTTAAATCAATTAAATGGATGTAGAAAGTGTCGAATGATCAACAAGTAATTACCACATGAAATAAAATATTTTGATTTTTATAAAAACAGGCGAGACTTATTATAAAGAAAAAGTATATGTAAAAATATACACGAGGTACACACGTGGGTGGGTGACCTGTCTTATAATGTAAGATATAATATCAAGACAACATATTTTAATAGGGCGTAGCCACACATGTTTTTTTTTGTTTTGTGCGTTACCTATATATATTTATTTAAATATTTATAGATCTTTTTATAAATAATACAGAAAGAGAGAATGTGCAATAAATAGTTATGTGTTGAAAAGATTTATGACTATTAGAAAATTAATTTAAAGGAATTTTTTAAAGGATAAAAAAAAAATTAAAAATTCATTAATAAAAACCGTAACATTTAATAACAAAAAAAAATTCTGAAAACACTTGTTTTTTTTTTTTTTTTAATTAATATTTAATATAATCACATAATAATTATAATAATAATTAACATAATTAATTATTATTTAATTAATACAATAATAATAATTAATACAATATAATAATAATAATGTACAGTTACGGAATTATTGAGAACTCATAAAATTTATGATATGAGATGGATAAATGGTGAAAAGAAAATTATATATAATTCTTTTTATGAGATCCAAGAAGAAATATATATGTATGTGTTGGTGCATATTTTACAGTCTTTATGATGCTTTTTTTTTATTTTTTGATATTTGCTTGATAGATAAGTGCTGATGAGAAGATTGAAAAGGGAAAATGGTTTTTTATGTTTTTTTTTTTGTTTTTTTTTGTTTTTTGATGAATTAACAAATAAATAAATTAATGATATCTTTGCTTAATAATCGTGATATCCTCCTGGATAAGCTCCTGGGTATGGTCCTGCATAACCATAACCTGCATGAGCAGCACGTGCAGCTGCATCATGGTATAATGAGAAGTGTACGGCTTTAGCGTGGGCTACTTCAGGGGTATCAATTACTCGGCCATCAGGTCCCAAAGGTGCTGGTGGTCCACTAGAAGAAAAATAATTTAAAAACATATAATTTTTATGTAATTACAGTATGTAAGAAATTAAAATAGTAAATTACCCATAGTGTGGAGCGTAACCTGGGTAAGCACCAACTGGGTAAGGACCAAGTGGTCCTGCGTGTCCTTTTGGTGCTCTTGCTGCAGCTTCAGCTAAGGCTGCTAAGTGAGCAGCTTTCAAATGAGCTACTTCAGGGGTATCGATAACTCGACCATCTGGACCAAGAGGTGCTGGTCCAGCGTGAGCTGGATAACCAAGGTATGGCGCGCTTAAAGCTACCGAAACTAAAGAAAGTAAGATCTAAAACAAAAAAAAATAATAATTATTAATTTATTATTTTTCAATTGCAATAAATTTCGAAAAAATTACATTCGTGTAATTAAAAAATTAAATAAATTTATTGAATAAATTAAATCTTAATGTTATCTAATAAATAAAATATTCATTATATATCTTTCGTTAAATTAAAAACGAAAAGTATATTGCGTGTTTTACACGTATTTAGCATTAAAAGAGTATTAAATTGAATAAAAATTAGTAAATTTACATTTAAATTATTAATCGTAAAATGTCTAAATTGTAGAATATAAAATTTATTAGTCTTATTAAAATTAATGTATTTAAGCATTTACTTTATAATTAATGAGATCATGAAATTTAATTTTCTGGATTGGTATAATATTTGTAAATTGAAATTTTAAACTTAGAGTAATACTTATTAGAGTATTTCAATCTGAACGATTAATAGAACAATTAAAACAAAAAAAACAAATTCCGAAATTTTATAAGTTTTTTTAATCATGAGCCCGATTAAATCTTTAAATTTTTGTTTTTGAATGTCTTGTAAAAAATTAGTGATACTAACTAAGCATAGAAATCACCATATTTTCTTAGTACATTTATGATGATAACATAGTAATGCATTATATTTTCTTTCTACTTATAAATAAGATCTAATCGCATGTTCATTTAAGAAGTAAATAAATTTTTAATTATAAATATGACCAAAAAATAAAAAATGACCCAAATAGCATTTTTAATTACTTGTGAATTGTAATTTTGGGCATTTTTTATTTTCATGGTTAGGAGTTGCACTGTAAAATTAACTCGTATAAAAATTGTAAATATACTAAAGTTAGAAATTCTTAGCTTAAAAACTGTTTTTCGCGAATTTCCGAAAAGAAATTGTAAATATATAACTAAATCGAAAATTTACCAAGTATTTGTAAATTTACCAATTTTTGTTTTTGAATATTTACTCATTTTTCGCAAGTACACCATTATTTTATACACTGAAAAAAAATTCAGTTGCCGCAAAAGATTCATCTTGCGGTTAGCGGAATTCTACTTGTAGCTAGCGGATTTTTTTTTCTTGCTCAACCGATTGCAAATGACTTAAAACGTAAAGAAAATTGAAATGAAAATTTTTTTAAATATTTTTTTTACGTTTTAAGTCATTTGCAATTGTTTAAGCATAAAAAAATTCCGCTAGCAGATAGCGAAAAAATCTACTTGTAGCAAACGTAAAAATTTTGCTAACGGAAGCGTATTTTTTTTTTGTTCAGTGTACATGAGTAACTTCAGTTACAAAAGTTAATTTTAACAGTATATATAAGATTTTTCTTTGACAGTAGTAAGAAAATACGTTTTTGATGGCGGCCCAGCAGTCAGAAAATATGCACTCTCCAGCCTCTAACAAGAAAAATACTTTACTTTTGTTAAAAATTGTTCAAATTTAATTATTTATGGTAAATTAAACCATACAAGTTTAAAAAACCATACAAAGATATCATTGTCAAATTTTGATGCGTAATCCTCCTCAAGGATTGTTTTACTCTATTCGATTTGCCTTATCAGTGATAGTAAATTAATTAATTTATTTATTCAGATATCATTGAATTTAAATGGTAATTAAAATCAAAATAAAAAAAAAGTTCCACCTATTTAACACAACAGTGATTCAAATTCTAAGTAAATTTACCCTAAAATTAAAAAAAATCTAAAATTAAATTACACAATAATTTAACTTGAAAAAAAAAACAAATACAAAAAAAAATCATCATAGTTGGACGATTCTTTAGATCAGTTATGCACAGAGAAAGTAAGTTTGTTAATTTTAAGTGCAAATAAGGAAGGATCATCCTTTTATCCCCGTTTTATTTTTAGTTCCGCCACAATTATTTTTAATAGCTCTCATACACAAAAGTTTATTTTTTATTTAGTATTTAACAAATTTGTATTTTAAAATTAATTTCATCAATTAGAAAATATTATGTAATTAATTAATTCAATTATTTGTAATATTGATTCGCTTAATAATAAAAAAAGTTAGTACTAATAAAAATATATAAATTCGTAATTATCACTTTAACAACCAGGCATTGAAATCACCGCCTAATATTTTTATAGTGAATTTTTATTATAAAAAATTGAAATGCATTAATTAATTTGTGATTAGAATTTTTCAGATTTTAAATTTGTTAATTAATTTACCAGGCTTTGATAAAATTTGAGCAAATTTTTATTTTTTAGTAATACTGAATCTAAGCTATTTATTGTAATACTATTATTTTTAAAATCTTTATTTACTTATACTTTATTAAATTCAAAAATTTGAAGTTCATAAATTTCATTGTATCAATTTTAGAGGCGATTGGCAATAAAAAATTAAATAACTATTTATAAAAATAAAAAAAATTTGTATTTCATTTTTCTTTATCAATTTTCAACAATTTTTTTTTTGCTTCAATTAATGAGATCAGTACCTGAAAACTCGGTACGAAATCTTTATAAGAATAATTATTTATTATGACGAGTCAGTTACGCAAATTTCCGAACTCTGAATAAGAAATTATTTTTTAAGGTTAAAAATTCAAAAAAATGTAAAATTATTTAAAATTATTAACAATTATATAAATAAAGTACAGTAATTTTGTCAATTTAAAATAAAAAAAACGTGCATTAAAATAAACATTATAATTAAGTAGTATATACTTAAATAAGTAGATAAATGACAAGTACAGTCAGACAATAAAAATAATCCAATTTTAATAAAAAATTACTCACAATAGCTATCATATTTGCTGATATTTTTTTATTTATTTATTTTCTTCACTTTATTAAAACTATAAGAAAGTCTTTCAAATATACAATGACCGTTTAGTTTATAAAACCGTCAATTTATATAGATTTTTCGCCTTATACTTCATACTAATAACCTCTCGATATCCCCCATTTCTATAGTTTAACAGTATAAAATAAAAAAAAAAGCCCCTCTTTTTCAATTTTTTTTTTAATTTACAGATATCAGTAAGATACGATATTTTTTTATACCACACCCAAATATATATATATGGGGGCTGTTACAATGTATTTATGGTATTTTATGTATTTTTCTATACGCCCGGTCACGCTTTTAATAATGTTACATATATGTATAGATTTTATTTATTGCAATGAAATATCTAATAACGTTTAACTCACCTGATTTCAAACCTATTGTTTACGCCTTCGGTTATTTATTATTATTGTTATTATTATTATGTACCTATTAACATTGACATTTAGAATAAGGAGATTTTTTATGTGTAGGCACTTTTTTTTTATTGTATGTTAAAATATTTAATTTACTTTTTTTTTTTGGTTATAAAAATTTTATAATTGTGAGTGACGATATTTTAATTGATTTGAACAGTATAAGTAATTAAATTAAATTTTTTTTTTTTTAATCATAATTTAAATGATTTGTAATTTTATGTTGATTAAACCTGATTTATTAAAATTTTATGCATGTTAAATTTATTTTATGAGTTTTGCAGTATATTAGAAAATTTATTTTAAAATTACATCATGTTTTATATTTTATTATTAATTTAGGTATAGAATTTAGGATAAATGATCTGATTAATTAAAAGTTTAAAATTTTATTCAGCAATTTTTAAAAATCTTATAGTGCTGTATTTTAAGTAAAAAAAAGATTGTTCCAAATCTGTTTCAGAGATAACAGGCATACCGTTCCAAAATTCATATTATTGATATAGAATCTCGCAATAAGTAACAATAATGACTTTTTGAAAAAAGAAACTAAAAAATAAATAAATATTTGAATGTTTATGTACAATACATCTAAAATAAAAATTTTCTTTTTTTACTACTTATAGCTAAACAAAATTATAAAATAAAAGTATCTATTTTCGTTTCTCAGGGGTGGGCCCACATTAAACCCCATTTATATAAGGTTTCTAGCTCTTTGATGAGAATCTATAATTTTTTCATGATGATTTTTGGATTAAGTCACCTCAAAAACTCCCGAATATAAATTTTGAGTAAAAATAATAATTATGTTTAATTATTTTTCGAAATAATAAACTTTTTTCAAATAATATGACAAATTTTTTCCACAAAATAGGCCAAGAATGGTACGATTTGTTATAATGGATTAAACTTACTTATAGTTTGCATTTTTTTTATAATTTTTAATTAAAAAAATTAAATGATTTTCTAATACATGAGCAATATTTGTTAATATAATTTCTAAAAATTTCTTTGAGAAGTTAGTAGAGGTGAAGTAAAAACTGGCGAAACTTCACCTGTAGAATGGTCAAACGCAATAAAATAGTAATATCTAAGGAGCCAAGGGCTCAAAACCTCCACAATTATTGGAAGGAAACTAAGACTCAGTGGATATTCTTACATCATTTGTATTGCCCTTTTGCAGTTATTTTTGGTAGCTCAAAAGTGTATTTTACCATTCTTCTGGGTATAACGTCTAACATACTATTTAACTTTTTATTGAAACAGGTAACAATTTTATTGATCCAAAAAACCCTGATTCTAATTATAATCACTCAAGTTATTTCATCAAACAAAACTTTTTTTTGAATTCTTATATTATACTTGCAAATTTTTTAAATTGGCTTAATCCTTAATTATTGAAAATAGCATATTTTAATATTAGAATTAAAATTAATAAATAAAAGAATTTTTATTCCCATAAAAAGGTTTAATGATAGCTTCATTTTGCGTTATGCAATTTACCAACAAATAAAAACAATAACATTCAATACGATTTTGATTACAAAATAATTTTTTTTTACACTAATAATTAAAGAAACAAAAGTGATAATTATTTAATTAAAAATTTTTCATGTAACAAAAAAAAAGAACAATGTAATAAAACGAATCACTGAATGAAATGAATACAATGAAAGTGCGTATATATGTAAAAAATATTTTTTAATTATGTGAACGTTTAAATATATTTTTGATTAATAAATTTTTTAACAATATAATAAATATGTCAAAATTATTGATTATTATGAATTAAAGATCAAAAAATTTCATAATTTTTTAATTAAAAACAAAATAGAATTGTATAAAATAATTTAATTATTTTTTTGTTATACAATAAAAAAAAAATGAAAGTATATCAATGCATGTTTTGATAAGAAATTTAAAAAATGTTTGATGATGTAAAAAACAGAAAAAAAAAAATAATTAAAAAATTTTTAAAATCGGAAGAAATTAGATATTTTTTTTTTTCTAATTTAATTAAAATTTTTTTTCTATTAATAAATTAAAAGATTTTAGATAAATTATTATGAAATTAATATTAATTAATATGAAATGTAATTTTTTATAGTTTGACCTATAAATTAAACATAAAAGTAAGAGTTTTAATGATAAAGGGTATATGAGAAAAATATTCAAAATCTCATAATCAATAATTCCAAGGTTAAAAATATGTATTTTTTTCACATGTAAATCAATAATTAAAAAGTAAGATTATTTCCTAGATAGTATTAAATATTGGATATATCAATTATTGTTTAAATGCATGAAGTTCATGTAATTCTAAATATTGCATGCCAATATGTTATAAATAATTTTTCAACAAAAAAAAAACTATTTTGTTACATAAGTAGGATCATTTTTTTAGTTAAACGATAATTGATATATCTTATATTTGAAAGAAAAAAAATTGACAGCTTTGATTTTAAATAAATTATTGTTTATTATCTTTTACATTTTTTATAAATAAATATTTATAGTTATTGCATTTTTATGAAATAACAAATTTAATGTTTTTATATCAGCTCTTATCTATAGGCTTATCAGCACGATCTTTATGCTGTGTTATACAATTTCGCCCATTTTTCTTTTTCAAGTTGTCTGTAAACTCTTTTTTGAACTAAAGAGGCCTTTAATTACCCGAGAAAGATTTTTAATGTTGTTCTGGATCCCTATTTTGTAATAATTTTTTTTTCTGATTGGTCCATGAAATTTCACAACGAGTATTTATGTTTTTTGAATCCATGTGCATGAATATGATACTCGCTTTTACCTGATATTGCCCAGTTGTCTACAAAAGAAAATATCTACGAAATAAAAAAAAAATAACCTTAATCACTTGTTATGGGCAACTGGAGAATTTTATTAAAATAAAGCTGAATTTCAGTTTGATTTTGGAATATTTTTTAGAAACATCTGTAAAATTAAATTAAACGTAGGTACTTAGGATACTTTTGAACTATTTTGCATTATAGTAGAACAAATCTAATACTGTCCGGAAAAAATTTGTCACCCCCCCCCCCCTTCGTAATTGATTAGAGTAAATAGAAATTACAAAATTTTTAAAACCCAACAAATGTTTTAAAAAAGAAAAAGTAAATCATATTTTGGCTTAAATAAATCTTTTTTTCTAAACATTACTTATTGCAAATTTTAAAAATACATGTTAACAAAATATTTACACAAATAAAAGTCAATAGAATCAATACACACAATCTTTCTTTATTTAAACAAATTACAATTTACATATTTTTTTTTTCAATATTTCATTTATAATATGCACACAATAACAAATATAAACATATTTTTTCATATGTAATAATTTAAAATTATTAAATCAGAAAAAAAAAATAAATAAAAAAACCAGTTAGTAGTTTATAATATATTTAAAACTTTATGCTAATCTATAAATCAAATTGTATGTATACTATGTAATAGTTACAATAACTTGCATATCTTATTTTTTTTTTTTTAAATATATAATGACTTATTATTATCTTTTAAAAACGTGCAATTATTGCTCTATATATGTACATATGGTTATAAGTGTCTCTCTAATATATATTTTATCTATTTTAAATAAGTAGTGAATTGACAGTATGTTAATAAAATAAAAAAAAAATTTTCAACTTTTTTATCATCAATATAAGTACAAGAAGCAGATTAAATATAGATTTATAAATGTACAATTATTTATTTATACAAAGTATAAACTGTATAGTATATTTAAATATATATAATTCGATTACTATATATAGCTCATTATATATGCAGTATTATTGGAATCAAAAAGTAAAAACTACTCTTTAAATCCATAAATTTATTTTTTTTCTTCTCGAAATGGAGCTTTATAAAAAAGTATTACATTGCTTCGAGTCATTTTTATAGTTTACTGCACTAATATGTAAAAATTAAAATAGCAGTTGGTTAACCAACAAGTTGGTTAATTTTTTCAAACAATTGTTTGAAACTTGATATTGCATTAGATTTCAGTGTATAAACTATGGAAAATAACGAGGCTAATAAGGGGGACTCTATAATTTTATCACCCTATGTGGTATCTGGGACTTGTTGAAGGCTATGCAGGTTGTACGAATGAAAGGTTCTTTTATTCTGGTAGTATGGATTTTAAAGAAACAGATCCAATCGATGCAATTATTCATCTTATCTGAGTAATTATAAACGTCCAGACGGAGAATGATTATTCAAGGAAAATTACGTTCTTGGTAAACCTCGATGTGCTAAACTCTTTTAATTCAGTCAAATGGACACAATTCTTCAAAAAGAAATTCCGATTACCAGGTTATTTCAATCTTAGATCCAATTTTTAAAAACATCATTTTTTTTTTTTTAAACTTTGTCAGATTTTTGAGCCGTTAGACCGTTAGATAACCAAAAAACTGCATACGACTATAACAGTTGTGTAGATGATTTACAATTGGTTGTTAGAGAATAAATTCAATTTGGCAGCAGCAAAGAAGAAGATAATCATGATTGATTTTTTTAATCTTTTTTTTTTAATTTGGCACAATTTTTAATATTTTTTTATACCTTTATGTCGTGATACCGTTATAAAAATAGTTCAATGTGACTTCTCTAAATTCATTTTAAAATAAAAATTTTTCTTTCCAGCGGGAGGAAACCCTTGAAACTTGAAAACAACGTGTTTACTAGCCACTGGCAAAGAATAGTACATTTCTAACCAAGGGACCAAAAAAAAAAAAAAGAATTGCACGAATTGCACGTTAATTTTGCGAGCTGAAGCATTCTTTTTACGCTTCCATAGTCTAAATATAATTTTTCTTTCTCAGCGGGGAGAAATAGTACATTTTTAACCAAGGGAGCAAAAAAAAAGAATGGCCCAGATCGCACGTCAATTAGCATCCGAGGCGAAGCCGAGGATGGTAAACTGCGATCTGGGGTATTTTTTTTTTGTTCCCATGGACAAAACGAAATTTTTCTTTCTCAGTGGGGTGAAAACGCGTTTTTTTCGTTTTCGTTGCGGGGCGAAAAAAGTGTTTTCGGCCCGCTAGGAAGAAATAGCTATTTGTTAAACAAGGGAAGAAAAATAGATTTATACTTTCCATGCAGTTGTATGCACTCGTTTAAAAAATCTACTTTTTATCCCGTGATCTAACGCACAGTTTTTCATTAAAAGCGTAAGAAAGAACGCTTGCCGTGCAGAAAAACGATTCTTTCTAACGCTTGTAATGAAAACACATTTTTTTTTATCGCGCCGTGGGGCATGCAAAAGTCGAACCCCAATTTTGGCATATAAAAAGAAAAAAAACCGTTTCCCTAGAGAAGAAAATAGGCTTTTTTTATCCAGATATGTAAAATGATATTTTATCCCTGAGCATAAAAAAAGAATGCCCAAGATCGCAGTTTACCAATTTACGTAGGATCTGGGACATTCTTTGTTTTTACACCCTTGGTTAAAAATTTACAATTTTTACTGTTACAATTAACATGGAATGACCCATATATAAATGCACATTATTTTATAAGCATATTAATTTTATTTGTAATGTAAAAATGTACAACACTGTATATTTTTTCACTGGGGTGCGACCGTTTTAACATATAGAGGTCACTTGAGAGCAAAGTAACGACCTTGCTCCTAAGATTGATAATAATAATAATAATAATGTGCGTTTAAAATTGCATAGAATACTTATACTAGGTATATACTTTTGTGCAGGTATTTTATGCATATGAGAACTATTATATCGAGCAAGAGGCTAAATAAATTCATATATTTTATAAATGTATATTCATTTTGCACGTGTGCACTTGCATGTGTGTATGTTTATGCATGAATTAACTAGAATACCATGTATTTTTAACGGGATCAAAACTCGTCAGTTGTGAATTTTATGTGCATAAAAATACAGAAAAGCGAAATTGATAAAACGAATGAATAAATTCTTTTATAGAAATCGAGAGTATTTTATTAAGGTTACATAAATATTATTATAATGTGAATACAAACTTAAAGATATATTTATTTATTTTAAAATTTTTTATCGAATATTTAATTTAAATAGTTGATATTCAGATTAATGAAAATCATTTCTAACAAAAAAAAAAATGAGATTTAGCATACCGGCTACTTTTGACATCTATATTCTTAGCTCAATTACTGTGCGGTAACAATTTTTAACCTAGGTGTCAAAATTTTTTAACCCATCCTCCCTCAGTTGGGATCAGGTTTTATTACAAACCAATTAAGGATTTTTTTGGAAAGGGGGAGGGGGGGGCGTGCATTCACGGTAACCTACATTTTCATTAAATAACGAAATTTTTAACATAAGACTCAGTGGGTATGTTTACATCAATTTCAGTGACCACTTGCAGTTAGTAACTCAAAAGTTTACCTTAAGTTGCATTTCTACTATAAATGGCTTCTAAATCCTTTTGAATCACGTCATATGAACCTAGTTTTAATGTCCAATATTCTTGCATTATTAATTTTGCACAATTTGTAACAAGATTTATGAATCCTAATGGGTCAAAAATTTGTGAAATAGCTGATAAGATGGTATGTCTTACGCGGTTTTTTCTTGAGAAAGTTAAATGAATTTCAGGTCATCATGAACTGGGTACTACAATAAACCTAACGTTTTTTCCCTTGTAATCACTAATTAGCATTGATGTAATGTTCTCATTTAAATCTTCTAAAATTGATGGACAATTAGAAGGCCATTGCTTTAATGGCAAATGGCATTTCTCTAAGTGTTTGTATAACGTCTGCTTGATTTGTTATAACTCATCAATTGAGTTTGCACCTGTGAGCAAGTTGTCAACAAATCTGCTTGGATTGCCCTAGCAACTGATGGGTATTCATCTTGTATCAAATCCCCTGCCCTTTGCAAGCATTTAATAGCTAAGTAAAATGTGGATTTTTAACCATATGTTACAATATTGAGTTTATACGATTGGATATTATTTGAACCTGGTGGTCTCCATAAAACTCATTGAAGATATGAATTTTCCTCGTTTACTAAGATTTAATAAAATGATAAACACGTCTTCCTGCAAAGTTGGACCTGTAATTTGTAAGTCATTTATTGAAATTCTCGTACTCGTTGTTGCTAGCCCATCAAAAACAACTCCTATTTTCGTGATTAAACTGTTCGGATTTAGTATTATGTGATAAGGAACATAGTAAATCATTAACTTGATATTTTTAAGTAATGATTCTGTTATCAATGACATGTGATTCTGATTGAAGCAATCCTCAGAAAACACGTCACGTGCCTTTTTTAGCGCTGCATCCTTCTTTATTCTTCTTTCTAAGGCAATTACTCTTTTTAATGCTGTGCTTCTCGATACGCCTAAAATTTGTGGTTGTTCATTTAGGGGTAGGGACACCTTGAATTTACCTTTCACTTGCGTTACCATTTTTTTTAAATGTTTTTTACATGCTACCTCTTCCGGTGAGCGTCGTTTTATGTTTTGGTTGTATATTTCCAACTTATGTTACAGCTTATTTTTTGCTTGCTTGTTTCGTTAACAGATCCGGCAACTATCCAGCAAAACTGCGTTTCTCGTAAACATAGCCTTGTGGCCTTAATCTTAATAGGCCTCCCTCTTTTCTTAAGTCCCAAAAAAGACCATTGCCAATTAACATAACTATAGAACCTGGTTCATTGAACCCATTGAATGTAATATTTTGAATATATTAAAAAATTAAATAGTATAATTTATTTATATGACTCAAACTTGATAATTTAATAATTAATTGTACATTAATACTTAAATCAATTGTTTTATTATCCTCCTACAGTAATGAAACATACAAAAAAAATATTTTAATAGCTCATTGAATAAAACATAAAATTAATTTTCTATTTTTTTTTACCCTTATGATAACATAAATGCAGCAGCACAAAGAATTTATATTATATACATAAAAATAATTATTTCAACCTACGTAAATAGTTATTAAAGAAATAATAATTTTTAATAGAATGAATATAATATACACAGGTGATCAAATTCTTTGATCTAATCATATGTCCTGTTCTACTAGTCAATTAACAATGATGTTTTAGCATACTTGTTTCTTATAAATACAGTATTTGTTGCTGGAGAATGGTTTTATTATTGGTAGAAGGTCACTTCACACGTGTAAAAATTCAATAAAAATTATAATATAAAAATAATTTTTGTAAAAATTTTTTTAAACAATATTAATTAAATTAAATTAAAATATACATCATTCTTAGTTAATTAAATATTTAAAAGAAATCTGGTAGTAATTACCTAACCACTTAAACGTAGTAATTTTTTTTGAATTTTATAAAATTGATTTATATTTAAAAAATATGTTTATTACTTAAATTACTTGTGTGTTAATTTGATTAATTTTGTACATTGGATATAATCTTGATATATAATTATAAATAGGGGTGTGCGGTTGTCCGGTCTCCGGTTTTTTGCTTCGTGTCAGGTGAGGTTTCGAGTAAACCCGAAATGTTTCAGAGGTCTCCTGGTACGGTTTTGAATCGGAAATATCCCTAGCTTCCCGATTATATGAATATTTTTTTTTTTTAATTTTCGTAATTTATTTTAGGTAATTAGTACATTTTTAACCAAGGGAGCAAAAAAAAAGAATGTCCCAGATCGCACGTTAGTTAGCATCCGAGGCGAAGCCGAGGATGGTAAACTGCGATCTGGGGTATTCTTTTTTTGCTCCATTGACAAAACAAAATTTTTTTTTCTCAGTGGGGAGAAAAACTTATTATTCATGTTTTCTTACTAATTCTCTACATTGTGAGTAAACGAAAAATTAAAAAAAAAAATATTCATAGAACCGTGAAGTCACATTTAAAAAAATTTGCTTGCAGCAAACGGGATTCTGCTAGTGGGTAGCGGAGTTTTATTGTCATGCTCAAATGATTGTATATGACTCAAAACGTAAAGAAAGAAAATTGAAAACAGTGCTTTTTAAAACAAGCTGCTAAAGATACTGTTTTTAATAATTGCAAGATGGAAAAGTATATAACCATAGATAACGTGAGCAGCCATAGGCCACTGGGGTTATCATTGTTTATACTTCTCCATCCCGTATCAAATCACAGTTTCTTTAAAATCGTGTTTTAAAAAGTATTTTTTATAATTATGAAGTCTAAGGTGAAACTTCACGCACACTTTTTATACATAAAGAAAAGATCGAATTTACATTTAGATTGAAATTTGTAAAACTATACCTTAAACGTCATTATTATAAAAAAAAAAAAAAAATTTCAGTTTTTTAAATAAGAAAAAAAATTCTACTAGCCACAAGGGGACTTTTACAGGTAAATTTCCGATTTAAAAACATACCTGCAGACCTCTGAAAAATTTTAGGTTAAACCGTATCCTGACCCCTACCCGAAAAAAACCGAATTTTCAGATCAGGTACCCCAAAAATTTGGGTAACCGCACGCCCCTAATTATAAACTTTGTATAGTAAAGAACTTATTTTATAAATTTTATTAGATTTATAAAATATTTTATATTTCATTATACCATATAAAATTTAAAATATGTTTATAATAAATTAAGTCTATATTTTTTATTAATTATACATGGGGATTTTCATCGAAACTTATTTAATTTTTATATCTTTTATTTTTGTTTCTAAGTTTGTTGAAATTTTTGTTAAACTTGACTGCCTTTAAAAATTACGAAGGTTCAAAGTTTATTTGATTTTTGGCATTTTTTTATTTTTATAAAATTATTCTCGCCTATATTCCCATTCTCTCAATCAGTCGGTTATCTGTGGTGAACGACTAGTTTATCTAAATAATCATGGCTCTTTTGTGTAACAGTAAGTTAATAAATTCTGAATTAGATTAATTGATTTTACGAGTTAAAAAATTATATAATTATTTTTTAATAAAAGATATTGATTTACCCTCTCTAAACTCGTAAGTTGCTTCATGTCAAAAAAATTTTAATAGAAATTTTATCTCCTTTAGATCCATTACAATTATTTAAAACGATAAAAAAAAGAAAATTAGCACTACACTGGTAATTTTGAAGTATTATATCAGGAAGTGTGGAATTAGAACCTATTATGCGCTAATTCCTATTTTCTACGCAGATACAAGTTTCTACAGTTAAATTTTTCTAAGTCTTATAACGTAATCGACCCATATAGCGATCAACTTGGGACCATAAAACTATAGTAGATAAATTTATTATGTTTTTAGCATAATGTAGCGATTTTTAAAAATAAATTTTAATTTATGCATCTTTAGGCAAGAAACTAAAAAAAAAATATTTTAAGAAATAATAATTACGATGCTCATACGATGAATTTCATTGGGGGTATTTATTTAAACAATAACTAATAATTAATTAATAAAATAAACGTGATATACAGTAGCAAACATTCAAAAGTAAATAAATTTGAGAATATCTATACATTTTAACCTGAATTATACCAGAAAATAATTTATCTTACGAATGGGCATATAAAATATAAGTAAAATCTATATAAAAGGAATTAATGAACCTTTTGTTTATAGATGAATAAAAATAAAAATTATCAAAATTAATAAACTACCACCGGGAAGTTTTATGAATTACTCAAAGTTAGGGTATTTAATATATAAACGTCATAAGAAAAAAGATAATAAAAAACATATTTTGAATTATATTTAAGTCTGTTAAAATATTTAAATAATGTAAAATATATATGAAGGATACGAAAATTAATTTCTGTTTTTTGTGATACATAACCTCTGATTCATAATTACTACTTACATGTTCTGCCGAAGCCAAATAACAATAATAAATATTAAATATTCTTTATTTATCAAATTAAATCTATTATGATTGTTTTTATTTTAAAATTACATATTTTATGTAAATAAAACAATTAAAAACTTTAAAAGACATTTGTAACGACGAAAAATCGCTAAATAGCAACATGACTTACGACAATAATCTTATATTTTTAAAAGTTAAAACTTTTTTTTATTTTCTTATGAATAACCATTTCGTTTTAACTTTTTTTCGAATTAGTTGTTAAAAGTCCAAATTTTAAGATCCAAATTAAAAGACAATAAATTTAACTATAGTAAAATTATAATTAATATAAGTATAAAATATTGATCGCTAATAAGGGGCTGATCACTAAATGGGTTGATTACGTTATGATTAATTTTTTTAAAGCTGAATAATTTTCTGTCCAGTTTTTTCCAACTTTATTTCCTTTTGAGGCAGCTTTTATACTACACGTCTTTTAGTAAATTTGATGCAGTACCAACTCCCGTTCAGATCAATATTCGTATCACTCCACTTTTTGGGCCATTTGGGACCACATTTTTTGGGACCCCGTCTATAAACATTTTTCATAAAATTTATTTTTCCCTGATAGACCACTAACAAAATTTTTTTTAAATAAAGTTAAAACATATTAAAAATGTGGAATTATCCATATACACTCCTTAAGTTCTTAGTAAATATTTTTCTTGGAATTCCAGATCTGGTTTAAGTAAAACGTTTCTTTGATTATATTTTGCTGAAAGATGATACTTTCATTCAAAAGGCTTGAAAATTTTGTAAAAATAATTGGTTAATCAAAAACTATGTTTATTTATTTTATTATTTATATTTTATCAGATTACCTTCAAAAAAATAAAATAATGTAAAGTCATAAAATTTTTCGAGTTAAAAAAAATGATATTGTAGAAAAAAAGTATTCGGATATCACCAGAGATATCGTAATGAGATAACAGGAACCGAGTGTTAAATTTCTAATTGGCTGACCTTGCTATAAGACAGATATATGTATAAAACAACAAAATGAAATCACATATTTTGCAGGTAAAGAAAAATGTTCCTGACAGAGATAGAAATCCTTTGGTTTCTGGTATTTCTTTTGTTGATTAAAAATTGAAGCCTAAGAAATTTTAAAAAAAAATAAAAATTTATATAAACCATAATTAATTTTTAATTTTCTTCTCTTCGATAATTGCTGAAATTTACTTTTAACTAATGTAAAAGTATAAAAATATAAAAAATTACTTTTTACCAAAAAAAAAGGCTTAAAAATTATAAATAAGCTAAAATAGCTGAATCAGTAAAATAATTAAAAGCAAAGAACTACATATTTATAACTAAAACTTAATTCTAATTTTATTTTAGTCCATAAACCAAATCTAAAATATTTTATCAATAAATAAAAAAAAAAAAAAAATTTATATATTCATTTAATTTTATTAAATAATTAAAAAATATTTTATTATTGCATAAGAAATATAAGTAACATTTAATTTAAAAAATAATAATTTTTATTTTTAAGTCACATAATTGTATATTACACATGTTTTAAAGCAAAATACACAAACACACATACGTATATGTAAATATTTAAAGAATAAAATGTTGTAATACATGAAATTAATTTTTTTTTTATTTTGGTGCAACAAGAAAATAACTAGAACGTCAACATTCCTTTCAAGGTTTATAATACTTGTTATCTTTTATCTATTATAACTATTCTTACATGCTAGTATTATAAAAAACTCTGATGAAATCCCTTCCTCTCTATATTACATTCCATTAAAAAATTGTTTTTAAAATATTATCCTTTTATAATAAACATGTGTATGTGGATATTGATAATAAAAAGTGACAAAATTGTTTCATCCTTAATTCAGATTTATTTTAATGAAAGTTTAATACGCGATTACGTGATTCAGTTATACAATTTATACTAGTTCGTTGTTATCAAAATATACAAGCAGCTCACAGTATGAATTTATTTATTTTTTGCTTTCTCATTATGTAAAGTGATTGATAACACCATACGGTCACACCCAATTTTCTATATACCTACTGTTAAACGTCATAATATATTTAAGATTTATTATTTCGGTCATATATTGCTAGTTTTTTTCAATTTAAGATTTTATTTTTTTTTTTTTTAAGACTTATAATAGTATTTATGAATGTAATTTATGCAAAAAATTTTATTCATATAATTTTTATTATTCTTGTTAATGCTTAATAAATAAAGTAATATTTAGAATGATTTTCTTAATTTTATATTTTACGATTTAGGCCTGAAGTGTGGAAAGGTGAAACAGCTGACTTATATTATAGTCCCCACTGGTTCTCGCAGTCAATTTCCAAATTAGCATGGTTCCAATATTCTCCTTTTTTAGGAAGTCTAATCATGGTATCCTTGCATAGTATGATCTCCAGATTCTCCATCCAGAGTTTGGAATTTGGATAGCGGTATCCTTCTGACTTTTTATTTTTAAATTTCTTGAATTATAGAACCAAATGACGGAGGAAGTTCCTCAGATTTCTCCTTTAGTGATCCAGCCTCCCTAGTCAGGGGCACCAATAAAAAGTATCTGAGTTCAGGAATCTAAAGTGTACGAAAATAAAAAAATTATTGAAAAAAAAATTTTATTTTTTACGATTCTTTTTTATTCTTGATAGAATGCTATAACAGTTGAAAATTATATTATACCATTCCTAAAATTAATTTCTAAACTTTCATGGCTACTTAAATGAGAATTGATATTAATGTGCCTCTAGAGTAAATAACTCTGTGTGTGTAGGGGTAAAACTAACCAAAAATGGAAATAAATCTGAAAATAAAGGGAGGGGGGGTTATAAGTGTCCGATTTAAGGGGAGGGGGGTCAAATGTGTCAGATTTAAGGGAGTGACTCGATTTTGGGATTTAAAATAATTCAAGTTTAAATATTTCGCGTTTAGGGTCTCGCAATAACTCGTGTTAAGGTACTTAGAATAATTTTGATTTAGGGACTTCGGGTTAAGGAAATTAGAATATTTTCGATTTAGAGACTTAAAGAATAATTCAAGTCTAGGGACTTAGAATAATACGTGTTCAAGGAATTTTAATAATACGGGTTAAGGGACTTAATAAAACTATTTATGTTTTATTTATTATGCACAAAATCAAAAATAATTTATACTATGTGCACTCTTTAATAGTAAAGCAAACGACGGTGTCATAGCTTAAGGGCGGGAGGGCGGAAGCTTACAATAATTATCTCTTACCCTCAAAAGTGAAAGTGGAAGCCTGTGCGCTGTAAAGTGGCGATAACTCGGCGCTACATTTACAAAGTGAGAGGAGTGGTAAATAACAATTTACAGAGGGGCGCGCAGACATATTTTTTTTTTCAAAGTGGAGCGAGCAATTTCTTACAATTTACAAAATTGAGACCATGCGTATTACCACTTTAAAAGCGCAAATCATCCTTAAAGTAAGCTTTGGGAAATTGGAGTTTTTTGATGTTTAAACTTTATTAATTTTGTTTTTTTAGCCGCACGTGCGAAAAAATTTTTTGGTGATTGGAGTCGGAAAAAAAGTGCTAAAAAATTTCAAACTTTATATGACATTAATGTTTTATTAATTGTGACTAAGAAAAACGTTTTTATGAATGAAAATTTTCATTTTTTAGTATCAAAAAGCAGAAAAAGAGCTTTTTACATATTCGGGAGTTTTTGAGGTTATATTTTCTGCTTTTTGATACTTCATTTTAGAAAATTAGAAAATATGCTGGGGTGAAAAAAAGAAAATTATCATTCATATAAAAACGTTTTACTCGACCTTGAAAATCCCCAGGTAATGTACAAAATTCTTTTTTTCTGTTTTTTGATCCGCCACACAGTGTGGCAAAATGGACAAAAATCGCTCTTGGACTGAGTTTTTGAGCTATCGACTTGAAACTTGTTTTGAATGGCTTTAAAATAAGCCGGATTTCGTGCATAACTGCGGATTTTCAAAATTTTTTATTTTTAATTAGCCTATTTACACTACCTCAACCTATTCATTTATCGAAATTTTCACTTCCTATATTTTTTGCACTCTAAAACAAATGGGAAATTTTTTTGTGTTCATCCTGCATTATATACATAAAAATTAAAAAAAATTTTTAAGTCAAAAAATATTAAATCATAATTTTTGCATATTTTTGGATCTCGCATAAAATGCATTTTTAGTGAATAGATTAATTAAAAATAAAAAAATATGAAAAATCCGCAGTATGACACGAAAGCAGGCTTGTTTTAACTCTTTCCTGAGGAATTGCCCCCACCACAAGTCACGTGATACGCGCTGTACGCAGTTTATTTTACTTTATTTATTTAATATATTAATTTATTTAAAATAAAATACTTGATAAATAACTTGTAAATAACTAATATTTTTATATTTAATTAATAAAAATAATTTTAAACGTTATTACATATCTGTAGTACTACTCCATACACACATACTAATGTAAGTCACACAGAGAACGATTTAGGGAGATTCCTCAGGAAAGAGTTAAAGTCGTTCAAAACAGGTTTCAAGTTGATAGCTCAAAAACTCAACCCATGAGCGATTTTGCTCGAGAAATTGCAAAATATGCTGGGGTTAAAAAATGAAAATTTTCATTCATAAAAACGTTTTTCTCAGTCACAATTAATAAAACATTAATGTCATATAAAGTTTGAAATTTTTTAGCACTTTTTTTCCGACTCACCAAAAAATTTTTTCGCACGTGCGGCTAAAAAAACAAAATTAATAAAGTGTAAACATCAAAAAACTCCAATTTCCCAAAGCTTACTTTAAGGATGATTTGCGCTTTTAAAGTGGTAATACGCATGGTCTCAATTTTGTAAATTGTAAGAAATTGCTCGCTCCACTTTGAAAAAAAAAATATGTCTGCGCGCCCCTCTGTAAATTGTTATTTACCACTCCTCTCACTTTGTAAATGTAGCGCCGAGTTATCGCCACTTTACAGCGCACAGGCTTCCACTTTCACTTTTGAGGGTACCTATTGTATCTTCGCAAAATAAATTAATAAAATTACTAAATGCTAAATGTGAAAAAAATCATTGATATCAAATGCTCTTTTATTATAAATTCATTACTGTACTATTATAATGATCTGAAATAAGTTTTTATATTCACAGCGCAGGTAAAACTAGAAATAAAATATAGTAATATTAATTTTATCCTCGTCGAACATGATTGAAAAATTTTTTGCCCTCTCGGGACTAAAATTCGTGCGTAAAACTTTCGATGTATGCCTAGGTAGTCAAAAAATATCTTAAGCACCATGTGTGAAAAACTTTAGACACTATAGTGTGAGCATTAATGCATCTTTTTGCATGTATTAGATTTTAAATTAGATTTTAAATTCAGGAAATACCTATTTATTCTATTAAACTTTTACAAGAACAAACGTTTAAAATTTTAATTAAATATACAGTTTATTTATCCCTTAATATATACATACACGCATACTTTCATGAATTGCATTCGTTTCGCTCATGTTGCACTCAATTGTATGCATATTTTTCTTTAACAAATGCGCCTGATAATATACTTACGTGTATACAAATTCACTTAGATTTATGAACCTGCATAAGATCGATACCCAAAACTATCATTCACTATAATTCACACCAGCTATACAATTAAATATTTAATCTCTGCTCTCACACACACAGAGCTATTTATTCTAAGGGCAACATAAATATCAGTTCTCATTTTTACAACCCCATAAAATTTGATAAATCATGAGCTGATAAAACCCCAAAAAATTAAATAAACGAAAAAACAGTAAGCGTAAATTAAATATTTTACTTTCCTTTTAATTAAAAGATAATATTTGCAATATTACGTATTGCACATAGACTAAATAGAACATGTAATGAATACGTAAAACATATACTTTATACTTAATTACGTCTAATAAGGTAAATAGTTTTAAAAAATTATTTATTAATCTATTCAATTTGACTTAAAAAAATTTTATTTACAGTTCATCTAAATACAAAGATAGTACTTAAATTCCGGTTTTTAGATATAAAAAGTTATTAAATAATATGTTAATTATGTCCATTACGTAAAATAAAGTCAACATAAATATTATGTCACGTGTTAATTTAACGTAATTTAATTTCATGTATTTGCATTTTTTTAGGGTTAATAAAAAGAGAGAATTTTTATATATAAATAATAAAATTTATTTATTTTTTTTTATTTTATTTGTTATAATATAAATATGTATAAAAATATATATATGTATTTGTTTTTATTAATTTGTACAATAATTTCATTTTTATGTAACAAAACGTACAATCAAAAATTTAATTTTTTTTTTTTTTTTTTTGATATTTCAATTTTTTATCTTTTTTTTTTTCTTAAACTAACTACAACAAATTAAGACACATAGAAACACACGTTATTCTCAGCACAGTAAAAAATAATTAAAAAAAAATATACAGTTCTTTTTTGATATATCACCACGCTTTTCTACAATTGAAAGAAAAAAAAAAAGTAAAAAAAAAATAAAATTAAAAAAAAAAATTTATGTTAAACAGTTGATTATCCGTTTCGTAGTTTGAGGTCATCCTTAAATATTAGATTAAATAAATTTAATAATGATGTTCATCATGATGTACTGGTCCATGATGCGCAGTTTTAGCTAATTCTTCAGCGTAAGCATGGAAATGCGCAGCTTTAGCATGTGCGACTTCGGGTGTATCAACGACACGTCCATCATGTGCTAATGGAGCTGGTGGTCCATGATAAGCATGATGGTAATCAGGTTCAACGTGATGATGTTCAGCGTGATGTGCAACTGGTGCTGCAACGTGATGATGGTAATCTGGTTCTGGTCCATGATGTAATGGTGCTTTTGCTAATTCAGCGTGATATGCATGATAATGAGCTGCTTTAGCGTGTGCTACTTCAGGTGTATCAACGACACGTCCATCATGAGCTAATGGAGCATATGGACCATGGTATGGTTGTGCGTAATGTACATCTGGACCATGACTGTAACCTCCGAATGCTACTGCTGCGAGTGAAGATAAAACGATCTGAAAAAGTTTAATAATCATACTGTGAGAAAATACTTTTTATTTATTAATGACGTGGTTTTATTTTACATTGTAAATTAAATGTTTATAACACGATAAATAGATTTTATATAGAAAAAATTCTATTTCGTAATTTTTTTAATAGACTTGAGTTTACATGCATATTAGAATCATCACCATTTTTTTTCTTTTTTGTAATTTAATAATCACGAAACATTTATTATTGTAATATATAAATTATAAGTGCATGACGATCTATTGTTAAAATCTCTCAGACATTTTTTATATTATTAAATTACATAAATATCATAAGTTATAAATTTATTATTAGGTTATTTCAAAACTTAAGTTTTTTTTTTAAATTAATAGTTTTTATTCTATCGCCAAAAAAATTAACGGGTGTGAATCAAAATACTTGAACATTTAGCTTGAGAAAATATTTTTTAATTGTTTTTAAATTGGTAATTTTTTGTTTTAGGTATTTGGAGTAGTTTTTATAACCAAAGTGTCAGTATTAATATTAAATTTTATAAAAATATTTTTTTTCTTTACAAATATTCTTTGATTGTACTGTTTACTTGAAAATTCTTAAAAAAATTTAGTACCCTGCCAATAAGTGCATTATTTATAATTAATGAATTAAATTTTTTTTTAAATTTTTTACATTTAAAATTTAATCAGATTTGGATATAAATATCATTTTTTTATTTAAAATTTCTAGAAATCGATACTTTTCGAATTTTTAGTTATAGTCATTGCTCCAGTTATGTGTCTCTCAAAAATTAAAAAAAAAAATTGAAAATTTGGTACTAAATTAATCAAAACCTTTTTATAAAGTTTCTGATTTAAAAAGTATTTAAATATAAAATTATCTAGTATTGATTGACCGAATTGTTTTTATTTATTTAATTGTTTTGACATAACCTATATATAGGTTAGGTCAAAAATCAAAAAAATTGATATTGTTAAAATCATAATTGTTAAAAATTAAATTTTTTTTCACTTTATAGATTCTTAAGATGAGGTTCTTTATAAAAAAGTTAAATAAATTTCAAATTTCTGTTTTTGTTCAATAAATTTTCAAAAATTTTTAAACAAATTACAACTTGATCACTGGTTATAAAAATTAAAATAATCTAAAATTTGTTGATTACCAAAAATTATAAATAAAAAAATATTATTTATTATTCACCTGATTCAACCTTAATATTAAAAACTTTGAAATTTTATTCAAAAAAAAAATTAAAAAATAAATTTTACAATAAATACCTTAAAAAAAATAAAATAAACAAAATTTACTCACTTAATAAAAATAAAAAAAAAAAATAGCACTTATAACCACAAAAAAAAAATAAAAAAAAAATTTAATTTGTAAACAAAATTTTACTCACAAGGAGCCTCATGTTTACTGCTTATTAGACTTGTCGAACAGTTCTACGTGTTTAGCTAAGCTCAAGACCACCTTATATAGCAAGCGAAAACAATAATATTCCCAATGCAATATACGCACACACTCACACACCCATACAAAGAGGCCCAATCTTTTCTTTAAGGCGTGCCTTTTTAAAAACCGGCAGTTTTAAAATATATTAATAAGCACATATTATAAATGTATGTGTAGGAGATAGGACGGTCAATATAATATCAAAAAAAAAAAATAGAAAAAAAACTCCCACCCCAATTATGTATTGCTTTCGCGATTATTTTCACGCAATAACGCGTTTAATGTATGTATAAAAGCAATTATAATATGAAAGAGACCTTGTTAAACAAGTTAAAAATATTTATTAATAACATAACAGGTTGATTTTTGATTATAGACAAAAAAAATATTTCTTAAATATGTAACATGTATAATAAAGGAAGTGTAATAAATATTGATGTAACTTTTGGGATGTTCTATTTTTTTTTTAAATCTATGCTCGAGTGATTATAGATTTTATATATAATTATTACTACAAATATGCTTTCTCTGTGTATATCATAGAAAAATATTATTTTTTTCATATAATCTTGATGTACAAGGATTAAGCAATTTAATCTGATTAATATCAAACAAATTATTATTATTATTATGTTGCATTACATCAATTACATACGAACTTGATAATTGTTACTTTAGATTTATTTTTTTTTTTTTTTTTTTTTTTTATTAAATGAATTACAATTATTTTAATAATCTTTTTTGTTTTTTGAAGAAAAATAAAAGGTAGATATTTGGTAATAGTATGTTTATATTGTAACATGTGTAAATAGAGCATGATTTGCAATATTTTATACTTTTTTTTTTTTTTTAAGTAATCTAAAAAAATTATTGTTATTAAATAATTTTTAGTTATTTCATATGTGTATTGATAAATATTAGTGATAAAAAAAAAGTAACATACAATTATATTTGCAAAATGTACTATATGATTTAATTAAAATGTTTTTTTTTTTTTTTTTTTTTAAGTATTATTGGTATTTAGAAAAAAAAAAATAACGAAAAAATTTAATGATTATCAATGATAATTAATTTGCAATTAACTTTCTATTTGTTATAATACTCTTCAATAATCAGGAAATAGACGATTTTTTTTAAATTAGAATTTCAAATTAATTATGTAATGTTTGTTAATACAAACGTACGAAACCTAAAATTTTGAAATCTTTAAACAAATAACTGCAGAAAAAGATTTAGTTTTGTGAATGCATATAGGTATAAAATCAAAAAATTTAACTGCCATAAGTAATAACTATTTTTTTGAATTTCACATACGTTTTTTACATATAAAATAAGATTCTCCTTAAATTTTTAGCTTTCTCTGTAAAAAATTTTCGGAATTAGAACCACATTAAGTTTTTGAAATTTGTTAAAAGTTTCTTAGCCATCTTAGTAACATACTTATAGTACCGAATTCGATTCCTTAGGTAATTTTATCTTATACTTAATATATTGGCACATTGGTCTTTTCGTTCAGTTAATATTCTCAACAGTCTGTATTTTCATTTAGTAACAAGAAAACCGCATTTCAAGAAAATGGAAGAAAATTTGCTTTTTTAACTCTCGTCATTTTTTATGGTTTTTCTACTTTCTTTGAGATTTCTCCAAAAAACTTAAGGCAGTACTATATTCAGCGGGAAATTTTACATATCACTTTTTTTTTGAAAATAATTTTTCAGAGTGGAGTTTTTGAGGAAGAGAGTCGACGACAAAGACATCTATTTCAACCGTGTTACCCTGTCCTCTGAGAATTTCGGCTAGGAGATGGTAATGATCAACTTTACGTTGTCTTGCTTCATTGAATGCGACCATATGGTTCTCAAAGGGAACGATTACGTCGATGATCGAGATCTTACGCCTGACATCGTCACGTATGACAATTTCAGGACGTAGTAGGGCCAAATCGCCGACTTCTCCTGGTACAGTCCGGTTTGTGGTAACTGCCTCGCGGGTCTTTAGTGCTTTGACAAGACGGTCTTGTATGTTATTGTGTCACTCCACAGTGCCCGATCACATGGGACAAGGTTTCTTGCGGGTGACCGCATTTATGACAACGATTGTCACCTTGCCTTTCCCAATGTCTAGCTGCATTTAGTGGTAGACAATTGAGTCTAGCTAGATAGACAGAGTGCCAGTCACAAAAGCGAGTGAAGCTTCCAGTTTGCAAATAGTGATTTGAAAACTTGCCCCTGCTTGTTATTTTAAAGACCTTGCCCTGGTCCTTTTTAGCAAGAAGCGATTTTAAATAATGACCAGTAAGAACTACTCGCATCCTACGTATTATCTGTGACCTGGACTGTCGAAACATAACTACTGTCCTGTCTCGTGTCGTGTTGCACCCTAATGTTTATTCGTAACGATCTACACTCTAGCGCCATTTCAATCCAAGTCGAGTAGTTTGCCTACGGGCAGCATTTCTCGATCTGGAGCAGAATGAATTTGTTTGTGTTCCCATCATGTCATCGTCAAGGCTGCCCGACAGAAATCTTGCGCAATCTACCACAGAAGCCACTATTTTCATCCTAATAGAGGTGGCCTCTCTGAGTGACGACATGGCCAATTCACTCACAGTTGCATCTTTGCAGTCTCAAGTTGCATCACCTTGTTAAAGTAGGCAGTGAGCATATGGCAGCCTGGGTCCTCCTTTTTCAAGTCATTGTATGTCACCCTGTCGGGTCCAGAAGAAATTGGAACAGTCAGGCAATCACAACTTTCCCTAATAGGCTGTAGCTGATCGAAAACGGCAGCCAACTCGCTTGCAGAGTCTCTTATGGCATGAACATTTGTAAAATAATCTTGATTACTGTGCTTGTCAATATCAAATACAGGCATAGGACCATTTGAAACCTTATGAATCGCTTTTTTTCTATTGTTGCAATAGAGGCTCTGCAGTCCAGTCGCCGCAGCGATTCGATCAACCTCCGCATCTCTTGGGACTGCTCTCGGAGGCCGATTGTTATTATTTCTACGACGAACAGTTTAATGTCGATTCTCGTCCTCTACCTTAGAACATCTACCTAGAAAACCAGCAATTTGAGGCGCAATTTCTTCAAGTTGCTGTGAATTCACTACACCATCCAGTATCGTCATTAGCTCAACCTGCTCAACAGTTGGCTGTTGTTGTCGAAGTATGTTGCGATTACCCCGACCAATAGTTACTGTTACTGTTGGAGATGCTGTAGGTATCGGTGGATTGTGAATATTTCTATGTGCAGAAGGATTAAGAAGAGTATTTTCCCGGGTCTGTTCGTTTGTCAAGTCACTTAATGTTATGTAACTACCTTCGTTTACGTTAGTATTGAGGGATGTTGTAGAGACATTTATGTCGAAGCTCGGGTAATATTCAATTGGCTTCCCTTGCATGGCTCGGATATCGATTTCGCATCGCGTATTTTGCGTTGATGTACTTACTGGTACGTCTGTCACGGTCGTGTTTTCAAGCGCTAAGCTGGAATTTGACGGAAACGTTGGCGAAATGGGGGCTTTTTCAATTGATGATGCCGACAGTGGTGAAAAACTTTGATCGAATCTTGCACTGCTGTTGTCAAGAACACGATCATTATCTGAAGCTGGTCAAGAAATCTGCGAAACAAGAGCTCTCCACATTGCTGATATTGACATTCGTGAAGATTTTTGAACATTACTGGTACTGCTGTCAAGAGTGTCTTTGGCCATTGTGTTAGGTGTCTCAATGAGCTGTATTTCATTTAAAGTCGACGGACCTTCATTGGGATTTATTTCAAAATCAATATCAGGATCATTCAGCGTTTCTTGGTGTCCCGTACTTCCTTGTGCAGCTAATCTTAACATCGCTACTGGATGTTCGTTGTAAAGGGACTGCTCTAGCTGTTGACATATTTGTCGCTGAATTTTTTGATGAATCATCCGACGATTCACTGCTACAAAATTTATATGCCTATAGGTATATGAATGTATCTTTTCGTTGTAATTTTTTTTGGAAATAAATAAATAAATAATAATAATTATAATAATATAAAATTTCTGGAGGAATCTGATTTTCGGGTCCAATTTTCATTTTGTCACGTGAATTGAAAGGGAATTCAAAAGTTTGAAAAAATATTAATTTAAAAGGTACATTTATAGATCTGGATCTTTTAGGATTTTTTCGTGGTTAAAATAGGTTATAAACCTAGAAATTCACACACTGACAGAGGAAAATTGATTTATCGCATTTTTTAATTTAAGTTAAAAGATGTAGGGATAAAAAATAAATTCTCACTAAAGTGATCAATTTTTGAACTCCAGAATCAAATTCTGCTTGAAATTTCTTATATTTATCCAAAAAAAAAACTATTATTCAATGCAAAATAAGCATGCAGCAGCAAAAACAAATAATTTATAAGTGAATTCATAAAAATAGGTCAAAGACTCAAAAATGCTTTTAAAAAACTAAGGATTTGACCTAGAAATCTAAAAGTGGCTGCGAGTATTTACTTTTATTTGTACTTTCAAAAAAAATAGTTCAGATTGATTTCTTTGAACTTTCCGACCAACTTGGGTCCAGTTTGAGTGAAATCCATTACAATGCATTATCAGCATTTACAAACATGTTATACAAAATTATGTAATAACATTTTTATTTTAGGGTTACCTTTATCCCTTGCTTATGGCTCAAGATAAATTAGAAGTGTTATAATTAAGTTGAAAAAATGAAATTTAATCATAATTATAAAAATGTTTCTCATACTCTAATAAAATAACGATAAATAATATCTGAGTTAATTAAAAAAATAAAAAAGACAATTCTTGTAATATCATTAATCATAATTATTTTTATTTTATTTTACATAAAATATTTAATATATTTTAACAAGATAAATAAACAAGATTTTATAATAACTTGTATTATATAAAAATCGAAATTCGAGCTTTTCGAGCTTTTCGAGCTATTCGAGCTATTCGAGCTATTCGACTTGGAGCTCTTGAAGGTCTCATCAAAATTAGAGAGAGAAACCTCAATTTCCTGTATATTAGTGCTTCTAAGTTTAGAACTTAACTTAGTCGCGCGCGCTATCGCGCGCCGTAATATATAAAATCTTATCAATAAAATTTAATATATATTTCCTACATTCATACATAATAATAATAATAATAATGTAACGTAATTTGTAAAAATTTTATTCATTTATGTAATAATATATTGAAAATTTAAAATAATTTATTAAGTTTGTTGTCCTATAAAATTTATAAGTGTTATTTTAAACAAACGATGACATGATGATTTTTTTTTTCCTATTACATTGTAAATGTAAAACCATTCATGTAAATTACATTGATTATGTAATAAATAAGTTAAATAAATTGCTCTAGAAATACATAATAACACATTTATTTTTTGTATATTACATATTTTTATTTTCGAAACTCTTTGAAATTTTATACAATTTAAATTTTAATACTTATATGTGAAATTATAAATTTTATATGCGGTAAAAGTGTTCTTGAAAGTATATCTCGGAAATATAATAACATTATATAGAAGAAACGTGTCAAGTTTAACTTTTTTTTTATATAATTACGCATTCATTGTAAATTTTTTACTTACAGTTTACTCTTTATTTTAAAAGTTTATTTGGGTAAATAATTATAAATTAATTATGTTAAGCTTAAGTATTTATTAGTTTAGTTCTTGTGGATTTATGAATAATATTCATTATTTTTAATTTTTCCAATTTCGATTGACGTTATCGTAATCTGTTAAAAATTTAGCGTCGTTGAGTAAAATTAAATCAATAAATAAAAAATATTAAAATCCTCATTTTCAAGAGTACAGTTAAAAAAATAAAGAGGTTTTCGGTCTGATGTGTTTTTAGAAGAAGATTGAACAGCATTTATTTGTTGTTTTTAGTAAGTATCAAACATCACTTAAACATTTTTTTTTAATTTGTGGGAGGAAATCAAATATAAATTTTTTAATTTTTAACTTATATTTAATTCTTTTTGTTTTATTAAAGTGAAGATGAAAGTATATGAAATATTATATTAATGAAATGAGATTCTTAGCTTGTGTAAATAGTAATACAACCGCAATATTAAGTATCTATAATAAATTGCGATAAATTGAATAAAATAGGCTTGATCGAAATATACAAAAATTTACAGAAGATGGTAAAGTGAACTTTATAAGAAATTAATTCAATAATTTTTCTTGTATTTTACAAAACTTTTCATAATTTTTTGCGGTTGTAACGAATATTTTTAAATATATTTATATTGCAAGTGGCGAATTTAGAGAATATCAAAGCATTAAGTAAATGAATTTTGCAATTATTATGTTTTCATAGATATAAAATATATTTTTAAACGTCTTAACTAGACTTATAATTAAGATTTATCAATTGCTTGGCAAAGAATAAAAATTAGATCCAGGAATTTTATGATATTGACTCTATAATAAGATTTTGTCGAAATGAGTAAATGTAGTTGGATTTATATATTGTCTTTGCTAATTTAATATCTAATTTTTTTAAATTGAAGTATTTTTTTCGTTAAATCGTTAATATTCGATTTTTCGTATCTGATACAAACATTTTTATATTAAAAATTTTGCCGTAAAAAAATCATAGAACACCGTATTTTACGTATTTCTTGCGCATGCGCAATTCAAAAAATATTTAGGACCCAAGAATCGGATTCTACGAAAAATTTCCTATTTGACCCGAGAACGAAATAATTTTTCATTAAGAAAAAAAATACGAAAAATTATCTGCTCATTTTTAAACATTACCAAAAAATAATTGGCTGCCAAAAATCGAGAATTAAATCTTAGGAGCTAAAAGTTGCCATGGACGCTTATAAGGAAAAAGTACTATATAACCGATTTGAAGACACGACCATCAGTGTAAAATTCATTTGGTTTAAAGGCTAATGCCGGATCGAGTGCCGGATAAGTATAGTGATTTGGCCCCCGAACCTAAACCTAACCTAAGTAGCAGCATCCAAAAAGTTATCAAAAAACTCACTGATTCCCGTTAGAATTACACTGCTAGAATACTGGCCCCCAAAAACCTAAAATTACCGTTTTTGTGATTTTTTTAGATTTTATTTAATTTCTCCGACCCATAAACAGATTATACTCTGCTCATTGGTTGGAAAACTTAACATTTCATAACTTTTCAGGAAAAAAATTTTTTGGGCCTTTAGGGCCTTAAGACCCCGAAATTGAAATTTGAATATTTCGAAAATCGGTTTTTTGAGCACAAAAAAATATACCATCCTTAAATTTTTTTTATAGTTGTGATGGTGTGATGGAGTGAAAACCCATATTTTCTAATTTTTTAGAAATTTTTAATCTTCTAGAGGGGAAACCAATTTTTAATACCCAAAAATTCACCGCCGTTTACCCGCGCTTTTTAACTGCTTTGAAATTTTTATTTTAAACAGTTTATTATTGTGCAAAAATGTAAAGGCATAATTATTAAACTCAATTTTATCAGTAGCCATCATTCTGCATCTCAAATCGTCTTATTCTATTACCACTATTTAGTATCTGCACCTTATGCTTTTAAAAAGCGAAAATACGCATAAACCCCCTCCAGGCGATTTTCTAAAAAATTAAAAAATGTGGGTTTTCACTCCACCGGAACTATAAAAAAAAAAAAAAATTTAAGATGGTATACTTTTTTATGCTCGAAAAACCGATTTTCGAAAAATTTTAAGTTTTCCAGTCCATCAACAGAGTATAATCTATTTATGGGTCAGAGAAATTAAGGGCGTTCTATCTGACAATGCGTGTTTTTTGCGTAGCATATTTGTAACTGAAATATTTTAATTTTTTAATGAAAGACTCAATGCTTTTCAGTATTTGGTACAAGAATATAAAAAAAAAAAATTGAAAATGTTTATTTTGTTTAAACAAATACGACCTGTTAAATTTTTGAAATTTTCGGGCCATAAAAGCCTGAGTTCCCAGATCTGGGCTACTTGGATCAAAATTCTGCTTGGCTCATATTAAAGATCATTCAATTTTAGGGGGAGGTATCGTGGGAAATTTTTCGCTAAATCTCTTCAGTAATGGGTTACAGTTAATTGTTTATAAATTTTAGAGCAATTTTAACTTTTTATTTATAAACAATTAAGTATAAATTCATAAGCATGCATGATGCATTCTTACAAACGCACAATTATGCACATGTTAAACTTATATACATACATGCTTGAAATCATAAGGCACGTGTAACAAGTAGACATGTATTTTGATTTCTTAGCATGTATGTTTCATAAAAGTATTCAACACGCAATCGACATGTAAAATTTCCTTTATCGATAAAGTGAACTCACTGTAATATTTAAATGCTTGTGTATGATTTTAATTTGTTTAAAAAAGGAACTATACTTGTATATATATTTAATCTCCTTTCTTATCATAATTATTTAAAATATGTCTTTCAATATGTACCATATACTTATTAAATTCGTTAAAGGACTTTTTAGATATAAACTGTTATTTTTCGTTATGCAATATCTAGGTTTAACGTAATATAATTATTTATCTATATCGCACAATATGTGTTATGCACTATATAATACATTTATATGGAGCATTTTATATAAAATTTATCAATTAAAATTTTGAGTTTTATGAATAAAGAAAGTTTTTCTCAACGTGTCTCAAATAAATTAACAAAATTTCTACTATAAATTCATAAATAAATTTGATTTTGTGAACTCAATAGGAGGGCCCAATATGAGGGCATGGGGCCTATTAGGGGAAGCCTTGATATCAATACAAAATCTTATATTATAACCAGCGAACTAAAATTATAGAGTAAGTTTCAAAATGTAAATATATTATTATGCGATTTTTCTCCTAGTGATATTCACAAAAAATGTATATGGTATTCTTCATTGTTTTTTTTCCTGTTTACATTTTATAAAGTAATCTAATTAAATATAAGTTAACAATTTTGCTGTGAAACAAAATAAACTTATAACCGGTTTGTGTAAAGACAACCTAAATGCATGGAACATGTTTTCTACAGCTGAGGGCTATAGGTATTAGAGTGTTTTTTTTTCTTCAAAATATCCGGGATTCTTAACGCACTCGTTAAGAATCTCAAGCAGAACTCGTAAATATAAGTTAAAAAAAATAAGTTTCGTTGGATTTATACTAAAACATCGAGTTTTGAGCCCACGATAGCTCTCAGAAGTTGTTTTTTGGCCTTCTTAAAATTGGGATTTTTTTAATACTTTCAGTTCTTCAACTGGATTCAAATCAAGTTTTAAATTATTTTAAGAATGATATCCCATAGTAATTTTCCCCCCAGAAATCCGATGAAACTATTTATTTTAGCTTTTGACCATATTTTATAGAAAAAAAAATCGATTTTTGTTGGTTTATAGGATCCTAATTTCAAGAGGACCAATTTTAAAAGTTTTGTAATTTTCAGAATAAATTTTTATGAATATTATTTATAAGAGGGTCTTATGTATTTTTTCCCCAGGAATCCGATGGAATCATTCATTTTAGGCACGATAACATTTAGTTTTTCATTTTTGCGTGATTTTTTCTTGGTGATGATTTCAGATATACGATTATGGTTGAATTAAACAGTTGAATGATTTTCTTCATACAAGTGCATCAAATCTTTTTATTGATAATAGTTATTATAAACGTTTTGGATAATTTAACATTAAAAACTAAATTTAAGCAGTTTTTACTTAATTTTTTGATATCTAAACACAGTTTTTTCGTGATAACTGGACAACAACGAGATGATATTGTCTTAAATTATAGGAGGCACAACTAGATATGAATTAAAAAATTTTTTACCAGAGACTGGTTACAATTTGGTGGGTAAAGTTTCTCGAACACGCACTCCTTCAATATTAGTATGTTTTAGGCATCAAAATGTCCTTGGGACCAAATATTTCCACGAATTAAACATTTTTAAGACTTTTTTATTTTTGACCTGACAAACTTATAAACAAAACTGGACAAAACTAGCATGCTGGTCGTTTATGATAAATCTTATAAAAAAACGTTTTAAAATATCTCTGGCACGGAAAATTTTAATAGTGAACCGTTCCAAAAACCTTTTATATACGGAAAAATTTTGAACGAAACCATTTTCAGAAAAGCAGTGGCACAGATTTTCATGAGACTAAACTGTTTCAAAATTTTTTTGAAAAAGTAGAAATTTTAAAACTTTCCGTTTTCAATGATCCGTTTCAGAAAATTCAAAACGGACTTACCCGTTTTTGTAATTATTTGCTTTCGTTTTCATATTTCCTTTAATTTTTTTTACGTTCCTTATTCTTAAGTACTAATTATGAAATTTAAAAAAATCTACATTTTTACTGAATCCAGGGAAATTTCATAATTAGTAACTAAGAATAAGGAACGTAAAAAAAATTAAAGGAAATATGGGATATGAAAACGCAAGTGAATTTTTAATAATTAGAAAAACGGGTAAGTTCGTTCTGGATTTTCTGAAACGGACTATTGAAAACAGAAAGTAAACAGGAAAAAAAAACAATGAAGAATACCATATAAATACTTTGTGAATATCACTAGGAGAAAAATCGCATAATAATATATTTATATTTTAAAACTTACTCTATAATTTTAGTTCGCTGGTTATAATATAGGAGTTTGTATTGATAACGAATTGATATCAAGGCTTCCTCCAGTGGTTTTTGCCCTCATATTTGGTTCAGAAAATCAAATTTATTTATGAATGTATAGTAGAAATTTTGTTAATTTATTTGAGACACGTTGAGAAAAACTTTCTTTATTTATAAAATTCAAAATTTTAATTGATAAATTTGATATAAAATGCTCCATATAAATATATTATATAGTGCATAACACATATTGTGCGATATATATTGCATAACGAAAAATGACGCCCAAGACCCCCAAAAAATTCACAAAAAAATTTTACTAAGATTATTTTTCGTTCTAAGCATCATAGTCAATGATCAAAATTTTACCAAAGTTTTGTAATATAAAAAAATGAGATACAATGCTCCATATATAAATATTTCTATTAAAATCGAAATGACCTAACTATCAATTATCTCAAGATTAAATTTTAAACTATCTAATACAAAAAGTAACGATGAATCTGTCAAAAAATTAAAAAAATTTGTTTACACATATTTTATAAAACTTGTTTGATTTCAATAAGTAATTTATCAAATAGCACATTTTTAGTATTTTAATAATTTTATTTATCTATTTTAATTATCCATATATACATTGAAATTATGCATTATAATCAATTATATTTAAAAAAAATTTTTTAAGATTAATTTATGGATTCAATCAGTATTAATTAACGGGTCACCTATATTATAAGTATAGTAGTTTTAGTAATATTTATAAAATATAATTAAGCAATATAATATATAGTTAGCTGTACATATTTATTATTCTCATAATTTTTTTTGAATAATTAAGAGATTTCATGATTTATATTTTATAAATTATACATTTTGTACATTATTAAAAAAAAAAATAAATAAATAATACGATTACTAATAATATGCGTGTAAAAATAATACGTATATATATTAGTATGGTCATTATTTAAAAATTTTTTTAATTTACTTATTTTTACTTTTTTTTTTATTATGCTTACCACTGCAAGAAGTAAGTATCTTATTTCTTGACTTTTATTTTACCTTTGTAATTATACACTCTGTTAAAAATAATTTTTATAAATTCACTAATAGTCCAGAAGCCGTATATGTTAGATTTATGCACTTTTTTTCTAAGTTTGTTTTTTCAAATTTCTTGCTCCTGACCCCGAATAATTAGCCCTAATACCGATAAACTGTATTTTTCTGTCAATTTTTAAGGTTATTTTGACAAGGTAGGAAATGATGTTATATATTTTATTAAATGAGTTGAATGTTATAACTCAGATCATTATTAGGTCCAAGCTCTATATGTTTTTTCCTCACAAGTGCTAAAATCGCCAACTATACGTACTAATAATATGTACCGACATTAAAATCTGCGAAAATTTAAATTTTTAAATAAGTTTAAAAATTTATCTAATATCACCGCTTTGTATGCTTTAATAAAAAAAGAGATGACAAGCATCCGCATATGAAAAGTGGGGGTGATGAATTTGTAAATTTATTTGATATCATTTACTCGAAAAAAGGTTGACAAAAAATTCAATTGTTTTAAAAGTTTCAGATTTTTTTTCAGTGGCTTTCAGCTGCAGCTTCAAAAGGGAACCCATACACCTGAAAAGGAGATAAGCAAAGAGGCTGACGGAAAGGAGCATCAAAAGCAGGTGCAACCCAAGAAACCACCCGGCAAGGAGGGAAATTGTCAGGTAAAAGAAAAGAAGAAGAAAAAAACCCAGGGCCAAGAAGCCCCAGCAGACAAAGGAATCTGCTGAAAGGGGTAAAGTTCCCTCCAAGCTGGGAAGGCAAAGTTACAGGAAAAAGAAGGAAGCCTTCCAGATTACCCCAGCGGCGGAAAAAACCTACGAGAAAATGCTCCTCGATCTAAAGATGAGTGTCAACCTCGAGGAATCTGGCGCCAAGGTCCACTGCATCAGAAAAACGCAGAATGGTATTGTCTTCATTGAGCTGAAGGCAATCGAGGACCGCCGAAAATTGTAAGATGCGGTGAATGCAGTAACGGGCCCTAAGTCAAATG
This sequence comes from Anagrus nilaparvatae, assembly GCA_022575985.1. Taxonomy (NCBI): domain Eukaryota; kingdom Metazoa; phylum Arthropoda; class Insecta; order Hymenoptera; family Mymaridae; genus Anagrus; species Anagrus nilaparvatae. The sequence goes on from JAKSXM010000287.1 coordinate 6,467,802, forward strand.
TTCGTGACTTGATCTCCATTCTAAAACTCAAAATTTGAGACTTAGATGGGGTCTCGAAAGAACAGGAGATTCAGAATGCTGTCGCCAAGGCGATAGGTATTGACAACGGCGACCTATTTCCGGTCACCATTTTCAAAACGAAAGGCACGACGAGCCGGATGCCCGAGGTGGACCTACTTGAGGCTGACGCTCTACGCCTGGCGAAAAAGTACCAAAGCCGAAGGTACACCGTCATCCAGAGCGGGACGCAAATTTGCTTTTATAAGGCGCAGCGCTATTCGTTGATGCTTATAATCTTGACTGCGATTGGACAACAAATAAACAAACATTGCGTCCCGCTCTGGATGACGGTGTATACTGGTAAAGAGAGAGAGAGGGAGAGCAAGTTGGTGGGGGGACTTGGTTGACTTGGCAGTGGTGATATAGCTGATGGGGGCGGAAAAAAGAAAAAAATCTCGCACAAGAAGAACTCATAATGATTTCCCATGTAATAAACCATATGGTTCACCAAAAGGCATATTATTGAGCCGAAAAGGTTATTTAAATATTTTCCGATTTTCCAAGATGGCGGATCTAAAAGCATTAAAAAAACAAGTTTCTACATTACCTGGGGGGTTTTTGAGTTTGAGAAAAACGCTTTTATGGATGAAAGTATTCATTTTTACACCCCACTGTATTTTCCAATTTTCCAAGATGGCAGAACAAAATATATAATAGAATAAACTTTTTACATTACCTGGGGATTTTTGAGGATGAGAAAAACGTTTTCATAGAGGAAAATTTTTATTTTTTTATCAGAACATATTTTCCGATTTTCCAATATGGCGGACCAAAAAACTTAATAGAACTAAAAAATAGGGTTTTTAGGGTTGAGAAAAACATTTTTATGGATGCAATTATTCATTTTTTTACCCCAAAATATTTTCCTATTTTTCAAGATGGCGGAAAAAACATAAAAAAGGAAAACGTGAAAATTGGAAATTATGCTTTTTGCTCCACCATCTTGAAATTTTTGAAAATAAGTATCAGCCTAATATACTAAATATATAAATTAACAAAAATTCAATATAATCTAAATATAATAATTAAAATTTAAAATAAACGAAAAAGTAAAAAGTAAAATAAAAATTTAACAATAACCACAAGAATAATTAAATAAAAAACAAAAATATTATTTGCAATAATACATATTTTTTACACAAATACCAAAGTTTAATAAAAATTTTGAAATCTTTCTTGATCTATATATATATATTTCTCAATATCCAGTAATATAATAATTTTCTATAATAATAAAGAATGTACATGTATATAAACAAAAAAGTATTATTACGTTAAATAAAAAAAATAAAATGCAGTGGTGGGTGCACGGTTTAAATATAACCTGCCAAATATCTGTTTAAAGTTATTTTTATTTTTAAAAATTCTTATATAATACATGTAATAATTGTAATAATTTATAAAAATACAATAAAACATAAGTTTACTCAATAAATTTTTAATAATGTAATAAAGTAATTTGCCACACGTAAAAAGATTCAAAAAGACCTAATTTATATAAAAAAGTTCAAATAAACCAAGGTCATACCTGTCGATTATTTAAAATTTTTCATGCTTTTACTTTTTTTTTTTAATAATTTGATGGTTAATAAAAAATAGAACTTTGGACAACAATGTATTTTTTATTACTTATTTTATGCGAGATCATGAATTTTCTTTTCTTGTTTAAAAAGAGTTTTTTATGAGCAAATAATACTTACAATATAACATTTAGTAACTTGTTAATAACCTATTATAGATTGTATTGTTATAAGAAAAATATAGTTTATGAGGATATTATTTTTATCTAATGCGTTTTTTTTTTAATTCATGCTTCTCAAAGATAATTGTTATGTATTTTAAGAAAGTAATTTTAAAGTTGAGTTAGATTTTTGGAATTTGTTATAGACAGTTTTTGGTAAAAAAATATTACCCATAATTTTCAGCACTTTTGGCTAACCCTAATGGAAGTTTTGAAGGGTTAGTCGATTTTAAAGGTAAAAAATTGGATTTTATGGGGGTGGGAGGGGGAGGATTGTGAATAACAAAAAATTGGTTCATGAGATTTTAATCAAAATTCTTGGATTAAAACTGCAAAAAGTTGCAGGTTTTTAATTTGCGGCTCTGTATTTCCTTTTCCTGGCTATAAAAATAAATTTTTCATTAAAATCACCCATCCGAAAGTCTCAAAACACCTCTGAATTTTTGCCAAATTTCTGAAAATTTAAAGGTCTTACTTTTTATTTAAAAAGAACTTACTTGCCAAAATAATGTCAAGTTTTTAACTTAACTTTCAACTTTCAGCATTTTTTTCGGATTTTGACCGTAACACTGAATACAGGGCAGCTACAGAAAAAACTATTGTATATCAAAAAAGTTAACTGTTTTTTTATTTAAAAATCGGTTTTTGGTACTTTTAACCCCTCGAAATAAACAGTAAATCGACCTTAAAATTTAGTAAAACTTTTTTCCTGGAATTTGTGTGTTCCAAATAATTTAAATTAAGTTTAAAAATTTATCCTTTAAACTTTAAAATAGCAAAAATCTTATTTTTTTTTTTTTTTGTAAATATTATTTAGCATTGAAAATTTATTTTAAATAAATTACTCTATTAAATATTCTGTACTTATTATAAAATGAAATTTTTATTAAAACTATAATATTTATAAAAAAAATTCAACTTTATATATATTTCCAAATTTTATTATTTCTTTTATATTCTTGCCTAATTTTTAAATATCTTTAATTTATAAGTACCACTGATATTTTTATATATTTAATTTGTATATTCAATTTTGCAATAATAACAATAAAACTTTTTTATTTTATATAAAATACTTATATATGGGTCATTTCAAGAAATTTTGATAATTTTATTTTATTGAATTTTTTTCTATTTGAAAATTTCAAGTTCAATATTATTTGTTACTTCTTTTACAGTCTGATGAATTCTTCAAAATATGTCTCTCTTCACTACTTCAATTACTAGTTTTAAAATTCAATTAAAAATATTAGTTCAACAATCTGGATCCACCCATATACCTAAATTTAAGAAATTATTCACAACATTAAGATAGTATTAAACACAATAAAAAACGTGGCCAAATGTGGAACAGCATCACCAGTAAAAATCTGAAATCAACGATAAGAAAAAAAGAAAAATTTCTTGATGCGTGACGAAAAAATAAAAATTTTTTTACTTGAATAAAATATACAATTTTATATCTTATTGCAAAATCACAAATAAAACCAATACAAAGAAAGAAAAAAAAACAATTGAAGAAGCTTTGAATCATTCATGTTTTACTTTAAGTTGTATTGATTATAGTAAAAATAATTATTACATCTTTTTTTTCTGATTGAAGGTTGCAATGATATTTTTTTATTTATTGGAGGATATAAATAAACTTTTAAATAATATTATTCACACTTTTTTTTCTTCTTTTACATAATCAAGTTAAAAAAGTGTTTAAAATATAATAAAATTATATAATTTAAGTTTTTTTAAATATTTATTAAATATATATAGGTCAGTCAATGTCAGTCACATTACACAGCATAAAAAATTTAAGAACAAAAAATTATTAAGAAAAAAAATGAATAAAATTTTCTTTTCTTATAATATATTACAACAAAACGTGAAAATAATATTTTTTTCAGAGTAAGTCTAATTGCTCCAGAAGCGAAAGTTGGTAAAAAATTACGGAACATAATATATTATAATAATGAGCAATTCTGAGTGAAATCAGCAAAACCGTCCAGATCGGGTCGTTCGATTGGGCTGAAGATGTTTCATTTGCCAGTTTTTGACTTTAGTAAAATTTCCGCAGAAATCCGGTCCTGCCATTAGTTTTGAAAAATTCCTACACTGAGAGTCGGAAAACCAAATTATTTACATACTATTTTGCCAAAGCTGTAAAAAAAATTAATCTTTCTTAATTTTTTTGAGGATTTGGGAAAAGTTGACTTTTTGCATATTATATTTTCGAATGCCATATCAAACTAATTGTGATTGACCTTGTGAGACCCTGAAAATAACAAAAAAACGAAAATTTAATCATAGCAAATTTGATTTCAGGCCAATTCTAAAAATTCAAAACACTAACAATGAAACCGGAGGTTGAAAAAAATAAAAAAAAAAGTTTTTCCCAATCGTATCTTATTTAAAATGTACATTGGTTTTGAGATAATTGAGTTTTTTTCAAGCCCTAAAAATCAAAAATTTTAAAAAACCATTTTTATTACATTTTTTACTGAAATCAATATTTTATGAAAAGTAAGGTAAAATCGTCAATCTAAGACCTAAAATAACTCACAAAATCAAATATTAAATTTAATTTAACATGGACCTGAATAAAATCTCATAACTCTATGTATTGAAAATTGATTATATTTATAATATTATTTGAAAATTTATTTAAGTGTGTATGTATCTGCCCCCTTATAACTTAAGATCTGTCGAACCAATAGATATACCAGTGTCTAATATAATAAAAAATGTGTGAAGGTGACGGACGAATGTTGGTCCTGCCTCCCCCCCCCCCAAGGATTATCACCATTTTGACAAATGGCCCACTGGAAGAATTTTCCCCGGGGTATTTTCCTCCCCCCCCAGACATTTATAACCCTGAAAATCTAAGTAAATAATTAAGAAAAATCGACCCCCCTTGGTCTAGTTTACCCTAGGGGGTGCGAGTAAACCATTTTAGTGTAAGTGAAGTATCTGACTAGTTATTGCAGGGGCTTCGCTCTGGAACTCCTACACGAGGGCTGCACCCCATCGACGATCTTTGTTCTAGCTTACCCCAAGGGTATGCGCGAGCACCCAATTAGAGGGTTAGTGAAGTATCCAGTAATTTATTGCGGGGGCTTTGTCCCCAAACTCAGAAGTGGTGCGCCTCTCTCGACCCCCTTTGATCTGGGTTAAAGTAGGGTAGGAGCATGTACACCTCAAATAGCATAATTATTATTATCACTTAAACTTTTTATAATTATTCCTTTTACTGAAACTTTATCTTAATTATTAAACTCTTAATACTTTATTAATAAAATATTTTGAACACACAAGGGGGCAATTGTTCAGAAGGGGAATCGTCCATAGTGGGGTAATTACCAGGGGACACTGGGCCTTACACCACAAAAGTTGCAGAATTTCTTCTCAGCTATCGTAGTTTTTTATATATTCAATTTTTAGTTTTTTTTTTTTAACTAAAATTTATAATAGTTAACATTCTAATAAATAATAAAAAATAAAATTATATTTATATTATACAAATGAAAAGAAGTGTTAAAATTCACAAGTATATATTATATATACATAATAATAACAATAATATTAACTTTTACACTTTACATTGTAGAAAACAACTGCTGCAACGTTTTAATCAAAATGAAAGGATAATAATAAGTTATATATATAATTTTTAAACTTTTTAGTAGAACGAAATCATTTAATTTGACCTCGAATCATATTACCATATTATATACAATATTGATAGATTATTTATAAAAATTTATAACGAAAGACGAGTCTTTACATTTTATTATAAAATAATTTAACGTAGATAATTGTTTGTAAATTTTTAATATTATGTTATGTTATTTAATTATTATCTTATATTTTATAAAATATTTCCATACTTGTTTTCTTTTTAAACATATAAACTTGTACTATTACTTTTCGTCGCATATATTATAATAACGTTGTTGTTATATTTATTTTTTCTTGTTTTTATTCCTCATATATTTATTTTATGAAATTCCTCGTTACACAAGTGGTTATACATACTTTTTAAATATTTAATTTACTTAATCAGGAAAATAGTTTACATATTATTATGGGTGCATTATCTGGGACTCGTTTTAAAAAAGTTGCTTGAAATTTACAATCACTGGGTAAAATTAGGTACTAAAATTAGGTAGGCCTGGACTCTTAGTCACTTTTGTTTTTTTGACAGGTTACTAATATTTATTTGGGCCCTGAACACGAATATGATACCTGTCTTTAACTAAAATGCTCTAGCTGAACACAAAAGGAAAAATCTATAAGAAACTACAAAAAAAAAGCTAAAATACTTGTTTCGCTTACCACCCCCAAAAACATAAATGCTCGTTGGAAAATTTTATGGACCCATTAATATAAAAAAAAGTGACTGTGAAATAAAGGTCCAGGCCTACGTTAATGATTTGAAACACCGTTTTCAAGAGTGAAATTAAAAAATTTTTTTTAGTTGAAAATGGATCAAAACAAAATTAAAATTATTTTGAAAGAAAAATAAACTTCGAATGTAGAGACATTTGAGTTTTTTAGTAACAAGGAGTAGTAAAATTAATTGGTAAAAATAAAAAAAATTCTTCTGTTTTTTTTTAAATTACCAAAAGAGTGAAAACGGTTGGCGGAAAAATTGAGATTTGGACCTAATAAGCTAAAAAAGCTAATTTTTAGTTACATTTCAAAAAAAAATAATTTTGACCAGAACTTGTAAATTGAAAATTCTTCCTAAATTTTTAATTATTTTTAAATAACTCTAAAAAATGGAAGTATTTCAGTACTTATGATTCTTTGAGTATAAGAACTAAAGGTGTAATAGAAGATTCTAGATAAAAATTCAAGTATCAGGACCCGAAAAAAATGTGCACAGTAACTATACTAAATAAGTGATACAAAAGATCTCGTAACCTGACTTTTCATTTTTCTTGCATAAAATTTAAAAAAAAACTTAACACAAATATTATATAATAAATTTTTAAAATTCTTTAACTAACCTGCAAACATAAAAAATAATTATTTTAAAAAATCAATAATATTATTTTTTTTATTTAATGCAAAAAATATTTATTTTTCTATAATTACATGATAATTGTACTATATTATACGATTATCATAATTTTTCAAAGAACAAAAAATAATAAAAGGTGAGATAATAAAAATAGAAAAAACGTGACATTAATAAAAAAAAATTAAAATTCTTTCATTTTTTTTTTCTTAAATACACGAATTATAATAAATACATATTTTTTTTTGTTGCTTTCACGTTTATTAGTTTTTAAAAAAAAATCTCAATACATTTTTCTCTCTCTTTAAGTATGCACTTAATGCAAAAAAAAAAAACTGTATAATAATAGTTTCTATGATTGGTCCTTTTTAAAAAAGATTTGTAAAATGAAACAAAAGTATCGAATATTGAGAAATATATGCAGGTAATGCATTTTTTTTATTATTATTGTGTTACGGGGATATAAATATATAAAAAGACCGAGTTTAAGATTTTAAAACCACAAATATAAAGAAATACGTGGCCAGTCAATATCTCTTTAAATAAATTATTTTTTTTTTTTTCATTTATTTTATTAAAAAAATGGCATTTTTTGTGAGTGATTTTAATTTTATTTATAAGTTTTTTTTTTGGTGTTAATTTTTTTTTTTTTAATTTTCTAAATAGTGAAGTAAAAAATTTTAGTAACATAGAAAATAGTTTTAATGAAAATTTTATTACCGCAATCTTTACTAATCAATAATATTGTATAATAAAAATAAATAAGGAATTTAATGAATAAAAGTGAAAATTTATATTAACGAATATAGCCCATTCACGTAATTTAACTACACGCACAAAATAAATTCCTATGAATTTATGAAGCAAAACAAAAGAATTAAAAAAAAAATTTTTTACTTTATACAATAATGTAATAATAAATTTTTTTTTTTTTAAATAATAATAAATTTTCTTCAAGGTTATATTTATAACACTCCTATGGACATCAGTATTAGGTAAACCACAATTTTATGGCACAACATCTGGAGGTTACAATAATCAAAATTTTATACCTGCACCTATTGGTATTGATGGTCGTGTTATTGATACACCGGAAGTTGCACAAGCTAAAGCAGCACACCTTGCAGCACATCAAGCAAGAATTTCAATTTATCCATATTTTCAACAAAAACAACATCCATCATCAATAATACAAGGAAATTATAATGGGTATTATCAAGAACCGGTAGGTTTTAATAGATATTCTAGTCCTTTCAATTATGGAGGACATGGATATACAAATTTTGGGCAATTTAATAGGATTCCGCATGCAATTGGGTTTGGGTACCATGGACCACCTGCACCATTGGCACGTGATGTGAGAATTTAATTGTTTTTTTTTTCTTTTATTTTTTCTTTTTTCATTTATTTCTATTTTGCATAAATTTTTTTTCTTTTTAATATTAGTTACGATTTTTATTATATAATATTCAGAAAGTTTGGCAGTTAAAAAAAATTACTTCCCGATTATAAGATCCTTAAAATTACAACTCATTTAATATCTAATATAAAATGATTAATAATTTTGAAAATCTTATTTTTTGCAAACAAGCGATTCAAGCGATTTTTTCTTAATTGCCAAACTGATTAATACATATATAAAACACTTCACTCGGACACAAATTATTTTTATCCAAAGGTATCAAAGAAGCACATTTTAATGAAAATATAAATTATAATTATTTATATATGAGCGATTCTTTTTCAAGCCAGCTCTGTCTAAAAATGGAGGCATCTTTAAAGGATTTTAATTTTCTCAAATCGATGGGAAAATGGTCTAGTTTTTTTATTCTCTGTAAATTTACTATGCCCATACTCTGCCCAGGCACTAAGCAGCGTCAGGTTAACATTTAAAAATCAGTAAAATCGATATAAAAGTAGGTCAACAGTAAATTTTTTAAATTTCTTTTTCTTAAAAGTTATTATTTATTAATACAAAGAAAAAAAATTATCCACGTGGTAATTCGTTGATTTTTTAAGTTTTTAGGAAGTTAAGTAGTTGTTAAAAATGGCTAAAAACGGCTACTTTGACTCAGGATATCTCTGAAGCTATAGTTGCAAAATAAAAAAGTTATAGCGCAAAATTGTTGTTTAAAAACATATAATAAGTGTGCCAAATGGCAGAGGATTTCATCGATAAGTGTCGAATTTAGCATTTTTGAGTATTAATTTTCTTAAAAATGGGTCAAAATTTGTTTCAAAATAATCCCTTAAATTGCTAAATCCGAGATTACTAGATGAAATCCCCTACCATTTGGCACACTTATTATGTGTCGAACTACTATTTTACATTAAAACTTTTTTAATTTATATCTGTAGGTTCAGAGATATCAACAGTCAATGTTGAAGTTTATTAAAAACTAATTTTAATAAATAACAACTTTTAAGAAAAAAAAATTTCAAATAATTTACCGTTAACCTAATTTTATTTTAATTTTTCTGATTTTTTAATTTCGACCTGCCACCGATCAGCATATAAAATGGGCACTTTTGATTTACGGAGTTGAAAAGGCCAATGAGAATAAAAAAGTAGACCCTTTTCTAGTCAATTTGAGAAAACCAAAATCTTTTTAAGTTGCCACCATTTTTTGACAGAGGGGGTGGCTGGCTTCAAAAAGAATCGCCAATATATATTTGTATGTACTTATATGTTGTACATATTGTATTTTATTGTGTATTTTATTACACATAATATATGGGATTCCTTAGTTGAATGAACTATTTTCACTAAAAACGTTAATCTAAATTCAATATCATTGATTTTTATATTTAAAAAAAGTCAATAAATAACGTAAATAATATCGAAATCTGCAAAAAAAATTGAAATTAGTCTTTTTTTAAATTCGATTATTTCGCCAAGTTTATTACGAATCATCATTTCTTTTCTGTAAATGAGACCACTAATAGCACAGTTACACTAATAAATTTCCATATAATATATTTAAAAAAATAATATAATATCAGTAATATTCCTTGTGAAATAAATCTAAAAGAAAGGTAAAAGTCTGCGTGTTTAAAAAAATAACCATTGGACTGGATTACGTATGTTTTTCGATTTTCGAACATTTTCTTTGTCATTGATATCTAAGTTATTTTTTTGATTTTAATTTTTCTGCGATCTAAATAAAGCTAGAATTTATTTTTTATAAACAGTGACTAACAATAAGTAAGTCTGACCTCAGATTTTCATAAAAATCTTAAAGAAATCCGCGAAATTGTTTTTGAAAAAACAAACTGAAGAGTATTTTTTCAAATGCAAATTTCTCATAAAATGTTAATTGTTGATTCCTGCACATTATTTTCATTTAAGGTTGAATCAGGTGGATAGAAATAGCATTTTTTGGGTAAAAATTTCTGGAGATCGAAACTTCTGGAATGTTTAATATTTTTAGTCATTGATCATGTTATGTGTCCCTTAAAATTAAAAAAATAATTTTGAAAATTTATTGACTACTGACGGAGATATTAGCGCTTGAAATTTCATTAATTTTTGAGGTACTTAATTAATCAAGACTTTTTTATAAATAATCTGATTTTAAAAATCTTTTAATATAATATTGAGGACATTATTTAGCATCGATTCATTAAAAAAAAATTTGATTTTCTACGTTTCGTCGCGAATAAATTGATTTTTTGAAAAATTTAGGTTAGGCCAAAACTCAAAAAAGTTGAAATATATTTCACATTATTGTTAAAAATTGAGATTTTTTTTAGTGAATCGATGCTAAATAATGTCCTAAATATTATATTCAAAGATTTTATTATTAGATTATTTATAAAAATTAGATTATTTATACTTGATGCAAAAATAAAAAATAATAAGATTATAATTACATAAATATTCAATAACTTTACATGTCACAAAAAAATATTCAGAGCATATGATTATCAAAATTCGATTTTAATGCATATGCAACGATAGCGCAGTGGTTAGCGTGTTAGATTTGTAATTTATATGTTTGCGGTTCGATGCTGACTCAAGACGTTTTTTTTTTTAAAGCAATAAAGTATTGAATTTAAAATTAAAAAAAAAATGCTATAGTATGATATAGTATATATTCTGTTATAACTGCTGGTTCAAAGATCTCACTTTCTTCCCTAGAAAAAAAAAAGAGAAAAAAAAGCGACTTTGGAGCATAGATTTGCGGGCAGAAAGTGCACCATATATATATCATATAATGAAAAATATTAAACATTCCAGAAGTTTCGATCTCCAGAAATTTTTACCCAAAAAATGCTATTTCTATCCACCTGATTCAACCTTAATCTGAAAGGCGTAGTAATAAAAAACGTGATTTCTCATGCATGCGTATTCTAAATCAAATTTTGATCCATGGATTCGAATTCTGCGAGGAATTTCCTATAAGCTCCTAAAAAAAAATGTTTTTTTTAAAAAGCATTTGGTAGCAAAAATAAGAATATTTTGAATAAATTTACCAAAAAGGTCGAAAATACAAAAAGGGCTGACAAAAATCAACGATTTCACCTAGAAAGCTACAATTGGCTGACAGTACTTATTTTTATTTTTACTTTCGGAAAAAAATAGTTTGGGCCGATTTCTGAGACCTTTCAGTTTATCTTAGGCAGTTGGGATGGAATCGCTCATATTAAATCTAGTCCAATCGGTTTTTTTAAAATCCCAAACTTTTACCTTCTTTTGAGTACGGTTTCTCTAAGAATTGCTAATTTAGAGCGTCAAAAAACATTTTTCTTGATTCAATGAGCAAAAAAAAATTTTTTCTATTTTATTTACGTTTTAGGTCATTTGCAAAAACAGAGTACATAAATTTATTATATTTAAGAAAATACACATCAATTTTAATATAAACTAAAATATACCAATAAATTATAAAATTTTTATTAAAAATAATATAATGAATTTATTCAATATTTCTTCTGGTGTTTCATAATTGACAATGACACGAATCATTTTATAACATATTTTATAATAATAATAAATATGCATGTGATAAATCTATTATATCTTTGCATATTATTGAGATGCATAGATGTATACGAGTCGATCCAATTGTTTTTTAAAAATTAGATATGAGATTACGCTATAGTGTATTACATCCATGAAACATAGGATGTATTTGCCCTTTTGGACGTGCAAAGCATTCTAAAAGTCGACAAAAAAATTTACATTTTCATTTTACATCCAGGTGGGTGAAATTTTTATTTTTTTTTTCTTACGAAGTATCTATAAAATAGTATAGTCCTTATAAGGACTATTAAAAAAGTCATAATGAAATATGATATGATAACGCGAAGATAATAGTATACTATAGTAGAGATTATACTATAAGATAATAGTATATTACTAATGGAATTAAAGAATTTTTGGTTCCTCATAGAGGAACCATTGTGATAGTTGAAATTTTGATTTTTCATTTTTTGGCATATAAGCATGTTTTGAGATCCCAGGAAGCTAAAAAACCGGTTTTAAAAAAAAGTATGTATGTGTGTGTGTGTGTGTGTGTGTGTGTGTGTGTGTGTGTGTGTGTGTGTATGTATTTATGTATGTATTCTGTAACTGGTAATATTTCAAGACCTAATTTTTTTTTCAAAAATTTTTTTATCAAAAAATCTCAATCTGCTTTTTTTTCATTTAATTTGAATGTAATACTCAGTAATACCTCATTTTTTCCCATGAAAGTACTAATATCTAGAAGTATCGTTTTTACTCGATATCTCGAATCTGATAATTAATTTTTTCAAAATTTTTATCTCAAAATTTTTTCCACCAAAAAATACAAAAAACACTAAATTTTTTTTCTTTTTGGATGTAGTTCCTAATTTTTTTCTACGAAAGTATTAATTTAAGAAACAGCGTTTTTACTCGATTTCTCGTATCTGATGCTTCATTTTTTTAAATTCTTTTTCTCAAAGTTTTTTGCATTAAAAAGTAAAAAAACCGCAATATTTTTGTTTTTTTCGGATGTAATAGCTAATTTTTTTCTACAAAAGTACTAATATCTTGAAATATCGGTCTTACTTGATATCTTGAATCTGATAATTAATTTTTTGAAAATCTTTGTTCCAAAATTTTTGCCTTAAATATAAAAAACACTAAAATTTTTTTTTTTTACGTAGTACCTAATTTATTTCTATGAATACCTAGAATTATCATTTTTACTGGATATCTCTAATCTGATAATTAAATTTTTGAAAACTTTTGTCTCAAAATTTTTGCCACCAAAAAAAAAAATACCAAATTTTTTTTTTATTTTCGGATATACCTAGTACATAATTTTTTTCTCCGAAAGTATTAATTTTAGAAACATCGTTTTACCCAATATTCTGGAATTTGATACTTAATTTTTTGAAAATTTTTCTTTTAAAATTTTTTAAATAAGAAAATAAAAAATACAACATATTTTTTTCTGTTTGGACTTAGTACCTCATTTTTTTATTTAGAAGTACTAATTTTTGAAATTAAATATTTCTCAATAATTCGTATTTTTTATACTTAAATTTTTTCCGCCAAAAAATAAAAAAACTCTATTTTTTTTTTGTTCGAGGTAATACCTAATTTTTTTATTTGGAGGTATTAGTTTTAGAAATATCGTTTTAACACCAATATATTTTCCATAATAAATTCCTTAATTTTAAAATAGTAAAAATTTTTTTATTTTTGTTATAGCGTATAATAGTCTAATTATGTCTTTAAGATATTATTACGCAAGCTACACCAAAAACTGTCTAGCAGACATAATTATCATAAAAGAAAATTAAGTACTGGTGTAGAAAAATCTTTTTTTTATGTAAAAAACCTAATTTTTTCCATGAGATGTTAAACTGACACAGATCATTTTTAGTTTTTCTTATGATACTATACTTTGTTAGATAAAATAGACCATTAAGAACATTTTTTTATTGCTAATGAGGAACCATAGTGTCAATTACTTGGCAGAGTTTTTTTTATCGAAATAAGGTTGAGGTATATAAAATAATCGATTGAAATCATAAATTCTAATTATCTACTCTAAAAACACTCCTGAGTCGTCTCATTTTATCTAATACTGCTTTGTGCACATTATCTAAAATCTAAACTACTATTTGATCATGTGAATATCACCTTTAATATAAAATCATTGTATTAGCAATCGCTGTATGCACTGCAAAAACACATTAATCTGGATTTTATATGAAAAATAAATAGCCATCTTATTCTATGAAAAGTCATGAGCACTCGCATTATTTTCAGCCAGCTTCAAAAGTAGTTTTATTTTAGTATAAAAATTAACAGCATAATTTCAATAGAAGGCCTGAAGATGTCTGATTTCATTTTTTTATGACCTACAACAGTCACTTATAATTCAAAATGTTTGGAGAGATTTAAATTTTTAAAAAACTCATTGGATCGACATAATATGCTGTTCATGCAGTTCCACATTATTTTTATATAATAAATAAAATAATAATTAACATAATATTTACAATATAGCACAAATATTTAATTAAAAAATGTATATATGAGAGATTACGTGTCAACTGGACTGAAGGGTCGCAGAAATCGATCAAAAATATTTCTTTCTAAAAACATAACTAAAAATATGTTTCCTCAAGAATTCTTAGCTTTTTAGGACCATTTCATGATTTTTGGCAGCCACTTTCATTTTTATCTCTTTGGACAGGAAATTGATTTTGAACAGGCAATTTGAATCAGTCTTAAAAGGTTTGATGTGATCTGTACATGCGCGAGAAATCTCTAAAACAAGGTTTAATGAAAACAAAAAATATCTCGAACTCGGAGGTTTCTTTTAAATTGTCTTAAAATACTTGTTTTTGATCTATTTTTACCTTATAAAAATGTTCGATCTCATGACTAATTTAAAAGCTCTGAATCAAAAAACTATGTCTCGAAAATTACCAAATGAAATTCTGACTTCAAATTTGTAATCCTCGGGAAATATTAAACAGGAATGATTTGGTGTCCTTTAAAAGGCATTTGTGTAAATGGTGAAATTCTAAGGTAAAAAGTAATAATTTATTATTTTTGATAATTTAAAATTTCATTTAAATGACCAAAAAAATAAAAATGCCTCGTAAAAATCAAGAAATGGTGTTAGGAAACTGAAAATTTTTGGAGAAGCTAATTTTTTAGTTATATTTAAAAAAAATTATTTTGGTCAGATTTCTATGACTCTTTAGTGCCATGGAATCTCTCATATATGATAATATAATAATCAATAAATATAAAAACATAAAATTAATTATTTAAATATATTGAATTTATGTATGATTAACTGTCGAAAGAATCATGTAAATATTAGCATATATTAAAAATAAAATAATTAAGTAGCAATTTATTGTCTTGTAATCATCACTCACTTCAAAAAAGTATTTTTTCTCTTATATAGGGTGACTGTACTAATTAGTGACCAAAGTTTTACCCATATTAATGACCACTCGTCCCATAAGAATAACATGGTATTGGACATTAATTGGGGTGTGGTCAATTAATTGGTACACTCAGCCTACACATTATATATTATTATAAAAGAATGTTTATGGTATACTATATAAATAAATCTATTAATTTTTTTAAAAATTATATATGAGGGATCCCACCCCAACTGGGTACAAGTTGGACTGAAGGATAGAAGAAATCGGTCCATGCTTTTTTCCCGAAACCTAAACTCAGCTACTCTCAGCCAATTTCAGCTGTCTAGGTCAGATCCTTGATTTTTGGTAGCCACTTTTGTTTTTTTTGGCCTACTTTGGTAAATTGAGTCAAAATATTCTAATTTTTGCTGCCAAAACTTATTTTGCAGCTTATATGTACTTATTTTGGTTGAAAATATTTCCCTCATAGGTGCTTATAGAAAATTTCCCGCAGAATTCGATTCCGTGGTTCAAAATTTGATTTGGACTGCGCATGCACGAGATATTACGGTCTTCAGTATTACGCATTTCAGATTATATAAAAACAAAATGTACAGATTCAATTTTTTTCTACTTAGGCTTAAATTTCTGCGACCCTTCAGCACAATTTGGGCCCATTTGAGTAGGATCTCTCGTATAGTAGATTTGCTCATATAAGATAATTTTAAATATTATTTATTTTTTAAATAAATCTAATTAAATGCTTTAGGGTCGTGTTTTGGATACACCAGAGGTCTCAAATGCAAAAGCAGCTCATTTTGCAGCATTCAACGAAGCAGCAAGTCGACTACCATATTCATCAGGACCATCGTCATACGAAGAAAATTATGATTCTGAATCTCGTCAACGTGATGTAGGTCCAAGTAATAAAAATAATAATAAAGATGAAAATAACGAGGATGGTGATGATGGTGAACAATATAATAGTTACGAAAAATCACCAATTGGTTATAATGGACCACCAGCACCAATTGGACAAGATGGTAGAGTTGTTGATACACCAGAAGTTGCATCAGCTAAGGCTGCTCATTTAGCTGCTTATGCTAGAGCAGCAAATATTGGACATTATCATCAACCTGTTTTTTCAGGTCATCCATTTTTTACAGGATATTAAAATTTAATTTTTAAATATTATTATTTCTATTGCACAAATATGCACATTTTATTTTATTTTTTTTTTTTTTGACTGCCTTTTTTTTTACCAAAGTGTGATATTTATAAATATAAATGTATGAATGTCTTAAGTATAAATGAATTATGTGTAGGTATTTTTTTTTTCTTAAATTAATAACTTGTTTGATTTATATAAATTGATTTAGTGTAATAAGAAATGTAGTTTTTTTTCAATAAAATGTTATTTTATTTTTAAAAAATAATAATAATAATCGACTGGATTATAAAATATGTATATTTCTTACAAAATAAAATATTTAACAACAATGCATTATAATAATATTTTAAATTATTCAATTTTTACTTAAAATAAAAAATTATTATTATTATTATTATTATAGAATTTTGTAATATAAACAAAAAAAAAAATATTTATATTGACCACATAAAATCATAAATTTGTATAGTTTTCTTTTTTTTTTTTTTTAAGTGACAATTGAAATAGTTAAAGTTTAAAAAACTTTTTTTAGAAAAATAAAAAATGTAATAATGTTTATTTATTTTTATTTTATGAAAGTCGAAGTAATAAAATTTTTTATTATTTATTGCATATATGAAGTAATAATAATAATAATAATAATATTTATAATAATAATAAAATGTAGGTGTGTTTTTTTAATATATACTATGTTAAAATATCAATATTTTATACATTAAAAAAATTTTTTTAAATTATTTCTAAAAGGTAAGCAAAAAAAAAATTTGTTTTTTAATTTTTCTTTTAGTTTAATCAAGCATTTGAATGAATGAGAATTATTTGGGCGCAATGATGCATATTTATAAGCGTGGAATTTGCTTAAAAATGTTGATTTTTTGATTACCGAGTGAAGAAAGTTGTCAATTACCAAAAAAATAAGATTCCCAAAGTTATAGCTTATTTGATCATTCTGTGATACCGAAAATTTACTCCATAAGCGTCCATTTTTTGAATACTTTTTTCAAATTGATTTTTATTTTTTTTAGGGTATGGTTTGGAATTTTTAATAAATTTAGTAATATAATAAAAATTTATAGTTCTTTTTTATGTTAGATTTGTAAATTATATTGAAAAGAGTAAATTGTGTATAATACCCTTGATAAGAGTCAATATAATATATGGGTCACTGAATACGAATATGACATCCTTTTTTACTTAAAATGCACCAGTTGCCCACAAAAAAAATGTATAAGAAATTACAAAACATAATGAAAATATAGGTTGATTATTGTGGGCGATTGGGAAATTTTAGATGAAAATAGTATTTATACTCTCTTGAGCGACCTAAAAAACATATGCCACCGATACAAATCTTAATAAACCCGAAAAGCTTAACCTAAAAATTTTTATTGCGGGCATCATATGCGTATTTAGCGACCCAAAAAACGTAAACACCTGGTGGAAAATTCGATCGACCTACAAAGGATAAAAAGTGCCTATGAAACAGAGCATTCGATAAAAAGGCAAAATCATAAAGTTTGGGTGCGTTTAATTTATAAACATCCTTATTGAGATTAAATAATCGGAAATTGTCGTTCATTATCATTCCTCAATCAAGTGAAAGTTATTATTTAGTATTTCACCTTGAAAGTATGTATTATATATTTAAAGTAATACCACAATATAATATATTAAAATTATATAAATATAAATTGGTAAATTTTACTGCAACCTGCATATTATTTACTTCATATTTATATATACTTCACGTGTCTTTTTAAAAAATTTCATTTTTTTTTATTGTTGTTACATATTGTTATATCATAAGTTACGTTATTCACTTACAGACTGTTTGTGAGTGTATACAATTTTTATAATAGGAAGTAAATACTGTGCTTTTCATTTTTCAAAACTATTTATTCCAACTAGTTCATTGATTATTATTATTATTGCACTTTTATTTTTATTTAAAAAAAAGACATTTCTTAAGCACATTTTTTTGGTACAAAAATGGTATTTTTGTGTTGATAAATTTAGAAATGGAATTAAAAATTCAAATATGAAGCAGGCAACATGCAAAAATGAAAAAGAAAATCATGCAGGAGTTTATTGATTCATGACACGGCAATAGGATGCTGTGCTTAAAATTTTAAACAAAATCAGAATTTTGCATAAAATTACAATTTTTGGTAGTATGTATAATGGTTGTTGATAATTTATTTAGGTCAAATGTTTAAAAAAAAAATTTTCAAGCGATAGGTATTAAGTGGTTTTAGAACATCTAAAGATATAATCAGATAAATATTCTAAAAACTATGTTTAAACTTTGTTTGGGATATCAAGCATTCGCTTGAAAATTCAAACACAATGACATAATCGTGTATGTATTTTTTTTCCAGGGAAATAATTTTTGTTTTTCAAATAATTACCTCAAAATTTGATAAATTTTGATAAAATTTCGCCTCTTTTTGCAGTTTACGTAATTTTGAACTAGAGAAAGGTAACCTAACACACAAGATCTCATTTTAAAGTTCTCAAAAATTTCAGTTAGCGTTATTTTCCGTTATTTAAAATCTTAAATATTTTGGCTACAGTTGCAGGCGTCCCTCCGTATTCGTGGGGGCTACGTTCCTGAAAGGTGCTGCGAATACGGAAACATTAGTCTTATGAGAAATTGGGGGTTACGTTCCGGAAAAATAAAAAAAATCAATTTTGCTTGAAACATTTTTATTTTCCCATTCGCGTTTGTTTTAGCTAAGCTAGGATTTTATACAGATATCTATGAACTTGCAATGCATTCTCACAATCATCTTTAAATTTTAGATTCCTTATCATGATGCAATTTTTTGGCAGGATGGAGCTAGAATTGTTTCCTAGGTTAGACGTCCCAGATAGGCGTTATATCTGAAACAGAGAGTCCGGGTAAGGTACTTTACTTGGATGTTTTAGCAGAGATCTGGTTTTAGTTAATAAGCATCACAGCGTTTCACTTAAGAAATCCCCCGAGGGTACGATTTTTTAAAATATTTGATTTTGTTGGATTTTGAAAATTTTATTTCGGATAATTTTATGAATTTAAAAATAAAAAAAGCAGCGATTAAAATTCAAAATTAGATTATTAACACATTCGATGCGGCATGGGCGAAACGCACCCATGATCCCATGTATTTTAAATGGAGTCACGTGACCTGCCACAGCGAATGTATAAATAAAAATTATACATTTTTTAATAATCCTGAAAAAAATGTAGATATTAAAAAAATTTAAAATAGACGAAAAAAAAATATTATTAAAAAAATAAATCTGATTATGCATGAATCGATATATTAGATAAGCAAACATAATATGTTAATATATCTTATAAAAAAAAAAAAATTTTCATTAAATTATGAGATATAAATATATTATATCATAATTTTCACTTTCATTCTGTCTTTTACTTATAATATGCATTGATACATTTTTTTTATTATTATGCAGTATACTAATTACGAACAGTTTAAGGTGAGATAAATTAAGTACTTAAAATATATATTACGTGTTTATTATATGCATGCAAATGTCGGCAAATTTGATCATACTATATATATATATATATACATATAATAAAAAGGAAGTAATTTAATAAAAAATTATTAAGTTTCATACCTTTTTAATCGCATATTATACCTGTTAAAAATATTTAGTTCAAGTCAAATATATTTACAAAGGATATTATTACGTTACACGTTTAGCATAATTATTACCATTTACTATTTATTTAGTTGTCTTATTTCATATTCATGAGTAATTATTTATTTAACAAACTTAATACTGTTTTAGATGATTAGGCACATTTCTCTACGATAATTTTTTGTCACCAGGACGTCATATGGTCAATCCCTAGGTATCAACCCTTGAGACCTTCCCCCATGTGGCCAGTAATCATGCCGCTCTCCATGAGGTTATACTACTCACATATGAATACCCCTATGTAGCTACTACACATGTAGATACTGCTCACCCCTATATTTCTGTTCTTTTGCAGTATTTTATTTAAAAAATAAAATTAATATTGTGAAAAAGATTGATATAAAATAAGTTTTTGTATAAATTAAAATTAATCTTTTATGATATTTTTTAATATTTATTTTGGTGCAGATTAAGAAATGCTGCTCGTATAGGCAAATTACTCTCCTTGAATTGAAATGGAGATTCAGCTTATACTATCACGCGTACTAGCCAGATTGCAATAACACTATAGAAAATACAGTGATTACACTTAAGCGTAAGGTCATCATTAACGACATAACCATTCCCTTTGAAAACCGTATGGTAGCGTTCGATGAAGCTACAGGCAAAGGAAAATTAAAAAAGAGCGTGAACAGCTCTGCGACAGCTTCTTGGTCTCGTGTCCCGAGTTCTCAAATACCGTTACCGACAAAAATAATTATAGGGTTTTTCTGAAAAGATTAAATTGTTGAAATTATTCTTATCACTGCTCTTGGGATGAGGCATTCGCATAATGTTAAATTAAGGCGTCAAACCCGTTCAAGAGAAGTCTAGTCGTGTACATTCTGGAACATAGGATACAACGCATATGTAAACACAGTATAAAACTTATACCCAATTAATACAAAACATTTTATCAGTATAACTCAATATAAATTTGGCGTTGAATAAAGTTATAATAATTAAAATAATAAAGGTGCATACCATTGATTATATGAGCAAAGTTCTGAAACCATTAAACTCATTAATAAATATAGAAAAAAAATTACCTTTAGTAAAAATTATTTAAAGTACTATCTACTTTATCAACTTACCAACATATGCTTCTACCTTCAACTTATTTTCATTAATTGCTTTGCTGCATCTTTGGTTGTATAAATACAGGATCACTTTTCAAAACTAAAAATTCAATACCTATTCAACTTAACTAAAGGGCTTGAATGTTCAATCATATAATATATATAATACGATATTTATTTGGATTATATTATATCATGTTTTCTATAAAATTTTCAGCCCTGTAGGACCTGAGGATGCCAAGTTATACCATAAAGAATCTTTTTAGATATATTCGGTTTTAAAAAATTTTTTTTATTTTTATTTTTTTTTTAATTTTTAAAATTGACCAGGTTAGTTTTTCAAAATTTCGCCCATGGGAGGCTCAAATTCCTATTTTAGGCTGAAAGCGGGAAAATTTGAATGGCTAAAATTCAACAACTTTTATAGGGCTCAAACCTTGATAAAATTGGTCTAAATGCTATATATTTTGATCTGGTAAATGTCGCTAAGTAATCATATGTCCTTTTAAAAGCATCAGAAGCAATAATAATGGCTTTTTAAACAAAATTTCAACATTAAAATCAAATGTTTTATGAGCCTAATAGTCTTTTGTAACTACATTTGTACTCAAATGACTTTTTTATGCTTTTTATACATTAACTCGATATTTTTCAAAGATTTTCAGTCCATTATTTCACGCATCTCTAATAAAATGCGTATCTATGCGTATTTAATTGAAAATTTAAATTTAAAAAAATTGAGGTTTTTGGATTATATCATATTTAATGTAACAAGGGGAGTGTCAAAGGTTTGGGAAGCCAATTTTCTTTAGAACAGGTAGTGGTAGTTAAAAAAAAGATCCCCTAAACCCTCAGTTTACCTGCATGGGCCTCCTGGGCGTATAACCAAAGAATATATATTGCTATATCTTTTGGTATAATTTAGATCCCCTATCTGGGTTCTATGATATAAAACAGGGATTTTTAGACTATGTTTTAAATGATGCTGCTACCTTGTATATCAATTAAATATCTTCCAAATAATCTCATTTTCTTTGCTTAAGTATCAGCTTTTGATCCCCGTAAACCACATTTTTTTATTATTAGTTCTCTTACAGTTATAGTCAGTAAACCAAATGACCATTTTTGGAAAAAAATGACCAATTTTCAAATTGCTGTCAAAATTGAAACTTTTGACTAAAATTATACGTCTGAAAAATTTTTACTAACTGCTACTTTTATAAAGTTAATTACTTGTTCCTTTTGCTTCAGCTGTTTTTGTTATATGACTCCATAAAGATGGTGTTAAAAATTAGTGTTTATTAAAAAATAATAATGTGGGACACTGACTTTAAAACTTTATATCTTGCAAACAAATGATCGAAAATATTTTATTATTATAATAAATTTTTTATATTATTAAATATAAATTTATTATTATTATATTACTTTTTTATTATTATACTGTTCTCTTATAAATAAAAAAATACTAAAAGCATTTTCAATATAAACTGGGAAGATATAGGATAACTTTAATTAACTAATATAAACAAATAAAATCATCGATTTTAATAAAATATCCATCTTCTCAACACACTTTTATTTTTTACCATAATAAATTACAACTTTTATAATTCTCAAACAATATACAAATTGCAATTCAATTTTACATCTTACATATTAGCAAAGAATATAATATATGTTACCGTTAAAGTCCGCTCTCCCGATAAAGTTAGTTCTTAACAACAATTTAAAATTAATAACAATATAAAATAAAGAATCAGGATAAAGAAAAAATATCGGTGTTATTGAGGGTAGGTTAGGTTAGCCTAAGCCTGAATAAATGGAATTTATCGAGAGAGCGAAATTTAACAGTAACATATATATTTGATATTAGCTTGTAAACTTTATCAGTTATTCAAAAAGTCATCTGACTCCATACGAATATCGGAGCTTGTCCATCTTTATTATAAACTCAACTTTACAATTCATACATGTTATCAAAGCATTTATTTTTATAAATTTGTATAAATATATACATACTAGGGGGCTCCGTCCCCTGTGCGCTTCGCGCGCCAACCTCCGCAGAGTGATTAAAGTATTGCGATAGTTTATTTTTAATCACTTGCAAGGTGTACCTTATTCTTTTTGAAACAAGTGATTCTTGACAGTGTTTGTAGATTTGGTATCTTAATACAACTTTATAATAATTGGTTAAATATAGAAAAAACCACATTGGCCCAAAAGGACCACTTTGGCCCAAAAGGACCACATTGGCCCAATAGGTTCACTTTGGCCCAAAAGGACCACATTGGCCCAAAAGGACCACTTTGGCCCAAAAGGACCACTGTGGCCCAAAAGGACCATTTTGGCCCAAAAGGACCACATTGGCCCAATAGGACCACTTTGGCCCAAAAGGACCACATTGGCTCAAAAGGACCACTTTGGCCCAAAAGGATCACATTGGCCCAATAGGTTCACATTGGCCCAAAAGGACCACATTGGCCCAAAAGGGCCACATTGGCCCAAAAGGACCACACTGTCCCAAAAGGTCCATTTTGGCCCAAAGGGCTCAGGCGACAGCGGCGACGTCAGCGGCAGCGTTTATAACTTTATAATATATAGAAATAACTGTTACTAATTGTTTGTTACTAATTGTTGTTACTAACCGTTTCTAATTGTAAATAGTATTTTTTATAATTATGACGTCTAAGTGTGTGTAAAGTAAAACTTAAAACTATAAAGAGTTAATTATAGTATATTAAGTATCAAGGGCGTAAAAGTTTTGGCACTAGCGTGAGCACTACCACGAGTGCTTGGCGAAGCCGGGCACGAGTGATATGTGTTCACGCAAGTAAAGTATTTCTCCCATGGTGCTTACACTATTTTTTGCCCACCTAGGCGTAGAACGAGTGCAAAAAATTCTTTACGCACGAGTTTTACGCCCGGGAGGGCAAAAAATTGTTTTTGTTTTCATACTGTTTGTTTAAGTTAAGATTCTTACGGTACCAATAAGAACAAATTTATAAAAACAATTCGTAACAAAACATGATTTAAAAAAATTTACAAATTTTTTTCTCCTCTTCTCCTTATCTTTTGACTTATCGTATAAAATTTATAAAATTCCCTTCACTTCACACGTACCATGTCACCAAATCATAAAAAAAAATATATTTATCTAATCACTATATCTTTCACGCTTACACAAAATATTTTATTTTTATCAATTTACAACCCTTCTATTCAAACTTCTTAAAGTAATAACGTGAACCTTTATAGCCTTTGCCTCACAAAAGACTTTTATTTTGAAATTTTAAATAAGAATAAAATTTATCTTGGTTATACTATTATCCTGATTACTTTTTTTCCTTCTCTCAACTTGATCTTTATAATTCAATTATAATTTAAATATATATATATATATATATTAGACTGTGTCTTATTTTTTTTTTTCGATATTTTATGGCTCCCCCCATTTTTTTCGAATATTTTGGTCATAAAAAACACCCAGCTCCAAGGATTTTGATTTTCGATTTTTTTAACCCGTGCTGCCGAGCACTTGAAGTTTCCCATTTAAATAACATGGGAATTTCGAGGTATTAGCTTTAAAATTTTATAAATTTTTAAATATGTTTTAAGAAGCTAGTTATTGCTGGAAAATATACTTTCATATTTTGGAAAGACATGCAAACAGCCCTGCATTCATTCCAAAGGGAATTCTGGGCCTAAATCGCAAATTTACATGTTGGCTAAATCTTATAAAACAGGGTTTTTCGGTAATTTTCGATAAAACGCTGCAACCTCAAAAATTGACTAAAACACTTCTGGTTGGTCTCATTTTTTTGGTGTAAGTGTCACCTTTTAAACGCCGCAAACCGCGTTCTTTTAAAATTGATTCTCTCATCACTATAACCAATTAACCTGACGGTAATTTTCGACTAAAAATGACCAATTTTTTAATTTTTTTAAATTGCTGTAAAAATTGTAATTTTTGACAAAATTGAATTTATAGGTCTTAAAAATTGTCTTCAAGTTTCAAATTTCTAAAAATTCTTTACTCACCGCTTTTCAATAAGTTATTAACCAAAGATAATACTTTAAAGTCAGAGTCCCAATTTTAGGGATTAAAGAAAAAGTCAATTTTTATAATTATCTTTGAAAAGCGATATCTTAAAAACTATTTCAAGAAAACAGACGAGTAAAGAATTTTTGAAAATTTGAAACTTGTAGAAAATTTTTTAGGCCTGTGAAACTTAATTTTGTCAAAAATTTTGGCAGCAGTTTAAACAAATTTAAAAATTGGTCATTTAGGGTCAAAAATTAACAGTAGGTTAATTGACTATGGTGCTGAGAAAATCAGTGATAAAAATACACGGTTTACGACGTTTGAAAGGTGATACTTAGAGAAAAAAAAGGAGCCCTACCAGAAGTGTTTTGGTCAATTTTTGAGGTTGCAGCGTTTTATCGAAAATTACCGAAAAACCCTGTTTTATAAGATTTAGCCAACATGTTAATTTGCGATTTAGATCCAGAAGTCCCATTGGAATGAATGGAGGGTGGTTTTCATGTCTTTACAACATATGAAAGTATGTTTTCCAGCAATAACTAGCTTCTTAAAACATATTGCGGCCTCTGTAAAAATTTATAAAGCTAAAACCTCGAAATTCCCATGTTATTTAAATGGGAAACTTCAACTGCCCGGCGGCACGGGTTAAAAAAATCAAAAATCAAAATCCTTGGAGCTCGGTGTTTTTTATGACCAAAATATTTGAAAAAAATGGGGGGAGCCATAAGATATCGAAACAAAAATAAGACACAGTCTAATGTACAATGTAAAAAGTAATTTCCTTAGATTAACAAAAAAAAAAATAAAATGATTTCGAAAAATTAGTAAATATACAACAAAAATTGTGAATATTCGATAAAAATCGAAAATTTACTAAATTTAGTACATTATCGAAAAATTCGAGAATTCTCAATTTTTTTTTGTGAATTTACGAAAAAAATTGTAAATTCACAACTTTTTTTCGTAAATTTACAACTATTTTTTGTAAATTTTCTAAAAAAAAAATTGTACATTACCAATTTTTCTTGTGAATTTACAAAAAAAAATCGAAAATATTTGAATTTTTTTTTCATATATACTAAATTTAGTAAATTTACGACTTTTTTAGAATATTTACAAATTTTTTCGATAATTTACTAATTTTTCGAAAATGTTATAATTTTTTTGTTAATATAAGGAAGTTACTTTTTACAGTGTATATATGTGTGTGCATGTGCATATGGTGTATATATATTAAAAACAAACCCAAAATAATGTAAATAATTAACTTCTTAATTGAATTAATAACCAAATTTTTATTTATTGATTGGTATTTGGCTAAACCTGATAAAAAGTCCGATAAAAATTTTTTACGTATCTTCTAACTCTGGGTTGAACAGATAACCACAATATATAATTGGTTTCCTCATACAACCAATGTGGGATAGTATATGCAATATTTATGTCGTTTAGGGACCTTAAACGTTCTAAAAAAGCAGAAAAGAAATCTTCAGAATAAATATTAACTAAATGAGCAAGATTAGCCCAAATTGCAGTGAAATCATCAATAACTTCTATAAAATAATGATCAATTAAGTCAGTAGTTCTTAATCCAGGTACCGAATCGAAAATAATAATATTCTCTAAATTATTTAATCCCAACATAAGCTGTAAAAACCGTGTACATTGTATAGAGCATCTAGTTATTAATAAACTCTTTAAATTTTTTAACTTTAATAAGCAGCTCTTAGGAACAAATATGAAAGCTATTGATAGCCGTTCTAATTTAGTAAACGATCCGAAATGTATGAACCCCTCATAATCCAAATCTAAACAAGCACTTATATCTAATTGCATTAAATTTTCCAGAACAACCCCGATTCTTTTAAAATTTTCATTAGTAAGATCAGATTATGGCATATTGAGTACAGTTAACGATTGCAAACTTAGAACCATTCCAATTTGATCTGGAGAAAGTGACAAAATTTCCTCACGCCTTGACCTATTGGAATACGAAACTAGGTTTTGAAACGGAGTAATGACTTCTAGTAGATTCACCACTAACATCCCACCTACACGTAATGTTTGTAACGTACTAGATAATCGTGGTAGTGGCCATAATCTATATGTAATAACCAAAGGATGTACTAACATAAGTTTAGGTATATTCAAATCAATTAGAAATTTACACTCCGCCAAGAATACATTAATTTGGTGCGCTTCAGAATCAGCCACACAATTGAAATGCAAGGTCCGTAACCTAGTAACACAAGAATTGTTAAATCGGCCAATAATGTCCTCTACAGGTTAAGACATTTCAAGCACTTAATCAACTCGAATCTCCGTAAGCAGCTTGTTACCGCTCTTGTTTTTCCCATCCTTGACTCTGGCGTCTTTCCTATGGGTAACTTGCCTGACCATCAATATAATCGTCTACAAAAATTATTAAATGCCTCTGTCAGATATGTCTGTGATATTAGATACCCGTTTCGTACCACCCCTGACAGAATAAAGCTTGGATGGCTAAACGTTAAACTCAGAGCGAAATACCTAAGTGCTGTCCACAATTATAATGTACTAAACAATGGGATACCTGCATATCTCAAGGAAAAAATCAAAATCTATATTCCCGCAAGAACCCTCCGCCCTAAAAATCGTCCTCACCTAGTAGTTGATACATCCACTAACCCTATTTACAATAATTCCTCACTCGTATTCATGATCTCCTTCTGGAACTCTCTCCCCGAAGAAATCCGTCTGTCAAGCTCAGTGGAAGTTTTCAAATCTAGTCTTTACCAACATCTCCTAGAGATTGACAGACGTGAATCAAACCTCCCCTAACTCACATTTACTCCTACATTCCTTACACTTTAAATCTCATAAGCCTCTTTTTCCCCTCTTCCCCTATTTTCTAGTTTATAATTATTATCATATTGTATTATTATATTATTATTTTGTATCTATATCATTTTATTATATTGTAAATATTTTATTATACCAAATTTAATTAGCGTGTAGCAACAAATTTATCTATTTAATTAATGTACTTCAATATTTTTGTACAATCTTGTACGATAATCTTATTAATAAAAAAAAAAAAAAAAAAATTGTTACGAATTTCTTCAAAAATTGCTTTAGTAAATGGAACCTCTAGACAAATCAGATGTTCCAAATTTAAACAATCTCTTATTGCAAAATAAAGCAATTTCGAACTAAATTCCCGTTGCCTACGAAGACAATCTGGTCTAAGAACAATGGTTAATGAGGTCAAATTAGTTAATAACGGATATAAACCAAATGTAAAAACACCAGGTCGAAATCTTAAATCAACTATAGTTGTATTGTTCTTATCAATCCCATTTAAATCTCCACTATAAGTTAGCAACAATGATTTTTCCCGTCCCCATGCATCTTCACAACATCGCTTGGTATTCTGATCCACTCTCCTTAAGTTTAGTCGACCTTCAAAGTCCAAATGACTCCATATCAAATCAAAACTATAATCATTTACTATATTATGAAATTGGGCGACCCTTTGTCCAATATTCTCCTACAAACACGTTTAATAACTTTATAATCAAATCTACTAATTTTAAACATGTTTTACTCACCATTGTATGTTAAAAATCTACAAAAATTTATATATGAAACTAAATAAATTTTTACACCTAATTTATTTTATGATTTTCAATACAAAAACACTGCGTTAGAAATTATTTTTTTTTAATGATTATCGTTTCTTTTTATATGTTTAAAATAAATTTATTATCATTATGTAGTATTTTTATTAAGATACTGTAGATGCTATGCAACTTGCATAAGATTTAAAGTAAAATTACTAACATGTATGTGGATTAAAAGTAGTCTCTTGAACAACTTCTTTTGAGAATCAAGAATTTTGATTGGATTAAAATTAAAATTTAATTTTTTATTAAGTTACCTATGTACTTTTTTGTTTTCATTAAGTCGTTTTTATATGTAGTTTACTACTGTTTTTTCCTGTATAAGCAATAACAATCTTTGCAATTTACTTAAGAGTGATTCTTTGACAGTTCAGCAAAAGTTTCCAGGTCGGGTCTTTAAAACTGGCAAAAAACATTTTTTGTCATTTATCTATCCAAATTGGACTATTGCCCCCAATCATAGCCCTTAATATTTATATCTAAGTCCAGGGCGAATTTTTGAGGGAAAAAAACGCGTTTTCAGCTTATCTCAGCTGCCCATTCATTTAAAAATTATAAAAAAAAGAGTAACTGTAGTAAAATTTTCTCAGGAATCCGACGCTACCATTAGTTTTAGAAAATTACACGGAAGAAAATCGATAATTTCACAGGACAACTTCCGGAACCTATAGAAAAATTGAAAATCAGATCATTTTTTTAAGATTCTCAAAAGCTTTTTAAGCTTTTAAAAAGCGTGTTTTTATGTACATTTTTCGATGCCATATCAAGCTATTTGCGATCGAACCTTCTAGACCCTAAAATAACCAATAAATATGAATAAAAAGGTTTAAAAAAATAATAATAAATAAAATGAATGCATGTTTAGTTATTTATTAAGAGAACAAATTTTCTTTCAAATTTTGTATTCAGAAGAAAATTGGTACTGGTTATTCATCAGTTTGTTTTTTTTTTTTCATTTTTTATTTTTTTAGGCTTAAAACTTTTTTTTTATTTGGGGAAAATTTCCTCACTTTTTTATCAAATTTAGAATATTTTTGCATAATTACTTTTTAGGTTTAATAAAAAATAAGGTCGTATGTGTTTAGACAAAATTTTTGTGTATTTTTTTTCCCCTGATCAAAAAGAAAAATTCTAAGCCCATAAAATAAAAAAATAAACTTAATTTTTTTTTTTTTAAATGTCAGATACTCAGTACTCCTAAATTTTATTGACATATAAATAATAAATAGCTTACGACAATGCATTTAGAATATAAATTAAATAATTTATTCATAAACAGAATCTAAATTCATAAGAAATTGTTTGTATTTATAAATTGTAAATCCTGATTTAATTTTTACTTTTCTATTTTGAACTATTTTGTTTGCCATGCTATGCCCACATATTATTTTAAATTTATTTTGTCAATAATTTATAGTGTAGTATACCTAACATTATGCAAGCAGTATTATTTAATATTAATAATATTTTATATATTAGTAAAAATATTTATGATTAGTTATTAAAATACCAATTAATTATATTATTAAAATCTAATTACTTCATTCCAATTAATATATTGCATATATACTTAATCGTAAATGTACAGATTTTTGATCGTATGATTGATGCAAGCCAATGCTATAGTCACAAAAAGATCGTTGCAGTGCCCGAACTTTGGATTTATCCGTGTGTTTTAGTTAGGAAATAGTCCATTTTGATAGGTGATTGATAAAATATGTGTTTAGCCAGTTTCAACGACCTGACATAGAAACTTTTAACTTTTCTTTGCTGAACTGACAAAGAATCACTCTCAATAAACAATTTTTTTTTCAAGTAAATTAATTTTATCTTGACCAAGAGTTACTAAGTATTAAATATAAAAAAAATATATATACATACCGGGTGGAAAAAAATTACCGCAGATTTTTACATTGCGTTCCACCTGGTATATGGCTCGTTTTCATATTCTTTAAAAAAATAGCTTAAAAAAAATAAAAATAAAAAATTCTTTTTTTAAAGTCCAAACAAGACTTTTTAGACTTTTTTCACCAACAGTTATTCAGTACTGTAAAAAATCACCATAACAAACCTTTTTCATCAATTTATTACGTTTAAATTTTAAAACTTTTTAATTTGTTCCTTTTATAATCTTAAATTCAATTGAATCTATTTTACCTTGGTCAATATCAAATCAATTGAGTTCATTACGTTTGTTAAAAATTATAAGGTAAAAACAGCTTAAAACCATTAAAAATCAAAATTGTTATTTTGTATGCAGTACCCACGTAAAAAGATTTAGCTTACTGGTAAGCTTTTTTTAGATAAGGTTACTGCTGTAAGCTTACTGGTGTAAGCTGCAGTAAGCTTACCTGAAAAGGCTTAATAATTTAAGCTATTTTTAAAAAAATATTTTTGAGCTGAAATTAATTAATTTTCCGTTAGGACATCTAAAATTACCTAAAAAGAAAAAAATCATACAGTTTTTTGCTGGAGTATTTAAATTCTAGATTAATTAAGTCTTTTTATGGAAACTAAAGATTGTCAATGTAAGTTTTTTTTTTAAGAGTCTGTTGGCACATTTTCATTTTTTTTTTAGTTTAAAAAATTTTGCGCACGGAGATTTTGCGTTTATTTGAATAAGATTAATTTTTTTCTGTTGCTTTCGAAAATTTTTAATAACATTTCAAATATTAAATACTAATATCGTTTCTTTAAAATCAATTCTTAGAACTTCTTCTTTTTGAAAATTAATGAACAAAAAAACTTTTCCGTTTAGAAACTTACATATTTTTATGATTGAAACTTGCTAAGTTTTAATATTTCAATTACAACGCTTCTTAATCAAGAATGTAGGGGCTGCGGTAAAGGCTTTTATTTTGTCCCTTCGTGATTTTTAAACTTGAAATGTTTTTTTTCCTATTTAACGACCATTTAAAGCACTCTTGGCATGAGAATTTTTTTTAAATGTGTTTAAGTTATTATTTATAAAAAAAGCAGTTATTGCAAATTAAAAAATTTTTTATGAAGAGAAATAAAATTTAATATAATTAAGGGACTTTTTACGTAAACATTTTGTAAATCGCGTGACATACTTTCTCAACCTTCTAATAGTTAGTAAAAGTAAGATTAAATTTATTTTGTATGGAAAAATTTTAACCTTATGATATAGCAATTAACCACTAAATAAAAATTTTTGAAAATTAATTGATAGGTGTGAGCTACTAAGACTCAAAGTATAGGAATATCGTTTGTGATAGGGTACGGTTAAGGCTTTTTTTTATACTTTTATGTTTTATAGTAGATACATTACATTAGATTATCTTGATTTTTATGGTGGACCAACAAAAACTTGTTCAAATAAAAAATTAAAAAATATTTTTTTTAAATTAATGCACTGGTAGTAGGAAACGTGTTGTACGTCAGTCTTGCAAAAAAACGATAATGATCCATATATGCAGTTTCTTAGAAGTGTAGAATTACAGTTTAACATATGTATTTTTTATATCCTTTTTAAAAAAATTCTTTTTACGACTCTTACCCCTCTTTTATTTTTTATTATTATTTTAATTAAAATTTTATTTGATAAAAATAAGAAAAAAACAAATCGTATCTTACAAATTGTAAAAATAGCATGAATTTAATTGAAAAAATAAAGAACATAAATGTTCCGGACAATTATATGTTAATATCGTCAGACGTTTATAAAAACATCAAAAACTTAAAACTTAAAGATTTGAAAACCAGGCGCATTCTATGTTCTAAAAAAGAAAATATATTGGAAAGTTTTATGAAAGATTTGAAACATTATAAAAAATGTTTAATTTTCATTATTAAATTTGAAATGATAATTATGAAACGAATCTCCAAATAAGAAAATTTTTTTAATCTAAACAGAAAAAATGTTAAGACAAAAATTTTCCTAAATTTCAATATCAGTAATTATAATATTACCATAAAATAAAAAATGGCGAATATGCTTATTCAACAGATTTATAGTGTCACCAAGAAAATGTGTCTTTTTTATGCACAGAGAGGGCACGGCACTCTAATTTTAAGGTTATAAAAAAACTGTAAAATTAAGAGTTATCATATGAGTCCTAAAATTCAGTGTAAAAATGCACCTGAAAATCAGGTGCATTTTTATTAACAAAAATACACTAGAATCGTCGCGCTTAGAAATAAAATATGTAATTATATGGCGGTTATGACTGCGCGTATATACATTAGGGTGTTTCTTATTTCCCAAACTGCCCATAGAGAAAAATACTGGCTCGAATATGATACTTCAGGTCATAAAACTATTATCTAAAAAAAAAATTTTTATAAACAACTTGATGTAGTGTGCCGATTTGCAAATGAAAATCGGTAAAAACCAGGAAAAAGGTTTTAAAAACGTTTTAGAAAGCTTTTAGAAACCTTCCCAAAAACTTTTTACTACTAAAACGTTCTAAAAGCTTATTAGGAACAAAACATCTAGAAAAAACTATAAATTATAACATATTTTATGATATTTGAACTTTATTTAAAATTTATAGTCGTCTAAAAAGCAAATATCCACGCCAATTGCAATTTGACTGTTTTACTCATTGATTTTTTGTAAAAATGCACATTTCTTATTTTAGCGAAGAGGCAATAAAAAAAGGCTTCTTTAAATGGTCAAAATACCTAAAAATAATCTCTTATGTTATAATTTACAGTTTTTTCCAGATATTTTGTTACTAATAAGCTTTTAGAACGATTTAGTAGTAAAAAGTTTTTGGGAAGGTTTCTAAAAGCTTTCTAAAACGTTTTTAAAACCTTTTTCCTGGTTTTTACCGATTTTCATTTGCAAATCGGCACACTACATCAAGTTGTTTATAAAAATTTTTTTTTTAGATAATAGTTTTATGATTTCGCTCTGGGAGGCTAAAAATTGGGCTGGTTACTTATTTTTGGTAGCACTTTCAGAAAAAAACACTTTGAAGCAGTTTTGAAGACCCGACCATACAAATCACACTCACTTCATTTAAATTTACCCTTTAAGAAAAAACAAGAGGTTGCAAAAAAAAAGTTAAAAAAAAGAAGTGACTTTTTAAAATACATATCTCAAGTGCTTGCAGTAAAAACTTACTTTGAAGAGATTGTAGAACCGTATGTATAAAAATATACGATTTCAAATTTTCAAAAAATAATTTTTTAATTTCAAAAAATTTTAAAAACCCTGAAAATTTTACCTGTTAATTTTTCTTTAAATTTCGATTTAAATAAAATAATTTGATCAGCTAACTACCAAAAATAGCAACAATTTCCTATAGGTTTAAAGGATTCAGCTCATATAAATTCCCAGTCATTTACGATCGATCCATTAAAATTTAATGTCTTCGGTAGGTTATAGTATACCCCAAAAATTTAACCTGCTGACTTTTCTCAAGATTAGTTAAAATAATTTGGTCACTTAGCTACCTAAAATTGCAACGTCTTCTAACTGGTTCTTATTAAGCTTATTAAGAATTTATGTCATATAAATTTCCAGTAATTTACGATTAATCAATTAAAATTTAATATCTTCGGTAGATTAATAAAAAAATTCAAACTTAGTAAAAGAATTAAAAATATTATAATAAGATAAGATATACGAATCATAAGTTAACAAGCATTTTAATACACAATCTTAAAAAAATAAAAAAATAAAAAAAATTACTATTAGCTATTACCAATAAATTCCTGATTCATTGTCATAATTAATCAGCAAAAATAAAAAACAATTGTCAGCAAAAAAAAAGCAATACAATTATGTATGTTAAAAGTTAAGATTAAAATAAAGAAAATTTCAAAAAATATTATTTTTCTCCATGTACACAGTGGTCTGGAACACGAAAAAAGTTTCACCACGATTATACTAAAAATCTCTGGTATTTTCTGTTTCTATAGGGTCTCCTGATGCAGGAAATGCTTGTCCTAAAATTAAAACCGTATCTCTCAGGGAGTAACGCCCCTATTTGGGGGTTGTTGGAGGGTAAATTAAAAAAAAATTTTTTTTTTAATTTAACATTTTTTACATGATTTTAGACCATATAAAGTGATGAACAAGTGAGGAATACAAAAAATTTTGCTCGCCTCATAGTTTTTTTTTAGTTGAAAGGCTCAAAATCACATTTTTTCAATAACTGAAAAAAACCAGCTTCTGAATTTTTTTAAATATATTAAAATTATTTTTAATGTTAGATTTATGTTTTTTCAATTGTTTTGTAATTATAATTTACTGAAATAAGTTTATTTAGGACCAAAAAATACAAATTTTCAAGGTCTTAGAGCAACTCAAATGTTAAATATTGGATTTTTTAAAAAATTCACAGACTTGGGATATTTCGATCAGATTCAAATGATGTTATAAACTGGATTTAAAGACGTATTTCATAGTAATTTTTCCTGTACAATCCGAATTCGCTATTTATTTTAACATTTTACCACGTTTTTTAGGAGAAAAATCCGTTTTTTTGTTTTTTATGGTTTCAATTTTCAAGGGACCAATTTTTTAAAGTTTCGCAGATTTCAAGAAAAAATTTTCTGAATAATCTTTACAAGCACTTATATATTTTTTCCTCTGAAATTCAATGAAATCACTAGTTTTTTCTTTTGGAGTTTTCTTTAGCCATAAAATCGTTTGTTTCTATTTCTACTGGTTTTGTCCAATCTTATATATTTTGCATTAGTAGCCAATTTGAGCCTGAATGGTTTGAAAAGTTTAAAATTTTCTTTAATAAATGAATATTGAGGGAAAAACTACTCTATAAAATACAAAAACTTTTTGTTTTTTGATCAAAAATAAATGAGTTATAGTTAATTAAAGATTTTGTAATAATTCCCCTATAATTTCAATTTCACGTAACTAAAAAATTGGTTAGGTCAGTGAATTATCACCACAAGACAGATAAAAGTTTTTATATTTTCTAGAGTAGTTTTTCCCTCAATATTCATTTATTTAAAAAAATTTTAGACATTTCAAACCCTTCAGGCTCAAATTGGCTACTATAGCAAAATATACAAAATTGGACAAAACCAGTAAAAATAGAAAAAAATGATTTTATGGCTAAAGAAAACTCCGGATGAAAAAACTAGTGATTACATTGAATTTCAGAGGAAAAAATATATAACTGACTCTTGTAAATATTATTCAGAAAATTTTTTCTTTGTAATCTGCAAAACTTTAAAAAATTGGTCCCTTGAAAATTGAAACCATAAAAAACAAAAAAACGGATTTTTCTCCAAAAAAGCGTGGTAAAATGTTAAAATCAATAGTGAATTCGGATTGTACCGGAAAAATTACTATGGAATACGTCTTTAAATCCAGTTTATAACATCATTTGAATCTGATCAAAATATCCCAAGTCTGTGAATTTTTTAAAAAATCCAATATTTAACATTTGAGTTGCTCTAAGACCTTGAAAATTGAAAATTTGTATTTTTTGGTCCTAAATAAACTTATTTCAGTAAATTATAATTACAAAACCATTGAAAAAACATAAATCCATCATTTAAAATAATTTTAATTTATTTAAAAAAATTCAGAAATTGGTTTTTTTCAGTTATTGAAAAAATGTGATTTTGAGCCTTCCAACTCAAAAAAAAAACTATGAGGCGAGCAAAATTTTTTGTATTCCTCACTTGTTTATCACTTTATATAGTCTAAAATCATGTAAAAAATGTTAAATTAAAAAAAAATTCTTTCTAATTTACCCCCCAATAACCCCCAAATCGGGGCGGTACTCCCCGAGAGATACGGTTTTAATTTTAGGACTAGCATTTCCTGCATCAGGAGACCCTATAGAAACAGAAAATACCAGAGATTTTTAGAATAATCGTGGTGAAACCTTTTTCGTGTTCCAGACCACTGTGTATATCTTATATCATTTCCAGATAAATTTTATTCAAAAAATTATTTTTGTGAAAAAAAAAGTACTGAAGTATATAAGCATCTGGCCATTTTATAGCCGCTTTTAATATCAAAAATTGATACAATTCAAATATTATGTCATTAAATATTATATTAAAGTATAATTTAAATATGACACTATTACACCTGTATATTTGAATATATAGGGGGATCGTGTCTAAAAATGCATTTTAATATTATATAAAACTATAATTTAAATAAGGTATTATTTCACCTGTATATTTGAATATATAAGGTGGTCGTGCCTAAAATGTACTTTCATATACTATACCAAAAAAATAAAAAATTCATTTAAATTAAGATTAAAATAAATAATAATTTTAAAAAAATATTGATTTTTATGATAAACCTAATATTATTTCCTTATAAAAATACTTAGCGCATTCCCTATAAAAAAATACATCTGTAATCTCATAATTAAAAAAAGGTGATAAGAACGTACGCCAGCGGTGGTGCTTTACAAAGGGGAGAGTGAAGCAGCTGCGAAGGTACAAGAGTACAATGGACTTTTAATCTGACTTAACTTTTTATATAAATAAAAAATCACCTCCCTCAGCAAAGTGAATTTATTTAATGTAAATAAATAATTTGAGGGTTTTAGGATAAAAATTGAAAATTATTTTTAAAAAATTAAATGCATATGTTTCAGACGCGCTCATCGAGTAGTCGATAACCCATAAGTTATCTCTTCTTATTTCCATATTCTAGTTTAATTAAAGCTTATAAATACATAAAATTTTCTTTGGATAGCATCCCAGGTAGAATCTACTTAAGTCATCTGGACCAAGATTATACTTAACTGATTTGTTTATCATATAAATCCTGTTCAGTTACTGATCAGTATTGTCACGGTTAATTTCATCAGGGGCTGAAGACGCGTGCGCAGTTGCTGAAAGATTTTTTTTTTAAAATTATTTTTAAGATAGAAAGGTTATGTTTAAGTAAAAATATTTTTATTTTTTAATCAAAACTATGCGTTGATAAAATAATTAATTGAAGGAAAAGAATTTATAATGGTTTTTATACAGTATGGACGGATATATCTATAAGTACAAAGAATATAATATATTTTGAAAAGTACTTATAATTTTTTTAATTATTACATAGTATCAAATGGGTAATTTGATGTACCTTGTATTATGATAAAATATGGAGATTCGCTATTAATTCGAATAAAATTCTTCACGATATCTTTATTAGATTTAAAGTTGTTTATAACTGCAAAATAAAAAGAAATAATTTTGAAATAAAAACAATTTAAACACTTCACTATTATAACTGCTTTTTAGATTTGTTCTTTATGAATTTGACTTTCACTATAAAACGAAAATTAATAACAATGTTAATTATTTTTCTCATTAATTTTTAAAATTTTAAATATTTTGAATATTCAAATATTATATTTTTAGTATAATGTCTCCATATTTACAGTAACATTTGATTCAAAAAATAATTATAATGACGGAAATTATTATTATTGAAAAAAAAATTGTTTAATAAATAATAGGAAAAAATTTGCTTTGAACATATTGTTTATAAAAACATAACCTTTTTATCTTAGAGTAATATTAAAAGTTTTAACTTTAATAAAAAGTCTTTAAAAGTATTGCGCATGCGTCTTCAGTTACTGATGAAGAGTACCGTGACAAACCTGATCAGTTACTTATCAGTTATGAAGGGGTGAGCTAGTTAGTAACTGATGTTCAAATCAATTAACGGATCAGTTACTGACTAGAAACTTAAATGGATTTCTACCTGGGATATTTTAAAAAATATTCCGTATGTATAAAAAAATACGATTTCAAATTTAAAAAAAAAAATTTTTAATTTCAAAAATTTTGAAAATCCTGAAAATTTTAACTGTTAATTTTTCTCTAAATTTCGGTTTAAATAAAATAATTTGATCAGCTAACTACCAAAAATAGCAACAATTTCCTACAGGTTTAAACGATTCAGCTCATATAAATTTCCAGTAATTTACGATCGATCCATTAAAATTTAACGTCTTCGGTAGGTTATAGTATACCCCAAAAATTCAACCTGTTGACTTTTCTCTAATTTTTAGATTAGTTAAAATAATTTGGTCACTTAGCTACCTAAAATTGCTACGATTTCTAACTGATTTAAAAAATTTATGTCATATAAATTTCCAGTAATAAACGATTGATCAATTAAAATTTAATATCTTCGGGTATATAAATAATATGAAAGACGCGCTCACCGAGTAGTCGATAACCCATAAGTTATCTCTTCTTATTTTCACATTCTAGTTTAATTAAAGCTTATAAATACATAAAATTTTCTTTGGTTAGCATATTTTAAAAAAATATTCCGTATGTATAAAAAGATACGATTTCAAATTTTCAAAAAAATTTTTTAATACAGTTTTGCTTGTGCAGTTAAGTATCGCAGTTTGAAAAGTTTTATTAATCACCACCTCTTTTTAAAATGGAAAGAAAACATAACTTTACTGAAACGAGGAAATTGATGCTGGGGTCGAAAGTTCAGCAATTGGAAGAGGACCTCAAAGAATGGGAGGGCTGTTACGAACTAGAGAGGCAGTGGAGACAGGAGTTACAGGAAAAATTAAATGAAAAGGAGAAAACACTTAAGCGTATACAAGACACCTTGACAGCTGAACGTTTGTTGTACCTGGTGCGACAAAGGGATTCGCAGGCAAAGCATGCAGGAGAAATGCTGAGGCTGAAGGCTCAGCATGCGGAAGAACTAGAAACCCAGTTAGAAAAACAATTAGAGGATATCAGGGTGCGTTTAAAAGACAGTTTAGTGATGAAAAAAGAAAGAAAAAAGATTAGGCTTGTGTTAAAAGAAGTAGGAAAAAAAGCACTTATTTCAAGTCTAGTTTTATCAGTGATTTTAATAATTGTGATAATTATTTTTCTTTGCTTATTAACATAAAACTGTAATTTAAATGTTTAAAAATAGAAAAGATGGTACGTAATAAGTAAATTTGTAATAAAATTGAAAAATGAAACATTGCATGACCAAACTGAATCATAACAATATATCAGCTAAGAAACTTTTCTTTATAATAAAACTCGAAAGCTTTAATAATAAAAAAAAAACATAAAACTTCATAAAATTGATAATTGTGATACACTATTCCATTGTATTTTTTATTTGAATAAATTTTTTTGTCTGCATTTATATCTGGATGGAACTATTTTTTAATAACATTCCTTTATATGATAAATCTTTTATAACGATAAAATATTATAAGCGCGTAAATCGAGAAGCTGCTATGTCATCAAGGTAAGGAACGATAAAACACATTTGCTATCAAATATTTTTATAAGGACTTTCACCTATATTACATTAAAAAATCAACGAAGGTTATTTCCGGAATACATTATGTAAATAAATATCGAATAAATATAAAATACAATCACAAGGTTTTTCAAAAGGTCTTTTGGCGCTCTCCTGGAGTGCCTATCATACTACTAGTATTATTATTAATATAATAATAATAATATAAATATTAATAAGTATTAATAATTAATAATTTATACATAAAACAGAACAACTTAAAAAAAAATCTAAAAAAAATATGATGCAGTAAAAAAATGATAATCCTGTCAAATATATCTGTATATTTAATGATTAAAAGGTGAAAAATATTTCTGCATTCTATAAACAAAGAATAATTCCTTTAATTATAATACGTTTTAAGTTAAACTTATTTTAAAGATTATTATACACATTTTTAGTTTTAATAAATTATAGAAACAATATAATAACATTTTTTTCCATTATTTGTTATTAAACCACTATAGGTTTAATTAAAATTGCATAAATAAAACTATTCTTTTAATTATTTAAAAATTTTCTTATAGAGCTGTTTTCAAAAATAATGTTTTTTTGTAAACTAACATTTTTAAATTTCGTTGTTCTATAGTTATTTCAGATTCTCTTATCATTTTTTAACATTTAAAAAAAATTATGAATTGATTCAGAATTGAGAATTTTAAAAAATAATCTTTAAAATAAATTGAACTCAAAACGTGTTTTAATTAAAAGAATTATTCAAATTTGTTTGTAAAATGCAGAAATATTTTTCACCTTCTAATACAGATATATTTGACAGGATTATCATTTTTTTACTGCATCATATTTTTTTTAGATTTTTTTTTTAAGTTGTTGTTTTATGTATAAATTATTAATTATTAATACTTATTAATATTTATATTATTTTTATTATATTAATAATAATACTTTATTATTAAATTAAAAAATAAATGTACGTATATACGCGCAGTCATAACCGCAATATAATTACATATTTTATTTCTAAGCGCGACGATTCTAGTGTATTTTTGTTAATAAAAATGCACCTGATTTTCAGGTGCATTTTTACACTCAATTTTAGGACTCATATGATAACTCTTAATTTTACAGTTTGTTTATAACCTTAAAATTAGAGTGCCGCGCCCTCTCCGTGTGTATAAAAGGTGTGTGCTTGTATATTGTTTTGATTTACGGAAATGTATCAGGTGTAGAAATAAATAGTAGTTTTCTTAAGAAATGTGATATTTCTCCAATCGATAGAAGAAATAGAGATATAGAGGATTAGCGGCCGAAGGCCGCTAGTTCGCTATATGACTATTTCTTCTTTCGATTTGGGGATTTATCACATTTGCGCACGAGTTAAGAAATGTACTTTTTTTAATTATGTCGTCAAAGTTTAAGCCTTTGCAAATCATAATTCACGAGGTAACTGGATTTAAATAATACAAAAAATTAAAAAAAAAATAATTCATATATGGCTAAATTTAAACCAAACCAGCACAAGATGCATGGTCGGGTCTTCAAATCGGTTCCAAAGTATTTTTTTTCGAAAGTACTACTAAAAATAAGCCTCCATGCCAATTTTTAGCTTATAAGGTTCAGTCCTCGATTTTAGGCGGCCATTTTTGTGTTTTGAACTCAAAAAAAAAAAGTAAGAAAAATGAGAGAAAATTTTTCTTATTTTTTCGGTAAAAGACTCACATTTGCATGAAAAATTTTTTCCTCTTAGTCCCAGATAGGAAATTTCCCGTAGAATCCGATTCTGGGGTCAAAATTTTTTTTTGAGCTGCGCATGCGCGAGAAATCGCTAAAATATCGATAAAAGCGTGTTTTTTTTCAAATTTAAATTTCTTCTGAAGCATATCCATAAAAAATCCTCTAGTAGGACTCAAAATGCTTCTGATACTTCAAATTTTATGACGAAAAAGAGAAACCACTGGGTTATTGCGTTTTGAGAGCTCTAGATCAAAATATAGCAGCTTTAAAAGTTCATTATTTACAAAATTCAAATTTCCCGCCAAGTCACGTGACCAATTAAAAATCTGACCAAAAATTCGGATTCTGCGGGAAATTTTACATAAGAATACCAATTTTTGTGTATTTTCAAAATTTTGTATCAATTTTACGAATTTTTAAATTTTTAACCAAAATACTTAAAATTTCAAAAAAAATGCATTTATCAAAAAACGATGTTTTATTGATTTTTTCATTTTTTTAATCATTTAAAATTTAACTAAAGCAAGAAATATAAACTTTTTTGATAAAATATAAGTGAATGAATGTTAAATTTCAAAATTTTAATCATATTAAAAGTTTATATTTCATTTTAATGAATTTTAAATGATTAGAAGTGTGAAAAAATCAATAAAACATCGTTTTTTGATAAATGCATTTTTTTTGAAATTTTAAGTATTTTGTTTAAAAATTTAAAAATTCGTAAAATTGATACAAAATTTTGAAAATACACAAAAATTGGTATGCTTATGTAAAATTTCCCGCGGAATCCAAATTTTTGGTCAGATTTTTAATTGGTCACGTGACTTGGCGGGAAATTTGAATTTTGTAAATAATGAACTTTTAAAGCTGCTATATTTTGATCTAGAGCTCTCAAAACGCAATAACCCAGTGTTTTCTCTTTTTCGTCATAAAATTTGAAGTATCAGAAGCATTTTGAGTCCTACTAGAGGATTTTTTATTGATATGCTTCAGAAGAAATTTAAATTTGAAAAAAAACACGCTTTTATCGATATTTTAGCGATTTCTCGCGCATGCGCAGCTCAAAAAAAAATTTTGACCCCAGAATCGGATTCTACGGGAAATTTCCTATCTGAGTCTAGGAGGAAAAAATTTTTCATGCAAATGTTTGTCTTTTACCGAAAATATAATAAAAATTTTCTCTCATTTTTCTTACTTTTTTTTTAAGAGTTCAAAACACAAAAATGGCCGCCAAAAATCGAGGGCTGAACCTTATAAGCTAGAAATTGGCATGGAGGCTTATTTTTAGTAGTACTTTTGTAAAAAAATACTTTGGAACCGATTTGAAGACCCGACCATGCATCTTGTGCTGGTTTGGTTTAAATTTAGCCATATATGTAAAAGAATAAAAAAAAATGATAGAAAACGCAGAATAAAAATATAAAATAAAAAATATAAGGTTTAAGGAAAATTTTAAGCCTGGTTACAAGATTTTTCACTAATAGGCATTTGAGAAATCGACTTTTGAAAAAAAACAGCCTCTCTTAGCGATTCCTCGCGCATGCGCTACTCAATTTTTGACCCCGTAATCGGATAGCCAGGGAAATTTCCT
Source organism: Anagrus nilaparvatae (assembly GCA_022575985.1). Taxonomy (NCBI): domain Eukaryota; kingdom Metazoa; phylum Arthropoda; class Insecta; order Hymenoptera; family Mymaridae; genus Anagrus; species Anagrus nilaparvatae. The sequence goes on from JAKSXM010000287.1 coordinate 6,511,162, forward strand.
ATCCGGACCTAAAAGGAAAAAATTTTTCATGCTAATGTGAGTTTTTTACAGCAATAATAAAAAAAATTATGACTCATTTTTCTTACTTTTTTTACGACAGTCAAAAACACTAAAATGGCTGCCAAGCCTGCTTTGGAACAGTTTTGAAGACCCGCCCATACAAATCGCACTCACTTCATTTAAATTTACCCATATAAAAATATTAAATTCTAACATTTATAATAATGTAAAAAAAAAATTCTTTACTATTCAAACTCACAGATTTAAAAATATAAGTCGGATGTATAATAATTTATTAACTTATAAATTTAGTAGGAATGCACTACTGACATAGAAATCGAACGCGAATTAATTAAATTAAAAGATAAATGGTTTAAAAACCTTACCGACACGAAAGGAAGTCGTAGATACACTGTCATTGGGCTCTAAATTTGGGTTTAATGCTGACCTTAATAAGCCTGACGTAGTCGATATTATTAATGATTTAGAATATACTTTGCTGTACGTAGAATATTGTAATAATATTAGAATCACGAATAGTAATGCAAACAATAGAAATAATAATCACAGCAATAATCGAAATAATAATTCTAATTTCATGGTTAATAATACTATTAATGAATTTCATGACCAATTTGCTAATGCTTTAAATAACGCAACTAAAAATAAAAAACATACAAGTATATTGTAAGAAAAAATTGTTTAAATTTTTATTAATTATGTAATTTTAGCAAGGTCAACAAATCAGTTAAAGAAACGTCTCTTCAATAACATCAATAAGAAAAATTTGTAAACTGTATAAATTTTTTTTCACTATTCCATTTGGTCAATAAATTCAAATTATTTTTTTTCTAATTGAATATAAAAACACATTAAAATTTTAGAGACTCTTTTACAACTAAATTTACATTTCTTGCGTCTTAATAAAATAGTTTATTTATTACATTATTTTCATTTTTATATTCTTTTATACATCTGTAGATCAAGATTTTTTATTCGTTATGTGTGTATACATAAATATAAAAAAGATAAAATGTATAAATATTTTGCATAAAAATACAACGTGTTAGAAAATACTTTATGTTTCTGCAGAAGAAAATGCTATTAAAGGTTTAACTCTATCGTTTCTTTGAAATCCAGGATATACCTGAATAACCAAATGTAATTTAAATTAAAAAATCTTGCAGAAAAATTTTGTCATAATAATGAGAAACGTGTATAAATACGTGCTCAGATCATAAATTTTTTTATTCATCAGGTTATTAAAGAACAATGGGGTTTATTTATTAGCATTCTATTTATAAAAATTCACTCGTTTTTTGGATACTGTTATCAAACCAATATTCTGACGTATTTCAAATTCTAAAACTGTAATCCAGGTATGATTACCTGCCATTTAAAAAAAGAGTTACGTTTCTACGATAAGCAGAAGCGACTTTAGCTTCAATTGTTATAAACAATTTATTTGTTAATATTTTTTGAAAATTCCAACGCTCCCTTGAAGTTAAAGGGTTAAAGAGCCTGCAGTTAAAATTTGGTTGATTTAAAATAATTTTTAATGCACTAATTAAACGTTTAAAAACGATCTAAAAAATAAAAAAATTTTTTTCTTATTTTTTTTATGCATTTATTGCAGTCCCTCCCCTCCTAATAAAGTTACAATGATAAAATTTTTTACAGAGATCGAAGGATGATTTGTCAACAGATTTTTTTTCACACGAACATTCTGAGGCCATTTTTCTGGAAAATATTTCAAAAATTCAAGAGGTCCACATCTTTTTTTGATCGATAGTATGTTATATACACTGTAAAAAGTAACTTTCTTTGATAAACGAAAAAAATAGATTATTTGTGAAAAATTAGTAAATATTCCAAAAAATTGGAATATATTCGATGAAAATTGAAAATTTACGAATTTTAGTATATTAACGAAAAATTCGTATACTTATAATTTTTTTTTTGTTTATTTTCAAAAAAATCGTCAATTTACAGGTGACTTGTAATTTTACGAAAAAATCGAATATTTACCAATTTTTGATAAAGTATTTTTTTTTTATTAATGATTAATGCACTTTCAATAAGCATGGAAAATAAAAAAAATAAAGAGTTGACATCATTAAATACATTTTAAAAAAAATAAATAAAGAGAAGTTTTTAGTCTAAAAAAATAATAATTTGGGTTGGGGTATTTCTGGGCATATTTTAAGATTTTTTAAATAATTTTTTAAGTTCTGTCAATTAAACAATAAAAATGCATAGATTAATCACGTTAAAGATACCAAATGAAATCTTTTTAAATCTTTTTTGCTTTCATTCCTTTTTGATTGTTTGTTTTGCAGATATGATTAAAAGGGTTTTTAAAAAAAAAATCATATTTTATCACTATCTTTGTCTATTCATATCTGGGAAACATCTAAAGTAAAATGGATGAGTAAAAAAATTTTTGGAAACTTCATAATTATACAAAATTTTTGAGACCTAGAAAACTCATTTTCATAAAAAATTTCAATTTTAGCAGCAATTTGAAAATGAGACATTTTGGGCCTAAAATGGACATTGGCTTAGACAGTAAAATAATAAGAAGAAGAAGATAAATCGGTAATAAAAAACTTGTGATTTACGAAGAATGAAAGTTAGTCATTATATAAAAAAATGAGACCAAAAGTAAGTATTTTCGTTAAAATGCAATATGACAGCGTTATTTGGAAAATTCCCTAAAAATCCTATCTTATAACATTGTAATATTATGTAAGGTCATATAATAATTATATTACATATAGTGGTATTACTTGTACATTACAGACGGGAAGATTCCACTACCTTTAAATTAACATGTCCTTTGCTTTATACCAACTAAGTAAGTCATAAAGTGTGGAATTAAAATTATATTTTTTCGGAGATTAGGACTAAGAGCACTCAAGATTTTAATTCAAAATAAGAGTGAAGCTAGTAGAAATACAGAAAGTCAGAAAGGTTTAAATAATAATTTTAAAAAAATTAATCTAAGCCAGAAAACCAACTTTACTCTTATTTATATATTTTGATGTTGAATTTAAACCTTGAGTGTTTTTAGTCCATCTCTTTTACTATCAACACACGTGTGCATATCAGCAATATTTTGAGCTTTACCCACTTTACAGCAATATTTTATCTTACTATTGCATGGCGATTTGTTGCCACTTCCTATGCAGCCACGCCCCTTCCCCCACTTAATTATGACCGAAGTGGCCTTCCCTCTTTTGCCAACCATTTATTTTTACCTCCTTTTGAAACTAAATTTTAATCAAATTTATTAAAAACTAAATTTTAATGTAGACGGCGCGGCACCTTTTAAAAACGAAGCATAAAAAATGAAGCAATAACTCAAGAAAATATTAAAGGAAAATATGACTTACGCCACCAAAAAACTACGTCACTGTAGATTTTGCAACAGAAAGTTCACCAGAAAAGTTTAGCGAAAAATTTTGACGCATAAAAATTGCATACAAAATAAAATATAAAAATATTTTTTGAATACGATTCTATTTGACCATCAGTGATTTTCACACGCATATTTTTATAATGCTCATTTTTTACACGAAATATTTAACCAACTATAAAGTTTGACACCAAAAAATTGACCACAAGAATATTAAAAAAAAAAAAAAAAAAAAAAAAAAAATTTCATAAGAACAATTTTTTTCCCTTTTTTAGTTTTTCTAATTTCTTGAACGGTAAAATTAAATATTATAGAGATTGACTTATACAAAAAATTTACGTCTAAGATGAAACTGTAAAAAAATATTTCTGTGGTCAACTTTTTGGTGTCATACTTTATAGTTAGTTAAATTTTTCATATCAAAAATTGACATTAAAAATATCCGTGTAAAAATCACTGGTGGTCAAATAGAATCGTATCCAAAAAAAGTTTTTATATTTCACTCTATGTACACACGGTAGAATTGCTTTGGTTGAAAATTCAACCAAAAATAGTAATTTTCAACCAAAAGTAGTAATTTTCAACCAATTGGTTGAATATTCAACCAAAATGGTTGAAAATTCATCCAAAAGCTAAAATACAAAATAAAAATGATGTAATTATAACAGAGTAAAAAAATGATCTGTGCATTTATTAAAAGTGAATTAATTTTATAAGAGATTATATAATTTGTGATTTTTTATGTATTATTACTTCATTTGGCTCAAAAGCTGAGGATTGACTAATTAAATTAAAATGGAATCTAAAATTTTAAGTTTTTCAAAACACAAACTCTTATTTATGTATATCGAACAGTTTATTCACTTTACTAATAAAATTGTATGTATTTTAATTTCTATTTGCAAATATAATGGATTATTATAAATGAAATTAAAAAATGTATTCGTTTTTTTCTTTTTATAATTTTAAACTTCTATATAAACTATTATATAGTTAAAATAACGTCTTTACTTTAATTTAAAACTACATATACCTTTACAATCGTAATCATGTTATTTTTTTTATTAATCTATACTTTTTTTTGTAAATAAAAAAATATGTACTCTGCTGACTGGAGGAAAAATTTTAAAATACTCTTTTTAAAATTAATTTTTCAAAAAATGCACCAAGAATCTTACATATAGTTTAAATTTAAAAATTATGGATAAATTAAATTAAGTAACCTTTTTAATTAGTCATTCCTCAGCTTCTGAGCCAAATTAAGTAATAATAATAAATAAAAAATCACTAGTTATATAATCTATTACAATATTAATTAATTCACTTTTAATGGATGAACAGATCATTTTTTTACTCTGTATTACTATTATATCAATTTTATTTTGTATTTTAGCTATTGGTTGAATTTTACTATTTTTGGTTGAAAATTCAACCAATTGGTTGAAAATTACTATTTTTGGTTGAATTTCCAACCAATTGGTTGAATATTAAACCAATTGATTGAAAATTCAACCAAAAATAGTAAGATTCAACCAATTGGTTGAATTTTCAACCAAAGCAATTCTACCGTGGCAGTTTTTATGTGTCAACATTTTTTGGTGGTCAGGTTTTGTGGCGAACTCTCTGTAGAAAAATCTCCGATGAACTAATTTTTCAGTGGCGTAAGTCATTCAATGGAGTTAGGGCAGATAATAGTTTATTTAGAAAAAAAGACTATAAATGGGATTTGTAAATGCGGGTAATACTGCAATTAAAGTGAATATAATAGAATGCAAACGCAGTCATTAAAATTTATTTATCATGATCGTAGAAAATTTTTTTTTAATATCATCATCAAAAAAAAATTTTGGTTATAGCACAATTAAATGAGTATAAAACTGCGTGCTCATGATGTAATTCTAATCTTGTTCTAATTGTTACACGAATAATAATAAGCAGGTTTAAACTTACACATTTTTTTATTTTATTTGTTCTGTTAGACATAGTATGATTATTATAATTCTTTTTTATGTTAAAGATACATATAGCAATATTCAATGGGAACTTTTTTAATTCGGATAGTGAGTAAAGCTGTATATTTTTTAAAATAAAATGAATTTTTTGATTAAATACACTGATAGTAGTACGGGAAAGCAGATATCTTTTTTGGGAAATATTCTTCCCCAAATCATGGGAAATATTTCACTTTAATTTTAAAATCTTTTCTATCCCGCACGAAGGTAGAATTCTCAATATTCAACTTGCTGAATGCTTAATATAGTTATTATTTATTTAATTTTTATATAATTAATTAATGTAACTCAAAATAAATTAATTTTGTGAGTACGGGAGTAGCAAATATTAAAAACAAACGATCATAACCCTACTTTTTTAATTCGATGAAGTAGCAAATATTTATTACTTTTTTTAATATTTAAACTTGTATTTTCAGTGAAATTTTTTTTAAATATTGATTATAAAATTGTTTATTTACAGCAAATAATAAAATATTAAAAAAATAAAGATTCTCACTTTTTAATCTTCCCCAAATTAAGAATGATTCTTTCCTAAATTATAATGATTGCTGTTCCCTTCATTGAGGGAGTGCTACTAACCCCCACTACTGTCAGTGTAGAATAAAGTACAGAAAAAAAATTTACAACAGTTTACATTTTTTTATTGATATTTTTTGTATGTATACAAGTGCGTTGACCTTTTCAAGCTAAAAAGCAATTTTTTATTAATAATTACAATACTTTTATACAAAATAATCCTTTTTTTTATTGAATAAAATTTTCATTTCAATGTAATATAAATGCATTTCCATGTCAAAAATATAAGATTAGTATATTTAATTTCTGTAAAAATTATAATTAGATATACAATGTACATGCATGATATCCTGAAACAATTTACATTTGTATCATGTTTTTTATTTCTAGCAAATCTAAGATATGTATACATACTTTATAATTTTTTTGCAAATAAACTTATCATTTCGATTCATTATATTTCAATAAACTAAACAAATCTTGAAAGTTTTTATCTTGGTTCTTCTGTTTTTCGAAGATAAATATGAATAAAGTTTCATTTAGTTTAATGGAGCATTTTAAAATAATATATTTTAGCATTATTTTTTTCACGAGAAGTAAATTTTTTCAATTTTTTCAATTTTATTTCTGCATATTGCACAATCAGATATTTTTTTTGCGCAATCCTCGCAGCAAGCGGCGTGATTACAAGGTCGAAAGATCTCGGTTACTTTTTTGTCATAACAAACTTTGCATGACATCTCAGTGATTAATTTATTTACCGTTTTTACCGCATTTTCCACTGAAATTGACAACATTTTTAATTCTTCACTGATAGTTTGAAGGCTCTCCCATGCATTTTGCCTTGAAATTTGATCCAGTTCCAGTTTGTTTTTTTGCAGTAGCATCCTTATTTTTTTTGCTTTTTCTTCTGGTGCATCTTCTTTTGTTAATGACTCTGTTCTTCTTTCTGCTAGTAGTTTTTTAATTCTTTCTGCTGACATTTTCTTAATAAAATTTTAAACGTGTATTTTTTACAAGGACTAGATTACAACTGACGCTGGTCAATTGTTTATCAAATTCTCTTCCCTATTAAAAGTCACCTTCATTATATTTTATTAAAATCTTATTCCAGTTTTTTATAATTAACTAAATGGTGCGTACTTTTCAAGCATATATATTTATTGCGAAGCATGTTTTTTGCTTTTTCTTTAGTAAAAAAAATATTCATAAATTATATTAACCATAAATTTTTATACCTTTCCTTTTAATTATTTAATGTAAAATCAACTAATAGATTATATATATATATCCCCCTCCCCCCTCCATTTACTTTAGAAAAGTATACTGTATGGAATAGGTACATTAATGCTTTCTGATATATTTTTTAAATTTCTTGCCTTGTGAATCATACTTCAAATTCAACCTACGATTGAAATGATATCCAATAATTTTCAGTATGAAATATAGCTAGGTTTTTTTCATTAATAATTATTTTAAAAATTATTTTTTCCTTATATTAATTAATTATATTTTCCTTAGCTGTTGGCTATTCCTGACGGGCCCTTTAAGAAATCATTGAAAAATGTTAGTTGAAAAACCTTTTTTGTTTTGTTTATGTTATTAAAAGTTTCAATGTAAAAAATATCATTTAATTAATTAATTTTTAGCATTAATTATGAAGAAGTGATTTTGTCAATAATTTTGTCGTTACTAAAAGTTATTTTATTGAACATTTAGCAAATATTTGTATTTTTTTCGCATTTCTGTTAAAATAAAAGCATGGAATTAAAAGTGTTTTCTTTTGCGAAAAAAATTTATATTATGGGTATTATGAACTTTTTGAAGTAAGTGTTTTAAAATATTTATATCTGTCAGAGTAAATGGGTCTTAAGCTATTCACTATTGGGTAACTTACCCATTTCCCCCAATTAGCCACTACGGAATAAAATCCCTAATTGGCTATAAGTCTTTGATTCATTTGTTTATTTTGAGATTATTTCTCAAAGGGCCCGTCAGGAATAGCCAACAGCTAAGGAAAATATAATTAATTAATATAAGGAAAAAATAATTTTTAAAATAATTATTAATGAAAAAAACCTAGCTATTTCATACTGAAAATTATTGGATATCATTTCAATCGTAGGTTGAATTTGAAGTATGATTCACAAGGCAAGAAATTTAAAAAATATATCAGAAAGCATTAATGTACCTATTCCATACAGTATACTTTTCTAAAGTAAATGGAGGGGGGAGGGGGAGAGATATCAAAAATATCATAAGGTAAATTGCTATCCAATAATAATATCATCGTCTTAAAAGTGGCCATAGAATGAAAACTACATTTATAACTAAACAGGGATTGGTATATAAAAGATTTTCAGGGTTTTATAATATATTTTATCCATAAAACAGTAATTATACCCCAAATTTATAAAACACATTAAGTTAATTTTTTAAACAATTGTTTATTATCTATATTATAACTAGATATTAGACAAATTTATTTATTTTTTTAAAAGTATTTTGGATTCTAAAATCAAAATGCCTAATTGTAACTGAAAAAAATAAATTTGGCAAAGAGAGAAATAATTTATTCTGGTTTTTAATTCTCTTTAAAAAAAACATCCAATGACACATACTTTTCTAATAGAATTTTTGGTAAAACTATTCTCCACGTATTTATTTTTATCACAAGTATGAAGGGTATCCACCACAGGGTTTTTTCGCGCAGCATATTTGTAACTAAAATATTTTAGGTATATATAATATTATTTATAATAATTTTTTAATGAAAGAATCAATACTTTACAGTATCTGGTACAAGAATATAAACAAAAAATTGATAATATTTATTTGTTTAAACAAATACGACCTGTTAAGCTTTTGTAATTTTTGACTCATAAAAGCCTGAGATTCCAGATGTGAGCAACTTGGATCAAAATTCTGGTTGTAAATCATTTAATTCTAGAGGGAGGTATCGTGGAAATTTTTTGTTAAATTTCTTGATTAATGAGTTACAGCTAATTGTTTATAAAAAAAAAAAATAAAAAATGCTCTAAAATTTATAGCCAAGCAGAATTTTGATCAAAGTTGCCCCGGGAATTGGAATCTCAGGCTTGTAAAACCCAAAAATTACAAAAATTGAACAGGTGGTATTTGTTTAAACAAACAAACATTTTCAATTTTTTTTTCATTAAAAAATTATTATAAATAAAATATATAGCTAAAATATTTCAGTTACAAATATGCTGCGCAAAAAACACCCAGTGGCGGATAGAATGACCTTAAATACTATAGTATAATTTTTTTAGACAACAGTTTTTTGCGGATGTAATACTTAATTTTGTACCTCATTATTATTTTTAATGCAAGTACTAATTTTAGAAATATCGTAATTACTCGATTGCTCGAATTTAATGCTTAACTTTTTGAAAATTTTTATCTCATAAAAAAATAAAAAACACCATTTAAAAGTTTTAAAAAAAGTGTGATATGTATAATAATCATTATTATACTAATACTAATAATAATACACGGGCCATGTGTGCTCTGAGAGGCAAAGAGAGAGAGAGAGAAATAATTAATTCCGGTTTTAAGTATTAAATTTATCCTCTTAAAAAAAAACATTTATGACTTATACTTTCCTAATACAATTTTTGGTATAAAACTATTCTCCTCGTATTTTTTGTGTCACATAAGTATTCATGGAAAAAGAAATAGAGAAATAAATAAAATACCTCCTTAGAAGTTATTATTTCCTGTTGATGCTGTTAATGATTTAGATGATTTAAATACGTTTTTAGCTCGAAATATATCGAATTAATTCGATACATTTCGATTGGAGATAATTTTTATACTTGTATAAAGAGTAGAAAAAAAAGACAGCAATAATTCCTTATGAAAAAACGCTTGTTGTGCGAGAAGGAAAAAAAAAAGACGTGTATACTTTGCAGCCAGTCGGCAGCAAAGGTCTAGAGGCTGTGGGACTCGCCCCCACCCCTATTCCATTTTGATACCGACTGGTATCAAAGAATATATCTAAAATTTGTGAATATGGAAAAGAGTATTTTATTATTTTTATTTAATTTATAGGCATTTTTAAAACGATATTACACATCCATGGTGTCAAAACCTAATTTATTTTTCAAAAAATTTTTTATCTAAAAATATCAACCTAAATTATTATTTTAAATTTGGATTTAATACCTCATTTTTTTATGAAAGTACTCATTTCTAGAAATTACGTTTTTATTCGATTTTTCGAATTTGATACCTAATTTTTTTAAATTTTTTCTCTGAATTGTAACGCGGTTACAAACGCTAAAATACGTTTATTTTAAATTTAATAAAATATTTAAATTTTAGGAAAAACCGCGAGATTTTTGTAAATTAAGTAATAGTTCAATTAAATATATAGGTGACATTAGCGACACACGCACACATAGATATTTAATAAAAGCCGCGAAGAACTAGATAAGAAAAGGAGAAGGGAGAGAAGCCGATCAACAACGCGACGATATTCGGCGACTGACCCTTCTAAAAATAGGTCACGTTTTTGATAACTCACGAAAACGCTTGTCGCCGGCCATTAATTAACAGTTTATTTCTATCATTAATTTACGTAGTTATGATAAAGTTTTGAAATTTTATGTCGTGATCAAGGATTCTCGTGTAGTTTTATGTTTAATTTGTGAACGGGAAAATATAGACTATGAATTGTGATTTTAGTGAAAACTCGTGATTATTAGAAAACATAAACGAGGGACAAGACAATTTTAAATTCTGTTTCCACGCGTTTTCTTACATAATTTTAATTATGATTATCGTCGCGACAGTTTTCATTAATTGTGAAATTTTCGAATTGAATAAGTGAATATCTGATTTTTATTAGGAAGTTGGATATCCTAGGAAAGATAAGTATCTTTGGAATCCAATTTCAAAAAGAAAGAAATTAAATGAGTTAAAAATATAAAAAGAATTGCGAATCCGCATCGGCATATTATTAGTCACGTTTCCATATTAGAATTTATGGAAAGAGAAAAATTTTGAGCAGTACCAGATATCATCGAAAAGGGCAGCCAAAGATTGAATCTTCAGCAGTTTAATTTGTAAACACATACAATACACTCGTGTGTATTATATGTGTGTGTATCGCGATCGTTAAAAGTTATAAAATTTATGAGAAAAGACAGTGATAGTGTTCAAGTTAATATTGTAAAATTTAATTAATAAAAATTATGATTTGTGTTTGAAATTGATAAAATAGGCTTTTTTTCCCTTGTGTTTAAATATATATATATATAATTAAATATATATCTCTCTCTTTTTCTCTATAATAATCCCCCGACCCCGATTTTAAAGTATATTACTCTCTTTTAGCGGAGTCAAATAAAAAAAACGCTGCCAAGTGATTGGCACTATGGTTCCTCATTAACAATAGCAAAATATTTATAATGGTCTATTTTATCTAATAAAAATTATAATTTGAGATATCAGTATTTCATAAAAAAAAGTTAAATACCGTATTTTATAAGAAAAAAAATGTTGCTGTGATTTAATGTTTTTTATTTAACAAATTTTTAGAAAAAAATTTTCAATAAAGTAGGTATTAAACTTAAAAAAAAAACAATATTATAGATTTTTTAATTTTTTTGTTTTATTAATATTGAGAAATAAATTTTGAAAAAATTTGGTATTAGATCCAAAAAATTACTATGAATAAGCTTTCTAAAACTAGTACTCTCATAGAAATTAATTAGGTACTACGTCTGAACAAAAAAAAAATTTGGTATTCTTTGTATTTTTTTGTGAAAAAAATTTTGGGAAAAAAATTTTCAAAAAATTAATTATCAGATTTGAGATATCGAGTAAAAACCATACTTTCAAATATAAGTACTTTTATTGAAATAAATGAGGTATTACACCTAAATTAAAAAAAAAAAAAAGTAGTTTGAGATTTTTTGATGAAAAAATTTTTGAAAAAAAAATTAGATCTTAATTCCATAATGGTTGTTAAATACCACCGATTGCAAAATTTTCAAATATTAGTACTTTCATGGAATTAAAGGAAGTATTACACTAAAAAAAAAAAAAAATATTACAGATTTTTTAATTTTTTTGATTTTTTAATTTTGAGTAAAAAATTTAGAAAAAATTAATTTTCAGGTCCAAAAAATTACTATAAACGATATTTCTAAAACTAGTACTCTCATAGAAATCAATTAGGTACTACATCCAAAAATAAAAAAAAATTAAGTTTTTTTTGTATTTTTTGGTGAAAAAAATTTTGAGAAAAAAATTTTCAAAAAATTAGTTATCAGATTCGAGATATCGAGTAAAAATCGTACTTTCAAATATAAGTACTTTCATGGAAATAAATTAGGTATTACATCCAAATTAAAAAAAAAAAAAAAATAGTTTGAGATTTTTTGATAAAAAAATTTTGGAAAAAAAAATTAGGTCTTAATTCCATAATGGTTGTGAAATATCACCGGTTACAATATTTTCAGATATTCGTACTTTCATAGAAAAAAATTAAGTATTACGTCCTAAAATAAAAAAAATTTTGGCATTTTTTGTATTTGGTAACAAAAATTTTGAGAAAAAAATTTACAAAAAATTAAGTATCAGGTCCAAAAAAATGCTATAAACGATATTTCTAAAACTAGTACTTCCACAGAAATAAATTAAGTACTGCGTCCGTAAAGAAAAAAAAAATTGGTATTTTTTGTATTTTTTGGTGAAAAAAATTTTGAGAAAAAAATTTTCAAAAAATTAGTTATCAGATTCGAGATATCGAGTAAAAATCGTACTTTCAAATATAAGTACTTTCGTGGAAATAAATGAGGTATTACATCCAAATTAAAAAAAAAAAAAAGTAGTTTGAGATTTTTTTATGAAAAAATTTTTGAAAAAAAAATTAGGTCTTAATTCCATAATGGTTGTGGAATTTCACCGGTTACATACATACACACACACACACACACACACACACACACACACACACACACACATACAGACTTTTTTTAAAAACCGGTTTTTTAGCTTCCTGAGGTCCCAAAACGTGCTTATATGCCAAAAAATCAAAAATCAAAATTTCATCTATCACAAAGGTTCCTCTATGAGGAACCAAAAAAAATAATAATAATAATAATAATAATTAAAATAATAATAATAATAATTAAAATAATAATAATATTAATTTCAAATAATCAAAAAACCAAAAATTTGTAAAGTAAATTATATTTTTAAATTATACATTTTAAGAAAATGGAAAATTTAATTTTTTTGCTTAAGAGAGGTTTTAGTGATGCAAAACTTTTTTAGAACAGTTTTACAAATTTTCATATTTTGTATAAGTTTTTCCACTCAAATAACTTACATTTTAAAGTGTTCTCATAATTAGCTTAAATTAAAAGAAAAAGGGACTTAAAATGTAACTTATTTCCTGGGAAATAGAGAAAATTTCGTTAAAAGTTAATAAAAATAATAGGTTCAATATAGAATTTATATCAGTGTAGAATTAGTTATTCATATAAACCTATTGTTTTTCAAATCCATAATTATCGGTAAATTAAAAATATTGATGAGAAAAACATCACCTTTACGATGACGTGATATGGGGTAACAAGAGAGTCCCTTCCAAAATTGCATACGGGGGCTAAACGACGAAAATGATAAGGCTCTCGCCCACCCAGGTGCACGAATTCTTGACGAATTCTAACGCCTCTATCACCACCCAACAATGAGGAAACGCCATCTCAAGCTCTTGGTTTGAAAAAAGTGGAAGAGTACACTAGAAGATGGTCTTATCAAATTTTGGTTCGTTCAAATACCTGTGCACGGCTAGAGGAATCATTTCTTGAAGTAACATCTGAACCGGTTCACAACGTTTAGCGTTATTCAAAAATTAAGTTTGAACTTAAATTTTATTACTAAATTATAATTAATTAGTTTATTTTTATTTAAAAGTGTTCATTCAATTTAAATTTTCCCTCAACTTAAAGTTTTTACATTTGAAATCAGAAATAAATTTTAAATTTTTAAAATAGTTTTCGTGTGTGGATTTATTTTCTGCAAAACAATTTTTTTTTTAATTTTTATTTTCTAAAGGCAACAGTACTCATCAAAAAGGAAAAGAAAGTCTTGTTTCATTTGTTATTAGAAATAACTCTATAATTCACTTTGAGCAGTCTTCGAAAAAAAATTGCTAATTAAATACGCAGGAAGACTTGGAAAATGTTCCTAAAATAAGAACTTAAAATGCAAGTCATTACAGTATCTGTTTTTTTTTTTTCTTATTGGCCACATTTGATGGTTAGATTACGATGTTAAAGATAAAACATGTAATGGAAAATAATTATAAGTTTGTCGCCAAGAGGGTGCATATTAATTGAATAAAATCTTGTGAGTAAGAGAATGGAAGGGCGTGAAGAGAGTAATATATTGCTAACATGTAGAATGATTATAAGCAGTCTTGAAAAGTTGTCTTTCAAATCTTATTATTTCGAGTATTATTCAAAGATAAGTGAGTAATAGTATATTACGATCCCGTGTCCAGAAAAGTAAAAAATGGCCCAAATCGCACGCAAATTACCATCCGAGGCGAAGCCGAGGTTGGTAAACTGTGATTTGGGTCATTCTTTATTTATGGACAAGGGTCGTATACGATATTTCTTCGTCAGTGGCGAACGCGTCTTTTCGGGAAATACGTGCTTTCTGGCCACTGACAAGAACAATATTTTTATTTATACATACTAGCGGGCATACATGCCTGGAGCCTGTATACTTTCACGTTTGGCAAAATGAACATTTTTAAGAACGGTTAAGAGGATACTAGTGTATACTCTTATCTTGTGTTTATTTAAAATTAAAATCAGATTATTCTTTGATCAAAGCTTTTTTGTAATACACCTAATTTTTTCCATGGAACACGCAAAAAAAAGTTTAGTAAAATGAATTTCATCGAATTTAGTAAATGCAAATTAATTAGTATTAGTAAATTTAACAAAAAAATTAGTAAATTTTACTAAAAAAAATTGAGTTCTTATTTTTATAAACTATTTTTATTTGCAAATTTTACTAAAAATTTACAGTGACATTAACCAAACTTCTTGTATTTAAAGGAACTATAATTTTGGTTATGGTTATTAATTTTTTATATGCGTGGATTTTTATTTTTAAGAAATTACTTATTACTTCATTTTTTGGATCTAATACCTAATATGCGAAAGTTTTTGTCCAAAAATTTATATTGTCAGAAATTGAAAAAATTCTCTTTTTTTTTTCTTTTTGGTCATGATTCCTAATTATTCTTTTTCCATTAGATTTCTAGTTTTTGGAATTTCATTATTACTCATTTTCTAGGATTTAATATCTGAAGGATTCTGAAGGAATCTGAAGGCAAGTTGGACTGCAGGGTGTAGAAATTGGTCCAAACTACTTTGTTTTCGAAAGTTAAACTAAAAATAAGTCCCCCTACCTAGTTTGAGGTTTCTAGATCCAAATTATCTATTTTTGGCAGTTATTAACACATTTTTGGTCTCTTTTGATAATTTGGCTCAACATTTTCTTATTATTACTACCAAATACTTACCTTATATAAAAAAATATGTTCCTTTCAGATAATTGTACAAAGTTTTCCGTAGAATGCAATCTCGGGTTCAAAAGTTGACTTGGAATGTACTTTAGAAAATCTTTATTTTGTCTTTGGGTTTAAATTAAATACCTTAAAATGTGCGGGTCCAACTTTTTTTTCATTGTGTTTCCATTTCTTGTTTTATAACCTATTTGTACCCCATCAGAAAATTCTTAGGATAAGTTAGTCTGAAAGCTTCAAATTAAAAATGATATTTCTTAAATAATTAGGTTTTAAAATTTTTGACTTTCTTGTCATATCACGGTAGTATGTATATAAAAATCTAATCAAAAATTTGAATTTCTCGAAAAATTTTACAGGGGCATATTAGTTTTGGTAATCTTTGAAAGAATTGTGCAAGAATGGCGAAATTGTAAAGTTACAATTTCTTTTTTAGTTTTACATAATAAATTTTTATTGAAAAATGGTAATGATTTTTAATTTTAAAAAGCTATTTTTACACAAAAACTTTAAAGACTACCAAAACTTACATGTATGTAAAATTACCGTAAGATTTTCATTTAGTCTCGTGTCTTAACGGAAAATTAAAAAATTTGAAAACCTTATATAATTTAAGAAATATTTTTTTTGAGTTTTGAGATTAGCTATTATCCCACGGATTTTGTTTTTTGAGAAGAGCAAATCAGGTTACATAACAAGAGATTGAAACCAAAACCAAAAGAAAACTAGACCTGAAAATTTTCAGATATTTAGGCTGACAGATAAATTTGTAAAACGATCATTTTTTCGCGCACGCGCAGTCTTAACCAACTTTTGGACCCCGGAATCGCATTCTACAGGAAATTTTGTACAATTATCAGAAACGAAAATATTTTCTTATGTTAATAGGCAGCAATAATAAGAAAATATTTAGCCAATTCACAAAAAAAGGCCAAAACATGTTAATGGCCACCAAAAATCGAGAATTGGATATAGAAAGCTAAAACTATTGTAGGCGGGAGGACACTTTCGAAAAAAAAATAGTTCGGACCGATTTCTACGACCTTGCAGTCCAACTTATGCCCAGTTGGTATGAATTCCCATGTCTGAATTTTAAAATTTTTACTTTTTTTTGACGTAATAAATTTTTTTTGAGTATTAGAAAACTTGTGATTACTGCATTTGTATAACCTAACACTTAACTACTAACAGAATTATTTATGTATATTATGATCAATCATTATAACCCTGTCAGTAATAATTTGTAGCTAATTTTATATAAATTATAGCTCATTTCAAACTATTATTTTATAACGAATAGCTTTAAGTTATTACTAAAAGGATTTAACAAAAATTTGTTCACAGTTCCTCCCCTGAAATTGAATTCTCTTTTCCAAAACTTATCATGTATTTTTTTAAACAAAAAAAACATTTTCAATTTTTTTTTTATTTCTTGATATCAAATCCTAAAAATTATTGATTTTTCTAATAGCTAACAAATTATTTTAGATAAATATGGTTAAAATATCACAGTTTCAAAATTATGCGTATGCTAAAGAACCTCCTCAGGGCACATAGATTGGAAAAAATTATGAGAAACAAAAATACATTCATTTAAAGGAGAATCCTTTTTAGATCATGGATTTAAAACTGCTTTGAACCTATTTTAATCATATTTTATAAAAAGATATTAAATAAATTTGTATTCAGGACCAAGAAAATTAAATTCTTTTTCAGATAAATACATTCCTCGTACGGCACTTTTTATAGGCTTTGAATCAATTGTGCAAAAATTTACTTGTTATTAGTATCTGTTTACCTGTTATTAGTATAATTATCGTATAAATTAAAGTATAAATAAAGTAAAGTATAAATATTATAATTTTGCTGAGCCCCTTAATTTTATATTATTATATCTTAAATAATAATTTAAAAAAAAAACTTTTTCTTTTATGATTTCAAGTAACCAAAGTCTTTTATTAGAAAAAGTTTAGAGAATTTACTATGAAAAAGAAAAAGGAAAAATCTTCCAATTACCACACCGATTGGAACTCTGAGAGTCAAGATTGGTCCCAACATTCTTTTCTGTATCCTTATATTCTATTTAATAATACAAAACTTAGAGTATTTCATTGGAACTGTGATATTGTCGGAACGGAGTTCGGAAGGCTGCCAGCAAATGAAATAACCAAATTTTGGATAGGAAATATTACTGATAACAAAATTTGACCAGGAAAAGAAAATTTTCTAATCAAATGGCATTTTATTACCAGATTTTCAGTCACAGATATCGAATTAAGAAGAATAAAAGTTCTTGAGATAAAAGTGAAATGGCGCAAGATAAAAAAAAAAGGAACAGAATATATCGTGGAATCGTCAAAAGATAGCGATGAAAATTTTAATGAATTGCTCTATGATGCTAAAAATAAATTTTTAAAAATATTGCAAAATATTGAAATTCAAGAATACCCTGAACAAATGCAAGATGATTATGATCGTGAAATAAATATTGAATAGCTTGAATTTAGTAAGATGGAGACCTACGAAGAAAGGTACAGCAAATTAAGAGCACATATAGATGCATTAATACAAGCTAAAAATATGAATAACGTAACTAATAACGAAAATTTAGGTTCTGAAATAGATGACGATAAAAACATCCCAAAGCCCCCACATTATGGTGATAATGTATTCTATAAGAAAATAATTAGTGACTCAGAAACTGTAGCACTAATGGCTGTACTTAAGTCAAATATATCCAGGAGAGATCGGAGATTATCAAACTATTGAATAAGAATTTGGTGACTAAACATCAAAGACAATGGCAGAATGGTTTAAAATTCTCCCGCAATTTAGTTGGAGTTGGGAAAGTGCAACAGGCTTATTAGATTTCTGCAAATTTTCCTTGCTGGAAATTAGCAAGAAGATAGGGATTAATTTGGTATCTATGATTAGAAGAGTTAATAGATTATCTATTGATACAGAAAGGATGCATACTAGACTACTTATGGAAGCTACCGAAGCCGAAAACATCAAATAAAATATAATTAGTTATGATAATAGTAATTAAAGTAAAAACAGTTTGCATAAGCAAAAAAGTTTTTTTAATTTGGAAATTTGAGAAATAATACAGGCGCCAGCCATACTAATTACGCCCAAAAATTAAATTTCTTTTTCCGAGGATAAAAATAGGTGGTATTTATCTTTTTTAACCCGCTGAACACGATTCCGGGGTCCGTTTTGCGAATTTCCTGATCAATTTTTTTGGCAAAATTGGCCAATAATTTGTTAATAACAAAAAATTGACCACGAAATTCGCAAAATGGACCCCGGATTCGTGTTCAGCGGGTCAAGAAACATAAATACAACTTATTTTTATCCTCGGAAAAAGAAATTTAATTATTTAATTTTTGGGCGTGATTAGTATGGCTGGCGCCTAGACTAAAAAAGAAAACTATTAAACACTAAGTTAATTTTATAAGAAGATATGAAATGTTTATAACTACCGTACAAGTAATGAGAAGCATAAATAAATAAGAAAAATAAATATATATGTTCAAGTTTAGGTATATCAACTTTTGGAAAAATGGCTCCATTTTGTTTATTTTTTGGAATTTTGATTAGTCGATAGACCAAATAAAAGGGTCAATTACTTACAAAATAATCTTTTGTTTTTTTAATTCGGAAATTCCAAACTGGAGTTATGCTGCCAACCGTTTTTTTAACCCTATTTACTTTGGCGCTTAATATAATAATAATAAATTGTTTAAAAGAAAAAAAAATTTTTTCTGTAAATTTTAATGTTCTCTTTATAAAATAAATAAAAAATTATATTTGCACACAATAAACTGGATGAGTAAAATGATGTTTAAAAAAAGTTGTTTCCTCATTTGAAAAAAAGAAAACATGGCCTTCAAAGTTTTAAGTTTCTGCGTTTAATTGAGAATTGAATTCTTTATAATTAATTCATTAATTTATAATAATTAATTCTTTTAGCAAATTTCGATTTTCTTAAACGCAGAAAATCAATAATTTTGAGGATCGAATTATTTTCATTTTTGGACAAATTTTCTTTTCAAATTCCCAATTGGTGTATAAAAAATATTAATTTTTGGTTCCTCAATGAGGAACCATTGTAATAGGTCAAATTTCGATTTTTGATTTCTTGGCATATAAACACGTTTTGAGACCCCAGGAAGCTAAAAAACCGGTTTTTAAAAAAAGTATGTATGTGTGTGTGTGTGTGTGTGTGTATGTAACCGGTGAAATTTCACAACCATTATGGAATTAATAAAATTTATTAGAAGTTATTGATCTGAATTGGAGCTTAACTTTATGATTTTATAAAAAATCAATTATGTTTTTTACCACATATTGATATGCGAACGTGGATCTACGTTTCTTTTACAAACATATCATTTGGTTAACAAAAAATTATATTTTAAATAAAATCTCAAAAAAATTTTTTGATAAAATAAAAAAATAAAAATAAAAGACTAATAAATAAACAAATTAAAAATAATTTAAAAAAATATTCTATTTCGACCTATTAAATATGGCTGGTCTCGTCAGCGTGTGTCCATATTTAATTTCCACGTATAGAATATTTGTCTAACTTACTTGCTCAACAGTTGTTAAGAGACTGAACAAACATAGAGAAGGAGTACACATCCCCTTCCCTTATTCATGATTTCATACATCATGAAGACGCTATATGCATTTCTCTTTCGAAAAAATGTCCGACATTTTAAAAAATGCTTCGACAACATAGCTTTAATAATATTTTAATGATTGGTTTTCGATCTACAATCAATTTTAGAAATTTTTATGAATTTATCGCTCACATGAATAATAAAATTTATTAGAAGTTATTGATCTGAATTGGAGCTTAACTTTATGATTTTATAAAAAATCAATTAAGACCTAATTTTTTTTTCAAAAATTTTTTCATCAAAAAATCTCAAACTACTTTTTTTTTTTTAATTTGGATGTAATACCTCATTTAATTCCACGAAAGTACTTATATTTGAAAGTATGGTTTTTACTCTATATCTCGAATCTGATACTTAATTTTTTGAAAATTTTTTTCACGAAAAAATACAAAAAACACCAATTTTTTTTTTCTTTTTGGACATAGTACCTAATTTATTTCTATGAAAGTACTAATTTTAGAAAGTTTGTTTATAGTCATTTTTTGGTTCTGATACCAAATTTTTTCAAAAATTCTTTCTCAATATTAAAAAAACAAAAAAATTAAAAAACCTGAAATATTTTTTTTTTTTTTTGGTGTAATACCTCATTTAATTCCATGAAAGTACTAATATTTGAAAATATTTTTTTTTTTTTTTTTTGGGCCCCTTCAAGAAGGGGCCTTTTTCGTAGGACGAGGAGAATGCATTTACGCATACCATACACGCGTACTGTATGGTTATGTGGGACTCAACCTCAAATTTGTATCTGGGGTTGCCCAGATATACACAATTGAGGAATTACAATACCCACTAAACTCCCCACCCTCCTGCATTTATGACAATATCATAGAATCCGGACCGGGACTCCCTGTTTAGGTATTACTTCGGTCCGGAAACAATGCAGCCCAGGCATTTCTTCGCCATACCCTGTCAATAAAGGAGGAGATTTTCCTACGAGAGGAAACCTTCCTCCTTTTTTCCAATCAGTGTCGCCCGTACGTACTCTGCCACACTGTACCAGTTAGCGGCACTGCGCAGCATTTCCGGGACGACTACTTCCGGCCTCCATTCATCGAAGGGCGGTCGCCCTTCAGCGAAGCGAGGACACCCAAAAAAGGTGTGCTCAGCGGTATCCAGCTCGCCCGGGCAATGCAAGCATTCCGGAGATGTCACCTTGCTCCACTTGAAAAGCATATCGCGGAAATAACCGTGACCAGTTAGGAACTGTGTGAGGTAGAAGTCTACCTCTCCATGATCACGGTTCATCCAGCTTTCCAAATCGATGATAAGGCGGTGCGTCCAACGTCCCCTCGGGTCACCATTCCACCTATACTGCCAACATTCCATTGTGCGGGAGCGAGCGCGAACGGAAGCTACGTCGCGCTCTTCTTCCCCACGGTTATAGATCGCCTGCCTTTCCAAGGCAAGCAGGTCGATGGGAATCACCCGAGCCACCACCTGGATCGCTGGCTCTGATACTGTCTTGTACGAGCAAGCGATTCGAAGTGCCCCCTGCCTCTGTACTGCCTTTAGTTTCTTGCAGTACTTTTTTATGCGGACATTGTCCGCCCACACCTCTGCACCGTAGAGCAAGATGGAGTTAACTGTTGTCATCAACAGCCTCCTCTTCTCAGATCTGGGACCGCCGATGTTCGTCATTAGCCGCGAGAGGGACTTTGTCACCCGGCCAGCCTTTTCACAGGCCTGCTGGAATTGTCTATTGTAGGTCAACTTGTTATCCAAGAAGACCCCCAAATATTTGACCGATGGTTTGGTCTGGATCATAAGGGGATTACCTCCGTTATCAAAGCTGATGCCGAATATGGTATCAACCCTTCTCCGGGTCAGAAGGACAATCTCCGTTTTCGGGACTGCCAGTCTTAGTCCGTGATCCGACATCCAGCTATTGATAAGGCGCATGGCCTCATCCAAGGTATTCTGCTGGTCCTCTGGCTCTCGAGCTGTAATGGTTAGAGCAACGTCATCCGCGTATCCGATCATGGAGCATCCATCTGGGAGCTCAATCTTTAGCAAGCCGTCGTAAAAGGCATTCCACAGATCAGGACCCAGAACTGAACCCTGCGCTATGCCTGCGCTTAATACTTTACCTCTTGTGCCATCGAGCGTGTCCCAGCGCAGGTATCGGTCCCGGAGGTAATCTCTGAGTATATTTCTCAGATAATCCGGAACTCTGAATACCTGCTCGAGGGAGTGCAACATATCGTCCCACTTAGCCGAGTTGAATGCGTTTTTCACATCCAACGTGACAAGCAGGACGTCCGGTTTAATATCCGGCCGCACTTGTCTGGCCCTCATAACCACCTTCACGACCTGCTCGATGGCACCGATCGTGGAACGCCCCTCACGAAAGCCGTGTTGGTCGTCGCTAAGGTCACCCGCTTCCCTAATTGCTTGCCGCAATCTTCCTCTGACCATGCTCTGCATCACCTTGCCAATGGTATTTAACATACACAATGGTCTGTAAGATGATGGAGATCCTGGTTCACCCTTTCCCTTGCTTATCAGAGCCAGACGGGCCACTTTCCAGTCCCTTGGAAAGGCGCCTGCCACGAGGCACGCGTTAAACATGCCAAGCAGGAGACCAGGGATTACCTTTGCAGCCGCCTTAAGGGCTTCCGCGGGTATTCCGTCTGGTCCTGGCGCTTTCCCATTTTTCATTGACCTAATTGCCTGAAGCATCTCCGCCTCGATAAATAGCGGAACTTGCTCCCTCGGGACATCCAAAGCAGGGTGTTGTTGGTTTGGATGATCCGGGAAGAGAGCGTCCACTATTCTTTTGGTCGTTGCTTCATCCATCGTGTTGTCACATCCGGACCTAAGTTTGCCCATGACAACCTTATATCCCAGGCCCCACGGGTCGCTGTTGACATCATCTCTTAGGGACCGAAGACAGCGCGCCTTGCTGAGGCGGATAGCTTTCGCCAGCCTATGCTTGGCTTTCTTGTACTCTTCAGAGCGCGTAGCCAGCTCTGGGCGGCCATGCGCTCTTTGCCGTCTTCTGCGTGCGCCGTGACAGACCCGTCTTAGCTCCAATATTTGAAAATATTGCAACCGGCATTGTTTCACAACCGTTATGAAATTAAGACCTAATTTTTTTTTCAAAAATTTTTTCACCAAAAAAGCCCTAGGCACTTTTTTTTTTTTCAATTTGGATGTAATACCTCATTTATTTCCACGAGAGTACTTATATTTGAAAGTATGGTTTTTACTCTTTATCTCGAATCTGATACTTAATTTTTTGAAAATTTTTTTCACAAAATTTTCGTCACAAAAAAATAAAAAAAATACCAAATTATTTTTTCTCTTTGGACGTAGTACCTAATTTCGTTTATAGTAACTTTTTGGATCTGATACCGAATTTTTTCAAATTTTTTCTCTCAAAATTAAAAAAAAAAAAAATTAAAAAAATTGCTATATATTTTTTTTTTAGTGCAATACCTCATATTCCATGAAAGTACAAATATCTGAAAATATTGTAACCGGTGATATTTCACAACTATTACGGAATTAAGAGAGAAATGTATGTATGATTGCATGGTTGTAATCGGTGATATCAGTGGCATATTAATGTATTAAACTCATTGTTTGAGGAACCTTAGTGCCAGCTAGTTGGCAGGGTATTTTTTCGTCAATTAGGTCTTTCTGCTGTAAAAAATTTTTTTCAAAATTTTTTATTTTATGACCGAATAATTTTCACTTTAAAAAAATATCAGTGTTTTTAAGCCCTCTGATGGCCTTATTTTTTTTTAATTAGCCCTGATGGCTAATTAAAAAAAAAAATTTTTTTTGTATTTTATACTTCATTTTTATCAACAAAAGCTATTATTGCTATAATTAAACATTTTTGTCAAGTGGAGCCGGCTTTTTTAGGGTTCCGTATATGTATAGTCCAGTTTTTGCGGAAAAATCTGAGTTCATTTATTCGGGTTCTATTTATTTTATCAAGACGTGTAACAACGCATTGGATGCGGAATTTTATAAACTTTATTATACCTATTAGATTTTTTTTCTATCATCAACGGTTCAAGTTATATTTAAAAAAAAAAACAGAAAAAGTAAGCCTTTGGCCTTGATTTTCAGAAAATGCTACCACTCTGGCTATGCAAAGTCGACAGTTATATAATGTACACATCACAAAAAATAATTTAAAAAAAAAAATTATTTTTTGTACTTTTTAACTATAGGTTCAAGATCTCTTTTGGATCGGTTTTCTGAACTATTATGCATAATGTAGGAACATGGGAGGGTCAAACACAAATAATAACACTTTTATTTAATTATTAAAAAAGTACAATACAGTAGAGCCTCTCATTAGCGACCACCATTTAGACCAAAAATCAGCGGTCACTATTGGGAGATGGTCTTTAGAGAGAGGTAAGGGTGGAGAGAATTTTTCGTTGAAATGTGACATAAGTTAAAATAAAAAATTTTTTAAACATTTTTGCAGGCTTAAAACTGTTTACTTATTTACATTTCATTCTAAATTGTAAATAGCAAAAAGATTTTTGAATTTTTTTTTGAATTTTTTATGAATTTAGGATTTAATTGCGCAAAGAAAAAAAATATGGTCTTAATAGAGAGTTTTTGTTATACATGTTTTGTATATTATAAATATGAAAATAGTGGTCGCGGTCGCTATCGGGAGTGGTCTTTAGACAGAGGTTCTTGTATATGTTAAATTATAGGGAATCGAAACAGACCGGTCGTTGGCGGTCTTTATGGGCAGGTGGTCGCTAGTTAGAGTGGTCTTTATAGGAGGTTCGACTGTATAAACATTTATTAAAAACAGCACCAAATTAAAGGTACATAATTAAAATGAAAAGCTTCACTCCACAACTCATATAAATAAAACACACAAAACTACATTACAATAAAATTAGTTCTTTATACATAAAACGCCTCATACGTTTCTTCACACTTCTTACGTGTTAATCTCCTCTCCCTATAAAATTAAAAGAAAGAGACAGCTGCTACTTTCCTAAACAAAAGCCACCCAAAGTGACTCAGGTCCACTTGGCCTTCTTTCGTTACTTACGAAAAACTTTAAAAAAAAGGCATTCGAAATCAAAGTATATATGAATAAACATTAAAATAATAATAATAAAAACTACCAATCCCACAATAATTTATATATACAAAATGTAGAAAAAAAATAATGTCTTAGTTTTATATATTATATATTTTTTTTATATATAATGTATAAATGTATATGTTACATTTAATGTACTTCTAACCGATAAAGTTAGCTTTAACTGGTTAAAGTTAACTTTAGCGAAGCGTATTCTACTCCAGTCAAATCACGGGGGGGGGGGGGGTGGTGGTATTGTTTGTGGCCGCAACCAGATTTGGTCTACTATAGGTTTTTTGGGTCGCTGAACACGAAAATCGGGGTCTTTTCTATGCGCAATTGGGGCTTGACCCTTAAATTAGCCAAAACTACCCTTTAAAAGGGGTGTTTTTTCACATTTTCCTCTTGCCCTCCAAGATTTGGTCTAATAAAGGTTTTTGGGGTCGCTGATCACGAATATTGAAGTTATAACTATGAAAAATTACCCCTTTACCCTTAAATTGGCCAAAACTACCCCTAAAAGGGGTGTTTTCGCTACTTTCGCTCTATCCCTCCAAGATTTGGTCTAATAGGATTTTTTGGGTCGCTGATCACAAAAATCGATGTCTTTTCAATTAAAACTTAACTCTTCACCCTTAAATTAGCCGAACCCACCCCTAAAAGGGGTGTTTTTTCTACTTTCGCTCTAGCCCTCCAAGATTTGGTCTTAACGGGTTTTTTAGGTCGCTAATCACTAAAATCACGTTTTTTTCAATTAAAAATTAGGTCTTGACCCTTAAATTTGCTAAAACTACTCCTAAAAGGTTTGAAAGATATAAATAAATGAATCATAGTTATAACTTCAATATTCGTGATTAGCGACCCCAAAAACCTTTATTAGACCAAATCTTGGAGGGCTAGAGCAAAAGTTGAAAAAACACCCCTTTTAAAGGGTAGTTTTGGTTAATTTAAGGGTTAAGCCCTAATTGCGCATAGAAAAGACCCCGATTTTCGTGTTCAGCGACCCAAAAAATCTGTAGTAGACCAAATCTGGTAGCGGCCATAAACAATACCACCAAAACCGTGATTAAAAAAATAAAAAAATTTAATAAAAAAATTTTAAGTACTATATGTTACAGATAATAATTTTCGAAATTATATGCAGAGTAAATTATACATACCCAGCGAAATGCATATTTAAAAATAATAGTTAAAACTATCATAAATAATTTT
Source organism: Anagrus nilaparvatae (assembly GCA_022575985.1). Taxonomy (NCBI): domain Eukaryota; kingdom Metazoa; phylum Arthropoda; class Insecta; order Hymenoptera; family Mymaridae; genus Anagrus; species Anagrus nilaparvatae. Next base: position 6,537,662 of record JAKSXM010000287.1, read on the forward strand.
TAGGAAATCCCATTTCTTTATTATAATAATAATGAATAATAATATATTCATAAATAATATAAGCAAAAGTAAATTATGCATACCCGCAGTGAAATTTATATTTAAAAATACTACTTAAAACTAGTATCAACGAATATATACAGGCTGCAACGCAATAGGTACTATCAAAAAGGAGTTCTTCGATAGCTATAGCCGCTATATAGCCGCTATACTATAGTATATAATAGTGTGTATATACTATAGTAAGTATAGTAGGCTATAGCTATCGAAGAACTCCTTTTTGATAGTACCTATTGCGTTGCAGCCGGTATACTAATAGAAGAGTATTTCCCCTTTGAGATTTTCGACAAAGACTTTTGAGTGAAAGTATCCGCTTGATGGCGCTGCTCCGGAACGTTATTTAAGCTATTAACGCACTTCTATCAAATAGCAACCTTTATGCACTATTATACTCAAATGCACTATTTGCCACCGAGATAACGAAATTCTAGACTTTTGGCCATGGCTCCATTCTCCGAACGGAAAACCTGCTGGTTTCGGAAAGTCACCTGGGTGACTCTCTTGAAACCAGGCTAAACTTTCACACTTTATTCTACAAAGCTTTCTGATAATAAACTCAAAGTTTAGCCTGTGCCCATTGTTCTGAGGGGGGATACAGCCCCCCCCCCAAATTTAAGTCACCCAGGTGACCCAAATGAAACCAGGCCAAATTTTGTACAGTTTTCTTTTCACCATAATAAATATTTCAAATATGGCCTATGCCAACCTGTCCGAAGGGGTGATCTTGATGGTATATGGGGGAGTTTTCGGGTCGAAATACCGTCCAGTTCACCCCTTTGGACAGGTTGGCATAGGCTATATTTAAAATATACGTTTATTATGGTGAAAAGAAAACGTGTGTAAAATTTGGCCTGGTTTCATTTGGGTCACCTGGGTGACTTAAATTTTGGGGGGCTGTATCCCCCCTCAGAACAATGGGGCACAGGCTAAACTTTAGGTTTATTATCAGAAAGCTTTGTAGAATAAAGTATGAAAGTTTAGCCTGGTTTCAAGAGAGTCACTCACCCAGGTGACTTTCCGAAACCAACAGGTTTTCCGTTCGGAGAATGGAGCCTTGACCAAAAGTCTAGAATTTCGTTATCTCGGTGGCAAATAGTGCATTTGAAGCCGTCCGAGTGGTTTCAAAAAAGTCACCCTAATTCTTATGGGCTGCCTGCCTATAAGAATGTAATTTTTTTTCGAATAAATGTATGTTTTATTGCGGTTTTTGAATAAGAAATAGTTTTCTAAAAAAAAAAAACCGGCGTGGTAGAGTTTAAACTATAAACCAAATCTGCCGTAAACAATTTGTGCCACTGCAAAACTATGATAAGTTTATATGTTTACGCCGTAAACATATAAACTTATCATAGTTTTGCAGTGGCACAAAAAAAAAATTTAGTAGCGCCACCTGGTTCGGGGTGTACATACTGCTCTTTTTAGAGAGAGATGAAGAGAGTTTGTACACCCGGAGCCGTCGAAAATTTTAAATGGGAAATACGCTTCTATTAGTATATATATTCGTTGCTAGTATCATTAAAAATTTTTAGGAAATTCCATTTCTTTATTTAATAATAATATAAACAAAAGCGCGCTGCTGAAGAACATGTGAGAGAAGAGAAGAGCATAAAAGGATAGAAAGAGAAAGAATGAATAAATATTTTAATATAAAAGAAAAAGCATTGACCTAACTATAAAAATTATCATATTAATGTTGTAGGTTTTTGGTTTATCTAACACTATGTTGATTCAACAAAGATTTAACTGGTTAATTTAACGATTTTAATTTTGCTTGAATCAACAAAGTATTTGTTGGTCTAATGTTTTTATTTGACAATTCAACGTTTAATCTTTCCATTCAACAACTTAAAGAACTAATCTTATTTCAGCTACGTAATGCGTTTAGTTTGTCTAATATTTTTTTTACGTGTAGGTGTACGCTGAGTGGACCGCCCCACAATGTAGTAAAATTATAAAAAATATAAATTATATAAGAACATAAAAAAATACTTAATTAAATGAAATTATTGGTCTTTACGAACAAATGATGTTGATGGGCCAACACACACGCCGTAGCTTAGTTGGCTAAAAGCGATTTCACTAGATATGAAAGAATCGTGGGTTCGAGTCCCACCGGCTCTGGCATTTTTTTCGATTTGAGAAATATTTATTAATACCACTTTTTTTCAATTTATTTGTGTTTATAATATCATTACACAATATTTAGATCCAAAAAATTATTGAAAATTGATAAAAAAATTTTCAATAATTTTCTACAAAAATGTTTGATATTTACTACGTTGAGTATTTAAATGTATACCACGTTTAGTAGTAAAAATTAAAAATTATTAACATCATTTGTTCGTAAAGACCAATAATTTCATTTAATTAATTATCAAAATATAACGAACGATAAAAAATTAAAATTTATAATTATAAAAAAATACTTTATTTAAATTTAAAATATAAGTAAAAATAGAAAAATCAAATATTTCATTTTTTTTTAAATTTTTTGACTAAAATGTTGACTAGCACATCTTTATACTGCATACAACCATGTATAATTATACTAATACACTTTTTTTAGGTTTATTTATCATTTATGTACATATTTTAATACAAAGCTGTACCTAAAAAAAATTTTTTTTTTAATTTAAAACTAAAAATATTTTACCTTTTTTATGGTAAAAAATAGATTTTTTTTTCATTCAGCAGCTAAAAAAATTAAAAAAAAAAAAAAAAAAAAATTTTTTTGATCTCGGGTGCCTATCATTTAGTATACCCAAAAACGGTCATTTTCCATCCAGCAGTTTTTTTTTTCATACAAATTTGCGTTGAAGCCGATTTTTGGCCACATTTTTTTTTTTACTACACTGTGCGCCCCTTGGGCTGGATTCCTATCAGAACACAAAATTTTATTACTAAATAATGTAAAATAAAAAAGATTGCTTGTTTAGACTGCCACCAGTTAACAAATAATTAAATAATTAAAATTAAAAACGTGATAGACTCTTCTCCTTCATTAAAATATTTAAAATTATATCATTGTGACAAAATTACAAAAGAGATTTTAATAAATTTAGTCATCAAAATAAATTTACGTAAAAAAAATAATTCTTTACATTTGCTTTGAAGCAATAATAAACAATTAATTATAATATATAGATTTAAATTAAATTTCTAGTCCATTCGTTATTATATGGCTCATTATCGTTTTTTTCGCAAAATAAAAGTGACGTACAGCACGTTTCCGACTACCAGATGCATTAATTAAAAAAATTTTTTTTTTTAATTTTCAATTTCAATAAGTTTATAATGGTACACCATAAAAATCAACATAATTTAATGTTTTAACCACTATAAAACAAAAATATAGCAAAAAAGCCTTTACCGTTATCGGTCACAAAGGAGATTCCTATACTTTGAGTGTCCGATTCCCGGCTATATAAACATCAAGTTTTTTTCTTTGCAAAAAATTCTTGATGTTCTTCTACCGTGGGTTCTAGGATTGAGGCATCCACCTAATGTTAAAAAAAAAAAAAAAAAAAAAAAAAAAAAAAAAATTTAACATTATATGGATAACGCGGTCCGAAGTGCTTCCAGGGCACTATAAGCCGGCGTGGGGTTCGGGAGAGGTCGCGTACCTCCTGGACCATAGGTTCAACGCTCATACCAGCTACACTGACACTCAAACAATTATACAATAACACTTCACTAACAATTGTCAAAAGGCGCTTTCACATCCTCAACCCATTAAAATAGATAAAGAAAAAATTAAAATAGTGCAGGGTGTGATAGCATGGGCAGTTGTTGGTGACCTCTATCACAACATCCGTATGGAAGTTTAAGATGGAGGTTAAACAAATACCAATACCAATACCATATTTTATTGACTAAAAAAATAAATACTTTGAGTGTCTGTCACTTATACCTATCAATTAATTTTCAAAAATTTTTATTTGGGGGTTAATTGCTATATCATGAGGTTAAACTTTTTCCATATAGAAAAAATTTAAACTTACTTTCATTAGTTATTACAAGGGTGAGAAGGTGTGTCCAACGATTTTACAAAATGTGTACGTAAAACGTAATTTATTTATATTAAATTTGATTTCTCTTCATAAAAACATTTTTAAAACATTTTAACCGCATAATTGCAACTTAAATACATAAAAAATAAATTTTCATACCAAGGGCACTTTAAGAGGTCGTTAAATTATTGTTAAATAAGAAAACAAAATCAGTTTAAGTTCAGAAATCACGAAGGGACAAAAAAAAAGCCTTTACCGTACCCCCCTAGATCTCCTATTAAGAAGCGTTGTAATTAAAATATTAAAAGCTTAGCAAGTTTCAATCATAAAAATACTTTACTCTCCAAACGGAAAAGTTTTTTTGTTCATTTATCTACGAATTATTTTGATTTTTCTATAAAAAAAAGCCTTTACCGTTCCTCTTTTTTGTTAAAATTATTAAATATTTTCAAAAATTTCTTACTCAAAAATATATGTCATTGTTCTCTAAAATACATAAAGCCTAGAAAAATTCATATATTAAGGCCGTGTGTAACGATTTTGGTTTTTAATGGTTTTTAGTATATATATATATCTATATAATTATTATAAAGTTATAAACGCTGTCGCCTAAGACGTTTAGGCCAAAATGGTCCGTTTGGGCCAATGTTGTCCTTTTGGGCCAAAGTGGACCCCTCTATATATTATAATGTTATAAACGCTGCCGCCACTGACGCGTGAGCCCTTTGAACCAAAATGGACCTTTTTGGGTCAAAGTGACTTTTTGGCCTAAGCCATTGTTGTTGTATAAAATTTCTTACCCAAAATGGACCTTTTCGATTAAGCAATCGCTGTTGCATAAGTTATCTTACTCAAAATGGTCTTTTGGGACAAAGTGGTCCTTTTGGCCCCAACAGTCACCATTGTATAAGATCTCTTACCCAAAATAGTCCTTTTAGGCCTAAATGGTCTTTTTGACCCAAGCAGTCGCTGCTACTTATGACCTCTTACCCAAAATGGTTTTTCTCTCGCATGAGACCTAGACCAATTCTCGCAAAACGTCAATGATACAATAACTCTAATATTTAAATTATTATAAGTTAATTAATGCAACAACAAAAGTAAAAATAAAAAAAAAATTAAATTAAAATTATTAATCAATGTTATGGGCGCCAGTCAAAAGTCAGAACTTCTGTTTAGCAGAATCGGCACGTTTTAGATCAATATTTTAAAACAATAACGGTCCTAAATAATGGTCCTGAAGAGGTTCTCAGATTGAGAATGAAATATTGACAATAGGAAAATTAAAAAGTTTTTTGAATTTTTTATTTTCCTTACAATTTGTTCAGTAAGGTCGGGTCGTTTCAAACAAATTAAAAAATTTAGTATAAACAAACTTTTTACTTTTGATTACATAAATTAAATGATCTTTTTAACTTCTCAAGGTAATCAGGCAATGATTATAAAAATCAACGCTGCAATTTTTTGTACGTTTATTAAAAGTATGTAATTATTTTACAAAAAATCTTTAATCCATTTTATAGATGTAATAAAAGTGATAAATTATTATTATCTAAATATAATTATTATCGAATCTTATCGAATCTTAAAATCGAGACTCTGACTATAAATTATCACAATCTGGTAAACAAGTGATAGAAAAGGGGTAAGTATAAAAATTTTAATGATATTATGCTGATTAGTCGAGATTTAATGGGTGGTAACCGCAAAATCCCAACCCAAGCAGACGTGTTAAATTAAAAAGTTAAAATATTTCAGGTTAAACACCATAAAATGATTTTATGTAGTTTAACATGATATCAGATACTTTATTTAATTAATAATAAAAATAAAAATAAAATAAATGACTTTTTATTTGCAAAAAGTAGATTATTTATTTAAATACTAAAACGTATAATTTTTATTTTACTTATTATGCATGAATTTTTTTATTTCACCTTTGCTTAAAAATATATTTTACTTAATTAAAAATGCTATAAAAGTATACACGCATAAAAAAATTACAAGCAATTAAGTAAATGATATGTTGTATATATGGATAGTTTTAAGTAATTTTACTAGAGCCAAATTTTTATTTTTTTGAAATATCTTTTCTACATTCAATAATTTTAGGTCTTGTAAGTAATCTTAGGTCTTAATAAACATAAAGCAACAACAATTTAATTTTTCTGACATTTTGTTATATTTTTCAAAATTTTCAAGTTGCCCATTTTTAAATCCGCTCAATTATTGAAAAAGAACATTAAGAGTTTTTTGCTACTGTTTTATATTTTATTCGTCCACATAATCAGCTAAAGAGCTGAAATATTATTTTTTTGATTTCAATCAACGCAGATTCGATATCAATGTAATTTTTGCTCGAATTTTTATGAGTATTTTTTAATGAAAATAAATTATTGTGTTTATTGCAAATAAAAAAATAATTTTGTCACTACTTTAGTTGATTATGGGAGATTAACATATTAATCGTGGACAAATATTTTTTAGTTTTATCTCAAAATTCTACGGGAATCAAATTCATGAAAACTATGCTCTCGTCAAAATTGATCAAATTTAAAAATGCAAATTAGATTTTGGGTCCTTTAAAGATTAATTATACAAAAAAACAAAAAAAAATATTTTCTGGTAGCCTGGTCAAAAATAAATTTACTTTCAAAAAATAAATTTATTTTCCCATCATTGGTATTAACAATTTAGTGACGTTGGTTTTATGTTATTTAAAATTAACTAAGAAAAAAGAAACTGAAAAGTAATTTTGGCTTCGGTGAAATTAAATGAAACAGGCGTAGTCTAAGCGTAGAGGTCTATTTTCTAGCCATTTTTTTTGTTGATAGGTCCATGGAATTTTCCAACGAATCCTTATGTTTTTTGAGTCGCTGAACATGATGCTGGTATCCGTTTTTACCGCAAAAGGTCCAGTTGCCCACAAAAGGCAACTTTCGATTATTTTTTGTGACCCTTATGGTATTTTTATCAGTTATTTATGTTTTTTGGGTCACTGAATATGGCTTTGCTATGCGCATTTACCGCAAAAGTTCCACTTGCTCAATAGGGAACTTTAGATTATTACCCAAAAAACATAAATAACTGAAAAAAATACCATAATAATCGCAAAAAATAACCTGTTTTGGGCAAACGGACCCTTTTGCGGTAAAAACAAATAGTAGAATCAAGTACAATGACCTAAAAAACATAAGTACCCGTTGGGAAATTCCACGGATCCATCAGCAAAATAAGCCTCTATTAGACTACACTAGCACTCGCGTTATTAATCCCATTTTCATTATATCAATACTTTATTACCTTGTTGCTTATTATACTATTTCTTTTTACAAGGAAAATGCTATCTCACCATTTATTAAATTTTTAATTAAATAAACTTTTAATACTTACTGTAAAAAATAAAATATATTTTTGTAGGCAACAAAAGAAATTGCCGCACATAAAATTTTTTTTTTCAATAAACTTTTTTATATATCCCGCGTAAATTTATATCATGCTAACCGTATATACGAAATATATTTTTCCATTTATTGGCTATTTATTGCCGATATAAGTGAACAAATGAATTCCCCATAAATTTACCAAGATCAAATATTTAAAAAGGTAATACTTAGTTTTGTTATCAACTTTAATAAAAAGTTCACAAAATAAAAAAAAAATTATTATTAATAGTCTTTTAGAAACCAAATGTTTAGATTATGCACTTTGTTCCTATAAAGTATGTACAAGGCTATTTATTGGTCCTGGGTTAGTTTTTCGATACGCCGATTTCAAATTTTTAAGTCATGACCCTGAAAACTTAGTTTTCGGTCTTTTTTAAAAAGGCTACTTTGGCATTTAAAAAAAAAGTATTAATTTTACAAAAAAAATAGTATTCACATAAATAGTTCACTGCAATCCTGTAAATAATAAAAAACCTGTAAAAACCAAAGATCGTCCAACACCAAAATCTATGAAACATGATAATCGACATTTTATTATAGTAAAAATAATTATACATTGACTATACAAAAATGATGGTAATCATATTTTATAGCCTTTGGTGTAAAAAGCGCCACAGATACAAAATAAAAATTATAAAAAGTATACAATTTTAAAAAAAGTAACGAAAAAGATTGGTTGAATTTGTAAATTATTCTGCCATCCAAATAAAATAGAACATAAAAAATGCATGAAAAAATGTTCTCAATTACTAAATATCACTCAAGAATAAAATAATAAAAAAATAAATTTTTTTGTTTTTTTTTCAGAAAAAGAAAGAATTTTGAAATAAAAGTACATTATAATTTGTGCGTAATTACTGAAAAACTTAGCACCAAAATAATTAGCATTTTTTTAAGACTATTAAAGTATAAATAATTGCATTACTTTTATACTGTCGGGTTTCTCAGTTTAAATTTTTGTGTAATAAATTTTTTGGCTGCTATTATTCTTATAAATTCCTTCACTTTTCCTCATAAAGTAATGTGCTATTGATTTTAGTATAACTTTAAAATTTTAATTTTCGTAAAGCCATTTATTATCTTCTATGTTACAAATTATCTATGTTAAAAATTTTTTTTTTTATTTTTTTTTATTTTTTACTTTTTAGTCTTCTTTTTCTATTATATTATTTTTTTTATTATAGGATTAGTGGAAATTATTTAAGGAGAAAAAGAAAAAGACTAAAAAGAATCTGTATAATCAAAAAACAAAAAGTCACTTTTCTTGATGCAAAAATATATCAAAGTAAATGTAATGAAAAACATGAGTTTATCAAAAAATATTTCTTAATATACTTAATATTCAAAAATTTTAAAAGACATTAAAATTTAATTCACACCTTTTTTAATAGATATTTTTTATTTCTTTTATTCTTTTTCTTTTTTTTTTTTTTTTTACTTTCTTTCTTTATTAATCTCCTATACATTATTATATTATACAAACATATAAAAATACTATATGAAAAAAAAGTGAATAGCAAAAGCAATGCGTTAGAGAGAGATGAAAATATAAAAATTGTTATAAACAATTTTTTTTTTATTTATCATAAAATTGTCATCGGAGACAAAAATGAATCTGCAATCAGAAAACAAAAAACTTGACCGGAAGTGTCCCAAAAATCGATTTATATTTTTGAAAGTTACAGACAAGTCAAGTTAAATAAAAGCGTGTAAAAAAGCGTGTAATAAAAGCGTGTAATAATAATAAAAATTAATACTTTTGTTAATTATTCTATGATTTTTTTTTAAAGTTCTTGAAAAAACTAATAATTATCATTTTCCATAATCCACCCCTAATATTTTATACGGGAAAAGATCTTTAAATATATATGGCTCATTTTTATTTTTTTTTGCAAAAATAGATTTAGAAAAAATAATATAAAAATCTTGTTTTAGTGCTGTAATTTTTAGAAAATATAAAATAAAAGTTTTTTTATCAAAAGATCAACTTGTTATTGTCATAAAAACTTAGTAAATTTAAAAAATTTTATTTATTGTGCTTAAGACCGCATATTATTTGAAGTATAACAAAGACTTTTTATGATTTTGTAAATAAAGAAGAAAATTTTGCCCATATTTTAAACTAAAATATAGCATCTAAAGCATTTATTTTAAGGTTAAATATAAATGTTGGTACATCTAAAATTAAGTGAAATGCAAACTTTAAAAAAAAGAAAATAAAAATCCATACACTTATTTTGCTTAAAACTTAACACCAAGTTCATGATATGAAGGGTAAAGGCTTCTTTGTCACATTTTAGTCACAAATTTTTTTTTCAACTTAAAATTTTGTTAATTTTTATGCTGTATGGTCAACAACTTTTTGAAATACAAACTTTAAGACAAAAAAATTTGTCAATTCTTACTTGAATTGGTAGATACGACCACGTGACTATTTTTGCAAAAGTGACGTACAGCACGTTTCTGACTACCTACACCATAAAAACCAACATAATTTAATGTTTTAACTATTATAAAACATAAAAATATAGCAAAAAAGCCTTTACCGTTCCCTGTCACAAAGTAGATTCCTATACTTTGATTGTCTGTCACTTACACCTATCAATTAATTATCAAATTTTTATTTGGGGATTAACTGCTATATCATAAGGTTAAACTTTTTCCATATAGAAAAAATTTAAACTTACTTTTACTAATTATTACAAGGGTGATAAGGTGTGTCACACGAGTTTACAAAATGTGTACGTAAATTTATATTAAATTTGATTTCTCTTCATAAAAACATTTTTAAAACCTTTTAATCACATAAATGACAACTTAAATATATAAAAAATAAATTCTTACACCAAGAGCACTTTAAGAGGTCGTTAAATAGGAAAAAAAAATCAGTTAAAGTTCAAAATTCACTAAGGGACAAAAAAAAAGCCTTTACCGTACCCCCCTAGATCTCCGATTAAGAAGCGTTGTAATTAAAATATTAAAAACTTAGCAAGTTTCAATCATAAAAATACTTTACTTTCCAAACGGAAAAGTTTTTTTGTTCATTTGTCTACGAATTATTTTGATTTTTCTATAAAAAAGCCTTTACTGTTCCTCTTTTTTTTAAAAATTATTAAATATTTTTAAAATTTACTTCCAAAACTCGTTTTTTTAGTAAGAATTATTCAAAAATATATGTTATTGTTCTCTAAAATACATAAAACCTAGGAAAATTCATATATTAAGGTCGTATGTAACAATTTTGGCTTATAATTATCAAAAAACGTAATAAATTGATGTAAAAGGTTCGTTATGGTGATTTTTATGCAATACTGAATAACTATTGGTGAAAAAAGTCTAAAAAATCCTTGTTTGGACTTTAAAAAATGAATTTTTTATTTTTAGTTTTTGTAAGCTATTTTTTCAAAAAAAATGAAAACGAGCCATATCTGATATGAAGAATTGCATTTGCCACACATTGCTAGCATAATATAAATTTACACGGGATATCTGTATATCACGTTCGCAGAGGAGAGCTCGTTGCAAGCCCATTTGTCGGGCCTGTTGCATCCCTACTATTTTGGTTGTCCTGCTAACTCAGCGTTTTTTCCGTGTAGTAGCAATAAAAAACTTGAGAGTACATTATAAATTCTCACTACTTTATTTCACGAATAGTCAGTTTTAAAAAGTAATTCAAAGTGTTTGTTTGTGTTACAGTTTTCCATTATTTTTAATAAAACTTAATAGAAGTTTTCAAGACTCAAAGATGGACAAAGTAAGATTTTTTTATTATTTTAAAAAACAATTTATTCAAAACTAAACAGAAAGAGTGATTATGTATTTTCAAGAAAAATTTCTATTCTAAAAATGTTCATTTTTGTAATTTTGATCAGAAAAATAAATAATATATCCTGAGAGAATCCATAATAAACCTGTATATTTTTGCTAATAACCGAACTACAAAATTAAGTCATAAAATTATAAATTTGTCAGTTACAAATTAAAATTTTTACGATTTATTTTTTAAATGTTTATATATAATATACATACATACCAATATCAAATTATTAACTTTTTTTTCAAATATAAATTATAAAAAATAATTTTATTTTACTGATTTATAAATTAATACTGGAATTGATTGATCAAAAATGGAAACAAAAATTTTTAAGGTTGTATCTCACGAATAATCAGAAAGAAAAATGTACATTTTTAAATATCTAATGACACCATGAATTAATAATTTTAAATGTTTTTATTTTTACACTCCCAGACCAAAAGAATTTTGGGGCTATTTCGATTGTTTGATTGCTTATTTTATTAATAAAATTATATTAAAATAATATTAAAATAATATTAATATTATATATAACCAAATTTAGAGTAAGAATATTTTTAGTTAGAATTTTACTTAAAAAGAATTATATCATTATAAAATTTTTTTCCTGAACAATATTTCGTCAAAAGAATTTTTCATGTAAAAAATTTTTTTTAAGGTTACGAACGGCAGGAACCTATACACCTTGATTTTTACCTATCGGCATCTTTGTTTTACCATAGAATAATATTACTGCTTTACGCATGTAAAAAAATACGGATTTCAACTTTAAATAAATAAAAAAGTTTTTTCAATAATTCTTAATTATTACTATTCAAAGCTTAAAAATAAATTTTATTAATTTAATATTGGCATTAAATAAATTATTTATTATTTAAATAATATTATTTAATTATTTATAAAGAAAATAAATAAATAAAAAAATAAAATAAATGACTCTACCACAATAGCATAATTAACGTTAATTTTTTATACATTTTTTTAAGTAAAACCATAAAAAATGACGGTCGATTGTAAATTTTAAGGTCTCTTTTTATTTATTAAGACTTTATTTATCAACTCATAAATAAAAATATCTAAGTTTTGCATTTTAAATGCTTTTTTTTCATTTTTTTAAATTCCCCATAAGAGCCTGTGTTAATTTATTTTTTATTTATTTATTTTCTCAAAAACTGTTTGGTCAATTATTAAAAAAAAATACGTGTAAAATTAAATTATATTTACTTTATTTTCTCCAAGTTTTAGCTTTTTTTTTGCATTTTACCTCTGCCGTTCGTAAGACCTTAAACGATCGAAATAGCTCCAAAATTCTTTTTTGGTTAAGAAAAAATTCTTTTGGTCTGGGAGTGTAAATAAGAGTTATTTAATTAAAGTAAAAATTTTATACTTCATCGATTAAAATTAGAAAATAAGTTTTCTAGAAGCTAAATAGGGAGTGGAAATGAATACTTTTAAGAGGGAATTAGTGCTAAATGCGCGTACATTCAAAACACGAAATATTTTATTTGATAAAATTAAAAAAGAAAGTATTTAATTATTTTTTTGAATTTCAAAGTTTTATGAAATAAATGAGTGAATTTCCTATGATTTTTTACATAACATAAATTTTGCTGAATTTATGTGAAACCTAAACTTCAAATCGATGGTCCCCACAGGAATAAGATATAACTTATTCATAACGCACACGAATAACATACCTTATTCAAAAACAGGATGCATAAAGTTGTTTTTGACAGAAAAAAAAATAGAGTCGTGACGTACTATTTTAGATTTTGTTTTTAAAAGAAATAGTACATTTTTAACTAAGGAAGCAAAAAAAATAATGGCCCAGATCGCACGTTAATTAACATCCTCGGCTTCGCCTCGGATGGTAAACTGTGATCTGGAGTATTTTTTTTTTGTTTCCATGGAAAAAACGAAATTTTTCTTTCTCATTGGGGTGATAACGCGTTTTTTTCGATCTCGTTGCGGGGCGAAAAAAGTGTTTTTGCCCTCCCGGGCGTAAAACTCGTGCGTAAAGAATTTTCTGAACTCGTTCTACGCCTAGGGGGGCAAAAAATAGTGTAAGCACCATGGGCGAAATACTTTAGACACGAGCGTGAACGGTATAGTGCTCACGCTAGTGCCGAAACTTTTACGCCCTTGATACTTAATATACTATTTCGGCCCGCTAGGAAGAAAATATTATTTACTATTCGCTTATTTTTTTTTTAATTTAAAAGATAAACAATAAAACTTTGTTTGCATGTAATATATTATGAACTTGAGATTTTTACCTTTTAATCTATTTTATTGAATAAATGGCTTCATTATTTTTTCATCAAAGATTTTGATTTATGTAATATTAAAATTTTAAAATGACAAATTAATTAAGTTAAATTTTGGTCATTTGGAATGTTAAAATTAAAAAAACAAAACAATTTAAAAATAAAAAACAACATTTTTTTTATACCCCATTTTAAAATACTAGAAATAACTGCACTTTGCGCAGATAGTGGTTGCCTTTGATAAATCTATTATATTGTTGCCGAATGTTTAATTAGACTTCGTCTAGAAAACTAATAACAAATGAAAATTTATTTTGGACGAAAGTTTTTGTCTGTAAAAAGAAAAGACTTTTCAATTTCTTGTGTCAAGTTTTAAAAATTTATCGGAACCATCGGAACCGGAAATAAAATATTATCTCTCAAAGAGAGCTTATTTACGATAGCGAATTTGGAAAGAAAGCAATCTTATTTTGATGTAAAGCATATACTCCAGTCAATATGAGCAATTATTTTAAAAGTGCTACTTAATTTGAGCCTGGAATCGTAATTTTTTTTTTTAGGGCACATCGGTATGACCCGTGTTTTCCGTTAGTTTAAACCTTCAGAAAACCGAAAAAAATCGTGAACAAGAAATCGGCGATAGGTGCCAAAAAGATTTTTTCACTTTTATGTCAAAAACCGAGTTTTTCGTATCTGAGCTACCCCAAATTTTTAAAATAACTTTTCAGGTAAATAAAATTTAAAAAAATAGATAATAAAATCTGATTGACAGGGAAAAACCACTCCAGAAGAAAAAAAAACTTATCTTCCTACGATGAAATTTAGCCAAGTTATCGACAATTTAAGATTTTGTTCAAATTCGTCTTAAAAAAGATTGAAATTTTATTGAAAAAAGCCTGTTTCTGAACATTAAACATGCATTACTCGCTTGATTTTCATCGTAAAATAATAATTTTTTTTTTAAAATCGATTAATTTTTTCCTGGCAATTCATTTCTTTAAGAAAAAAATTATTTTTATTGACAAAATTTTAATTTTTAGATCAAAAACTGTGTTAAGTAAATTTTGCTACATACAGTTTTCAAAGGCTTTTGACCTAAAAATTGAAATTTGGTCAATAAAAATGATTTTTTTTCTTGAAGAAATGAATTGCCAGGAAAAAATTAATCAATTTAAAAAAAAAAAATTATTATTTTACGATGAAAATCAAGCGAGTAATGCATGTTTAAAGTTCAGAAACAGGCTTTTTTTAATAAAATCTCAATCTTTTTTAAGACGAATTTGAGCAAAATCTTAAATTGACGATAACTTGGCTAAATTTCATCGTAAAAAGATTAGTTTTTTTTTCTTCTGGAGTGGTTTTTCCCTGGCAATCAGATTTTTTGCCTATTTTTTAAAAATTTTATTTACCTAAAAAGTTATTTATGATAAAATATGCCGAAATAGCAGAACAAAATATCGGGAGATTGGTCGAGATTTCTTTATCGGAAACTCGATCGGAATTCTGATCCTCGATCGGGACTTCGATCAAGATTTTTAGATCGGAAAATCGATCGACGAAAAATTTTATCAGGTTTACGATCGGAATCCGGAATTTTTTTCATAAATTTTCATTTTATGACCCATAAATTTTTACTTTAAAAAAAATCAGCATTTTTAAGTTTTCTGGTGCCTATATTTGATTTCTCTTTATTTATGCAAAATTTACATAAACTTAACGGGCCTTACAACGTTTTTTACAAAGTTTAATATAAACAAAAAAGTTATAAAAATTTGAATAGCTAAGGAAAAATGAAACAATTCAAAAAAAAAATTTTAATGTTACGATGAAATAAAGTTCTCTTTAAAATAATATTAAGCCCCCAAAGTCTCAATTATTGGAAATTTCACGTATTTTCTAACATAATTTTGAAAGGGCATAACTTACTTAAATTCCATCGTAAAATAAATTTTTATTTTTTTAAATCGTTTAATTTTTCAAATAGAAATATCATTATTTTCACTCCCAGATCTTTTATTGGCCGAAAATTTAACATAATATTTAAAATTTTAAAAAATCTAGCTTAAAAATAAAATAGCCACATTTTTTTAAAGGGTTTTTATCATTTTTATATAAAAGCATCATAAGCTAGTGTGAAAAAGGAAAAAATTTACGTAGGTTATATTTGATTTAACTAATTCCGAACATTTTTCCTAAATTTTGACGAAAGTATCCAAAATCCTCATTCCTCAGTCCAATCCAAATCCTTAAGGTGTTAGGATAGTAATACGCCATTTTGTTGGTATTTTTTTTCGATTTCTGAATTATCGACGCTACATACATATGTAAAATCGTATATGTATTAGTATAATACTAGGTTATTTAAATACTTTTTATTTAATTATTTAATAATTATGCAATGAAACAAGTAAAACAAATTGGAAATATAATCTTTGAGCTTTTATTTACCATATATTTAAGTTTCATTAATCTGTGTTATCGCAATCATACTTTTCAAAAGCTCCAAAGATGATTTTCCATGAGAGCAATGTTAAACTACCTACACCTTTTTCTTGATTAAATAATAATTAGGCAACCAAAGTTGTAAAAGAAAGTTTATTTCATTTTTTAAAGACTTTATCTTTATATTTTATAAGTTTCATTCATTTCTGTTATCATAAATTTTTACTATCTAACACCTTAATCCTAACACGGTAAAATTGACATGCTTGCAGGCACGGTTTCCTGATTGAATTAAGCAAACTTTTTGGAGGTGGTATTTTTTTATGTTGAAAAAATCTCATTTTTTCCCAGTGAGTAATAAAATTACAAAAAACATAAAATAAGACACACTCTAATAAATATGTATAATTATTTTTATATTTGGCAATTTATAGTAATCTATTTTAACCTACCATACACAAGGAAAATTTTATCTAACTAAAATAATTTATAAGACTTTTATTGTTCTTAAGATTGTTATTCTAGAAAGTCCATGAATATACAGCTTTTCACTGAATACTTTATAATGCATTTTCTTAAAAATTCAATGCTACGAAATTTTTATGTGTTGATTCGTAAGGAAAAATTTTTAAATTATTTATTTGTTAATTTGGAAACTTTTATATAATTTTCAGATTTTATTTTAATAAACTTTTATTCCCATAATTTATGCACATTTTAAAATTATATATTTTTAGTATTTACAAAAATTATTCAATTGGAGTTTGAAATTTGAGTTGTAATTTTTTTTAATTTATTGCATTGTAATTTAATCTGAAACTTATTATTTATTCTTAATGCGGCTTTGATGATTATCTCTTTCATTATTGAAATAATATTATTATTAACCTTAAATTTAAAAGTAATTAATGATTGATTATTTATATTATCGATTTTTAATAACATGTAGTATAAATAATATTTAAAAAATCTATACTTTATAAATAATAATTTTAATATTAATTTACTATGATTTGAAATTTTCACAAATTTATTTAGTAAAAAATTTAAAATTGTCAATATTCAAATTTAAAAATGTAAACATTTGAACAATCTATTTGTATCAATAGATCAGAAATGGTTTTTAGCTATAACAATGTATATAGTTACTGTATCGATGACATCTACTTTTTAGGATAGGATATTAAAATTCAGTAAAATTTATTTAAATATACTTATACACTATAAAAATTCTTGTCCAGATAATTACTATTTGGATAGTAATTAATAAATTAATAAATAAATTTACTATCCTGATAGTAAAGAGAGACCGAAAAATCCGCCCCCTTTTTTGCATCCTTGTTAATTTTTTGTTGAAAAGAACTTAAGTAACATTTTTTCCTGCAAAATATTTGTTTTTTATGTGCCATTTCCAGATTACAAACAAATAAATATTTTTCTCCAACCTCCATTACTCCTCCACACTTTTGTTTGCTAAAAATAATATTAAAAAAGGCCATTTTTATACTACAAAAGTTGAAAAATAAAATGTAATAGCTTTAAATAAATTTTTTTTTAGCTTAGGAGTAGTTTTATCCATTTTCACGTTCTAGATTGTGATAAAAAAACTATATATAAAGGTCAAAATATGATGAAATATTTTCAACTACAAGATTCAAAAAAAAAAAACAAAAAATAAATTTACATCATGTTTTTGCAATTTTTTTCGAATTTTGGGGTATTTTTCACCCCTTATAATTTATTTTAATATTTTACTTTTGTTACATTATCAAATAAAGCCAATATTTTCATATTCATACAAATTTTCAATTCATATAAATACATAAAAGTAAGAATATAAAAAAAAAAAACAACCAAAATGCATGAAACATGGTTACTGCAGATGAAGGCTAAGTATAAATGCATAATTGCTACGTAACATTACAATACAATTTGATATTTTTATAATTTTTATTTATCACCTTTACTAAATGTTAAGATTCCAAACCCAAATTATAAGTCCCTAAACCCGGATTATTCTAAATCCCTAAACCTGAATTATTGTAAATCCCTGAATCGAAATTATTCTGAGTCCATTTGACCCTCTCGCTAAATATGCCACATTTTACCCCTCCCCCAAATAACATGCTTGAAGTACCCCCCCCCCTGTCTACAAACATGTTCGAAGTTAAAAAGGGCGTATTTTTGCTAATTTAAATGTATTCCGAACATCCGTATTTGATAAAATATTTAATTCAAGGATTTTTAAGCCCAGAAGGTACTTTTGAGTAAAATAGGAAAGAATTGGAGGTGTTTTTACAACTAAATATACTCACCCATAAAAATATACTATAGAATTTTGTTACTTAAAAGCATATATCAAAAATTAGACGAATCAGTAATAACGTATGTGGTACCCCTAATCCTATCCTAATTTTTTTAATCATGACCCAAAATTAATGCACTAGTTAATTTAATAATATTTAATAATTAAATCTAATATATTAAAGTATAGTATCTGTTAATTCTTTGATTGCGTTATTTATTTTTAAATAAAAGAATTTTATATTAACATGGAACATATTCAATGGAGGGGTATTTGAAAAAGTTTGGCTTGACAGGGGGGGTGAAAAAGTGACGTTTTAGGGAGGGGGGTGAAATGGACTTAGAATATTTTCAATTTAAGGACTTAAAATAATTTGAAGTGGGAGTCAGGGCCTGCTCAGGCCCTGGTAAGAACAAGAACTTAGAATACTTTAAGTTTATGGACTTAGGATAATTTATATTTCGGGATTTATTGCAATTTTGTTTTTCGGATTTATTACTGTTATGAGTGAACATGTTCCATACTCGTTGGTTGTGTAGTTACACAAACCGGGTTTTTTCCCTCGCCTTATAATATAGTCGGCAAAATTTAGGCAATACGCGGTGTAAGTGGTAAAAATGGCTCTGCTAACACAAGAAATGTTTTTCTGTATCTCCAATTATTTCATAAAAAAGTGAAAAGCTTCTAAATTTTGTTTACAGACCAATTTACTTGTCCCAGTATTAAACAATACTCATTTTATTTAATTCAAAAAAATATTGATTTAAAATTTTAATGAAAAAGATATTACACAAGAAGTTTTTAATAATTTATTAAACAAATTTACTTAAGGCCCTTTTTCGATTTTTTTAGTAAAAAAACACGGTTTTTCAAGTGATTATAATTTTTGTATCTCATTAAATAATTACAAACGGTTTTTTTCATAGTTTTAAAGTCTTAAACTAATAATTTTATTTTGTTTTGGTTCCTCAAAGAGGAACCATTGTGTTAGGTAATAATTTAATTTTCTATTTTTTGGCATATAAGCACGTTTTGGGACCCCAGGAAGCTAAAAAACCGGTTTTTAAAAAAAGTCTGTATGTGTGTGTGTGTGTGTGTGTGTGTGTGTGTGTGTGTGTGTGTGTGTACGTATGTATGTAATCGGTGATATTTCACAAACATTATGGAATTAAGACCTAATTTTTTTTTCAAAAATTTTTTCACCAAAAAAGCTCGAGGTACTTTTTTTTTTTTTTGATTTGGATGTAATACCTCATTTATTTCCATGAAAGTACTTATATTTGAAAGTATGGTTTTTACATGATATCTCGAATCGGATACTTAATTTTCTGAAAATTTTTTTTGTAAAATTTTTTTCACAAAAAAATACAAAAAATAAAAATTTTTTTTTTCTTTTTGGACTTAGTACCTAATTTATTTCCATGGAAGTACTAGTTTTAAGAACTTTGTTTATTGTTATTTTTTGGATCTAATACTTAATTTTTTCAAAATTTTTTTTGTCAAAATTAAAAAAATAGAAAAATAAAAAAAAATGCAATATTTTTTTTTTTTTGGTGTAATACCTCATTTAATTCTATGAAAGTACTAATATCTGAAAATATTGTAACTAGTGATATTTCAAAACCATTATCGAATTAAGACCTAATTTTTTTTTCAAACATTTTTTTATCAAAAAATCTCAAACCCCCCCTTTTTTTTTAATTTGGATGTAATACCTCATTTATTTCCATGAAAGTACTTATATTTGAAAGTATAGTTTTCAAATGATATCTCGAATCGGATACTTATTTTTCTGAAAATTTTTTTTCTAAAATTTTTTTCACAAAAAAATACAAAAAATACCAATTTTTTTTTTCTTTTTGGACTTAGTACCTAATTTATTTTCATGGAAGTACTAGTTTTAAGAACCTTGTTTAATGTAATTTTTTGGATCTGATACTTAATTTTTTCAAAATTTTTTTTGTCAAAATTAAAAAAAAAGAAAAGAAAAAAAAACTGCAATATTTTTTTTTTTTTTTTGGTGTAATACCTCATTTAATTCCATGAAAGTACTAATATCTGAAAATATTGTAACTAGTGATATTTCAAAAACATTATCGAATTAAGACCTAATTTTTTTTCCAAACATTTTTTAATCAAAAAATCTCAAACCCCCCCTTTTTTTTTATTTTGGATGTAATACCTCATTTATTTCCATGAAAGTACTAAAGTATGGTTTTTACTTGATATCTCCAATCTGATACTTAATTTTTTGAAAATTTTTTTCACAAAAAAATACATAAAACACCAAATTTATTTTTCGTTTTGGACATATCTAATTTATTTTAATGAGAGTACAAGTTTTAGAAATTTAGTTTATAGTAATTTTTTGTATCCGATCACAATTTTTTTTTTTCATTTTGATATAAATTATAACACACAAGAAAGAGTGATGGAAATCTTGCCTCTTTTTGACTTCCTTGGATTATTTTGCTCGTTGCTATGTTTATTTATGTATGCAGCTTAATGAAATTATAAACAATAATAAACAGCCTAAAAATATTAAATGGTTATGTTTGCATTTTAAAATTAAGATTTAAAAGTTATATTGGCATTTTTTAAAGAATCAAACAATTTATAGAATTAAATAATTTATTATTTTGTGATTAATAGAAATAATATAAATAATGTTAAAATCTTGAAGCAATTAATGTGGTTATTTTTTTTATTACAAAATATTATTATTATTATTATTATCATTGTTGCGGAAGATTGGTCAAATGCAAGAAGTACACTCAGAAAATAAATTATAAGAAATTATTACAAATTCTGGTAAAAGCTCCTATCTTTTTATAATAATTGAGCGAATATTTGTAATTTTCGTATCGTTACCAACCATTTCTTTGACAAAACAAAAAAAATCATGTTACCCAATATTTTAATTATTAAGGGATAATTATATATTCTAATAAAATAAAATTTTATTAAAAAAAATAAAATTAGCTTTTTTTATATTTGTCTCTTTTTAATTATGCAAAAATGATTTAAAATCCATTAACGCCGGCGGGACCAATCCATGGACGCTAGAATTTTCACTTTAATAAAAAATGATCTTAATAATCTACTTTACCAGCTACTAAAAACGAAAAATGTATGTATAATTGCCTGGTTGTAATCAATAATATTTGTTGTAAATTAAGATTACAGCCCATTGTTTGAGGAACCTCAGTGCCAGCTAGTTGGCAGGGTATTTTTTTTTTGCAAGTCTGGTTGTAAAAATATAGCGCGTCAAAGTGGAGCTTGTGAAGCTGAGGTTACTCGTGGTACGCACGATATTTCTTTTCAAAAAAATAATGATTTTCTTTCAATTTTAATTCCGACTTTTAAAAGTTATTTTTTTGAAAAGAAATTCTTTTTGAGATTTTGTTGTCAAAATAAATTCCGAAAAGAATTAAAAAAAAATCATTTGTTTTAAAAGAATTAACTTGAAAATAATTCCTTTAAAAAAAATTAAATAAACATTAATTCTTTTCTGGGGCGCCATTCAATGGTCATAATTGTTGGCTTCCATCCGGGCAGCGGATCCGGGGCAGTTTTCTGAATTCTGAAAATCAAGTTTAAGAGTTTTTTGTTGCAGAATAATAAAATCTATTGAAAAACGGATACATCAAAATTCTTAATGATTAGTTTCAAATTTGATGAAATATTATAAGTTATTATTTGTAAAAAGCATAAATTTACCATGAAATACAAGGTTTCATAAAATGAATTTCGGAAATTATCCCATTCTAAATTTTGATGTATTCTAATTTTACGAAATAGTTATGACCAGTGAATGGCGCCCCTTTTCTGGGTAAGAAAAAATTCTTTAAAATTTAGTGTCTTGTTATGTGAAATTAATAAGAATAATTAAAAATAATTTTAAAATGAATCAATTAATAAAAAAAAATGAATGCAGTAAGAAAAATTAATTTATTCTCATTATTTTTTGTAAAACAAATTGGATTATGTAAAACAAAAATAATTAACTTATTTAAAATTTTATATAGTCGAATTTAACTAAATTTAAGGCCCTTTTTCGATTTTTTAAAAAATTATTCAAATTTTTTTTTTTAAGGAAAAAATTTGAAGCGGTTTAGGAAATATTAAAGTATTTGTGAGTGTAAGCACATTGTGATTTATAGAAAAAAAAACTTTAAATGCGATTTTCCAAAAATTGTATTTTTAAAAACGGTACGCACTGTAACTAAAAAAATAATTATCCGATCGACTTCATTATTTTTTTATTTTATTAAATTATAAAATACCTTGTTCGTAAACCGACAAAATCTAATAAAAAATATTTGGCTCTCTGTTTCATTTATAAGGTCCGATGTCGTGCCCAAAAAATTGTTTTTTTTTTCAATTGCGCGGCATTTTTTCATTTTTTAAAATTTTGTACTTTTTTTAGGTTTACGAACAAGGTAAAACTGTTCTAAAAATAAGCCCGTTTTTTTTCAAGCTACTTGGAGGAGAGATATCGTGCGTACCGCGAGTGACCTAAGCTTCGCAAGCTCCGCTTTGACGCGCTATATCTGCATATCCAGGCTTGCAACAAAAAAAAAACAAAACAAAATCATTAGTTTCAGACTCTAAAATTATGAAATTATTTACCGTTTGTAATTATTTAATAAGATACAAAAATTATAATCATTTGAAAAACCGTGTTTTTTTACTAAAAAAAATCGAAAAAGGGCCTTAAGTAAATTTGTTTAATAAATTATTAAAAACTTCTTGTGTAATATCTTTTTCATTAAAATTTTAAATCAATATTTTTTTGAATTAAATAAAATGAGTATTGTTTAATACTGGGACAAGTAAATTGGTCTGTACACAAAATATAGAAGCTTTTCACTTTTTTAAGAAATAATAATTGGAGATACAGAAAAACACTTCTTGTGTTAACAGAGCCATTTTTACCTTTTACACCGACTAACGCCTAAATTTTGCCGAAGGCGACGGAAAATATAAATTTTTTTTTTTTAAATAAGTAACGCAATCAAAGAATTAACAGATACTATACTTTAATTATTAAATATTATTAAATTAACTAGTACATTAATTTTGGGTCATGATTAAAAAAATTAGGAGAGGATTAGGGGTACCACATACGTTATTACTGATTCGTGTTATTTTTAAATTAATCCATTTTGAAAAAATATTCTAATTGGTAAATGCTTTTGAGAAACAAAATTTTATATATATTGTTACGGGTGAGTATATTAAGTTGAAAAGGTACCTCCAATTCTTTCCTATTTTATTCAAAAATACCTTCTGGGCTTAAAAATCCTTGGATTAAATATAAGTATAAGGATGAAATTTAAGAATAAGGATGTACGGAATATCTTTAAATTAACAAAAACACACCCTTTTGAATATGGAACATGATTATTGGCAGGGGGTACTCCAATCATGTCATTTGGGGAGGGGGGGTAAAATGTGCTATATTTGGTGAGGGGGTCATTTAGAATAATCCGGGCTTAGGGACTTTTAATTTGGGTTTAGAATCTTAACATTTATTAAAGGTGATAAATATAAATTATAAAAATATCAAATTGTATTGTAATGTTACGTATAGCATTTACGCATTATACTTAGCCTTCAGCTGTAGTAACCATGTTCCATGCATTTTTGTTGTTTTTTTTTACAGTAAACCTGTATACTGGACATTTAACAATAACAATTAAATTAATTGACGTTTTATTACTACTCAGAAATTACTTGCCTTGACTGAAAATTTTCACAAACGATTTTATTTAATTCAAGGGTATTTTCTACATATTCTTCTAAATTTTGAAGCAAATCAGATCATTCTGTCAAAAGTTACACTGTTTTTTCAAAAAGTAACAAATTATTTTTTGTTTTTCTTATTTTAAGTAAATTGTACTTTTCCTCAGTTTGTTTTTTTCAGACCTCGAATATGTAGAATAGTTTAAATTCAATCCCATGTATTTAAAATAAATAAATTTATTATTTTTTATAACGATTTACATAAAATAACGTTGTTTATACAGGAAAAACTACTACTCGAGCAGTTATTTATGCTTATTTACATACACAAGATATAATTAACCCTGGCCTTCGCTATTTATTGTTAAGGCAAGAGATCTCAAAACATTCCATTTCTTCAACGAAATATTAATATTATATTTGGTAAAGGTTGAATGGATTTGGCAAAGTACAGTTTAATAATTATTATATTTCAAGAGTATCAATATTCACAGCAGATGTTATAATAAATGGAAAAGATGCAGCAGCTATATATAGCAGACAAAAATAAAATATTTGGTAATATTGTATAAATTCAAATTATTATTTCAGTTTTTCAATTGAATTTATGTTTCGAAAGATTATTTTATTTCTTTTATCTCTTTTTAACAGGTACATCATAAGAGCTTTCTCAGTGAGTATCACTTCGCTTGATATCATATTTCCTATACGTTAAATTTGACTACTGAAATCAGAAATCGTTATTAGGAAACAAAATGTACCATTACATATTAAAGAATGATCTGATATGGAATACACAGCACAGGTATTTACTTAAACATTTAATATTACTCGGAAAATTTTGAAAAAAATTTTCTAAAATCTACGGAAGCCGCATAGTATCATGGAGAATTAGAGAGAGGGTGGGTAAATAGTCGAGAGACTTGTTTGTTGAGAGACTTCTTGGGCGAGTTGTTGGGCGAGTTGTATACATTAGAAAATGAACTTTCTACGTTACCGGAAGGTTTCTGAGTTCAAGGAAAATGAATTTCAAAGAGAAAATATTCTATTTTTCAACCTAAAATATTTTCCGATTTTTCAAAATGGCGGACATAAAAAAATATTAAAATGAACATTCTACTTTATCGCGTTTTTGAGGTCGATAAAAACGAATTTCAAGGAGAAAATTTTCAATTTTCCACCCTAAAATATTTTCCGACTTTTCAAGATGGCGGACATAAAAAATATTAAAATGAACATTCTACGCAACCGCGGGGTTTTGGAGGTCGAGAAAAACGAACTTTAGAAGGAAAATTTTCAATATTTCACCCTAAAATATTTTCCGAGTTTTCAAGATGGTGGACATAAAAAAATATTAAAAGGACCATTCTACTTTATCGCGGGGTTTTTGAGGTCAAAAAAAACGAATTTTAGAAGGAAAATTTTCAATTTTTCACCCTAAAATATTTTTCAATTTTTCAAGATGGCGGTCATAAAAAATATTAAAACGAATTTTAGAGGGAAAATTTTCAAATTTTCAACGTAAAATATTTTCCGAGTTTTCAAGATGTCGGAAAATTTTCCTTTTAAAATTCGTGTTTTTCAACCTCAAAAACCCATCAGTAACGTACAATTTTCAGTTTCATATTTTTTATGTCCGCCATCTTGAAAAATCGGAAAATATTTCTGGGTGAAAATTTGAAAATTTTCTTCCTTAAATTCTTTTTTCTCGACCTCAAAAACGCGATAAAGTAGAATGTTCATTTTAATATTTTTTATTTCCGCCATCTTGAAAAATCGGAAAATATTTCTGGGTGAAAAATTGAACATTTTCTATCTTAAATTCGTTTTTCTCAACCTCAAAAACACGATAATGTAGAATGTTCATTTTAATATTTTTTATTTCCACCATTTTGAAAAATCGGAAAATATTTTAGGGTCAAAAATTGAAAATTTCCTCTTTGAAATTCATTTTCCTTGACCTCAAAAACCTTCCGGTAACGCAGAAAGTTCATTTTCTAATGTATTACAACTCGCCCAAGAAGTCTCTCAACAAGTCTCTCGACTATTTACCCTAGTGCATCACGATATACGATATTAATATCGATATCGTATCGAAATCCGATACGATATCGATACGATATCGATACGAGACTTTGCTAAATTTATCGATAACGATACGATATTATGTTTTAGCAATATCGCCGATATTCTCGTATCGCCGATATTCAAAGCCGAGAATATCGGAAATTATCGATATCGCTTTTTTGTGAATTTATTAATTTATTAATTCAACTAGCTATACATATTATTTAAAAAAATATAAGTATGCGTATTATATCAAGTATTATACCCTTATACCGGTTTTCTATTGTTTAAAAATATTTTTAGGCACGATCACCCTATGTATGCAATACATAGATGAAATTGTGCCTTATAAGTTTGTCACGTCAAAAAACGGAAGTCTTTAAATTGTCCAATTATAATATTTGGTTTTCATATAAATTAAATAGAAAGAACCCTTTTATATATATTTTGGCGCATTATATTTTTCTATGTTTAAAAAAAAAAACATAACAAAAGACGGTCAGTCACATTATTTTTTAATTAAAAAAAATTGCTTTTTATTTTGTATGTCGATATTTTATCGAATATCGAGACGATATCGATACGATACGATATCGATACGATATCATGTTCTGAAAAATATCGTCGATATCGATACGATACGATATTTATAGTAGTTCTTTCAAGACGATATCGATAATTTTAAAATATCGATATCGTATCGTATCGTGATGCACTAATTTACCCATCCCCTCTCTAATTCTCCATGATACTATGCGGGTTCCATAAAAATCGAATAGGCAAAATAATAATATATTTTTCATTTCGGCCTTAACTCGGATAATAATATTTTTTTTATAATAAGTTAAAAAATAGCTATTCCATAAACATCCATAAAAATCCAACAAAAAACCGCTAATATTTAACCCTTTTTTTTATGTAATTGAATTCAATAGTTTTTTTAATTGATGTTAAGAATTTCGGAGAAAGCTAGACTGTAAAGAATCTTGTTTAGCCATTCAATTCACCAGGGTTAGGCAAAATTTAACCCTTTTTTTTATGTAATTGAATTCAATAGTTTTTTTAATTGATGTTAAGAATTTCGGAGAAAGCTAGACTGTAAAGAATCTTGTTTAGCCATTCAATTCACCAGGGTTAGGCAAAATCTTATTTTTTCGATAAACTCAAACGATAATTTTTTTAATTTCTATCGTTACTTTAAAGCAATAATTATTAAGATAATTTTTGCAAGAAAAAATTTTTCGATTAAAATAATTAATAAATATTTTTTATGGAAAAATGTTCAATAAAAATTTTGCAAACATTTTTTGCCATTATTACTATTATTAGTTTTTCTATTTTAAATAATTTGAAATCAATTAAAATATAAGAAGAATTGCAAAATAAAAAATCTCATTCTAATGTATATACATTTTTCAAACATCTTTAAACGGTTTCAACAAACTTAAAGGTATAATTTTTAACTCTGTAATTTTTGTTTATTTTCAGGATTGTGCGGATTGGAGTATTCAAAGATTTTCAATTTTTAAATTTGAATTTTTAGCACTTCTTTTTTGAAAAAAAATTTTCTTTGCTTCTCGAGAACCATGAGTTTTGATCAAAATCAATGTTTTCTTTAAATTTTACCATCTTAAGACACTATAAAATTGTTAACGTATTTTTATATTATTTCCTTTCAATAATGATTAATTGGTAATTTTTTGTTCTTTATCATTTATTTCATTTATTGTAGCTAAAGTATTAAGTATGTGGTTTTATCAGAATATTTAATTTTTTTGTGTTTACAAAATTGTGCAAGCAAAATAAAATCGTTTGGGCTACGGTAAATGAATGGTGAAACCAAGGATATCCACAATATAAAATTCTCTTACTTACGGCAAATTAAGGTTAAAACTAGATATTTTTTTGTGTTTTTATTATTTAATTTACATTTAACTCTTAATTTAACAAAAATAATAGATTGATTAAAAAACAAGCAAGTTATTTTTGCACATAATTTTTATTTTGCTTGTTTGTTATTAATTTATAATACTGAAACTAATTATTTTTTTTACAAAAAATTATTCTCAAGATACGTTTTTTTTTAATTTGGATGTAATACCTTATTTTTTTCCATAAAAGTATTAATATCTAGAAGTATCGGATTTACTCGATATCTTGAATCTTATAATTTCTGTCCCCAGAGAGATTCTTTTCTCAAAAATAGCTGACATTGCGACTTTCAACCTATTATTTTAATAAATCAATTTTTCTATATGTATTATTAAATTTTTATTATTTCTATTTATAGTTCACATTTTTCAAATAATTAAATGCTTATTGGTGATGGATTATATAGCAACGAATACTGAACAAATTAATTTAATTCTAACAATTAAAAAAATTATATAATTAATAAAATATCATATAAAATGCACGGAATGCAAGAAAATTTAAAACTTTTGTCTGAATCATTTATTGCCCTCTTGATAGAAAAATTCATATATTTTACATTTGTACAAGAAAATAGACGAAATTTTCAGTCAAAATAATTATTCAATTATATATTAATAATATACCTAAATATACTCAATTTTAAAAGTAATAAGCGTCCAAAATCAAATTTTGCCAGAGTTGAAAATATTGCCCCAAGAACAATAGCGGTTAATAAGTTAAAGAAAGTTCTAAAAAAAAATATTTATAAATTATTTAAAAATCAGGCACTCGCTACTATATAAATTTATATATTATATAAGTTTGAATTTGTATAGGCCTTTGATTGAAGTTTTCATTAAAAAAACTCTGCGTTCTAAGGCAGACCGAGCGATCACCTTCTGGAAAAATTGTGGCATATCCATTGATTATTGAATTAGGTTGAAATAATCCTCTGAAATGAAAAAAATAAAGCTCAATAGTTATATGAATTAAAAAAACACTCTGACTATTTATTTTTTAACTTCTTTTTAGCTTTGGTTTTAAATCGGGTAATTTTCCTGAGTATAATTTCGTACGAAGATTTTTCAGCTCTTTTGCATGCGCAAAGCCATAAACTGCTGATTCCCAAGTTCCAAAGTGGACACTGGGTCCAGAAGCATTTAAAATCGCATCGAAAAATGTTTCAATGCTGTTTATTTGGCCATCGAATTTACTTTTCGTATACAAAATTCCCATTTCAATGGGAATGCAACTGAATCCGCATGAATTTACTATGTAAATTCCAGCATTCTTAGCTTCTTCCTTATATTTTAATTCCATACTTTCCATGAACTGAAAAAATTATAAAACGTATATTCTTAAAAATAACTAAGTTTTCAATATTCAGCCTTCCACCCACTATGACGATATCGTCAATCTATACTTTTTAACTAGGCTAGTAAGCATTTCTAAAGGTACTTAATTAATTATAGAGCGAACCGAAGGTCTACCTTATATGTAGGATGCAAAAATCGACACCTTGTAGGCACGATATAACAAAAACGATCAATCGGATTGCTTTCATTTTTTAAAACTAGGTATTTTTCATCGTTTTTGATGATCCCTATAGTTTTTAGACCCTGTCCTGTATTTATAAAGGCATGTTTATTCTTACATCTTTACTTCACACAGGTGAAAAACCTTCCAAATGTATACGTGTCATTTTGTTTTTGCACACTAAATTAATTTTAAAACCAAAATTTATATTTCCAAATAGATGCCTCTATGTCAAAAAGTCTCAATTTTCAGAATCTGATGTTAAAATCGCGATAAAATCAACCGGAATCTCAATATTTCGGGTCAAAGTTGTCCACTAAAAGACATCGTCATCTTATTTATCAGGATTGTAAATAACATTGAAAAAAGGAATATTCAATGAAAAATCATTAAACAAAAATCATTATACATACATACACACCCACGCTCACATACAGACATTAAAAAAAAACGGTTTTTTAGCTTCCTGAGGTCTCACAACCTGTTTATGTGTCAAATAATCAGAAATCATAATTTCAACTAAAACAATGGTTCCTGTATGAGGAACCTATAACAGAGTTTTTTTATTTTTTGGCGGACAAAAATTTAAATACAAAAATAAACTACTACTACCATACGTTTATAAAGAGTAAAAAATTTAATGTTTTTTGTATTTTTTGGTAGCAAAAGTTTTGAGAGGTTTTCATAAAATTAATTATTAACTTGAAAATTTAAAGTAAAAACAATGTATTACATCCAAACGGAAAAAAAAATTAGTGTTTTTTGTATTTTTTGATGGCAAAAATATTCAAAAAATTGATTTTAAAATTCGAGATATCGAGTAAATAAGATATTTCTAGATAGTGTATTCTTTAATTTCTTATTTAGAAAAATTTAAGAAAAAAATTTTTAAACAATTAACTAAATTTCTTCTAACAAATTCCGGCGAGTATAATCGATGTTTATAAAATTAATACTTTCAAAAAAAAAAAAATTAGGTACTTCATCCAAAAAAAAAAAAAAGTTTGAGAAAAAAAATTTCGAAAAATTACGTATCAAATGGAAAAATCCTTTAAAAACGATAATTCTAGACATTCGTACTTTCATAGAATGAAATTAAGTACCTCCTAAAAAAAAAAAATTTTATTTTTTGTATTTTTTGGCGGCAAAAATTTTAAGATAAAAATTTTCAAAAAATTACGTATTAGATCCAAAATTTGACTATAAACGATATTTCTAAAACTATGAAAAAAATTAAGTACTATAGGTCCAAAAAGAAAAAAAAAATTGGTATCTTTTGTTTCTTTGTTTGGTAAAAAAAATTTATGAAAAAAATTTTTTAAAAACAAATTATAAGATTCAAGATATCGAGTAAATACGATACTTCAAGATATTAGTATTTTCATGGAAAAAAATGAGGTATGACATCCAAATTAAAAAATAAAAAAAGTATATCGAGATTTTTCGGGAAAAAAAGTTAGGTCGTTTTATTTATTGTAAATAATTTGAAACAATAAAAAATTAAGTTCAGCTCCAATTCTGTTCAATAAAATATTATTTTTACTTTTTTACTACAATAATGGTTGTTAAATATCACCGGCTACAGTCATATATACATACATGCATACATACATAGTCACACACGCACACACATATAGTCTTTTTTTAAAAACCGGTTATTTACCTTCCTGAGGTCTCAAAACGTTTTTATATGCCAAAAAATCAGAAATCAAAATTTTACATAAAACATTGGTTCCTCTTTGAGGAAGTTTTTTTTCCTAATCTTGTATTTAAAAATTTTTTATCGTATTTTAATTATTATATAATAGTCTGATGACTCCTCTACGGAAAACTGGAGGAGGGGAAGAGTTGATCGAAACCTTCCTAAATATAACGAAAATTAAAAAAAAAGTTTATCACATTTTATTTTATAACGTTTTCACAACTTTTGCGGTATGAAAGAAGGCCTTTTTCAACATCGTTCTTTAGGAAAAAAAATGAAAGAATAATATAGGGGGGGGGGGGGTCATTCTTTCGTTAAATCTTGGATAAGGTCTATAATAAGTTTTGCAGAAAAAAATTTTGTATAAATTCCGTTCTACGAAAAGTTAAAAAAGGGCCGATTTTTCGCTCACTCTATACTATACTTTCGCTAACAAGACCGCTGACTTTGGGAAACCAAATTACAACCTGAACAGGAATAGCGGTTGAGAAACATGTGTGGCCCTCTAGGGAATTCCATCGGGGAATTCCCATACTTCCATGCAGGATTCTCTAGGGGAAATGGAACGGGGTTCTCTAGTGGCATGTATGGAACTAATATGGAAACCCAAATTACGCATGTACACACCTTTTTTTTTTCTGCTTTATTTCATGTGCTGTTTATTTTTTTTTTACTTTCACTTTGTGCTTGTATAATTAAAAATTATTTATTACTTATTGTTTATTTTAAATAAATATAACTTATATAATTATAATTATATAAGTTAAATAAAAAGATTTGTTTTGCAGTTCTGTATTTTAAATACTTTTTATTATTTAGAGTCAAGTTTAACATATTTGGTTATAGTTAACTATCGTTATAACCAAATATGTTAAACTTGACTCTAAATAATAAAAAGTATTTAAAATACAGAACTGCAAAACAAATCTTTTTATTAAAAGTTTTTTTGGGTAAAAATTTGTAAATTAAAAAAGAAAATAATTTCGTTTATTTTGCAATTTCACGAAGAGAAGCTAACAAAATTTTATCATTGTCTGGAAAGGTCGCATTATTTAATAATCATAATTTCATACCAGACGTAAAATTAAAAAATTTTCAATAGTACATTACGACATATGGCCAGAAAGATGGATTTCCTGGCGTGCGGGGTTGACGGCCGAGGCGAAGCCGAGGCCGTTAAACACGCACGCCAGGGCATCCAAAATTTCTGGCCAAATGTCGTATACTATTTTTTTTTCTCTGCTAACCGAAAGTATGCGTAATAATTAATAAATAATAAAATAATTAATATTTATTTTTTGTACACGCCCTACTTTGCATCACAGTGTATATACGCATGGTTATACAAAAAACTTTCTGGCCTGCGGCGTTAGCGGGCTCTGTCGATCACTTTGCGTAGTTTTTTTTGTGTTTGCATCAGCTGACTATAAAAAATCAGATAATTTGTGTTTAGAAAATGGAAATAGTTGTTTGTTAATTATTTTTAAATTTACTAATGCATAAGATGATTGCATGACTTTGGATGCCCGCCCCAACTTTTGCAGGGCCGAGGCTTTAGCCGAGGCATTGCTGGTTAGGGGGGCGGGCATCAAAAATTCATGCATGAACTTTAATTAAATGTATTATTATTGTTTATGAGTTTAGACTTTATTGATTCATTTAACTTTATTGCCTGAAATATATTAATAAAAAAATTATCTGAAGGAGCAGTTTTTCATTATTATGGAAATGTGAAAATATTCTAAAAAATCTCCTAATTTCTATAATAACTAAACTGGAAAACTAATGTGAGGAACTTGGGAGAGCTACTCATACTCAACCTTACTCTATAATAATTACTTAAATTACTTTTTTTTATTTGTAATAATAATTAATTTCTTGTGTAAAATATAAAGAAAAAAAACAAATTAATTTTTGTCATCGATATATACAAAGAACAGAGTGCTGAATCTTAAATTTGAAACATAAGTAATTGCTCCGTTATAATCCTAAAAAAAGCAACTATATAGAAGCTTATACGCTTCAACTTTTTTATCATATAACAATAACTTAGGCTGCTTCCACACGGAGCGCTTTAAACACAAAGTTATCTCAAACCTGTGTTTAAAATACATTGCGTAGTATATACTACTATTATACATATATGTAATATAACTACAGATTTAACGCTAAGTTTGTGTTTAAAGCGCTCCGTGTGGAACCAGCCTTATTTATTTACATAAAGATTAATTTTAGAAAATACAAAATAAATAAAATATTTTAAGATAGACATAGATTAAAGAAATAATTTAAGAACTTAATATTATTTCCATTAATACAAAATTAATCTATGAAAATTGTTTACATATAACTTCTTTATCTTAAAAATTAAGAACTGAAGATAATTCTAATTTAGCATTTAAAAATATTGGATTTTTCTTATTCGTGGATCCACCTTTGACTCGAATCGCTAATGATGTTTATTATGGACCATGTATCAGTCAAATCCTACAACAAAAGTTAAAGTTTCAGTTTGTCAATATCATTTAGACCATTAAATTGAAAACAAAAATTTATTGGTATTTACCCATTTTACCTATTAGTAATTTAAAATTCAACAGCAGAATACAACTTTAATACTAAACATGGTATTAACTGAATTTATTTTCTCTAACATTCAGTACAATTCATTTCAGGATTATAAATTAGAATACCTTAAAATAAGTATATAAATTAATAACAATTATTTTTATAAAAAATTATAAAAAATTAGTTTTATGTACATACCCTATAACTTCTTTGTTTACATAATATAATAATACTCCAATTCTATTTTTTTTTCTGCTTGACACAATATTTTTAAAACAATATTAAAAATTATATCACAATTACATATACAATTATTTAAATATTAATAAAATATAAAAATGTTTATTTGGATAAAAATTTAAACTTTATAAGTTAAAACACATTTTAGGTTAAAAATACTTATGTACAGAATTGAATACACACACATCTAGCATAAGCAAGCCACGAAAAATATATGAAGCGCGCGCATCCCGTAGCAGGCCGCAAAAGTCGCTGTTTCGTTGCTTGAGAGCAGGCCAGAAACCGCATGCTTTCGTGGAGCGGAGGAAAAAAAAAAATTTTTATAAAATTATTCTTCATATTTTTCGTGAATCTGCAAAAAAATCGTGAAATATAAAAAAGTATTTAAAAATTTGTGTGAATTTATTTTATTATAATTTTCGATTTTTCAAATTTATTAATATTATTTTAGTAAATATAAAATTAATTTACTTATTTCTTGCAAATTATTTTTTTTGTTCCTTTACAGGACTGTGTGTATATTTTATTGTTCGATCATTAAGTAAATGCAGTGTATAAATTTTTTTTATTTAAAAATGAATGTTGTATTTATTCTTAATTTTTTACAATTGTAATCACAATAGTATTGTTTAAAATATGTATTGATTAAGTTTGGTTAATTTACAACTAGTTTAAAATTTTTGAAGAAAGAGCAGAAAAAAATATCGCGCAAGCGTACAATAGGTTTCCATACTAATTCCCTGCATGGGCCACGAGATAACCTCGCTCCACTTCCATAGTGGTTCCACTAGAAATCTTCCCTCTGGAAATCACATAGAAGGCCACATAAGCAAGCATGGAATTCCTTGTGTCTTTTCTGATCGGGAATTTATATAGTTACGGATGACTGATATGTTGAAAAAATAACCCCGATAACATGTATTTATTATAACGGGCCTTCTAGGCATAAAAACACAGAAGACAATGCTTTTAAATAGAGTTTTTTGGTAATTTTTCTGTACCGTCACAAGTAAACCAAAACACTTCTTGTTGGTCAAAACTTTTCGTATTAAAGTCATCATTCTAGTTCCGTAAATCGCAATTTTTCATCGCTGTTTTTCTCATTGTTATAGACAATAAAACAAATGGCCGATTTTTAAATTATTTCCAAAATTGTTATTTTTGATGAAAATGGGTTTTATAGGACTCAAAAATTTTCAAAAAGATTCAAATTTACAAAAATTCGTTATTTTCCCTTATATTTATTTATTTGCCAAGTATTTTATCTTTTTAATTTTATCGCGATTTTAACATCAGATTCTGAAAATTGAGACTTTTTGACATAGAGGCATCTATTTGGAAATATAAATTTTGGTTTTAAAATTAATTTAGTGTGCAAAAACAAAATGACACGTATACATTTGGAAGGTTTTTCACCTGTGTGAAGTAAAGATGTAAGAATAAACATGCCTTTATAAATACAGGACAGGGTCTAAAAACTATAGGGATCATCAAAAACGATGAAAAATACCTAGTTTTAAAAAATGAAAGCAATCCGATTGATCGTTTTTGTTATATCGTGCCTACAAGGTGTCGATTTTTGCATCCTACATATAAGGTAGACCTTCGGTTCGCTCTATAATTAATTAAGTACCTTTAGAAATGCTTACTAGCCTAGTTAAAAAGTATAGATTGACGATATCGTCATAGTGGGTGGAAGGCTGAATATTGAAAACTTAGTTATTTTTAAGAATATACGTTTTATAATTTTTTCAGTTCATGGAAAGTATGGAATTAAAATATAAGGAAGAAGCTAAGAATGCTGGAATTTACATAGTAAATTCATGCGGATTCAGTTGCATTCCCATTGAAATGGGAATTTTGTATACGAAAAGTAAATTCGATGGCCAAATAAACAGCATTGAAACATTTTTCGATGCGATTTTAAATGCTTCTGGACCCAGTGTCCACTTTGGAACTTGGGAATCAGCAGTTTATGGCTTTGCGCATGCAAAAGAGCTGAAAAATCTTCGTACGAAATTATACTCAGGAAAATTACCCGATTTAAAACCAAAGCTAAAAAGAAGTTAAAAAATAAATAGTCAGAGTGTTTTTTTAATTCATATAACTATTGAGCTTTATTTTTTTCATTTCAGAGGATTATTTCAACCTAATTCAATAATCAATGGATATGCCACAATTTTTCCAGAAGGTGATCGCTCGGTCTGCCTTAGAACGCAGAGTTTTTTTAATGAAAACTTCAATCAAAGGCCTATACAAATTCAAACTTATATAATATATAAATTTATATAGTAGCGAGTGCCTGATTTTTAAATAATTTATAAATATTTTTTTTTAGAACTTTCTTTAACTTATTAACCGCTATTGTTCTTGGGGCAATATTTTCAACTCTGGCAAAATTTGATTTTGGACGCTTATTACTTTTAAAATTGAGTATATTTAGGTATATTATTAATATATAATTGAGTAATTATTTTGACTGATAATTTCGTCTATTTTCTTGTACAAATGTAAAATATATGAATTTTTCTATCAAGAGGGCAATAAATGATTCAGACAAAAGTTTTAAATTTTCTTGCATTCCGTGCATTTTATATGATATTTTATTAATTATATAATTTTTTTAATTGTTAGAATTAAATTAATTTGTTCAGTATTCAGTATCATAAAATTTTGTTATTTTAGGCTCAAAATATTTTGTAAATATAACCAATTTTAACTATTAATTAACTTCTTATTTGTTAAATTTACAAAATTTATTTTTTCTTAAAACTAACCCCCTTTTACTAAAATTAACCTTTCAAAGTTTACAAAATATTTCTCTCCATGTATATTATTATAATTTGAAGCTAAATTTACCAAATTTATTGAATAATATAATGGTGGTATTTTTAGCTGAATGAGGCATCAACCCGCTTTTTTGTAATTAAAAAAGTATTTGCTATTAATAGTTTGATAGATAACAAATTTTTTTTTCTTTCTTTTTGCACGCAAGTCCATTTTGTGATTCCTGGATGCTGCAAAACTTTTTTTTAAGCCACGCTTATTATTTGTGTGCACTGTTATGAATACCCTAGACATCATAAATTTTTGTAAATTAAGCGAACTATAACCTAATTTTTAACAAAGTAGGTGTGTATGCATGTAATCAGCGCGTTTTCTGATTTTGAATGAAAGTTTAATTCTTAATTTGCAGTAAGTAAGAGAATGTTATCGTCTGTATATCGTTCAAAATACTTTTGATGTATATTTACTTTAGCTATAGACGATTAAATAAATAATAAACAAGGGTCGCAAAATTTATTAATGAAATCATTATTGATAGGCGATAAAATTTCTAAATTAGTTATTTAATAAAAATTTAGGAGTAACTATGTCAACAATTTTTAAACACCTTATATTATTCATTCAATATTATATGTCAGATGGTGTAATTTTAAGAAAAAATTTACCTTTTTTAAAAACTCATCAGGTAACTAAAATAAGTCAATTAATGAAGAACACTTAATTAGCACCGAGATTAGCACCTTTTTGTAATTTGCAACTGAATAAACATTCTAAACATCCTAATATCAATCAAAGGTTTAAAGAAGAAGAAATTATTGAATAAGAAAAATAAGCAATTAAATATAATATTTTATTTAAGGAATGTGTAATTTTAGCTTTTATCATTAATATCTAAACATAACAAAATTATATTATAAAATGTATAAAATAAAAAATCTAATATCAAAACTATTAAAAATTTAATGTATCAACTATAGAATTACTTAATTTATAAATATATTGTAACTTTCACATGATTAATTTCAGAATACAATAAAATTATCAATGTATATAAAATAAAATATTCACTGGACCGATCACAAACTTTGTAATAAAAAATTTTATTATGTAATGGTTAGTATATGCCTGTTTAATTTTCATATGTATGAAAATATTAAATAAATAAATTAGATACTCACATTATTATGTACTATACTTGGAAGTATTAAAATGCTAAAAATAAAAAATAATGTAAAAAATATTAGAATATTATTCAATTATTTATAAATTAAAAAATAATCTATATCGACGGTCCCTAGGACTAAGATCGTTATTCGTAAAGCACGCTAATCAAATAGTCAGCTATATCAAATAGTCAGAGCTTGAATTTTTCTTAAACTTTTATTTTATTTTACTTTAAACTTTCTACTTTATTTAAACAATTTTCATCTGATTCTCATACTTTTTCTTTGACATTTTGTTTATCATAGTTGTTCAACATTTTGTTAATTTTCCGATACTTTGTTATATTTCGAAATTGTTCCATTGGTGTTGCTTAATTATTTAATCTATAAAAATCTGTCATAAATAAATTCTATAAATAATAATTGTACTTAAAATTTTATACAAAAGGAATTCTATAATAATAAAAGTAAGTAAAATAAAACCATATTTTGTATTTTTAATTTATTTAAACTCATAGTTGCAATATACCTTAAAATTTAGCACCCTACCCCGACTCCTGAGAAATTAAACATCAATATTTAAAGGTAAATATGTAAGTAAATTCAAATCAGGATTTATAAATGTATTTTTAGAAGGTTAACTGTTCAATATAAGTAAAATTGT
Organism: Anagrus nilaparvatae; assembly: GCA_022575985.1. Lineage (NCBI taxonomy): Eukaryota > Metazoa > Arthropoda > Insecta > Hymenoptera > Mymaridae > Anagrus > Anagrus nilaparvatae. Next base: position 6,576,398 of record JAKSXM010000287.1, read on the forward strand.
ATTAACAATTCCCCTTATGTAAGTAAGTGTAGTCTCATGAATCCATTAATGGATAAAGGTCTTTCGGGCCCAGAGCGACTTTGAAAGCCTATAACTCGGTCAAAAGTAGTCCAAATTTAACTTCTTTTTTTTGTACGGATCGTAAAAAAATCAAAAAATATATCAATTGAAAAAAAAAGAAAATTTTTAAAAGTTTTCAAGTTATTTTTAATAAACATTAGTGCTTTTTTGGAAAATTAGTGTTTTTTTTAACTAACTTTAAAAATTTTTTTTAAAAAGATAAAAAAGTTTTTAACCACTGATTCAGAAATGCCAAAGTTTATACTTTAATAAAAAAATAATGACATTTTTGTATGTTAAAAAAACCTAAATTATTCCGGGAAATGAAAAATACACCTTTTTGAAAATTGAAAAAAAAAAAAATTATTCAAATTTATTAAATTTTTTTTAAATTTTTTTATTTTTTTTGCACAAAAATTATTAAAAAACACATAAATGACATTAAAATATATATAAAAATACTAAAACATATTTTATTACTCTTCAGCACAATTTACGCATGATTTAGAAGCGTGCTCCTTGCACATTGGCTTACCGCATTTCACGCAGTAGGTTTTTGTCTTTCTATCAGTTTTAGAAGGACAAAGCCTACACCTTTCTTTTTTTGGCAATATGTTGTCTAATCTGCCTCTTGAATCATCACCCTCGTCATCATTTTAATTAAAATTTATTACTAAAAAACTTTTTTGTTCTTTATAAAATATCACGCTATCGTCACGGCTGGGTCCTTCGGACCCGTAAAAAATTTTTCAAAGTGTGCACAACGGAGACAAACAAGTCATTGAAGCCGCACTATGCTTTCTACAAAGACCCAACAAAATTACCATGCAGTTATAGGCGGCGTTGGGGTTGGTATATAAAAATGCCGCAACTTTTAAAAAAGTCCCCTGGACCCAGACGTGATGCTGAGGGTTAATAATAATATATTTTTCATTTCGGCCTTAACTTGGATAAAAATATTTTTTTTATATAATACGTTAAAAAATAGCTATTCCACATACATCAATAAAAAATCCAATAAAAAACCGCTAATATCTAACCCTTTTTTTTATGTAATTGAATTCAATAGTTTTTTTAATTGATTTTAAGAATTTCGTAGAAAGCTAGACTGTAAAAAATCTTGTTTAGCCATTCAATTCACCAGGGTTAGGCAAAATCTTATTTTTTCGATAAACTCAAACAATAATTTTTTTAATTTCTATCGTTACTTTAAAGCAATAATTATTAAGATAATTTTTGCAAGAAAAAATTTTTCAATTAAAATAATTAATAAATATTTTTTATGGAAAAATGTTCAATAAAAGTTTTGCAAACATTTTTTACCATTATTACTATTATTAGTTTTTCTATTTTAAATATTATTACTATGTATTAATAATCAAAATTTGAAATCAATTAAAATATCCAAAGAATTGAAAAATAAAAAATCTCATTCTAATGTATGTATACATTTTTCAAATTTCATCTGTAAGCGGTTCCATCAAACTTAAAGGTATAACTCTGTAATTTTTGTTTATTTTCAGGACTGTGTGGATTGGAGTATTCAAGGATTTTCAATTTTTAAATTTGAATTTTTAGCACTTCTTTTTTGAAAAAAAAATTTATTTGCTTCTCGAGAACTATGATTTTTGATCAAAATCAATGTTTTCTTTAAATTTTACCATCTTAAGACACTATAAAATTGTTAACGTATTTTTAAATATAAAAATAGTATATTACGAGCCCGTGTCCAGAAAAGTAAAGAATGGCTAAAAAAACTTGGCTTCGCCTCGGATGGTAATTTACGTGCGATTTGGGTCATTCTTTATTTATGGACAAGGGTCGTATACGATTTTTCTTCGCCAGTGGCGAGAAAACACGACTTTTCCGGTCGCGCAGCGGCCGGGAAATACGTGCTTTCTGGCCGCTGACTAGAAATAATTAATTAATTAATCTGGTAATTTTCCTGGGTATAATTTCGTACGAAGATTTTTCAGCTCTTTTGCATGCGCAAAGCCATAAACTGCTGATTCCAAAGTGGACACTGAGTCCAGAAGCATTTAAAGTCGCATCGAAAAATGTTTAAATTATTTGGCCATAGAATTTACTTTTCGTATCCAAAATTTCCATTTCAATGGGAATGCAACTGAAACCACATGAATTCTTAAAAATAACTAAGTTTTCAATACTCAACCTTCCACCCACTATGACAATATCGTCAGTCTATACTTTTTAACTAGGCTAGTAAGCATTTCTAAATGTACTTAATAATTATAGAGCGAAGCTCTACCTTATAGGATGCAAAAATCGACACCTTATGGGCACGATATAAAAAAAAACGATCAATCGGATTGATTGTAAATATTGTGGTATCATCTTTTCTATCTTGTTTTTAGATTATGTTTTAAATCTGGTAATTTTTCTTGGTATAATATCAAGCATAGATTTTTCGACTCTTGTATGTTTTTGTGTTGATATATCTGATACTGTTATTAATTTTACGTTGATAGTTTGGAAACTCTCACATGTGTTTTGCTTCGAAATTCGATGTATTTTCAGCCTGTTTTTTTGCAAAAAGATCATCCTTTTTTCTGCTTCTTTGCCTGGTTTATCTATTCTTGTTAAGGGGTCTTCTATTTTTTCTAATAATCGTTTATCAAAATTATGAAGGAGGTATTAGTTATTTTAAGCTGACAACTTATTAAGGAAGCCCGTTATTGCTTTTATTTATGAATGAAACAGAAAATATAAAATGTTGGTTGTTAGGCTCTTCTATCCTTCTAGTGGTATGTTGGGTTAATATATCCATCTTGAATACTGGAAATAATCTTTCGGGAGTGTTTCTTATTTCATCTATTAGTTTCTTCTACTTTATAATTTTATTTAATTGCTTCGTTGAAGCAGTGTCTATTTGAGAAAAAATTTTTCCTCAATTACGATGAAAAGAAAATTAGTATAATTTATAAAAAAATTTTTTAAAAAATCTCAATTTTTTTGTATCTTTTTGAATTTTGTTAAAATTATGTCAGTTATGACAATATAGCTGGTACCACGACGTCACCACATCATCTTTTATAATGACTTAAGATATTTGAAAAAATAAAACATGCCTACTTCTATATTTAAATTTTCGCATTTGGCTAACGATTCATCTAGTTTTTTTGTCAATCTTTTTGCATGGAATTTTATAGAGACGTGTGGTTCTTCTTTACTGACCAATCCACAAGAAAAAAATTGCGGAAACTATATACATAATTATAAGACATCATTCGAAATTTGAGTTATACAAGTATATTAATCTCAAACTTGAGATTTTTGCATATTTTTACCGGCATTTTCATTTTTAAAAACAATACTTTACTTTGAATATGCAGACGCCTTTTTTTTTGGTGCCTTGAGGTATGGTATATGAGCAGTATTCCCTCTTTGTTTTTGAATATTTCATTTTGATTAGAGAATATGAAAGATTCAGGAGTTAGCTAGCTCTTATTTACTGAGATGGACCTTATTAAGGCTCATACAAAAACTCATGGGCACGAGCAAAAAGCACGCGAGCACGAACAAAAGTAGTATTATAGTGGGAGTTGGAATGGAGGGGCTAAAGAGGAGAAATTTAAAATATTAATCCCACTTTGTTCAATATTGCTCGTGGTGTGAGCCTTTATAGTCTTGTGATGTTACGTATTTTTCAGCGTTTAGATTTAAGTTTTATTTTGGATAGTGACTTAGTTTAATTTAATTTATAGTTATTTTGTATGTGAGGTCATCTGAAAAAGCTAATGTATGAGCTCTCAGTATTCAAAATAAGTTCGAAAAACTTTATGACCTTTTGTTTAAACTTTGATCCACCCTAGGACGGACAAATTTCTTTACTTCTAAACTATCGCTAATTAATATTCTTGCTAGTTTAAAAAATTTTAAAAGAATTTGTTAGTGGTTGAAAATCGTCAAATAAAAATTATGTGATTTTAATTGTGATTTAAACTTTTTTATCACGGTTTATCTAAAAATTTTAAAAATTAATTTTTAATAAAATCGTATACTTAGAAAAAAGCATAAAAACAAATCATTGTAAGGTAAAATTATATGGTAAAAATTAATTCATTTGGTGAAATGACAGTTGGATGATACAGGGGCTTGCGAGTGCGCTGAAGTTAACAATCTCTCTCAAAAATTTAAACAGTGAGCAAAAATCATAAATTTACAGTTAATGTTTTTAAATAATAATTTCTCTCTAGTCCATGTGGCATCCCTGAAGTAGAGTTTAAAACAAAATTATTGATTTAAAATCCAATTACTGGCCTGTTCTACCGTCAGTAAATGGTTTTTTTCTTCATACGTGTAATTTGTAACGTGATCATCCCGCAAGTATCTCAATCTGGATAATTTAATGGTAATTTACTGACACACAATCAGTGATTCTTTTCAGATTCACACTGCAAAAAGTATTTTTCTTAGATTCACAAAAAAAATAGAATATTTTCGAAAAATTAGTAAATTTTCGAAAATAATCGTAAATTTACTAAATTTTGTATATTAACAACAAATTCGAGAATTCCCAATTTTTTCTTGTGAATTTACGAAAAAATTTGTAAATTAGCAAATATTTTTTGTAAATTTTCGAAAAAAAATTGTAAATTATCAATTTTTCTCGTGAATTTACAAAAAAAATCGGAAATACTCAAATTTTTAGTTAATATACTAAATTTAGTAAATTTACGATTCTAAAATATTCATTCACATCAAAATATTTACGATTCGAAAATATTCTATTTTTTTTGTGAATCTAATAAAGTTACTTTTTACAGTGCATAAAAGAAAGGATAGATTGTCAAATTTAGCTTTCGAATAGCCATGACCACTGCAATATAATCTGCATTCTTGAGTAGTATCTCAAACAATCCAACCATACAGAGGTTTTGTGGCTTATGACAACGCATGTAATTCCATATACTGCAGTTAGTAAATTTCCATTAAGTTTAATCAGTTTTCCAATATCTTCCATACTTATACTGTCATAAACTAATAGTGTAACTTGAAATAGAACAATACACGGAGAAAAATAACTGTTAAAAATAATCAAAAATGCTGGTAATATTTACATCATAAAGTTTTGTTATTTTAGACTCAAAACATTTTGTAAATATAACCAATTTTAACTATTAATTAACTTAATATTTTTTAAATTTACAAAATTTATTTGTTCTTAAAACTAACCCCGTTTTACTAAAATTAACCTTGCAAAATATACAAAATATTTCAATCCGTGTTATTATAATTTGAAGTTGAAGAGCATCCCGGAATATTAGGGTAAAATCTGCACCAGAATTATATCTAAAAAACCTTTTACAGATTGTTTATATATAAAAAAGTTCCCCGTTGGAATTTTAACCCCAGCTGCACTTCATGGGGCAGGGGGGGCAAAAACGTGTTTTTTTTCTCTTTTTTTTTCAAAAATCTATCAAAAATTCATATCTCTGGTTCCTTAGTACCAAAATAGGTCTACATGGTCTTAAAAGATTCGTCTTTGATACCTTTTTCACATACAAAAGTCAAAAAATAATTATGCCTACTTTAGGAACCCTTATAAATTCAAAAATACTGAAGACTAACATTAAAAATTTTACTTTAAATATCAATTATTTTGCTATATCAAAAATAACCTCTCTAAAAAATTTATATGTTTTTTATCTATCAAAGCCCTTCAAAATGAGCCTGGTTAGAGCAAATTTGAGCCACGAAAACCTTCAAAATTTCAAAAAAACCAAAATTTTTTATGGGGTTTTGTTGAAGATAACAAAGGGATGGTCAACTGTTTGGGAATACGATTTGCTTCTAACTTTCAAAACAGGTTGAGGTAGTTGAGAAAACATCCTTCATACCCTCAGTTTACCTGAATGGGCCTCCTGGTCCTAGAAATTAGACCCTATAGCATGGTTCTATGCTATATAAGATAGGACTTTTTAGGCTATCTTCTAAATGGCGCTGCTACCTTTTAATGAAACCAAATACCTTCCGGTTAGTCTCATTTTTTTTTGGGTATTGATCACTTTTTGACCTCCATAAACCAAATTTTTTATCAGTAATTCTCTTACCGTTATAGTCAGTATACCAAATGAACCTATTTGGCCAAAAATGACCAATTTTTAAATTGCTGCAAGAATTGTAATTTTTGACTTAAATGGGTTTTATAGATCTTAGAAATAAAAATAAAAATTTAAAGTCAGAGTTCCGCTTTAAGATATTTTAATAAACGCTAATATTTTAAATACCATCTTTATTGGGCTAAATCACGAAAAAAACTGAAGCAAAAGAAACTAGTAAAAAACTTTTAAAAACTAGGAGCTCGCACAAAAATTTTGACTTCTAAACACCCTATTCATATATCTATGATAATTATCTTAATTACTTTAGAATTACAGACTTATTAATTTGTTTAATAAAGGTGTTTTTCATATTTATTTCATTCTTAATGTTTACATGTATTCTATTTAAAAACAAAAATTATCTAAACCATAACTTTAATCATTAATAGTTATAATTTAAGAATTATATTCTCATTGTAATACTTTCATTTTATTTTTCAAAATATGTATAGAAGTGAATATATATTCTGCATTATTTTTTTTAATGTTATTATTAAAATTTAATTATTATTATTTCATTATAATTGGAAATTATTATTTTGTATTTTTTTATTATAATTATTATTTTTATTAGTACTCATGCGTACAATGAAATTTGTAAATTAATGTATACACCATTAAATAAAGCCTAAATTAAGGAGAAACTTGGACAAAAATTCTCCAGAAAAAAAAAGTTGTGGAATGTGCTGGTTTTGGACTAATTTGAAACAAAATTGGACATTCAAACTCAGTGCTGCCCCCCCCCCCCCCCAGAGGGAGCTACAGCTGGGACAAAACGGTTTTTTGCAAATAACTCAAAAAGTAAAAGAAATAAATAAAAAAAATTGTAATAAAAGTTGTAGCTCAGACAATTTCCTACAAAAATGGTACTTAGTAATTTTTCAGCCGGACGCACTGGTACCGTTGTATAGAGTTATAAGTGGTCAAAGTTTAGACCTTTTTTACCAAATTTTCAACGTATTCTTGCAAAATTTTAAATCCACATACATACTATTGTATGTAAAAAGCCTTACATACCCATATCTAACACTATTTACTACTAAAAAATCCAAAAAACTCATCAATAACGCGTTTTTTATTTGGTGAAATATCGATTTTTGAAAATTTGGTAAAAAATGTCTAAACTTTGACCACTTATAACACGGTCCCAGTGTGTCCAGCTGAAAAATTACTAAGTACTTTTTTTGTAGGAAATTGTCTCAACTACAACTTTTATTTAACTTTTTTTTATTTCTTTTATTATTTGAGTTATTTGCAAAAAATCGTTTTGTCCCAGCCTTAGTCCCCTCTGTGGGGGGGGGGCAGCACTGGGTTGGAATGTCCGATTTTGTTTCTCCTTTTAAATTAGCCAAAAACCAGCACATTCCACAACTTTTTTTTTCTGGAGGATTTTCGTCAATGTCGAGACCTTAACATTATGAAAAAAAAATATCATAATGTTATCACCAAACACATTCTAAAAAACAGTGAAGTATCAGCACAGCATGATATGGATTGGGAAAATGTTCAAGTTCTGCATAAAGAATACAATTGGGAAAAAAGGACCATTGCAGAAATGGTATACATAAAAAAAACAAGGTGCTTGTGCACTAAATAAAATGCAGGATTTAAAAAACCTTCCACCATTCTATGACCCAATAATTCAAAAAATCATGAAATAGCATTGAAATAGCATAAAAATAGTTTATAAAAATAATGTAACACAGTATGTTTATTAGAATTTAAATTTAAATGAAGTCAAAAATTAGCTGCGTTCCACTCGCTTATACACAGGGCCGTAAATATACCGATGGACAAAGAAGATTTTAATACGGAAATAGCAATAATTAAACAAATCGCGAAAAATAACGGTTATAATATAGAAATTATAAACAAATTAATTAAAAAACATAAAAACAAAAAAAATAATGCATTTAATAATAAAGCTTATAACAATAAATATTTAAGTTCAAAATACACAACGAAATTGCCAAGCATACTAAAAAACGCAGTAAAAAAATATGGGTATAATATAGGGTTCAAAACGGATAATCAATTAGAAAAACATTTTAAAAAGAAAAACCACACAAATAACAATTTTCTTGATAGAACCGGTGTATATAAAATATCATGTGACTCGTGCGATAAAATATACATAGGGCAAACGGGACGCAGCTTCAGAAAAAGGTTTAATGACCACATACCAAAAACACAAAATATAAATAATACACAACAATTAGAAAAAGTAAATACAAAATACGGATTACATTTAATTAATAATAACCATGACTACACAGACGACAAAATTAACAATATACATAAAAATTTAAAACCGATACACTTTTGCAATAAAGGTAAAATTTTGGATACACTAGAAGAATTTGAAATTTATAAAAATACACAAATAAATGCAAATAAATTAATTAATGATAAGTTACTAAATAAAAAAAACGTATTATTTGATAAAATAATAAAAAAACATATTATATAATAAAAAATAAGAAAAAGTAAAAAATAAAAAATAAAAAGAAATGAAATAGAAGAAACGAATTAAAAAACATATTTTATATATTAACTTCCTCCTAGGGAGCACTTATACATTAGGAAAAACAGATGTGATTTCAAACACTTATAAAAAAATTTTTTAAATTCTTTATTACATTATAAAACTAGAAATAATTTAAAAATCTTCATAGTATAAAACCTTCATATGCCCAATAAACACCACTTGCTCGCGGCAAATGTAAAAGCATTACTTTCCAGCTTTGTCCTAGCTTTGTGCTCGCCACTATTGGGCGCGCTACTCGATATAAACATTTGCTGACAATCTACCAGCAAATGCTGGCAAGAGTTGCTTGCAAGTATATTAAGCACTATGCTAGTATTTTGTGAACATAAAAACCAAAACTTTATGATAACTATATTATCGACTCGGTAATTACAGTTTTCATACAATTTTAAAAACACCATCTCGCTTTCTTATCATTTGAAACTTAGAAAAATTATTGATTTAAAATATTTTTAGTTTTTTTCCAAAATCATATATTCTTTTATAATTTTGTTTAAATTATAAAAATTATTCATATATAAGAAATATTGCTTTAAAGAAATTGTAAAAAAAAAATGTACGCAATATTACTAAGATTAGAAATCTTATTACGAATTATTAATATTAATCCACTGTTAATAAAAATACCATTAGTAATAAAATAATAAATTCTAGTAAATTTACTAAATTTTTAGTAATATTGTTAATTTGTTGTAAAATAATTAAGCTGCAGTAACAGAGTGCATTGATATTTTTAGTTTTTTGAGTTGAAAAAACTTTTCAAAAAATAAGGATCCTGATTTTATTTGTAGTTAAAATATATACTTTAAAATATATTTGCACTCACTATAAAATTAATACTCAAAATATACTTAAATATCTTATACTTTTTAATATCAATTTTTAATATTATAATATATTAAATAAAAATATTTCTATCTCTTCGATATTTTTTCATTAAAATTCTACTTGCGCGCGTGGTGTTGTGGATCTTTCTGAAGCTGGCATCCCAAACATCGAAGGTTCAATACTCGTCGAGCCCCTCCGGTGTTAAAAAAAAAAAAAAAAAAAAAAAAAAAAAAATACAAATTTAATTTCAATAATAATTAATTAAATAAATTAGAATCACAGATTATTAGAATGACTTACAGAAAAATATGTATGTTAAAATAAATTATTTTTTTTTTTTTAATTTATTAACAAATAATTTTATTTAACATTTAAATTTATTAATAATTATTCCTTAAAATAAAACATAATGTACGATTGGGTATTTTTAATGAATCGATAATATAGTTTTCATATTATTAAAAAATACAAAATTACCGTCAAGTTACACAATATAATGTACCGTGACGCAAATATAGCGAGCAATTATTGCTTGCATATGCTGGCATTTGGTATTAGCATGGCATGCTACCTACTTGCTTGCAAATGCGGAAGCAAAAGCATCATATATGCTGACATCTGTAACTCGCGGGACGGAAAAGTTATGCCTGCAATATACCAGTCTGTGCTAGCATAATGTTTATTGGGTGTATACAAAATAAATATTCAAAAAATTTTTTTCATTTAGTCATAAAATAATTGTGAGTCGATACAGACATAATCTAAAGTTACAATATCATATTCAAATGTTTTAAATAAATTTAGTTTAATTATAATACAGACCTGATGATGGGAATTTATTCCTGAAACTAGTCGTCTAATTATTATACAAAAACAAGTTGTAAAAAGAAGGATCAATAAATAAATTAAAATAAATATGTTTTGATTTAATTAATTAAAAATATCAGAAATAAGTTAATTTAAATATAAAGACTCCTTTATATACAATATTTTATAGAAATACGCCATCTTATTCTACATAAAGAAATATGATTTTCGTTATTCTTTGAACACACATGATCTGTATATCTTTAAAATTACTAGCATTTAATGTCCAATAATAATATTAATAATTTAATTTATTAAAAAGTAAAAACAAGTAAATGTAACATGGGTAAATTTAAATGAAGTGAGTGCGATTTGTATGGTCGGGTGTTCAAAACTGCCCCAAAGTGTTTTTTTCTGAAAGTACTACCAAAAATAAGTTACCAGCCCAATTTTTAGCCTCCCAGAGCGAAATCTCGATTTTAGGCAGCCATTTTAGTGTTTTTGACTGTCGTAAAAAAAGTAAGAAAAATAAGTCATAATTTTTTTTATTATTATTATTGCTGTAAAAAACTCACATTAGCATGAAAATTTTTTTCCTTTTAAATCCGGATAGGAAATTTCCCTGGCTATCCGATTCCGGCGTCAAAAATTTTTTTTAAGTAGCGCATGCGCGAGGAATCGCTAAGATAGACTGTTTTTTTCAAAAGTCGATTTCTCAAATGCCTATTAGTGAAAAATCTTGTAACCAGGCTTAAAATTTTCGTTAAACCTTATATTTTTTGGCAAAAAAAACATTTCGATGGGACACTGCTTTTTGGGAGCTCTAGATAAAAAATAGCAGCTTTCAAAACCTCGTTTTTTACAAATTTCAAATTTCCCGCCAAGTCACGTGACCAATCAAAAATCTGACCAAAAATTTGGATTCCGCGGAAAATTTTACATAAGGATATATCTTTTCATGTTTTTAAGAGCGTTTATGTTAAAACAGCGAAATTTTAAATTGAAAGATTAAAATGTCTCATTTATTAAGGAATTTTTTTATTTTTTAAATTATTCCAAATTATTCAAAATTATTCAGAAAATTCTTTATTATTTCACTGTTTTTCGCCGCTTTAACATAAACGCTCTTAAAAACATGAAAAGATATATTCTTATGTAAAATTTCCCGCGGAATCCAAATTTTTTGTCAGATTTTTGATTGGTCACGTGACTTGGCGGGAAATTTGAAATTTGTAAAAAATGAGGTTTTGAAAGCTGCTATTTTTTTATCTAGAGCTCCCAAAAAGCAGTGACCCATCGAAATGTTTTTTTTGCCAAAAAATATAAGGTTTAACGAAAATTTAAAGCCTGGTTACAAGATTTTTCACTAATTGGCATTTGAGAAATCGACTTTGGAAAAAAAACAGCCTATCTTAGCGATTCCTCGCGCATGCGCTACTCAAAAAAAAACTTTTGACCCCGGAATCGGATAGCCAGGGAAATTTCCTATCCGGACTTATAAGGAACAAATTTTTCATGCTAATGTGAGTTTTTTACAGCAATAATAAAAAAAATTATGACTCATTTTTATTACTTTTTTTACGACAGTCAAAAACACTAAAATGGCTCCCAAAAATCGAGATTTCGCTCTGGGAGGCTAAAAATTGGGCTGGTTACTTATTTTTGGTAGTACTTTCAGAAAAAAACACTTTGGGGCAGTTTTGAACACCCGACCGTACAAATCGCACTCACTTCATTTAAATTTACCCACATACAATATTTACATTTGTTAAACTATTGTAGAACTTAATTTTTTTATATTTAATAAACTATTACAGCTCTTTAAAAGGATAACCGTTTTGATTATCGAAACGTCGAGTGGAATTTTTATAATAATGTTGTAAAAAAAAGCAAAGATAAATTACATCCTCTAAAAAGAACGAATTTAGTTTACAAATTAAGATGTATTTCATGTGAAGCATCCTGTGTTAAATGGATGAAAGTTAATCAATGTTCTTGTGAAATACAATTTAATTCTATAATAGAAAGCATTCTTATCTACAGTACTACTGTTATTATTAATAGAATATAATATGCATAGATGTCGCATAAATGACTTATCAATTGGTATTGATGTATTCGATTCCCGGCTATATCAGCATTAAGTTTTTTTCTTTACAAAAAATTTTTAATGTTGTTCTACCGTTGGTTCTAGGATTGAGGCATCCACATATTGTTAAATTAAGGCCAGTCCGAAGTGCTTCCAGGGCACTATAAGCCGGCGTGGGGTTTAGGAGAAGTCGCGTACCTCCTGGACCATAGGTTACAACGCCTACACACATAAAACTAACACCCAGACATTACACGAACATTAACACTAGCATAACACAATAAAATTATGAAGTCGTAAAAGTTGTTATAAAAAAATAATATGGGTGCATACCATTGGTTATATGGGCTAAGTTCTCAAACCGTTAAAATATACTGATTAATAAAAAAAAAAGTATTGATGTATAACGCGTATCATATGTGCGTGTACACACACTAAATGTAACAGTTATCTTAGTAAAAATGTATATACAATATAATAGAAAAAAATTTTTTAATGTAAATTACTATGTGTAAAGAAATGATATTAAGACACTTATTTTCATAAATATGCTGAGATTATTAATCTTTAGGTAATTATTAAATTAAATTTAATGTATGTATAATGTATTTATTTTGTATAAATTTTGTAGATTTTGAAAAGGTGTCTAAATACACGAAACGTCAAATAAATAATAAATAATTTTATTGCTGGAATATATTGTTGTTTTTACATTTAAATAATATTTTTAAGACTTCAGATCTTTTATTCAAAGAATTTTAAAGTTGTCACCTGAAAATCAGGACTCTTAAAAATGGTATATATGCATTGTTCTATTTTGCTCCTATATAACAATAATTCAGTTTCCAAAATAAATGGTAAATTAGACGTGTCTGAGGAAAAATTTATAGAAAAAACTCAGCTTATAAAAAGCAGCAAAATTTAATCTAAACACATTTTTTTTAAAATTCTATCAAGAAAATTATTTACTTTTAAAGTGCGCATTTGGTACCGAAAAAAGGAGTTTGTCAAATGTTTCAGAACCTTCTCAAGTTAACTGTTGCAAATAAAAAATTTTATAATATTTGGCCAAAATTCTGTTGATTATTAAAAAAAGTTATATTATTAAAAAAAGATTATTATAAAAAAAGAAATTTCGAAAAGTTTTTTTTTAAATCTCGGTAAATAATCAACCCAGGTTTTGAAATTTTGGCAACATATTTTTAAATTAATAAATAACATTTTTACCAAATATTATCAAATTTTTTAATTACTTACCAAATCTAATACTTATAAAGGACATAAATTTTTTATTTATAATATTATTTTATTTTAGTATTAAATTAAATAAATAAGACTAAAGACCTAAGCTGGTACAATCAACTTATTTTCAGTAATTACTTTGCTGCATCTTTGGTAGTATAAATACAGGATCATTTTTCGAAATTAAAAATTCGTTTATTCTAAACCTATTCAACTTAATTAAATGACTTCAATAATAATAGGAAGTATGAAACAAAAAATTAATTTCACAATTTCAGTAAAAAAAATATTAATTTCCGAACTTTAATAATAATTTGTTAACACTGTCATTGTAAAAATTCAAAAATATATACAAATAAAAAAATAAATATTTTATGTGTTAAGACAACTCGTGTATTTCTATCCTTTTAATTTTTGATAATTTTAGTATTTGCATAAAAATTTTAAATATCATTTACTAAAAAAAAACTTTTTAATTCTGATACTTTTACTAGAGGGACGCGCGCGCAAGTGTAAAGAATCTAGTTTTATGCACTAAATGATTTTTATAAGCATCTTTCAGTTTGCTGCTTATGATAGCCACACAAAATTGACTACTGAAAGGCAAAAATCAGAAAAATTAAAATTAAAATATTTTAATTATAATAAAAATCATTGATAATAATTTATTACTGTAAAACATAAAGCAAAATAATAAAATAATCCTTTATGTTTAAAATATAGTTTTTGATATACTTAGAAAATTATAATTAAAAGAAAATAATCTAATAGATTATAATTAAAAAAAAATAATAATAAAATCTTCCAATAAAATTATAAATTTTCAAATAAAAAAAAATCCTATAGCCAATTGAATTTGAATTAAATATTATCGTAAATGATTACTTCTCTCAAAACAATATTGGTTCAGGTTAAACGTCTCTGGTCACAGTAGCTAATCCAAATAAAAAAAAAAAGTATAGTTCATTCCTTTTGCAGTATGTTTTTTATTAAAAGCATCTTTTTAATTAAAAAGGATTCATTCCTAAAAAAAAAACAAAACTGGGTAAGTGAACTTTTGAACAGTTACATTTAAACAGGTCCATTTTGCCCCTAAGAGGTTCACTATGATTCAAAATCTAATAGGTCCAGTTTGGCTAAAAAGTTCCATTTTATCCCATAAGGTCCATTATAACCCAAAAGGACCAGTATGGCGCAAAAGTACCAAATTGGTCCAAAAGTACAAGATTGGCCCAAAAGTACTAAATTGGCCCAAATGTACCAGATTGGCCCAAAAGTACCAGATTGGTCGAAAAGTACCAGTTTGGCCCAAAAGTGTCATTCGACAGCGGCAGAAGCGTTTATAACTTTATAATATATAGAGATATACATATAAAGGTGGTGAAAAAATCAGTTCGATTGGGAGATATGTTCTGGTAAAGCCATGATACGATATCCAGAATGACTCCTACTGAAACTGCAAAACTTTTCAGTAGAATACATATTTTGTGTTTTTGGAATATGGGCAATAAACCTTTCAATAAACCTTTTTCTAAAGCTGCAGCCCGTTTTCCCTATACACATTTTGTCGCATGAGTCGCACGATACTTTATAATTATACACCGTTCCTATCTAGAAAATTTTTATTTGTGTTGTTTTTCTTTTAGAAATGTTTCTCTAATTTATTTTCAGTTTTGAACCCTATATTACAATCGTATTTTTTCATCGCATTTCTTAGAACACTGGGTAATTTTGTAGTATGTTTTGAACCTAAGTATTTATTTTGATAAGCTTTATTATTAAATGCATTATTTTTTTTTACTTTTATGTTTTTTGATTAATTCGTTTATAATTTCTATATTATAACCATTATTTTTCGCGATTTGTTTAAATAATTTTATTTCTGCAACTCCTTTGTCCATCTGTATATTTAAGGCTCTGTGTACAAGTGAGTGGAACCCAGCCATTTTTTGATTTAGCGGGTGGTGTGAATCGTTATGTATAGCTGTGTCTGCATTTGTTTCTTTTCTAAAAATTGAAAACTTTAATTTTTTATCTTTTATTTATTATTATCTTTTAAAAATTATTATCTTTTCTTATTTTTAAATCTAAAAATTTGATACTTCTATCGATTTCTAACTCTACGGTGAATTAATTTTTGTTGTTGAATTTACTTATGTATTTTTAAAGTGCGTCTATTTGTCTGCTAGTACCTTTATAAATTACAAATATGTCATCTACGTATCTGATGTATGTGATTATTTTTTTTTATGTAGAAATATGTGTTTATTTTCAAAATCATTCATGAAAAAAATTTCTGCCGAAAGTGAGCTTAATGGGGATCCCATTGCTTAGCCTTCTTTTTGCAAATAATATTCATTATTGAAACAGTAATAGTTTTGATTTATTTTCGTTTTTATAATGGAAATTATTTCATTTATTTCTAAATTTTAACGATTCTTTTAATCTACTATTATTCAATATTACTATTGTTTCCTCTATAGGTATATTTGTATAAATGCTTTTTATGCATGCGAAAGTTACTAATTTATAATCTGGTCTTAATTTTAAATTGTTTATTTTGTTTACAACCTCTATATTATTTTTTATACTATAATTTTAATCATTTTTGGAATACCTTGTTTTTGCAGTTTTAAGAGTGCGTTGAATTCCGGTGCTTTTGCTTTTTTTTTTTCTATTAATAAGATTATTGTACAAGATTGTACAAAAAATTTTAGTACATTAATGATATAGATATTTTTGTTGCTATACACGCTAATTAAATTTAATATAATATAACAATTTACAAAGTAATAAAATTTATAATAATGATCTAGAAAACAGGGGAAGAGGGAAGGAAGAGGCAAGTTAGATTAAAAATGTAAAAAGAATGTAGGAATAGGTTTGCTTCACGTCTGTCAATCTCTAGAAGGTGTTGGTAAAGACTAGATTTGAAAACTTCCACTGAGCTTGACAGACGGATTTGTTCAGGGAGAGAGTTCCAGAAGGAGATCATAAATACAAGTGAGGAATTGTTGTAAATAGAGTTTGTGGATGTGTCTACTACTAGGTTAGGGCAATTTTTAAGACAAAGGGTTCTTGTGGGAATGTAAATTTTAATTTTTTCCTTGAGATATACTGGCATCCCATTGTTTAATATGTTATAAATGTGAACAGCACTAAGGTATTTTGCTCTAAGTTTAACATTTAACTAGCCAAGCTTTATTCTGTCAGGGGAAGTACGAAACGGGTATCTAATATCAAAGACATATTTGACAGAGGCATTCAATAATTTTTTAATCGTTTGTATTGTTGGTCAGGTAAATTGCCCATAGGAAAGACACCAGAGATAAGGATGGGAAAAACAAGAGCAGTAACAAGTTGCTTTCGGAGATTTGAGTTGATTAGATGCTTGAAGTGTCTTAACCTATATAGGACATTATTGGCCAATTTTACTATATGGTTTATGTGAGATCTCCATAAATTATGGTAATATTTAATTATACCCCCTTTGGCTTTGAACTAGGATTATAACGAGCCATTTTAACATGGAACATGTTTATAGGGAGGGAGTACCCTAGAAATCTGAAAATCAAGTGTGAGAGAGGTTCAAATTTGTCCGATTTAAGGGAGGTGGGGTAAAATATATATAATTTAAGGGAGAGTCAAATGGGACTTAGAATAATCTGGGTTTAGGGACTTAGATCAATTTTGATTTATGGACTTGTAATAATCCGGGTTTAAGGGCTTAGAATAATTTTGATTTAGGGACTTAGAATAATTTAGATTTATGGATTTGTAATAATATAGGTTAAGGGACTTATAATATTTTCAATTTAGGGACCTAGAATAATACGTGTATAGGGAATCAGAATAGTTTGGGTTTATAATCTTAACATCTAGTAAAGGATATTGTAGTATAGCCCTCAGCTGTAAGTAAATATGTTTCATGTATTTTGGTTGTGTTTACACAAACCGGTTATAAAAAAGTTAGTAAGGGATTTTAGAGGGTTTATTTTTTTTTGAGGCTAGACTAAAGGAGCCGCTGAAAGTTGTATAAATCGTATAAGAAGGTCCTGATATAATGCGCATGCGCCGGCTATGGGCCACGTGAATATACATATAGAGTATCTAACCAGCTGACTACTAACACAAGCGTGATTCGGGTGGAAAAACATGTACGTTTTTTACATGGACTTTTATGGGGAACGATTTTTTATTAATGATTTAAAAAGTATTATCAACTTAAGTTGAATAAATGTATTGTTATGTGAATAAAGAATACAATAATCTTTAAGTACCATATTTTTTGAAATTTTTCGGAAGATAATTATACAAAAATCAAAATTAAGTGTTATTTTAGGTTAGTAAAGTGTTAAAAAACCTTGAAAGTTTAATATTTTTGTCATCTTTAATTGATTATTAATAAAAAAATGATTATTTATTAACAGCAAAAGTAGTTTTGTTGAAAAAAAATTTTTTTTTAATTTTGACCAAATTGAAATTAAAGCATCGATAGCGCAGTGGTAGCGTGTTAGCCGCCTCCACTCCGGTTCGAGACTGAAACAAGATACTTTTTTTTTTTAAACATCTGCTGAAGAGCGCCAAACCCCTAAATTCAATTTTAAATGACAAACAATTTAAACTTTAAAAGAATATTTAATTAATAAAACAAATTGTCTATTTTATTCATACATAATTATTGATTAATCTTCATTAAGTGTCTTTGAGTATAAGCTAAATATTCGAATATTAAAAATTGGCTATAATTAACGAATAAAAAAAAATTATTATTATAAAAGGAAAATAAAAAAGAAATTTATTTTTTTAAGTTACTTTTACACACTGGTGAAATAAATTTAATGCACTTTTTGAATAAAATTATGTATGAATTAACTTGTTATCGTGCTTGTGATATAAATGTATATTTTATATAACTTTTTTGCCCTGCCGGGCGTAAAACTCGCGCGTAAAGAATTTTCTGCACTCGTTCTACGCCTAGGTAGGCAAAAAATATTGTAAGCACCATAGGCGAAATACTTTAGGCTGATTCCAGACGGAGCGCTTTAAACACAAAGTTATCTCAAACCTGTGTTTAAAATACATTGCGTAGTATATACATGTATGTAATATAACTACAGATTTAACGCTAACTTTGTGTTTAAAGCGCTCCGTGTAGAACCAGCCTTAGAAACTTGCGTGAACACATATCACTTGCACCCGGCTTCGCCGAGCACTCGTGCTAGTGCTCACGCTAGTGCCAAAACTTTTACGCCCTTGATACTTAATATACTATGTATCACTTATTTCACAAATAACTAATTTTTTATTTAGGGCAGAAAATGACTGTTTTTGAACTGCGACTTCTTTTCTGATCTTTTTATGTATATTCTATTCTATCATATCGTACTAAACTTATCAAAAAAAGTTTATAAATATCTAGTACCGGGTGAACAATCTGTGCATACAGCAAAAACGAACTTTTTTATAACATGTTAATAATATTATATTATTAACCCTTTTACAATGAAAAAATTCCATGGAAGCAAATTATGTACTACGTTCAAAGAAAAAAAAAAAATTGGTGTTTTTTGTATTTTTTTATGAAAAAAATTTTGGGAAAAAAATTTTCAAAAAATTAAGTATCAGATTCGAAATATTGATTAAAAACCACATTTTCAAATATAAGTACTTTCGTGGAAATAAATGAGGTATTACATCCAAATTAAAAAAAAAAAAAAGTACCTCGAGCTTTTTCGGTGAAAAAAATTTTGAAAAAAAAATTAGGTCTTAATGTCGTGTTGGCTGTGAAATATCACTGGTTACAGTGCGACATACATACATACATACATACACACACACACACACACACACACACACACAGACTTTTTTTAAAAACCGGTTTTTTAGCTTCCTGAGGTCTCAAAACGTGCTTATATGCTAAAATATCGAAAATCAAAATTTCACCTATCACAAAGGTTCCTCTATGAGGAACCAAAAAATTTTTTCAAATAACATACAGAATTTTTAGTAAGATTTCATTACAGTCTGTGCAATATGTGCTACATAAATTTGTTCGATATGCTGATTTCAAATTTTCAGGTCCCGATCCCAAAACTTAGCCCTGAAAACCTATATTTTTCAATTTTGAAAGTTATTTTAACATATTTCAAACTTTTCTATTTGTCCCCATAATGAGAAATAATATTGATAATACAGATAACTGTTGTCTAGAGGCTATATATGGCCCATTATTTCCATTTTTTCATAACATAACATTTTCATTTCATAACATATTATATATTTAATCAATTTCTCATAAATAATACTGCATTTATGTTTTTTGGGCTTTCTGATTCCACATTTTGAGGCCCAGGCTCCACAAAACTAACTCTAGAAGTACTGAAAAACCGTTATTCTAAGCCAATTTTACGGGTTTTTTAAGACCAAAATATTTTTTAAAATAATGAGCAACCTTAAGAACAAATTATCTGATATAAATATAATTAAGTACTCGTTCGTTTTTATAATTATGAAAGGGTTAAGTGATTTATTCACGAGTATACTGTTGTTGTGATAAAATAATTTTTATTTTTATTATCTTAACGTTTCGGTACGTTAGTACCCTTATCAAAAGCTAAAACAATACATATAAAAAATAAAAAATTTAAATTTAAAAAATTATGGATATTTTGACATAGCAAACATTGATTTTTTTCTTACATTGATATAATTATAATTTACATATTAGGTTGGACACCTGTGTCATTTAGTATTAATTTACTCAAATATATATACAAATATGTTGACATTTGAATAAAAAAAAGTGAGCAAAAAACCAAGCTTTAAATTTTTAATTTTTCATATGTATTGTTTTAGCTTTTGATAAGGGCACTAACGTACCGAAACGTCAAGATAATAAAAATAAAAATTATTTTATCACAAAAACAGTATACTCGTGAATAAATCACTTAACCCTTTCAAAATTATCTGATATTATATGTCAAAGAAAACCTTCAAAATCGACCAAAAAATAAGCTTTTTTGGTATTAGGATTAACCTTTTGAGATTTGGGCCTAAAAATATGAAATCAACCATTAATTTAATATGAATTTAATTGCACCTATAAATGATCAGGCTTTATTATTTAACCAATAATTTTTATCGAGAAGTAAAATTCTATGCTAACAACATGACACATGCACAAGTGCTTATAGATTTTGTATTTTTATTATATAATATATTTTTTATTTTATTTTTATTAAATTTCATAAGTTTTAAAAATTAATTTAAAGATTAAAAAATATTTTTTATATAAACATTTAATTAAATATAAATAAACATTTAAAATAATAGTTACTTTTTATATTTTTATTTATAATATATAAATAATTTAATTTATAAACAATTTAAAAAGGCGCTCCATTAAAAATAACAGAATAGTATAAGGTTTAATTTGCACAACGTAAGAGCACGCTAGTATTAATTTCTAAATGATTGACAGCTGATGGGTATTGACCAATCGGAATTAAGTGTCTCAAAATTCTGATAACATTTCTCAATTTTTATATACGATAAAATATTTAATTTAAAAATAAAAAAATAAATAAATGGAGCATGATTATAGTATGATAAAAGTGTATATTCTGTTATAAATACTGGTTGAAAGATGTTACTTTCTTCCCTAGAAAAAACAAGTGATAGAAAAAAAAATGCGACTTTTAAGCATAGATTTCCGGGCAGAAAGTGCACCATATTTACATCATAAAATGAAAAATATTTTTTAGTTGTATTGTCATTTATTACAAATAAAAATATAAAAAAAGTTATTGCTAATATAATTCCAATAAAAAGATATAACTGTGGTATTATCAAATTTGATACAATTGCTTGAGAATGCAACTTAAGATTATCACAATTTTAATTTGATGATTTCCTGCCACCAAGAAACTCTTTCTAAATTTTCTGAACTTTTAAAGATGTTCTCCAAGTGTTTATATACCTGTAAAAAATAAAATTATAAATTTAGGTACAGTTTAGATCTTTATTAATTAATTACTCACTTGACCATCTGACATCCCTAAGGGCGAGTTTAAGACATAATCAGTTGGTGCAATGACGTCAATCAAACTTGCTGATTGCGTCGAAATATCTTTACATAAGAAAATTATTCCATCTCGAATTAAACTATCCATTTTGCAGTTATACACTGCATACCCTGATGAATAATAATCACCTAATCTTTTTTCTACGCAGCAAGCTGCGTACAAAGAACATAACTTTAATAATACTTTTTTTTCTTCAATACTAAATTTATATTCATCAATGAAGTTAAGAAAGCATTCTATGATTGCATGCTAAATTTTTAAAAGATATTAAAATCATTTTCTAGCCTTAAAGAAAAAAGGGTATGTCAATATTTCTTACCTCCCCATAAACCAAAGATAGGGTCCGAGCATAGAATAATTGTGAATAATTTTTTATTTTAAAGTCACTATTATAATTTTTTTTTAAATCTTGAATTTTCTCGTACGTCTTTTTTGCATAATAGCATGTAAGCCATTTCAGTGACTCTAACAAATCTAATAAAATTTCATGCACAAAATAAAATAGAATTAATTTTATGAAGAAAATAAAATATTTTTAATAAAATTTTATAAAATAGATTACTTTCTGGTGAAATTGCATCATTCATAGTTTTATTACTAAAACGTTTTTCCAAAATTTTATCAGCGTTTTTTAAAAAATTTATCGACTGAAGTGGTGAAGCGATATCTTTTCCATTTAAGATACGTGTCCATTGACTTATAATCCAATTACTTGCCTGTTGTATTAGCACGTTGTTTTCTCCTTCATATGTACAATTCGCCTCGTGATCGTTCCGCAAGTCTCCCAACCTGGATGCTTTTTAACAATTCAAAAATATTGCTTATTTGTCAATTGATTTATTAAAGAAAAGTTAGATCGATGAATTAACCTTTTAAGTAGCCATGACCACCGCAAGATTCTCTGCAATCTTGAATGGCGTCCCGAACAGTCCATCCACACAGAGGTTTTGTTGATGATGACAGTGCATGCAATTCCATACCCATTGCAGCAACTAAATTGCTATCTTCGCCACTTAATAAACTTTCTTGTAATTTGGAGTTAGTTTTAGAAAAGTTATTTGAAAATATTATTATTGCATATGTTGATGCTAAATGAGGCATCAATCTTCCTTGCTGTAATTAAAAAAGTATGTGCTATAAACATTTCATATACATTTATATGGTTAAAGCGTTCCTACCAAAATTTCTTTAATCGTAATTTTTTTAAATGCAAAGATTTATTTTCTTCCGAATTTAAAGTTGAAACTTTTAATTAAAAGTTGAAACTTTTACATAGAAATAACTGTTCGTGATTTTTGACATTACATTTGATTTAACATAATAGCATTGCACATAAAGTTAAATTATATAAAAAGAAAAAGAAAAATTAAAAATTTAATGAAAAACATAATAATATAAATATATAAATTCAAAATAAAATAATAAGTATTTAAACTTATTAGTAAGTATAAGGATGTGTAAAAAGAGGAAGCAGTTTACGAACAATTTATAAAGGAAAGTTAAAGGTGAGGAGACAACGAGGAAATATCCGATTCTCGCGAATCAATTTCCAATAAATATTTATGTAAGGGGAATTCCACGGATAAATAGCACAAAATGTTGGTCGAGGTCTTAAAAATAAATTTTTTTTTTTTTTTCGTTAAAACATGTTAAAATTAGATGATTCCCCAAATCTGAAGGTTTTTTATAAATTTTTAAGGATTCTATGCCAGTTTAAAGTTTTTTGAAATTTTTAGAGTCAAAAGCGTAGAAAACATAAAAAATAAGGATTTTTCTTTGAAAAACAATAATTATATTGACTATTAATAAAATATAAATAATTTTTTTAAAGTTTTAAGTTTATTTTTTATTAAAATGCCTAGTAAGGGTTAAAAATGTAATAAAATCAAGAAAATCCCGTTTTATTAATTTACATTTTTATTCAATTTTCATGATTTATTTTAAATAATTTGCCAAATTAAGACAAATCCTTCTAAGGACTCGAAAATTTACATACCTTAGTAAAATTTCCCGTAGAATTCGAATTTTTTGTCAGATTTTCATTTGGTCACGTGACTTAGCGGGAAATCAGCAAAATAACTAACAAGTCAAAATTGAAAAAAGTGGAAAATTCACTAAAATCAGCATTACTCTCTTATAACAAAAATTACCCTCGGGAAATTTTTATATGATAAACTTGATCACTTTTGGAAAGTTTTTAGCAAAAAAAATTTTTTTTAAAGTTGCAAGCTTTTACGGGTATGCCCATTCAAAGTTTAGGGTTGAAAAACTACTAATTTTAAATTTTCCCGCGAAATGAAGCCCTATAGTTGAAATCTGACTGAAAATTCGAATTCGTCATGAAATTTTACATCGAAAACCTTTTTTTTTTTTTTTTTTAACGTTTTTTAATGATTTTATAACGAACTTTAAAAAACGGTGGCTGAGACGTTAATATTTACCAAAAAACTTTAAACTGGCATAGAATCCTTAAAAATTTATAAAAAACCTTCAGATTTGGGGAATCATCTAATTTTAACATGTTTTAACGAAAAAAAAAAAAAAAAAAAAATTATTTTTAAGACCTCGACCAACATTTTGTGCTATTTATCCGTGGAATTCCCCGTAAATTAGCTTTAAAGGAGCTAATTGAAGACTAGAATCGAATATTTTCAGGAATTGAATTCCAGAAAGAAGTCATGTAGACGAGGGAAGAATTACTATAAAAAGTATTTTTCGTGAGTTCAACTTTCAGATGGGGCCTGTTTTTTGGACGCAGCTCGCGGGCTGGCGTATATATATTAATTTTAGATTTTAAGTAAACAGGTTTACCATTTTGAAGTATATTATAAATATATGAGGCACAAAGGTATTTGGCCCTTAGCTTGACTTTTAGCCAACCTAGATTTATCCTAGCAGGAGAGGTTCTAAGAGGATATTTTATGTCACAGACGTATCGAACTGCCGCATTTTGCAACTTTTGTAACCTCGCATATTGATATTCAGGAAGATTTCCTATGGGAAGCATACAATAATCCAGTAAAGGAAAGATAAGAGCAGAAACTAACTACTTACGAAGATTTTTTGGAATTAAGTCTTTAAAGTACCTTAATCTATAAAGGGAATAATTTAGTGTTTTAACAACATGGTTAATATGAGTATTCCATTTCATGTCCGAATCGAAGAAAATGCCAAGATTATTAACTGTTTTTGAAAGTTTTATATTTACACCACCGAAGTAGAATGAATTATTAGAGTTATAAAAATCGTTTACATTTTTTCCAAAGAGAATAATTTTAGTTTTATCTTTATTTATGACAAAATTGTTTAAAGAGGACTAGACTTCAAATTCCTTAATATCATTTTGTAATAAAGAGATACCAAGATCAAAATCCTTGTAAGGAATTTGAATATAAATTGGTAGATCCTCGGCATAAAGAAGCCTTTTGGAATACACAATTTTAGTACCTAAGTCATTTAAATATATAAGGAAAAGAAGTGGGCCCAAACTTCTAGGGATTTTTCTAGCAGATTCAAATGATGTTATTGATTTTTCATGGAATTTCTGAGAAAGAAATGTATGTAACTCTAGTGAATATTATTCAGAAAATTTTTTTCTTGAAGACTGCAAAACTTTAAACATTGGTTCCCAGAAAATTGGTACACTACAAAGGAAGAAAATCAATTTTTCTCCTATAAAGCGTCGTCAAATGTTAAAATGAATAGTGAATTCGGAATTTATGGGAAAAACTAATAGGATGTACGTTTTTAGTCCAGTTTTTAAAACCATTTAAATCTGCTAGAAAAATCCCAAGTTTATGAATTTTTAAAAATCCCAATATTTAACATATTTCAACTGCTCCAAGAGGTTGAAAATTGAAAATGTGTATTATTTGTTCTTAAATTTACTCTTTTTAGTAAATTGCTAATGTAAGACAAGTGAAAAAACATAAATCAAACATTTAAAAAATAATTTTAATTTATAAAAAAAAAATTCCAAGATTGGTTATTTTTAAATATTGAAAAAACGTGATTCTGAGGCTTTCAACTAAAAAAAAACTATGTGGCAAGCAAAATTTTTTCTGTTCTTAGCTTGTTTGTCACTATGGTCTAAGGAATCCGAAGAAACATATCAGCAAGGTGTCCCGTCAATTTTTTTTTTTTTGTCAAACAGATGATCATCGTATTAATCATTGCAAAAATTAAAAGATATTTTATTAAATAAATGAATTTCTTTGGTAAACTATAGGTAAGATATCGTTTTTTATGAAAAAAATGTAAGAAAAATTTAACAAGGACCATATAGAAGCTAATTTTAGATTTAAAATCAAATATTAAAATGGTATGATAAAATACAAGCAAAAAATAAAACACGATTTCTTTTACATAATCGTCAATTACGAGAGAAGCACCTTAAAAATTGCCATTTTTCCGACGGCATGTTGAAAAGTAGTCTTAGGCAAAGTTCCCCTGAGCGTGAAAAAAAGGAGTTTTTCCTCTGTCCCGAGTTATCTCAATTTTTAGACCGTCAAAAAAGCTAAAAATGACGTTTTTTGAAGTTTTTAACCTTAAAATAAGTTTAAAAATAAATAAAAAATTTTTTTTGGTGTATTTTTTCAAAACAAAAATTTATACACCAACCATACTCCAATCGGATGATTGGGTCCAGAGATATTAATTTTGGAGTCAAAACACGTTTGAACCACCCCCGGTGAACGCAGGGGGAGTAGGGGGGTGCCGACCCTTGGAATCTTATTTTTTATCGTAAATTATCAAATTAAGTCAAAAAAATAATAAAAAATAATAAACCATATCTTATTTCGCAGTAGTCTTTAAAATAAATTAATTCAGAAAGCATAACTTTATTTAACTGCGGTCCCTAGCAATAAGATTCGTAACGCACGTGAGAACTATTACATGCCTTATTCAAAAACTGGACGTATAAAGTTGTTATTCAAATCGCATTAAAAATAAAAAACACATAATTTTATTAAAAATTATTACGCGAAATTTTCTCCTGTATAAAAATAGAACTGATTGACAATGAAAGCATGTTTTTTTAAATTTTTAAATGAAAATAACGCATTTTCTATTTAATTTTCGAAATAATGTTGAGTATTTAAATAAAAACCTGTGCTTGATATTCGATAACAGGCCATTCTTCATCAGCTGACGGCCCGAATTGTTTTCTTACACAACAATATCTGACAGCAATAGTCATAGCTAGGGTAGCATAGGTACTACAAATCGAAGTAATATTTACCCTTCCATCTGATAAGGCTCCTAATGATGCACCTATTAAATAAAAAATATTAAAACCCTTGTACACGAAAAAGTATAGGCAGTAATTGAACTGATATATTACCAAATCTTTTATTATTATCTTTAATAACTGCTGCATATTCTCCATTGGATGTTACGTCTGCTGTTTTATTTAATAAAGCTTCTCTTGGGATAGAATAATTATCAAACTGTACGAAGCCATTATCAATTCCATTTAAGCCAATTTTCTCACCCAAATCTCCTATTATTACTCCATTAAAAGGCTGCATTGTTTCAGGATTTCTTACTTGAACTATAAATGGATGAAGTCCATGGTTAACATTATCTGGTGTATATAATTGAGCAAAAACAACAGCATGAGTAGCAGTCTTTCCTACAAATAAAATTATTTTGTATATTAATTTGCCATGTTTAGTTGTAACGTGATTTATTTTGAATACGGGATCGCTTGTTCTCAGCAATTCTACATTGTATATTAGGCTCTAGTAGTTAAAAATGAAACCCGTCAAAGCACAATTCACTAACTTGCAGTTCTAATAACTTAACGGTATCGGGTCTAAAATAAAAGTAAATCCTTTGATGTACACAGAAACAGGGTTCAACCGATATAGTCGGTTATAGTAGGAACCAAATATTACTTTTACCATAAAAACTGAAAATATTTATGCTAAAACCGAGATTCAGATCTAAAAATCTTCTCTTAAAAAATTATTTTTTTTTTCGAAATCAAAGTTACTTACAAATAGGTATACTTTTTAATTTAATGTACGTGATTCATAAAAGAAATTTAAAAAATATGTTTGTAACTAATTTTTTTTTTGAAAAAAAAAATAATAATTTTTTAAGAGAAGATTTTTAGAACCCTTAATCTCGGTTTTAGCATAAATATTTTCAGTTCTTATGGTAAAAGTAATATTCGGTTCCTACTACAACCGATTATAGCGGTTCAGTCCTGTTTCTGTGTATAATCCTTTATTATTTTTTTTACAAAACTTTTATTTTATTCTTTTTCTGTTTAGGTTCGGATAGAAAATTCAATACTTTTAATTTTTCAAATTTATGCTTTAATAAATGCTTCACGAAATAAAAAACTAACCTTTTATATTTAGACTCTAAGATGAAAAATATCAATTAAATACTGTAAAAAGTGAAAATATAAATATATAGAAACAAGATTTTAATTAAATTTTACAGTACACTGAAAATCTTTTTGGTTTTCTGATCACTTGGGTAGTAGATTAAAGCTCCAAATCCCTAGCTTGCTTCACTCCGATTTTTCGGGGCATATAGCCCCAAATTTGAGAATTTTGTAACACGAAATTAGGTTCACGACTAAATGTTTATATTTATTTTGAAAAATTTTTTGAATTTAAGGTTTTAAAAAAAGTAAAAAAAAAAAAACAAACGATTATTTAAGGGAAATTGGCAATTATTTTGGAGCTCTCCTACCCTAAATTCGGCTTCATGTTCAACAAATAGTTAGTAACGTTAACGACTTAATACAATTGTTCATCAAACAAAAAAGATTTTCAGTGTACGTATTCTAATTTTTATGATTAAATAAAATGTACCCCAATGAACGCGTTTTTGAATCTTTAATATTCAAAGAATTACTTTGAAAAAATTATCTTTTCTATATTTATGCGATTAGCCAAAA
Source organism: Anagrus nilaparvatae (assembly GCA_022575985.1). NCBI lineage: Eukaryota > Metazoa > Arthropoda > Insecta > Hymenoptera > Mymaridae > Anagrus > Anagrus nilaparvatae. The sequence continues at coordinate 6,605,103 of JAKSXM010000287.1, forward strand.
ATACTTCGAGAAAGCTTCGGAAAAAATTTTAAAATGAGTTACACTGTTAAATTTACTTTTTTACTTTTTCGGTAAAAATTTGATATATTTTTAAAAGGGTGGTTTGAAAAAAGCACGATTCATGTTTTTCAGAGTTCTGATATACAAACCTAGATTGCCGACCCAGCATTTAGCTGCTTCGAAATCTGGAGAATTAATAATAAAACATTGAGTTTCTGTATCAAATTTGGCGGTTGTTCTCATTCCTTTGACATTGGTACCATGTGCTATTTCCGTCAATGCAAAGCAAGCAACAAACTAAACAAAACATTAAAAATTATATGGCTCGATATTTGTGTAAATTATGTAGTTTTAAATGGTCAGTTATTTAAAACAACTCAAAAATATTTTTGCATAAAAAAATAATTTAAAAAAAATAATTTTCCTCAATTTTTATCTTTCCAAAGCTTCCCCCTCTCTTTTGTATAGCGAGGGAGATATAATTAAAACTTTTATATATAATTAAAACAACTATTTAAAATATCTATTCTAACAACTATTTTAACAATTCAATTTTTTAAAACGAAGGATAGGTTAATATTGTGTTTATGTTTTCAATTCAAGCCGGATCTAAAGTTATAAAAATCGCTCTTTCACAGCTCCAATTTTCTTTTGGTGTTGGAAAGGGCCGGACTCATCAGAAGACTAAAAACTTGAGGAAAATTATTTCTTTTATTAGTTTTTTTATACGAAAATGTTTTAGAGCCCAGTTAAATACCTGACCATACAAACTATAATTATATATTATACTCTTGACAGACATCAACTTAAGTAATATGTACACTGTAAAAATTTTTTATTGTGAAATCACAAAAAATGTAATGGAAATAAATGATAACCTTAGTTTTAAGCACAAAATTTTTTCAACACATGAAATTGAACACATTCGCAAATTCAGACACAATAATTTTCAGACCCAAAACCTTTATTTCAAAATTATTGTATCTGAATTCGCGAATGTGTTGAATTTCATGTGTTGAAAACACTTTGTTCAATTTCTTGTGTGCTTAAAAAAATGTGTTCTAATTTTGGTGTTCAAATTTGTTGTGTTCAAAAAATGCTGTGTTTAAAACTAAGGTTATCAAATAAATTTCATGAGCAAAAGTTTTGTAAAAGTTACAAAAGAACAGATTTGTAAAATCACAAACATAATTTTGTATTTTCACAAAAGTAATTGTGTGATTTTAATATACAAAATTTTTGTAAAATTACATTTTAAAAATATATTAAAAAATTTTTTTTTGAATTTCTATAATTTTTAATCACATATATATTTTTTTTTTTTTTTTTTTTTTTTTTTTATTTAGATTTTGAGTAAACATACTGTAGGTATATATTATGATTAAATTTTATTTTATTAATTTTTTTAATATTTTTTATTTGCCACGACCGGTATGCGAACCCGAGACCGCTGCTTATCAGCTTCACGACTTACCACCATGCTAAAGAAGAGTTGGCAATATATATTTTTAAATTATGGGTTTGATACTTCTTTTGATTTATCATGTTTTTTTTCGTAAATTTTAATATTATTTTTAAGCATTTGATTTTTATAAACTAAAAACAATCTAATTATTATTTAAAAATTAAAAAAATAAAATTATTACCTCTTGCTAATTAAAATTCATTTATCACGAAAAATAAATGCGTTTTCGCCTCGGTAGTTAATTTACGTGAATTTGAGCCATTTTTTATTTTTGGTCCAGGTTCGTATTATACTTAAGAGTTCTATTGCATTGATAGCCCATTTTTCATAGTAAAATTATGGAAAAAATATTATATTTATATATCAACCATACTGGGAATAAATTTTTTTTATTAACTTTAAAATTTTGATTTTGAAAGAACTAAGAGCGGAAATTTTATTTCTCATCTCTTTTTTAATTTGAGTATCAGGCTTGTAAGTTTACAAAATCTTTTAGGGAATCACAAAGAAATTTTATTTTTCAATAACATTTGTGATTTTGCAAGCGCTTTGTATTTTTACAAAACAAATTTTTTTAAAATCACAAAAAATTTTGTAAATTCACAAAATCTATAGGAAATCACAAAAAAATTGTATTTTTCAATAACATTTGTGATTTTACAAGCGCTATGTAATTTTACAAAACTTATACTATGTAAAATTTTTTAAAATCACAAAAAATTTTTACAGTGTATTCACATTTAAAATTTTTGGATAATAAAAAAAAACAAGGATTGATTTAAATAAATTTAAGGTAACCTTTCCAGACAAAGATATTTATAGAAAAATTTTCTTTTAACGTTCCAAGCCAATATTCGATTACTTTTCAAAGAATTCTGTTTGAAGAAAATTTTTAAGTGATCATCCTTGTATGGAAAGATCGCGGTATACATATTTATTAAATCTAGTAATCATTTAATTTTCCAGACATAAAAGAATAATTAAAAAGATTTGCGCATCTTATATAAAAAGAACTACGTATAATATAGATATTGTCAAACAAAAGGTTGGAAAAAATGAAAGATATTAGTTACGTCACCGAAAAACTACACCACTGGAGATTTTGCTACAGTTTTCGCCACAAAAGTTGACCACCAAATAATTTTAACACATAAAATAAATAAAATAAAATTATAAAATTATAACTATAAAAAAAAAAAAAAAAAAAAATTAGTTAAAAATATTAATGATTTGTTTTTTTTTCTTTCTGTTGATCAAGAAAAACGAAATTTTATATTTTTTATATTTATGCCTTTTGTAGAATTGTCAAGTATTTTCTTAAATATTCAAGTAAATTAAGTTTTTTAACCAAGAGGGCTAAATAATCAGAGGCGGATTTAGAAAATTTTTTGGGGGGGTCATTTGTATCAAATTACAAAAATTTTGCTAAAAAAGGTCCTTAAAATTTTTTTGGGGGGGTCAAACTGGTACTACACACTTATTTTCTTTGCTACGTTTCAGGAACCTTCTGTTCCCCTTTTCAAGTATTTAAATTATTTAAAATTAATTAAAAATTCATGACTAATGGTTAATAAAAATCTTTGGTAATTTAGAACGACTTGTTCTTAGTCATTATATAAAGTATACTAAAGTAAATTGCTACAAAATTAAATACTTGAAAATTCAAGCGCAGCAATCTGAAAGTGTATGTTTTTTTTAATATGCTTACATTTTTATATAATTGTCACTTATAATGTAACACCATTGTGAAAAATCGTTTCGTATATTATATTATAAACTTAGACCGAGACTTAGACGAGAAAAAATTTGTAACCCCCACCTTCGATATTTACTTCTTCTCGTCCCATTCTTGTGTATGTTAAATAATAAAAAGTGGGAGTAAATTTTAAAGGAGGTGATTAAAAGTTTTGAAATTTGCGCTTTCCATTAGCAATTTCTTAGTTTCTTTTAACAAAAAAAAATTTAATTTACATTTTAAATGATTATTTGAGATTATTGACCATTAAGGGTAATTTATAACAACATATTTTTATTTTGTTGTAAGCTTTCGTTGGTATACCACCAACCTCTTCAGACTAAAAAAATTTTTTTATTCAAAATAAATTTTTACAATGAAATTTACAATTTTTTTAATAAAATATTCATTAATTATTTTTTAAAAAAACATACCATCAATATATTCTTAAAAGCTACAATGAAATATTTGAGAAACAGATTTTATGTTTCTCTACTGAGTACATTTTAAATACTAAAGTTAAATTTACAAGTATGTATTGAAAAAGTCAGCCGCATATCAACGAATTTTGATATTATAAACAAAATACAAAAAGGTTTAAAATTTTTCTAGTATTAATTATGTCTGAATTGTACAATTAAGAGTCTTTGGACTTGAATGGCCTAGAGCAGTTTACTTCATTTACGAAAGAATTTTTATTTCATTTATAAAGTATATAATCATTGTATTTTTTACTATAAATCAAGGTTCATGATATACGTACTTTCTGTTGCAATATTTTTTCAATATATTCATTATGTCGTTCAGTCCCTAAACTCTTTAAGACACTGGGCACCATTCCGTACATTAAACCAAATTTAATAGCTAACGAAGAATCATACATAAAAATTAAATTGTTCCAAGTTTTATTTTCAGTTGGCTAGATAATTGAGTAATTAAAAATTGAATTAAAAATTAATAATTTCATAAATAAAATTATTTAACAATTAAATATTAATTCTCTTACGAATAATCCGCTATTTATTAATTCTAACACTTGTTCATGGCATCTTCTTCTTGTTTCATCTAATGTCAGTTGCACTGTTGATCTTTTGAATTTCGGATTTTCCTCAAAATAGTTCCATAGCTTGCTCTGCAAATTTTAATATTTTAATTTAATTTAGATAATTTTCGCAAAAATATAAAGTAATTATTTATCAATTTAATCAATCAATATTTAGATGGATTCTAGTTAAAGCATAAATTTATGCTTGCATATTTTTTTTTAGATTTTGATAGCAATATATCTCAAGAATATTTTCTGCCAAGATGTATTGAACGATTGATCACTATTATAAGTAAATATTGAGGTTTAAAAAAAGAAAAATTATGACATTAAGGTCATTTTTTCCAAGGAAATTCCGATTAAAGAAATATAAAATTCGCTAGAGAAAAGCCTCAGAAATCGAATGGTATAAGTCTTATAGTCCGTAGTCATGCATAATTTAGAGATATCAGGGTACAAAGATAAATAAATATTACATTAGTCTTATGGGAAAAATTCCGGAAGTTAACCATTTTTCCTACCAAATTGCGAATTCCCCAATGCAGATAGCAATAAATCAAAAGTTCAAAGCTTAAAGAATTTATTGGTACTTTCCTAATATGTGATATACGAAGAAAGCAGTTTTAGCAGAACTAGGGTCACCATATTGTTTGTTTAGGCTTAGATCAATGTGAAGATTTTTCTTCAGGAAAATATATAAACTTTGGGTTTAAAATTAAATTTTTATTCAAATTACAAAATCATCCGATTCCGTCGAAAGACAATTTCCATAAGGTTTGAGCGGGGTTCTTTATAAAAAGTAGTAATTGACTTGTAAATTAAGTAAAGGATTATCTGTGTGAAAAAGTAGAGATTTATTGAAAGTAGAAAGTATTTATTTAAAATAAAAAAAATAAATAAAACAGGATACATAGAAAGCAGTAGAATTCAAAAACAGTATTTTTAAATAAAATTTAGTGATGAGAGGAGACTCTGTGTAAAGAAGATATATACTGTTTACTCCAGTCAAAATACGGGGGGGGGTTGTATTTTTACTGGCGAACATGAGATTTGCTTTACTATACGTTTTTTGGGTCGCTGAACACGAAAATCGGGGTCATTTCGTAAAGAAATGGGGGCTTCACCCCTAAATTTGCAAAAAACTACCCCAAAATGGGGTGTTTTTTACACAGTTGCACTTTGAGCGCTCATATTTGCACCATACGGGTTTTTTGGGTCGCTAATCAAGAATTTCGACTTCTTTTTCATAAATAATTAAAATTTCACCCCTAAATTGGCTAAAATTACCCCCGAAAAGGGGGTGTTTTTGCTATTTTCGTACTTTGAGCAACCAGGATATGTCCATATAGGTTTTTTGGGTCGCTTAGTAAGAATTTCGACTTATTTTTCATAAATAATTAAAATTTCACCCCTAAATTGGCTAAAATTACCCCCAAAAAAGGCGGTGTTTTTGCTATTTGGGCACTTTGAGCAACCAGGATATGCCCATATAGGTTTTTTGGGTTGCTAATCAAGAATTTCGACTTACTTTTCATAAATATTCAATATTTCACCCTTAAAATAGCTAAAACTACCCCTAAAAGAGGTGTTTTTGCTAATTTCGCACTTTGAGCATCCAGGATATGTCCATATAGGTTTTTTGGGTCGCTAATCAAGAATTTCGACTTATGTACTTTTCATAAATATTTAATATTTCACCCTTAAAACAGCTAAAACTACTCCTAAAAGGTGTGTTTTTGCTATTTTGGCACTTCGAGCATCCCGATTATGTCCATTCAGGTCCCTGGGCCGCTGATCAATAAAAATTTGTTATTTTTTTATAAAAAATTAATATTTACCTGAAAAATAAATTATTATAGTGAAGGTAAAAATGAATAAATGATATTTATTTTTTTTTTTTTTTTTTTTTTTTATAATGCATGCTCAAGAAATATTGCATACTTATGAGAAATATATTGATTAGCGACCCAAAAAACCTATATGGACATATCTTGGTTGCTCAAAGGGCGAAAGTAGCGGAAACATTCTTTTTTGGGGTAGTTTTATATATTTTAAAGGTGAAATATTGTATATTGACGCCATTTTTTTTGACCAGAAAAAAAAGTGAACAAAGATGAGTTGAACAGAAAAAAATGAACAAAAAAAGTTGAACATAGAAATTTTTGAACAAAAAAAATTGAACATAAAAATTTTTGAACAAAAAAAGTTGACCAATATTTTTTGACAAAAAAAAAATAAAAAATTAATGACAAAATGAACATAAGAAGTTGAACCTAGAAATTTTCAAGTTTTTTAATTTTTTTAAGTTTGTTCAACTTGAAAAATTCTATGTTCAACTTCTTATGATCATTTTTTCATTAATTTTTTATTTTTTTTTTGTCAAAAAATTTTGGTCAACTTTTTTTGTTCAAAAATTTTTATGTTCAATTTTTTTTGTTCAAAAATTTCTATGTTCAACTTTTTTTGTTCATTTTTTTCTGTTCATCTCATCTTTGTTCACTTTTTTTTCTGGTCAAAAAAAATGATGTCTGTATATTTATGAAAAATGAGTCGAAATTCTTGATTAGCGACCCAAAAAACCAATATAGACATATCCTGGATGCTCAAAGTGCCCAAATAGCAAAAACTTCCCTTTCAGGGTAGTTTTAGCTAATTTAAGGGTGAAATATTGAAAATTTATGAAAAACAAGTCGAAATTCTTGATTAGCGACCCAAAAAACCTATATGGACGTATCCTGGTTGCTCAAAGTGCCCAAATAGCAAAAACACCCTCTTTTCGGGGGTAATTTTAGCCAATTTAGGGGTGAAATTTTAATTATTTATGAAAAATAAGTCGAAATTCTTAAACAACGACCCAAAAAACCGATATGGACATATCCTGGTTGCTCAAAGTTCGAAAATAGCAAAAACACCCCTTTTTCGGGGGTAATTTTAACCAATTTAGGGGTGAAATTTTAATTATTTATGAAAATGAAGTCGAAATTCTTGATCAGCGACCCAAAAAACCCTTATGTTGCGAATCTGAGCGCTCAAAGTGCAACTATGTAAAAAACACCCCATTTTGGGGTAGTTTCTTGCAAATTTAGGGGTGAAGCCCCCATTTCTTTACGAAATGACCCCGATTTTCGTGTTCAGCGACCCAAAAAACGTATAGTAAAGCAAATCTCATGTTCGCCAGTAAAAATACAACCAAACCCGTATTTTGACTGGAGTAGTTAGTATACTTCATATTATCATAGAATAAGTATTACTGCGTAGTAATATTATTCTATGATATTATACAGTACACCAGGTAGTACAGTAGAAAAAAAAATAATAAAAAATTTTTTTTTTTAAACACGCTTTTATTTATGTTATCTAGTTTTAACGCACTATATCGTTAAAAATACATTTATAATGAGAGTATTTTTAATTTTTAATATAATTTCAGCGCACTAAAAGGAAAAAAATAAAGTTATTATAAGAAACTACTTTGAGATTGCAAAGTCTAAAAAATACATTTATATTAACTATAATAATCTATAGTTAATATTTAAAGATATTAGATAACATTTTGCATATTTGAGCAAAAGGAATAAATTTTTGGTAAATTTTTAATTATCAGAAAACTTTATTTGATTATTATGCAGGCACGTATTCAGGGAGGGGGCGAAGGGGGCCTTGGCCCCCCCCCCCCCCGAAATCTTTGATTTTTCTTTTTTTTTTCTTTTAAAACTCTTTTTCTAAGCGTAATTTCAAGTTTCTCGTTTTTATATTTTTACTTTACTACTAAACGGTCTTTTTTAACACATTAAAAGAACCTTTTGGTTCTCATAATCAAAAATTCCTATTTAAATAAAGATATTAAATTTTGTATTAATTAGTATTTATTACATTTATTTCCTGTTCATTTAAAAAAAAAATTTTAATTTATTATTTTTGGAAAAGTCGTAAAAATTTGATTAAACTTGTCGAAACGAATAATAAAATCAAAACAGCTGTCAGCTTCCCAAAATACTATCTCATGAAATAATAAAAAAATATTTTATATTCTTTCCGATCAATTAACAGTATAAATTAAATTCAGGTAAGGGTACAGTCGCGTTATATAGCCATAAAAATACAAAAGAATAATTAAGAATTTAAAGTTTATGAGTTTATTTCTTTAAAAAAAAAAAAATGTGCATATGATAATATAATGATAATTATTAACAAATTTATATAATCTAGGCATTTTATGATTTAACCTGATTAAAATGCATTTTGAATCGCGAAAATCTGCTGAGAACTCGCGAAAATTGGGTGAAAATGTGCAATATTTCATTTTTAATTTTCACCCCCCCCCTTAGGAAAATTCTGGCCCCCCCCGAAAAAAATTTCTGGATACGTGCCTGATTATGGTTAGGGTCAAGGATGGGGTTTTGAACACTTTAAGGAAATTCGTGACTTTACTAACGAATAAAAATAAAAAATATAGTATTTTATAACCTAATAACTCTGTAAATAGCAATAATGAACATAAATCTTGAGGAATAAAGGGTTATTTTTCCAGATGCGATCAATATTTTAATTTTAAATAGAGCTCTAATAGAGAAAACCTAGAATATTAGGGTTTTGGACACTAAGTACAGGATTTTGGACATGAAATTTATGGGTTTTTGGACACCATTCTTAAAAATAACTGCACAATACATTTTTTTAAAATAATAATAAGAAAAATTATAAAAAATGGGTATATAATGGCATTTTATTAATTTTTAATTAATTTTTAGGTAAGAATATAACTATATATTTAAATAAAATTTGAAATTACCAATTTTTAATCAATTGTAAAAGTTCTTGTTACAAATGACTTGTCGAGTATAGGTGGGCATAAGAAAAAATTTTAATTAAAATTTTATATTTATTCTAATTAATTGTAAATAAACAAAAAAAGAGAACAAGAGATAAAGAAACCTAGTTGGAGAAGTGAGAGTTCTTCTCGTTAACCGGCATCACTGCATTATACCAATAGGCATACAGCGGCAATGAATTTTTAATTTTTCTAAATTAGATTTTATGTAATACTTTTAAATTTTTGCTATTGGATTTAACAACATTTAACAAATAGACACTGTTAAGAATTGAAATTTTACCTTTCTCTTTAACAAAATAATCAAATGTCCAAAACTAAAATCCGTGTAAGCTGTTTTGGACATTCGAGTAAAATACATGTCAAAAACCACATTTTAAAGTATATTTAAGGTGTGGGGACATCTTTATTAGACGTATACAAAAGAAAGAAAATAAATTTTTTTTTTTTATAAATTTAATGTTTGATGATTCTAAAGGGCCTGAGTTGTCGTTTGAGATTACGTCTATAAAGCTTGTTTAAAATCAAAATTTTTTTAAACCAAAAATGTTCCTCTATGTAAAAAGAGTTGCTCTTTCATATTTTTGGGTGAGATTATTAAAATTTTGGACCGGAAATGAAATATAACCACTAAACAAACTTTATAGACGTAATTTCAAACGACAACTTAGGTCCGCTTGGGAACTAATGGGTTAATCAAATAAATGCAAAAAAGTTGTTATTGTTTAAAAAATATAAACAAAATAGTGATTTTATGTGTCTCGTATCCTTAGTATTTTTGTTAAAAAACGATATACCATATCAAGTAGTCTATTTTTATTCAAGGTTTTATTACAATAATTTCCAAATAAACTAGATAGAGAAGAAAGTCACCGTTTAAAGAATACTTTTTTTAAAATAATATATCTTTTCATTATTTCTATCTTAGTTATTTGGTAAAGTAACGCTGGGTGTTCAAAACCGCATCGATGTCCACCACCCTATCCTTGACCCTAATATAAATGTATTTTTTAAATTTTACAATCTGAAAGTAATTTACTATAATAAGTTTATTTTTTTCTTTCTATAGTACGCTGGAATTATATTAAAAATCGAAAATACTCTCATTAAAAATTTATTTTTTACATTTTAGTGCGTTAAAACTAGATAAGATAAAAATAAAATCGTGTTTAAAAAAATAATTTTTTTAATTATTTATAATTTTTATAATTTATATTATAAATATAATTATATTTTTATTTATTTATATTTTTTTTATTTATATTTTTTATAATTTTTTTAATTATTTTTTTTATTTTTTTCTTTTTAGTCTTCTTTTTCTAGTATAATTATTATAAGATTAGTAGAAATTATTTAAGGTGAAAAAGAAAAAAATATTAATAATAAGCCCGAATGAAAGTTGATATCAAATCTGGTAATTTTAAAAATTTATATATATGCGGAAGTTATTTAAGACTCAATTTCATGGAGCGCATTCCTATTAGATTCTAGAGTAGATTCTAGTATTCCTCTCGAATCTATAACAAGAATACTCTCCATGAAATCGACCCTTTACGATTAATCATTAAAAAACCCCAACTACACTATAAAAATTTTAAAAATTACCAGATTTAATATCGACCTTTAATCTGATGTAGAAAAGGGCTTTATATATACAAAAATTTTAAAAGTAAAAATTTGCTAGTTTTTATAAAATTTTTAAAAATTATTGTTTTTTTCGGGAGGGGGCAATTGCCCACTTCGCCCCCGCTGAAGAGAAACGTATTTTTTAAAAGTTCGCCCCCCTCCAAAGATGTTTCTTGGATCCGCCTCTGGTAGGGAGGTATATCCCTCATAAGTGAAAGTGGAAGCCTGTGCGCTGTAAAGTGGCGATAACTCGGCGCTACATTTACAAAGTGAGAGGAGTGGTAAATAACAATTTACAGAGGGGCGCGCAGCCATATTTTTTTTTCAAAGTGGAGCGAGCAATTTCTTACAATTTACAAAATTGAGACCATGCGTATTACCACTTTAAAAGCGCAAATTATCCTTAAAGTAAGCTTTGGGAAGTTGGAGTTTTTTGATGTTTACACTTTATTAATTTTGTTTTTTTAGCCGCACGTGCGAAAAAATTTTTTGGTGATTGGAGTCGGAAAAAAAGTGCTAAAAAATTTCAAACTTTATGACATTAATGTTTTATTAATTGTGACTAAGAAAAACGTTTTTATGAATGAAAATTTTCATTTTTTAGTATCAAAAAGCAGAAAATGAGCTTTTTACATATTCGGGAGTTTTTGAGGTTATATTTTCTGCTTTTTGATACTTCATTTTAGAAAATTAGAAAATATGCTGGGGTGAAAAAAAGAAAATTATCATTCATATAAAAACGTTTTTCTCGACCATGAAAATCCCCAGGTAATGTACAAAATTCTTTTTTTCTGTTTTTTGATCCGCACACAGTGTGGCAAAATGGACAAAAATCGCTCTTGGACTGAGTTTTTGAGCTATCGACTTGAAACTTGTTTTGAACGGCTTTAAAAAATACGCAAGAGCTATTTGTCCAGAAAATTTTTGTGTAAAATTTACTCACACATAAACAAAAGTGAAAAATATTTTTAACCTCAATATTTTCGAGGAGTAAAGTTATGCTTGCATTTCTGCACTCTGCACTATTTTTTGAAAAAATAATCAATTCTTAAATTTTCTAATCTTTAAAAATTGTTAATTTATTAAATTCTAAATTAAATTTTAGTTTTATTCAATGAAAACCTTTGAATAAAATTTTGATATTTTTTTGGTTATTTGACCAGAAAATCTATTTAACCAGAAACAAATGAAAATTTTCTGGACAAATAGACCTGGCCTTTAAAATAAGCCGGATTTCGTGCATCACTGCGGATTTTCAAAATTTTTTATTTTTAATTAGCCTATTTACACTACCTCAACCTATTCATTTATCGAAATTTTCACTTCCTATATTTTTTGCACTCTAAAACAAATGGGAATTTTTTATGTGTTCATCCTGCATTATATACATAAAAATATTAAATCATAATTTTTGCATATTTTTGGATCTCGCATAAAATGCATTTTTAGTGAATAGATTAATTAAAAATAAAAAAATATGAAAAATCCGCAGTATGACACGAAAGCAGGCTTATTTTAAAGTCGTTCAAAACAGGTTTCAAGTTGATAGCTCAAAAACTCAACCCATGAGCGATTTTTGTCCATTTTGCCACACTGTGCGCAATCTCGGGAAATTGCAAAATATGCTGGGGTTAAAAAATGAAAATTTTCATTCATAAAAACGTTTTTCTTAGTCACAATTAATAAAACCTTAATGTCATAAAGTTTGAAATTTTTTAGCACTTTTTTTTCGACTCCAATCACCAAAAAATTTTTTCGCACGTGCGGCTAAAAAAACAAAATTAATAAAGTGTAAACATCAAAAAACTCCAATTTCCCAAAGCTTACTTTAAGGATGATTTGCGCTTTTAAAGTGGTAATACGCATGGTCTCAATTTTGTAAATTGTAAGAAATTGCTCGCTCCACTTTGAAAAAAAAAATATGGCTGCGCGCCCCTCTGTAAATTGTTATTTACCACTCCTCTCACTTTGTAAATGTAGCGCCGAGTTATCGCCACTTTACAGCGCACAGGCTTCCACTTTCACTTATGAGGGTACACAAGCTCAACCGGTTTTTTATGTATATTTTAATAAAATTTTTTATTTTCTTGTTTTTTTTTTTTTATGTCACATCCAATTTCGTTTTTAATTTACCGTAAAAATTAATAATAAAATGTACCTAACAATATTTAAAATTTACCACTCACGCTTTTATTTGTTATTTATACAGTATTTTACAAATAAGAACGTGTTATAAAAATTACTTAAAAATATAAATAAAATAAATATAACGAAGTACTGACTATTATAATAATTATAGGCTTCGAAAATTCTACTACATGTAAGAGCACTTTTTTCGTCTGTGTGTCTAATATGGCGCCCGAGTCATTAGAATATGGCTTCCAAATTGTCAGTTTAACTATGGATTTAACAACGGAACGTTCTCCGTTGATCGAGCCGTTGATTTAACATTGTTAGGTCTAATCTATATAACCACGAAAATGTTCCGTAAATCGCAAGCGCAAGTGAAATCGCAAAAAAAATTTCAGCTTAGCCAACTTATTTCTCATACTTTGCATTTAATTTTCATTCAGAGCAGAATAAACACTACTCATGTTAAGTTAGTATGAGAAATAAGTTGGCTAAACTGAAATATTTTTCGCGATTATGTAGATTAGGAGTGCACAAAAATGATGTGAGAAGCGTGCGTATAATTTACTAAAACTCAAAAGTCGCATAGGAAGAATCATGAAAGAAAAGAGAATTAACTAGTAAGTCATTATAAATAATGAGAAGTCTGAGTGAAGATTAAAATATATTAATGAGTAAAATAAAATATAAAATAAAAATAAATATTTTATAATTTATAATTACGGTAACTATTAATATATTTTTTATTAAAAGATTCCTTAAAAAATAAAAAATTTGTATACAGAAAATTCAAGCATGCCAAAAAGAAAAAGACAAAACAACAATTTACAACTAGCAAAATATGATAAGGATATGTCGAGTGATTCATATTAAAAGCAACTAAAGTAAATTACAAAAGGAAGTGAAAAAAATTGGAATTTTCGGTTCTTAGTTCTTTATAATAAAGTGAAAAAAATAACTTCATGATAGATGAATTTTTTTAAAAAACAAAATTATTCAAAGTCCCTAAAACCGAATTATTCCAAGTCCCTAAGCCCAGATTTTTCAAAGTCCCTAAATTGAAATTATTTTAAGTCTCATTCGACCCCCCCCCCCTTAAACCGGACAAATTTGACCCCCCCCTTAATTTTCAAGTTCTGAGGTACCCCCTCCCTATAAACATGTTCCATGTTAATAGTCGTAACACTCAATTACAGTGGGGCGAGGGGGGGAATAGTTACTAGCTCTCACCAGATTTGTTCTAATTAGGTTTCTTGGGTTGCTGATTACGAATTTCGGAGCCCTATATTAAATAAACTCGAGATTCACCCTTAAATCATCTAGAGTAATGAATATAGCGAAAATACCTTTTTTCGGGGTTAGTTATTGCTGATTTAGGAGTAAAGCCTTATCTTCTATAGAAATTACCTCAATATTCGTGATCAGCGACCCAAAAAACCTATTCTAGACCAAACCTGGTGAGGGCTAGTATATCAACAAAACCCGCATATTGAGTGGAGTATAACGCTTTACAAAAAAGAATATAACATAATTTTTTAATAGAAAAGAAAAAAGTGCTATAAAGTATCGGGGCCAAAGATTGTTCAAGCTATTTTATTCTTTATTTCATTTATGTGAGGCTTTTAAATGATGCTTTACATTTTAAAATATTAAAAAGATGTAATTAAATTTACAAATATATTAACAGTAAATATTAATATTTTGCAGAATTTTTAATTTTTTACAATTAATTCAATTAACCCATTTACGCCCAAGCGGACGTAAACGGAAAGTCAAAAAAAAAATAGGTTCCCGTATAGATAGAGGCTTTTAAATTACATGTCTATCGTAAAATTTCATGCTCTTACTGAATCTGAAGTCAGATTTTACTTACCACGCTTTTAAATTCTCCAAAAATAGGGATAAGGGGGGTGAAAAAGGGGCTAAAATAAAATTGACGGAAAAATCAATATAAAAAAAAAAATGATACCAAAAAACATTTAAATTTACTTATTTGTGCAAAAAGCTTACATTTTATAGATTTATGAGATATTTAATTGAATTTCAACTCTTATATTGCAACTGGGGGTAGTGTTTCCCAAAAATTTCAAATATTGTTATTTTAGTTCCAAATTGGTTCTAATAGGTAAATTTTACTCCTGATTCCATTTTTTGAATTTGTTTTGAGCTAAAACGCTTCTTTGAGCGTAAAAATAGGGCTTATCAGGGCTAAATGGAACCTATAGAATTTACTATTCTTATATTTACCTTTTAAGGGTAATTTTTAAGAGCACAGAAGCATTTTAGCTCAAAACAAATTCAAAAAATGGAATTATTAGTAAAATTTACCTATTAGAACCGATTTGGAACTAAAAAAACAATATTTGATGTTTTTGGGAAAAACTACCCCTAGTTGCAATATCAGGGTTAAAATCCAATTAAATATCCCATAAACCTAAAAAATGTAAGTAAGTAAAAATGTAAGTTTTTTGCACAAATAAGTAAATTTAAATGTTTTTTGGTATCATTTTTTTTTTTATATTGATTTTTCCGTCATTTTTATTTTAGCCCCTCTTTTGCCCCCCTTATCTCTATTTTTGGGGCATTTAAAAGGGTTGTAAGTAAAATCTTACTTCAGATTAGGTAAGAGCATGAAATTTAATATAGACATGTAATTTAAAAGCCTCTATCTATACGGGAACCTATTTTTTTTTTTGACTTTCCGTTAACGTCCGCTTGGGCGTAAATGGGTTAACCTAGTCGAGAAATCCATTTTAGAAAGGTTTTATCGAATTTTAAGTTTTCGTTATATAGTTGTTCATTCATTCGTATAACGCGAATAAAGTTCGGTTATAAGGGAATCAATTTCAGAGTGTTTTCGCAATAAAATCTAACCTAAAATTAGGAACTCACATTTTCAATAACTAATTTCCTTCGACTCACGTACTTTTAACCTAAAATTGCATGCTTTCACGTGAAAACAGCGTGAATCAAATACAGAATAGGCCTGCAGCGTTGATTTGGAATTATTACATTTTACATTTTTTACATTTTCATGTAGTCACCTTGTATAAAAATTGAATATTTGTTCCACAAGTTCACTTTGTTTATTTTGTTGGTTAATAAACTATAATTAGTTATAAAACCGTAAAACCTTTATAATTATGCCGGAAAAATTTTTCATTAGTTGCTTTTTAAATAAAAATTAATTTATAATACTTTTCTTGAAATTAATTAATATTATCTAATCAAATTTATTGACAATGACTCTATCGCCCATTTTTTTGTATAAAATTATATTTGGAAAATTGAAGTTATCGATCAATAGGGCAAAAGAAATAAAAAACAAAATTATTTTTTATATATCTTGTGACGTTTCGTGGTTGTTATTCCACCTCATCTGACTAAAAAATTTTTTTTATTTATTATAAATATATAATTTTTTATAAAATTTATATAAATAAGTAATACATACCAAAAATATTAATTATAACAGTCTTTAAAACATTTTACATAGATAATAATATAATTTTAAAAATAGAGAAGTGTACTTCTCTCGTCATTGTTTATAGTATACTAAAAACTATTAATATATACATAGATGTGAATTTTTATATAAATGTGTAATTGAGCATAAATTATAGAATACTTAGATAAAAATATTATTGATAGAATTTACATAATATTAAACATGAAACACAAATGTACATAGATACAATGTAAATGAAATAATTTTTTTATTGTTAATTTAAATTTGATATTTTGTGCATAAGAGTTTTATAATTATTATTAAGAGATTGAGTATCTTTTTTTTCATTAATTGCGTAATCCTCAAGTTCCGTATATAGCATTTCAGAAATTCTACGCTTATATAAATTAGGTTCACGATCTGGAATGGAAATTTTTTTCCAATCGATTTCATGATTATTTATGCAATGCTTAGCTACAACTTTATCTCTTTTGTGTTTTATGTCTTTTTTGTGTTCCGTCATTCTATGAAATAATGGTCTTTTTGATTCACCAATATATACAGCAGGACAAATTTTACATTGTAATTTATAAACAGAATTGACATTTTCTATAGTTAAGGTACGGTCTTTACCTCTTTTTACAAATCTAGAAAGTTTATCTGTAATACCTGGTAATACAATAATATTATGCTTTTTTAAGATATTTTTTACATTATTAAAAAGAGGGTTTTTGAAAGGAACTTTGACTTTAGGAATTTTACTGTATATATTTTTTAAAAAATTATTTTGAATATTATTATTGTTATTATTATTGTTATTATTTAAACTAATATTATTGCAACTATTTTTTATAATATATAGTCTTTTGTTTATAAATTTATCTATGAATTTAGAAGGATAATCGTTTAACAGTAACACGTTTTTACAAAATTTTATGTTGTCAGAATGAAATCTAGAATCTGATAATTTAATTGCTTTGTCAATAAGACTAAAAATGACACCTATTTTATGTTGTTTAGGGTGATTATATTGAAAATTTAAAAGTCTTCCAGAAAATGAGGATTTGTGATACCAATTGGTAATAATTTTATTATTATCTTTAATTAATTTTAAATCTAAAAAACTAATGCTATTATTTTTTTCAATTTCTATAGTAAATTAAATATCATTGTCTATGTTATTGAATGTATTTAAAACAATATCCATTTTATTTTTTGGAATAGCCATAAAAATGTCATCTACATAACGTAAATATATTAAAGGAGTAAAATCTAATTTTGATAAAGCTTCAATCTCTATGTCTTCCATTACAATATTGGCAAAGAAAGGAGAGATTGATGAGCCCATTGGGGTACCGAAAATTTGTTGATATACTTTATTATTAAAGGTAAAAAATAAATTGTCAAAAATAAAATTTGTAATAAAAACAATTAAATGAAATGGAATTTTGCATTTTTTGTGTATGTGGTTAAATCTTTTATCAAGAGAATTTAAAACTAATTTTCTGGAGACATTAGAAAATAATGATACAACATCTAAGGAGATAAGAATGTGATCATCAGGGATATTTAAGCTATTTAATTTTTCTTTTAATTGAAAACTATTGTTTATATGAGATTTAGGTAGAGGGACACAATTTTGTAGAACTTTACATATATGTTATTCAAAAATAATATTCAATAATAATATTCAAAATAATTTTTTAAAAAATATATACAGTAAAATTCCTAAAGTCAAAGTTCCTTTCAAAAACCCTCTTTTTAATAATGTAAAAAATATCTTAAAAAAGCATAATATTATTGTATTACCAGGTATTACAGATAAACTTTCTAGATTTGTAAAAAGAGGTAAAGACCGTACCTTAACTATAGAAAATGTCAATTCTGTTTATAAATTACAATGTAAAATTTGTCCTGCTGTATATATTGGTGAATCAAAAAGACCATTATTTCATAGAATGACGGAACACAAAAAAGACATAAAACACAAAAGAGATAAAGTTGTAGCTAAGCATTGCATAAATAATCATGAAATCGATTGGAAAAAAATTTCCATTCCAGATCGTGAACCTAATTTATATAAGCGTAGAATTTCTGAAATGCTATATACGGAACTTGAGGATTACGCAATTAATGAAAAAAAAGATACTCAATCTCTTAATAATAATTATAAAACTCTTATGCACAAAATATCAAATTTAAATTAACAATAAAAAAATTATTTCATTTACATTGTATCTATGTACATTTGTGTTTCATGTTTAATATTATGTAAATTCTGTCAATAATATTTTTATCTAAGTATTCTATAATTTATGCTCAATTACACATTTATATAAAAATTCACATCTATGTATATATTAATAGTTTTTAGTATACTATAAACAATGACGAGAGAAGTACACTTCTCTATTTTTAAAATTATATTATTATCTATGTAAAATGTTTTAAAGACTGTTATAATTAATATTTTTGGTATGTATTACTTATTTATATAAATTTTATAAAAAATTATATATTTCTAATAAATAAAAAAAATTTTTTAGTCAGATGAGGTGGAATAACAACCACGAAACGTCACAAGATATATAAAAAATAATTTTGTTTTTTATTTCTTTTGCCCTATTGATCGATAACTTCAATTTTCCAAATATTATCTAATCAATATTTTCGTATGCCCAAAATATAAACAGAGTGAACTCGGTGACGAGAAATTCGATTTTTACACAGAGTGAAAAAAATAAAAAATTAGAATATAATAATTCCAAATCAACGCTGGTGCTCTCTGAATTTACCAGCACTGATAATAGTCGGGGCCTAGGTGTAAAAAAAAGGCCAAACCTCTGAAAACCACGACCCTGGCTGACTTACGATGAAACGTATGGGAATCTCTTCAGATAGGCCTAAAGAACATTGTATACAATGAATAAACTTGCGCTGGTGAAAATTGGGTGAAATTACCCCCAATTTCCCCCTCCCCTTAAGCCCTAAAATTTAAATTGATCTTTTTTTGTAAATTTAACGACCCCTAGTAGGTTTTTTGGCTCACTGAACACGAATATGATATCGGTTTTTACTGAAAATGATTCAGTTGCCCACAATAGGCAACTTCAGGTTAATTTTTGGGTATTTTTAAATAGATCTTTTTTAGTAATTTTAACGACCCCCAATAGGTTTTTTGGGTCACTGATCACGAATATGATATCGGTTTTCATTAAAAATGCTTGAGGTGCCCACAATCGGCAACTTCAGGCGTTTTCTTTCACTTTAACGACCCTTAGTAAGTTTTTTTGGTCGCAAAATCCTAATTTCATGCAGAAAATTATATTTAAGGCTATCCTAAACCCAAATGTGTCGGTAAAAATTTCTTAAACTCCGGCTTTCTTCTTTAAGCTGTAGGAAAAACAAAAAAAAATATTTTAGGCTATAAGGAATGATTTTTTCTAGTGAATGAATCAATATGAAGCCACAAATGTTATTAGAAATGGATTGGCGACGTTTTTCAAAATGAACTCTGCCTTACCGACTTAATGTTAAAAGCATAGGGGTTTAGGATGGCGTTAAGGGTTGCAACCCCCGGATTTTAAAGAAAGCGCTAAAAAATGTCTCGTTCTTAATAAATCTCAACAGCATAAAGATTGACCTGTGATGCGAAGGTATGACTTTTTCATATTTACTTTCGTCTTCATCTGCAAGTTTACAAAATGCATCCATAACTCTGTATGCAGCTTTATGGATGCATTTTAACTAAAATTAAAACAAAAAAAAAAGAACTTATATAATTAATAAAACTTCAAAATGAATAAATTTGATTTTTATTTGACTTTTTCTTTACGTATTAAAAAATATTAAGGTTGAATCAGGTGGATAATAATTTCATTTTTTTATTTAAAATTTCTGGAAATCTAAACTTCTGGAATCTTTAATTCTTATAGGAATTTATCAAGTTATATGTCCCTTAGAATTTTTAAAAAAAATTTTGTAAAATTATTGACAGCAGACGGAGACATTAGAGCTTGAAATTTCATTTATTTTTCAGCTACTAAATTAATCAAGACTTTTTTACAAAGCTTCTAATTTTAAAAATCTGTGAATATAATATTTAGGACATTATTTAGCATCGATTCACTGAAAAAATTTCATTTTCTAACAATAATTTAAAATACTAGATACAGATAAAGAGTGACCCAAAAAACTAAAGGTCGTTAAAATTACAAAAAAAGAACTATTTAAAAATTCCCAAAAATTAACCTGAAGTTGCCAATTGTGGGCAACTTAATCATTTTCGTTAAAACCCGATATCATATTCGTGATCAGTGACCCAGAAAACCTACTACGGGTCGTTAAAATTACAAAAAAAGATCTATTTAAAAATACCTAAAAATTAACCTGAAGTTGCCTATTGTGGGCAACTGAATCATTTTCGTTAAAACGCGATATCATATTCGTGTTCAGTGACCCAAAAAACCTACTAGGGGTCGTTAAAATTACAAAAAAAAGATCTATTTAAAAATACCCAAAGATTAACCTGAAGTTGCCTATTGTGGGCAACTGAATCATTTTCGGTAAAACCCGATATCATATTCGTGTTCAGTGACCCAAAAAACCTACTAGTGGTCGTTAATATTAAAAAAAAAGATCTATTTAAAAATACCCAAAAATTAACGTGAAATTGCCTATTAGGGGCAACTAAATCATTTTCGTTAAAACCCGATAACATATTCGTGTTCAGTGACCCAAAAAACCTACTAGGGATCGTTAAAATTAAAAAAAAAGATCTATTAAAAATAACTAAAAATTAACCTGAAGTTGCCTATTGTGGGCAACTAAATCATTTTCGTTAAAACCCGATATCATATTCGTGTTCAGTGACCTAAAAAACCTACTATTGGTCGCTAATATTACAAAAAAGATCTATTTAAAAATACCCAAAAATTAACCTGAAGTTGCCTATTGTGGGCAACTGAATCATTTTCGTTAAAACGCGATATCATATTCGTGTTCAGTGACACTAAAAACCTACTAGGGGTCGTTAAAATTAAAAAAAAAAGATCTATTTAAAAATACCCAAAGATTAACCTGAAGTTGCCTATTGTGGTCAACTGAATCATTTTCGGTAAAACCCGATATCATATTTGTGTTCAGTGACCCAAAAAACCTACTAGGGGTTGTTAAAATTCCAAAAAAAAGATCTATTTAAAAATACCCAAAGATTAACCTGAAATTGCCTATTTTGGGCAACTGAATCATTTTCGGTAAAACCCGATATCATATTCGTGTTCAGTGACCCAAAAAACCAACTAGTGGTCGTTAATATTAAAAAAAAAGATCTATTTAAAAATACCCAAAAATTAACGTGAAGTTGCCTATTAGGGGCAACTAAATCATTTTCGTTAAAACCCGATAACATATTCGTGTTCAGTGACTCAAAAAACCTACTAGGGATCGTTAAAATTACAAAAAAAGATCTATTTAAAAATAACTAAAAATTAACCTGAAGTTGCCTATTGTGGGCAACTAAATCATTTTCGTTAAAACCCGATATCATATTCGTGTTCAGTGACCTAAAAAACCTACTAGGGGTCGTTAAAATTACAAAAAAAGATCTATTTAAAAATACCCAAAAATTAACCTGAAGTTGCCTATTGTGGGCAACTGAATCATTTTCGGTAAAACCCGATATCATATTCGTGTTCAGTGACCCAAAAAACCTACTAGTGGTCGTTAATATTAAAAAAAAAGATCTATTTAAAAATACCCAAAAATTAACGTGAAGTTGCCTATTGTGGTCAACTGAATCATTTTCGGTAAAACCCGATATCATATTTGTGTTCAGTGACCCAAAAAACCTACTAGGGGTCGTTAAAATTCCAAAAAAAAGATCTATTTAAAAATACCCAAAGATTAACCTGAAGTTGCCTATTGTGGGCAACTGAATCATTTTCGGTAAAACCCGATATCATATTCGTATTCAGTGACCCAAAAAACCAACTAGTGGTCGTTAATATTAAAAAAAAAGATCTATTTAAAAATACCCAAAAATTAACGTGAAGTTGCCTATTAGGGGCAACTAAATCATTTTCGTTAAAACCCGATAACATATTCGTGTTCAGTGACTCAAAAAACTTACTAGGGATCGTTAAAATTACAAAAAAAGATCTATTTAAAAATAACTAAAAATTAACCTGAAGTTGCCTATTGTGGGCAACTAAATCATTTTCGTTAAAACCCGATATCATATTCGTGTTCAGTGACCTAAAAAACCTACTAGGGGTCGTTAAAATTACAAAAAAAGATCTATTTAAAAATACCCAAAAATTAACCTGAAGTTGCCTATTGTGGGCAACTGAATCATTTTCGGTAAAACCCGATATCATATTCGTGTTCAGTGACCCAAAAAACCTACTAGTGGTCGTTAATATTAAAAAAAAATATCTATTTAAAAATACCCAAAAATTAACGTGAAGTTGCCTATTAGGGGCAACTAAATCATTTTCGTTAAAACCCGATAACATATTCGTGTTCAGTGACTCAAAAAACCTACTAGGGATCGTTAAAATTACAAAAAAAGATCTATTTAAAAATAACTAAAAATTAACCTGAAGTTGCCTATTGTGGGCAATTAAATCATTTTCGTTAAAACCCGATATCATATTCGTGTTCAGTGACCTAAAAAACCTACTAGGGGTCGTTAAAATTACAAAAAAAGATCTATTTAAAAATACCCAAAAATTAACCTGAAGTTGCCTATTGTGGGCAACTAAATCATTTTCGTTAAAACCCGATATCATATTCGTGTTCAGTGACCCAAAAAACCTACTAGGGATCGTTAAAATTACAAAAAAAGATCTATTTAAAAATAACTAAAAATTAACCTGAAGTTGCCTATTGTGGGCAATTAAATCATTTTCGTTAAAACCCGATATCATATTCGTGTTCAGTGACCTAAAAAACCTACTAGGGATCGTTAAAATTACAAAAAAAGATCTATTTAAAAATAACTAAAAATTAACCTGAAGTTGCCTATTGTGGGCAACTAAATCATTTTCGTTTAAACCCGATATCATATTCGTGTTCAGCGACCCAAAAAATCTTATAGGGGTCGTTAAAATTACAAAAAAAGATCTATTTAAAAATACGTAAAAATTAACCTGAAGTTGCCTATTGTGGGCAACTGAATCATTTTCGGTAAAACCCGATATCATATTTGTGTTCAGTGACCAAAAAAACCTACTAGGGGTCGTTAAAATTACAAAAAAAAGATTTATTTAATAATACCCAAAAATTAACCTGAAGTTGCCTATTGTGGGCAACTGAATCATTTTCGGTGAAACCCGATATCATATTCGTGTTCAGTAACCCAAAAAACCTACTTGGGGTCGCTAAATTTACAAAAAAATATCAATTTAAATTTTAATAACGAAAAAATAAACACATGCATAATATTAACATTTTTATAGTATGGAAATAATATAAAAATTGACGCGCGTCCGTAAAATTGGGATAACTTTGTTAAAAAAAAACGTAATTAAAAAATAAAATAATAGTGAAGATCCTGATGAAATTTTGAATATTATGGTCTAAGTTTTATATATATTCATAAAATCAATAAAGCGCAAACTAACTCACCTTAGATCATTTTCCTGCGGGGATATAACTTGAGTAAAGCATGCTAACGCATGCTTCACTCAGACTAATAATCCCGTCCCAATAACAAATATTACACCATCTCTTATGCTAACGAATAAGAGATGGCAGATTTTTCTTTAATGGCACACCAAAAATGATTCTCTACAGAATTATTTTTATCGATTTTCACTAAAGTACCCTCAAAAGATTGCATTAAAGATTCTACGTAAAAAAAATAATTTTGAATAATATTTAGAGGTTGAAAATATGTTGTATTGGAGGATTACTATAGATTTTTATGGAAGATATGAATTACTCCACCAAAAAACTACGTCACCGGAGATTTCGCCACAGAGAGTTCACCACAAAAGTTGACCACCAGAAAATGTTGACACATAAGAACTGCACATAGAGTAGAATATAAAAAAATTTTTTGGATACGATTCTATTTGACCACCAGTAATTTTTACACGTATATTTTTAATGTCGATTTTTGAAAAATGTCGATATGAAAAATTTAACCACCTATTAAATCTGACACCAAAAAGTTGACCACAAAAATATTTTTTTGACATTTCAATCTTTGACGCAAAATATTTTGTAAAAATCAATCTCTATAATATTTAATTTTACCGTTCAAAAGTTTTATTAAAAACTAAAAAAGGGAAGTAATGTACCACATAGTAGGTATATGAAATGTTTTTTTTTTTTTTTTTTTTGATATTCTTGTCTACTCTTTGATGCCAATTTTTATAGGTGGTTAAATTTTTCGTGTCAAAAAAATCGACATTAAAAATATACGTGTGAAAATTACAGATGGTCACATATCGTATTCAAAAAATATTTTCGTTTTTTATTTTGCATGCAACTTTCATTTGTCAAAATTTCTTGGTGGTCAACTTTTGCGTTGAACTTTCTGTGGAGAAATCTCTGGTGACGTAGTTTTTCGGTGGCGTAAATCATATCTTATATTTTTATCGATTCAAAATTATTTTTCTTTTACGCATGATTTGCAAAGCTTTAATACATTTTTTTCGGGATATGCTTTAGTTTTATAAAATTAATTATAAATTATTAATTATTCATTATTAATTATTAATTATTAATTATACATTCAAAATCAATGTTTAGTGTACCTTTCATTTAACTTTAATTATTTCTTAATAGTTTACTTAATTAATAATAATTGATTATATTAGTTTAGATGAGATTTAATGTGAAAATTACAAAATTTTAATTATCTTTTTTTTTATAAAATAAAATTATTCATTCAAATCTATAGAAAACTTAAAATCAGGCAATATTTTTTTTTAGTCATAGATTTGACAAAAAATATTTTAATATATTTCATTTACCGGATATTAAAAATTGATTCAGAAGTATGTATATCTATTTATAAACTTTTTTTATTTTTTTTTATTTTTTAACTTTCAAATCATTTATAAATATGTCTGATATTAACGTATTTAATTATTCAATGCCAATTTTTTTAAAAAGTTTTTCTGGTTTCAAGGGTGTATTATTATATTTTCATTTAATTTTATTAAACAGTTGAAATATAAAAATCCGTATCATTAATTAATTTAATAGTTTTTTATCCAGATCAATTTCTCACATCACAAACGTCGTAAACCCTAATTAAATTTTGAAGGATCTAATTGTATTATAAATATGAAAATCAAAGTTTTGCGCAAAAATAATATATTTTACTGTGATGCAAAAATTGCTATAACTATAAATTATACGTAAGAAAAAATTTGTATTTTTTAATCCTCCCTCCCTCCCAAAATAAGACAAATAAGACAAATTACAAATTTTACATAAATTTTTCTATATGTCAGAACCAAAGTTCAAAACCCCTTTTGCCAAATTCGTCTTATGGAATTTATGTATGGTGCCAAAATTAAATAAAAAAATTAAAGTTCAGAAAAATAGAGTTAAATAAAAATTATAATAGAGTTAAAATATAATAGAGTAATAATAGTAGTAATAGTATATAATAGTTAAAAATAAATAAAAATTAACATAGTTAAATTATAATAGAGTTAAATAAAAATTTCCATTAAATTTTGGAAAGTGGGATCTTCGAAGATTAAATTACTGTTATTAATATTTGAAATGTAATGCAATAAAGTGACTAACAATAAGATAAATAAAAAACTATTTCATAATTATAATCATTCTGAATCTTAAGGAGTTATGAGGGTAAATAAAAATGATGACAGAACTGAATGAAACTGGAAAATTATTAAATTTAAACATTTTTAAAGTTGAATAGAACTTGGTTTTACCTTTGTTACCACATTAATTTTCAGTTTATTGCAAATTAAAAATAGGCGCTTTAACATTGCTCTTATGGAAATTCATATTTGGAGCTTACAAAAAGTATGATAATGATGACACAGGGAGATGAAACTAATTAAATATCATAAATAAATTGTCAAAGATTATATTTCCAATTTATTTTATCTAGGTTACCACATTCAATCATTAATTATTCGGTAAAAACCAAGTTTTAGCAAGTAACATAACCTAAAATAATAATGTTTTTTTATAATTTATAAAATTAAAATAACTTTTTTTTTGCAATAATATTACATATATAAACATTTTTTAATATTTTTACGACTAATTTTATTTTAAACTGCAAATTATAAAAAAAAAATAGCGTCGGTAATGTGGATATTGGCTCAAATTTTCTATTTACCCTCATAACTCCTTAAATTTTAACTGATTATTAAAAGAATTACAGAAAAAGTAAAAAAAAAGTTTTGAAAATGTATATGGTCATATATTTTTGAAAATTTTTCTGTAATTGCTCATATTCGAAAAGTTTTATCAGTAAGTAGTACGTGTAACTTGGATTTTTACTTAAATTAAAAAAAAATATAATTTTTTTTTTCTAAAAATTTTGCATGCCAAAGTATATTTACGTTTGTGGAATATTATTTAAAATCATATACGCCTAGATTTCTAATTTTGAATCGTAAAAAAATGTTGTTTCCTACCTGAAAACTTATGTAGTCATTTCCAAATAAATGTAGTTTGAGTGACTTCCAATCAAATGTTGCTTTATTCCTATAAAAATCTAATGGTCCCTCAGGAAAATCACGAAAATAATCTTTTGACATCGTTTTAAATTGGAAATACCAAACAAGAACAAACTAACAAGTAATAAGTAATAAACTAATGATAATAAATTAAACTAACAAGTAATAAGCTAATAAGATTAAAAAAACAAGTACTGTATCTCAATATCTCACGCTAAAGACTAAAACTCGCTTTCATTTTGATGCCCCTTTTATATATTCATTTTCCTACTTATATAATTTTCGTAATCGTTATGCAAATTTTATATGAGCATTTCTACCAGAAATTATATTTTGTATGAACTATAAAAATAAATGAAATTTCATCATGATTTTCTGTTATTCAAAACCCTATAGAATCCGAAAAAAAAGTGGATACGAAATCTGCGATGAACCGTCAAAAACCGCGTTTTTCATGTCTAAGATACCTAACATTTTTTAAAATTTTTTTTCAAAGAGACAAACTGCCCCTTTTTAGCACTAAAAATTATACCGTGGAATTCATATTTTGGAAGCATCTTTTGAACTTAAAAAATCCATATCCATCTTCTTCTCAACACACATTTATTTATTACCATTACAAATTCCAGCTTTAAAATTCTTAAAAATTATACGAATTACAATTCATTCTCACATTTTTACACATTAGCTTCCGTTGTAAACCTTATCAGTATTTCAAAAAGACGCATTATATACCGTGCATCACACGTACCATGCAACCAAAGTACAAAAAAAAATATTTATCTAATCATTATATCATTCAGGCTTGCATAAACTATTTTATTTTTATCAATTAAAATCCTTCCATTCAAACTTCTTAAAATAATAATGTGAACCTATATATAGCCTTTGCCTCACATTAGACTTTTATCTTGAAATTTAAATGAGAATAAAATTTATACTGGTTGCTTCACTCACCCCGGCAGCCACCGAGAGAGCTGCGCCCACCTAGACATCTGCAACTTGATTTTTTCAAAGATATGAAAAATTTGATATAAATTTTTTTCTTGGAAATTCATTTTTTTCAAGATAAAAAATTTTTGTCGTTATCAATCGAAATGAAACCTAGCCTATGTTTTGATAATTTTTACGATCTTTTGTTGTAAACTTGATGTCTCTAGCTTCTATTGTGTTCTAGTTTTTTTTCTACTCTCGGAAAATATTTTATAACTTTTCAAAGATAGGTCCGTTTTAAATACAAATTTAACTGAGTACGTATAAGTTAGTGCCAAATCATGTAACATCAATTGCGACGGTAAATTTTTATCATATTTTTTAGATATTTCACTTTTTAACTAATTTTTCAAAAAACTTCACTTTTCCAAAAATATCTTCAAAAGTACAATAGATGAGTCACGAAACTATGGCCTATGTCTACTGCAGACTTTTTTTCTTCATTTTGACACCGGTTTTATGTAAATTGGTTCGGCAGATCTTTAGTTATAAAAGCCCAAAATTTGCTCAGACACACAGACACACAAATAAATTTTCAAATATAAATATATGGGCGATTATTTCTCAACCCGGCCACCCCCCTCTGTCCAAAAATGGTGGCAACTTAAAAAAATTTTGGTTTTTTCAAATTGACTGGAAAAGGGTCTAGTTTTTTATTCTCATTGGCCTTTTCAACTCTGTAAATCTACTGTGCCCATTTTAGGCACTGAGCGGCGGCAGGTCGACATTTTAAAAACAGAAAAATTGAAATAAAAGTAGCTAAACGCTAAGTTTTTTGAAATTTTTTTCTCTTAAAAGTTGTTATTTATTAAAACAAAGAAAATGAGACCACTTGCGTGATAATTAGTTGATTTATTAAAAAGTTTTGTGGGTGCTATGTAGTTTTTAAAAATAGGTAAAAAACGGGTACATTGACTGATGATATTTCTGAACCTACATATCCAAAATAAAAAAGTTTTAGTGCAAAATGGTAGCCTTTTGATACATAATAAGTGTGCCAAATATCAGGGGATTTGATTGAGTAGTTTCGGATTTAGCAATTTTCGGGTATTAATTCTCTTTAAAAAATATGTCAAAATTTGTTCTAGAATTACCCTTAAAGTTAAAATCAAGTAGCATATGGTTTTTTGACCCGCTGACTCCAATTCTGTAGCTATTTTTTCTCTAAAACTTAGGCGTTCACCGCTAAAGGGCGTTTAGGGGGTAAAAACGCTATTTTTCACAGATATCTTGTAAGCTACGCGTCCTAAGATAGTTAAAATCAAGTAGCATATAGTTTTTCGACCCACTGATTCCAAATCTGCAGCTGAATTTTCTCTAAAATGACAGCCTTTGCCAATAGAGGTTGCTTGATAGATAAAAATGCCAAAGAATAAAAATCAAGGCAATTAAGGTGTTCCTAACACTAAGGGACTTATTAGATAGAACAAAATTATTTGCTGTATTTTAATTTTGCTTAATAGAAGAATATTTTAAGCACTAAAATAAGGTAGGGTCAATAATTTTATTTTTAAGAAAATTTAAAGTTGATAATAAATTATGTTATATATTATGTTATATATGGGGATTTAGAAAAATCTGTTTAATATTCTATTATTTTTACTCCCTAAACGCCCTCTAGCGGCCAACTCCTTAGATTTAGAAAAAAATTAATTGCAGATTCAGAATCAGTGGGACCAAAAACTATAAGTTACTTGGTTTTCAGTATCTTTGGACGCGTAGCTTCCAAGATATTTTCAAAAATAGCGTTTTTACCTCTTTAACGCTCTCTAGCGGCAAACGCTCCAGTTTTAGAGAAAAAAAACTAAAGATTTGGAATCAGTGGGTCGAAAAACTATATGCTACTTGATTTTAACTATCTTAGGACGCGTAGCTTCCAAGATATCTGTGAAAAATAGCGTTTTTACCCCCTAAACGCCCTCTAGCGGTGAACGCCTGAGTTTTAGAGAAAAAATAGCTACAGAATTAGAGTCAGTGGGTCAAAAAACCATATGCTACTGATTTTAACTATCTTAGGACGCGCAGCATCCAAGATATCTGCGAAAAATAGCGTTTTTACCCCCTAAACGCCCTCTAGTGGCGAACGCCTGAGTTCTAGAAAAAAAATAGCTGCAGATTTGGAATCAGAGGGTCAAAAAACTATATGTTACGTGGGTTTAAGCATCTTAGGGTTGCATAGCTTCCAAGATATCTGCGAATAATAGCGTTTTTACCCCCTAAACGCCCTCTAGCGACGAACACCCCAGTTTTAGCTAAAAAATAACTGCAGATTCGGAATCAGCGGGTCAAAAAACTATAATCCGCTTGGTGCTTTTTAATTAAAGAATCGATCTAATTTTTTGCATACGGAATGATACGCTAGCTTCTCGACTAAATTGTAAATATTTTTTAAAAATAGTATTTTTATGTATTTTTTATTAATTGTGTAGTCTTAATTGTAAGCATCTTGTCATATATTAATAATTTGTTCAAAGAGAATTTTTTTAAAATTTTAAATTAATCCACTGTATTGTAATATCATGTTAAGGGTCGTTTTACCTAAATATGTCGATATTTTAGCTGATTTTTAAGGTAGGATTGTGAAATAACGGATAGAGATATTTGAATCAAATTTTTTTTATAGTTTACAAATATATTAAAAATTAAAAAAAAAAATTTTGTTTTGTTTTTTGTGACGTCAGTTTTGCGTGAGAGAGGTGAACTTGCGTCTCTGAAAAAAAAAAATTCAAAACTGTGTACTTGATATCTTGACTTAGGATAATCTAAAACGTACGAAAAAAAAATTGGTAAGACTGGAAACCCGTAATTTCGGGATGTCGTCGAGTTTTTTCAAAAAAATTAATTACGAACAAAATGGCGGCTACGCAAAGTTAAAATGAAAAAAAAAGCCTATAATTTTCGGGCAAAAGCAGCTGTAAAAATTTTTTCAGAACATAAAAAAAAAAAAAACTCGACGACATCCCGAAATTAGTGCATTTATTAAGTTGCTTAGTAAATTTAAAGAAAATCGGTGCAGAAGTTATCGCGCAATCGAGTACAGGGTTTTACAGACGTTGTTTCGAGTAAAACGACTTTGAAGTTTTGGAATAATTTTTTCGGTACTTTTAATCATTAAATTATTATTATTTTTTTTTATTGCGTAAAGAAACTTACAACAAATAAAATTAGACCAAAAAAATAAAAATCGGCCAAATAGTTTTAGAGAAATCTTAATTAGAAGGTGTAAAAACATAGTTTTCTAAATAAGAGTAAATATTTTTTTTTCTTAAAAATTTAACAAAACATTTTTTTTTTTGTATATTTAAGTAGACTTATAAGTTATCAGTGATTTTTGAGCCATAAAACTATCCTTCTGGTTTTCATACTGAATTTGTAGCTGATTTTATCCCTGCTGCTGGGCCGATTTGCTATTTTTTACCATTTTGGCACGGCTAAATTTGGAGTCATAAACCATCGCGAATATTAGCAAAATTTGCTCATAATTTCTATCAGTGACCAGTTCCGACATGATTTCTAACTATTTAACAGTAGTTAGAAGATATGTAAAAAAATATTAGAGCCATACCGTTAAATTTTATCAAAAACACGTTTAACGGCGCCGGCAAAACAGGCAAAAAAATATACTTAGAGGGGAGGATTTGAAAATAAATTTTTTTTACATACTCTCGAGACATATATAAAGTAATTAATAGAAAAAAAAAAATTCGATTATCAAAAAAAAGTTTAGGTAAAACGACCCTTAATATACCTTGGTGCGCAGAAATCTTTTATGATTTACTGTTAAATTGTATCTAGTTACGCACGTTTATTCTAGTTTATCATCATATACACACACACAATATACACACTGTTTTTTTCATAAGTTATCATAAATTTTTTTTTTTTTTTTTACTTTAAACTCTTTGTGAGTTAATAATAGTAACTATTATGTTAATATACATACTATTTTAATTAATTTATTAAGGTAACATCTTTGTATAATTTTAATTTTTTTATTTTGTGTAAAATAATGTATCTTTATTATAAATAAAAAATATTTTTTGTAGTTTCCTTGAAAAGGAGTTAAATATTGACTCGAAACTGTAGGACAGAACATCTTTGAGTTAATAATAAAGAAAAATTTATAATTAATAATTGTCTGGAATGGTCATTTATTTCGAAACTTATCTATTTACTACTTTTAAACATTTAATACATAATTAATTAATTACATAATAACATAATTAATTAATTAATTGACTTTGTAAAACAAGA
This sequence comes from Anagrus nilaparvatae, assembly GCA_022575985.1. Taxonomy (NCBI): domain Eukaryota; kingdom Metazoa; phylum Arthropoda; class Insecta; order Hymenoptera; family Mymaridae; genus Anagrus; species Anagrus nilaparvatae. Next base: position 6,637,309 of record JAKSXM010000287.1, read on the forward strand.
GTGCACTATTTTGTATATTAACAAATAAATCAAATAATAATAATAAAAAAAAAAAAACATTTCGAGCACACATCTTTTCAGTAATCAATTTGTAATTCACTTTTTTTGTACAATTTTGTATAAATAAATATCTAAATCAATCAATCAATCAAAAGAGTGATTCTTTGACAGTTCAGCAAAAGTTTCCAGGTCAGGTCTTTAAAACTGGCTAAAAACATTTTTTGTCAATTATCTATCCAAAATGGACTATTTCTCCCAATCATAGCCCATAATTTTGAAATCTAAGCCCAGGGCAAATTTTTGAAAAAAAACGCGTTTTCAGCTTATCTCAGCTGCCCATTCGTTTAAAAATTATAAAAAAAAGTGTAACTGTAGTAAAATTTCCTCAGGAATCCAATGCTACCACTAGTTTTAGAAAATTATACGGGAGAAAATCGATAAGTTCACAGGACAACTTACGGAACCTATAGAAAAATTGAAAATCAGATCATTTTTTTAAGCTTCTCAGAAGCTTTTTAAGCTTTTCAAAAGCGTGTTTTTATGTACATTTTTCGATTCCATACCACAAAAATATTTTTTTGACATTTCAATCTTTGACGCAAAATATTTTGTAAAAATCAATCTCTATAATATTTAATTTTACCGTTCAAAAGTTTTATTAAAAACTAAAAAAGGGAAGTAATGTACCACATAGTAGGTATATGAAATGTTTTTTTTTTTTTTTTTTTGATATTCTTGTCTACTCTTTGATGCCAATTTTTATAGGTGGTTAAATTTTTCGTGTCAAAAAAATCGACATTAAAAATATACGTGTGAAAATTACAGATGGTCACATATCGTATTCAAAAAATATTTTCGTTTTTTATTTTGCATGCAACTTTCATTTGTCAAAATTTCTTGGTGGTCAACTTTTGCGTTGAACTTTCTGTGGAGAAATCTCTGGTGACGTAGTTTTTCGGTGGCGTAAATCATATCTTATATTTTTATCGATTCAAAATTATTTTTCTTTTACGCATGATTTGCAAAGCTTTAATACATTTTTTTCGGGATATGCTTTAGTTTTATAAAATTAATTATAAATTATTAATTATTCATTATTAATTATTAATTATTAATTATACATTCAAAATCAATGTTTAGTGTACCTTTCATTTAACTTTAATTATTTCTTAATAGTTTACTTAATTAATAATAATTGATTATATTAGTTTAGATGAGATTTAATGTGAAAATTACAAAATTTTAATTATCTTTTTTTTTATAAAATAAAATTATTCATTCAAATCTATAGAAAACTTAAAATCAGGCAATATTTTTTTTTAGTCATAGATTTGACAAAAAATATTTTAATATATTTCATTTACCGGATATTAAAAATTGATTCAGAAGTATGTATATCTATTTATAAACTTTTTTTATTTTTTTTTATTTTTTAACTTTCAAATCATTTATAAATATGTCTGATATTAACGTATTTAATTATTCAATGCCAATTTTTTTAAAAAGTTTTTCTGGTTTCAAGGGTGTATTATTATATTTTCATTTAATTTTATTAAACAGTTGAAATATAAAAATCCGTATCATTAATTAATTTAATAGTTTTTTATCCAGATCAATTTCTCACATCACAAACGTCGTAAACCCTAATTAAATTTTGAAGGATCTAATTGTATTATAAATATGAAAATCAAAGTTTTGCGCAAAAATAATATATTTTACTGTGATGCAAAAATTGCTATAACTATAAATTATACGTAAGAAAAAATTTGTATTTTTTAATCCTCCCTCCCTCCCAAAATAAGACAAATAAGACAAATTACAAATTTTACATAAATTTTTCTATATGTCAGAACCAAAGTTCAAAACCCCTTTTGCCAAATTCGTCTTATGGAATTTATGTATGGTGCCAAAATTAAATAAAAAAATTAAAGTTCAGAAAAATAGAGTTAAATAAAAATTATAATAGAGTTAAAATATAATAGAGTAATAATAGTAGTAATAGTATATAATAGTTAAAAATAAATAAAAATTAACATAGTTAAATTATAATAGAGTTAAATAAAAATTTCCATTAAATTTTGGAAAGTGGGATCTTCGAAGATTAAATTACTGTTATTAATATTTGAAATGTAATGCAATAAAGTGACTAACAATAAGATAAATAAAAAACTATTTCATAATTATAATCATTCTGAATCTTAAGGAGTTATGAGGGTAAATAAAAATGATGACAGAACTGAATGAAACTGGAAAATTATTAAATTTAAACATTTTTAAAGTTGAATAGAACTTGGTTTTACCTTTGTTACCACATTAATTTTCAGTTTATTGCAAATTAAAAATAGGCGCTTTAACATTGCTCTTATGGAAATTCATATTTGGAGCTTACAAAAAGTATGATAATGATGACACAGGGAGATGAAACTAATTAAATATCATAAATAAATTGTCAAAGATTATATTTCCAATTTATTTTATCTAGGTTACCACATTCAATCATTAATTATTCGGTAAAAACCAAGTTTTAGCAAGTAACATAACCTAAAATAATAATGTTTTTTTATAATTTATAAAATTAAAATAACTTTTTTTTTGCAATAATATTACATATATAAACATTTTTTAATATTTTTACGACTAATTTTATTTTAAACTGCAAATTATAAAAAAAAAATAGCGTCGGTAATGTGGATATTGGCTCAAATTTTCTATTTACCCTCATAACTCCTTAAATTTTAACTGATTATTAAAAGAATTACAGAAAAAGTAAAAAAAAAGTTTTGAAAATGTATATGGTCATATATTTTTGAAAATTTTTCTGTAATTGCTCATATTCGAAAAGTTTTATCAGTAAGTAGTACGTGTAACTTGGATTTTTACTTAAATTAAAAAAAAATATAATTTTTTTTTTCTAAAAATTTTGCATGCCAAAGTATATTTACGTTTGTGGAATATTATTTAAAATCATATACGCCTAGATTTCTAATTTTGAATCGTAAAAAAATGTTGTTTCCTACCTGAAAACTTATGTAGTCATTTCCAAATAAATGTAGTTTGAGTGACTTCCAATCAAATGTTGCTTTATTCCTATAAAAATCTAATGGTCCCTCAGGAAAATCACGAAAATAATCTTTTGACATCGTTTTAAATTGGAAATACCAAACAAGAACAAACTAACAAGTAATAAGTAATAAACTAATGATAATAAATTAAACTAACAAGTAATAAGCTAATAAGATTAAAAAAACAAGTACTGTATCTCAATATCTCACGCTAAAGACTAAAACTCGCTTTCATTTTGATGCCCCTTTTATATATTCATTTTCCTACTTATATAATTTTCGTAATCGTTATGCAAATTTTATATGAGCATTTCTACCAGAAATTATATTTTGTATGAACTATAAAAATAAATGAAATTTCATCATGATTTTCTGTTATTCAAAACCCTATAGAATCCGAAAAAAAAGTGGATACGAAATCTGCGATGAACCGTCAAAAACCGCGTTTTTCATGTCTAAGATACCTAACATTTTTTAAAATTTTTTTTCAAAGAGACAAACTGCCCCTTTTTAGCACTAAAAATTATACCGTGGAATTCATATTTTGGAAGCATCTTTTGAACTTAAAAAATCCATATCCATCTTCTTCTCAACACACATTTATTTATTACCATTACAAATTCCAGCTTTAAAATTCTTAAAAATTATACGAATTACAATTCATTCTCACATTTTTACACATTAGCTTCCGTTGTAAACCTTATCAGTATTTCAAAAAGACGCATTATATACCGTGCATCACACGTACCATGCAACCAAAGTACAAAAAAAAATATTTATCTAATCATTATATCATTCAGGCTTGCATAAACTATTTTATTTTTATCAATTAAAATCCTTCCATTCAAACTTCTTAAAATAATAATGTGAACCTATATATAGCCTTTGCCTCACATTAGACTTTTATCTTGAAATTTAAATGAGAATAAAATTTATACTGGTTGCTTCACTCACCCCGGCAGCCACCGAGAGAGCTGCGCCCACCTAGACATCTGCAACTTGATTTTTTCAAAGATATGAAAAATTTGATATAAATTTTTTTCTTGGAAATTCATTTTTTTCAAGATAAAAAATTTTTGTCGTTATCAATCGAAATGAAACCTAGCCTATGTTTTGATAATTTTTACGATCTTTTGTTGTAAACTTGATGTCTCTAGCTTCTATTGTGTTCTAGTTTTTTTTCTACTCTCGGAAAATATTTTATAACTTTTCAAAGATAGGTCCGTTTTAAATACAAATTTAACTGAGTACGTATAAGTTAGTGCCAAATCATGTAACATCAATTGCGACGGTAAATTTTTATCATATTTTTTAGATATTTCACTTTTTAACTAATTTTTCAAAAAACTTCACTTTTCCAAAAATATCTTCAAAAGTACAATAGATGAGTCACGAAACTATGGCCTATGTCTACTGCAGACTTTTTTTCTTCATTTTGACACCGGTTTTATGTAAATTGGTTCGGCAGATCTTTAGTTATAAAAGCCCAAAATTTGCTCAGACACACAGACACACAAATAAATTTTCAAATATAAATATATGGGCGATTATTTCTCAACCCGGCCACCCCCCTCTGTCCAAAAATGGTGGCAACTTAAAAAAATTTTGGTTTTTTCAAATTGACTGGAAAAGGGTCTAGTTTTTTATTCTCATTGGCCTTTTCAACTCTGTAAATCTACTGTGCCCATTTTAGGCACTGAGCGGCGGCAGGTCGACATTTTAAAAACAGAAAAATTGAAATAAAAGTAGCTAAACGCTAAGTTTTTTGAAATTTTTTTCTCTTAAAAGTTGTTATTTATTAAAACAAAGAAAATGAGACCACTTGCGTGATAATTAGTTGATTTATTAAAAAGTTTTGTGGGTGCTATGTAGTTTTTAAAAATAGGTAAAAAACGGGTACATTGACTGATGATATTTCTGAACCTACATATCCAAAATAAAAAAGTTTTAGTGCAAAATGGTAGCCTTTTGATACATAATAAGTGTGCCAAATATCAGGGGATTTGATTGAGTAGTTTCGGATTTAGCAATTTTCGGGTATTAATTCTCTTTAAAAAATATGTCAAAATTTGTTCTAGAATTACCCTTAAAGTTAAAATCAAGTAGCATATGGTTTTTTGACCCGCTGACTCCAATTCTGTAGCTATTTTTTCTCTAAAACTTAGGCGTTCACCGCTAAAGGGCGTTTAGGGGGTAAAAACGCTATTTTTCACAGATATCTTGTAAGCTACGCGTCCTAAGATAGTTAAAATCAAGTAGCATATAGTTTTTCGACCCACTGATTCCAAATCTGCAGCTGAATTTTCTCTAAAATGACAGCCTTTGCCAATAGAGGTTGCTTGATAGATAAAAATGCCAAAGAATAAAAATCAAGGCAATTAAGGTGTTCCTAACACTAAGGGACTTATTAGATAGAACAAAATTATTTGCTGTATTTTAATTTTGCTTAATAGAAGAATATTTTAAGCACTAAAATAAGGTAGGGTCAATAATTTTATTTTTAAGAAAATTTAAAGTTGATAATAAATTATGTTATATATTATGTTATATATGGGGATTTAGAAAAATCTGTTTAATATTCTATTATTTTTACTCCCTAAACGCCCTCTAGCGGCCAACTCCTTAGATTTAGAAAAAAATTAATTGCAGATTCAGAATCAGTGGGACCAAAAACTATAAGTTACTTGGTTTTCAGTATCTTTGGACGCGTAGCTTCCAAGATATTTTCAAAAATAGCGTTTTTACCTCTTTAACGCTCTCTAGCGGCAAACGCTCCAGTTTTAGAGAAAAAAAACTAAAGATTTGGAATCAGTGGGTCGAAAAACTATATGCTACTTGATTTTAACTATCTTAGGACGCGTAGCTTCCAAGATATCTGTGAAAAATAGCGTTTTTACCCCCTAAACGCCCTCTAGCGGTGAACGCCTGAGTTTTAGAGAAAAAATAGCTACAGAATTAGAGTCAGTGGGTCAAAAAACCATATGCTACTGATTTTAACTATCTTAGGACGCGCAGCATCCAAGATATCTGCGAAAAATAGCGTTTTTACCCCCTAAACGCCCTCTAGTGGCGAACGCCTGAGTTCTAGAAAAAAAATAGCTGCAGATTTGGAATCAGAGGGTCAAAAAACTATATGTTACGTGGGTTTAAGCATCTTAGGGTTGCATAGCTTCCAAGATATCTGCGAATAATAGCGTTTTTACCCCCTAAACGCCCTCTAGCGACGAACACCCCAGTTTTAGCTAAAAAATAACTGCAGATTCGGAATCAGCGGGTCAAAAAACTATAATCCGCTTGGTGCTTTTTAATTAAAGAATCGATCTAATTTTTTGCATACGGAATGATACGCTAGCTTCTCGACTAAATTGTAAATATTTTTTAAAAATAGTATTTTTATGTATTTTTTATTAATTGTGTAGTCTTAATTGTAAGCATCTTGTCATATATTAATAATTTGTTCAAAGAGAATTTTTTTAAAATTTTAAATTAATCCACTGTATTGTAATATCATGTTAAGGGTCGTTTTACCTAAATATGTCGATATTTTAGCTGATTTTTAAGGTAGGATTGTGAAATAACGGATAGAGATATTTGAATCAAATTTTTTTTATAGTTTACAAATATATTAAAAATTAAAAAAAAAAATTTTGTTTTGTTTTTTGTGACGTCAGTTTTGCGTGAGAGAGGTGAACTTGCGTCTCTGAAAAAAAAAAATTCAAAACTGTGTACTTGATATCTTGACTTAGGATAATCTAAAACGTACGAAAAAAAAATTGGTAAGACTGGAAACCCGTAATTTCGGGATGTCGTCGAGTTTTTTCAAAAAAATTAATTACGAACAAAATGGCGGCTACGCAAAGTTAAAATGAAAAAAAAAGCCTATAATTTTCGGGCAAAAGCAGCTGTAAAAATTTTTTCAGAACATAAAAAAAAAAAAAACTCGACGACATCCCGAAATTAGTGCATTTATTAAGTTGCTTAGTAAATTTAAAGAAAATTGGTGCAGAAGTTATCGCGCAATCGAGTACAGGGTTTTACAGACGTTGTTTCGAGTAAAACGACTTTGAAGTTTTGGAATAATTTTTTCGGTACTTTTAATCATTAAATTATTATTATTTTTTTTTATTGCGTAAAGAAACTTACAACAAATAAAATTAGACCAAAAAAATAAAAATCGGCCAAATAGTTTTAGAGAAATCTTAATTAGAAGGTGTAAAAACATAGTTTTCTAAATAAGAGTAAATATTTTTTTTTCTTAAAAATTTAACAAAACATTTTTTTTTTTGTATATTTAAGTAGACTTATAAGTTATCAGTGATTTTTGAGCCATAAAACTATCCTTCTGGTTTTCATACTGAATTTGTAGCTGATTTTATCCCTGCTGCTGGGCCGATTTGCTATTTTTTACCATTTTGGCACGGCTAAATTTGGAGTCATAAACCATCGCGAATATTAGCAAAATTTGCTCATAATTTCTATCAGTGACCAGTTCCGACATGATTTCTAACTATTTAACAGTAGTTAGAAGATATGTAAAAAAATATTAGAGCCATACCGTTAAATTTTATCAAAAACACGTTTAACGGCGCCGGCAAAACAGGCAAAAAAATATACTTAGAGGGGAGGATTTGAAAATAAATTTTTTTTACATACTCTCGAGACATATATAAAGTAATTAATAGAAAAAAAAAAATTCGATTATCAAAAAAAAGTTTAGGTAAAACGACCCTTAATATACCTTGGTGCGCAGAAATCTTTTATGATTTACTGTTAAATTGTATCTAGTTACGCACGTTTATTCTAGTTTATCATCATATACACACACACAATATACACACTGTTTTTTTCATAAGTTATCATAAATTTTTTTTTTTTTTTTACTTTAAACTCTTTGTGAGTTAATAATAGTAACTATTATGTTAATATACATACTATTTTAATTAATTTATTAAGGTAACATCTTTGTATAATTTTAATTTTTTTATTTTGTGTAAAATAATGTATCTTTATTATAAATAAAAAATATTTTTTGTAGTTTCCTTGAAAAGGAGTTAAATATTGACTCGAAACTGTAGGACAGAACATCTTTGAGTTAATAATAAAGAAAAATTTATAATTAATAATTGTCTGGAATGGTCATTTATTTCGAAACTTATCTATTTACTACTTTTAAACATTTAATACATAATTAATTAATTACATAATAACATAATTAATTAATTAATTGACTTTGTAAAACAAGAGTGCACTATTTTGTATATTAACAAATAAATCAAATAATAATAATAAAAAAAAAAAAACATTTCGAGCACACATCTTTTCAGTAATCAATTTGTAATTCACTTTTTTTGTACAATTTTGTATAAATAAATATCTAAATCAATCAATCAATCAAAAGAGTGATTCTTTGACAGTTCAGCAAAAGTTTCCAGGTCAGGTCTTTAAAACTGGCTAAAAACATTTTTTGTCAATTATCTATCCAAAATGGACTATTTCTCCCAATCATAGCCCATAATTTTGAAATCTAAGCCCAGGGCAAATTTTTGAAAAAAAACGCGTTTTCAGCTTATCTCAGCTGCCCATTCGTTTAAAAATTATAAAAAAAAGTGTAACTGTAGTAAAATTTCCTCAGGAATCCAATGCTACCACTAGTTTTAGAAAATTATACGGGAGAAAATCGATAAGTTCACAGGACAACTTACGGAACCTATAGAAAAATTGAAAATCAGATCATTTTTTTAAGCTTCTCAGAAGCTTTTTAAGCTTTTCAAAAGCGTGTTTTTATGTACATTTTTCGATTCCATATCAAGCTATATGCAATCGAACCTTCTAGGCCCTAAAATAACCAATACATACGAATAAAAAGATTTTAAAAAAAATAATAAAAAAAATGATGCATATTTAGTTATTCGTTAAAGGAACGAATTTTCTTACAAATTTCGTAATAATAAGAAAATTAGCACTGGGTATTCATCATTTTGTTTTTTTATTTTTTATTTTTTTAGGCTTAAAATTTTGTTTTTATTACGAGAAAATTTCTTCACTTTTTTTATTAATTTTAAAATATTTTTGCAAAAATACTATTTAAGTTTAATATAAAATAAGGCCGTATGTGTTTGGACAAAATTTTTGAGTATTTTTTTTCCCCTGATCAAAAAGAAAAATTCTAAGCCCATAAAATAAAAAAATAAATTTAATTTTTTTTTTACAAAATGTCAGATACTCAGTACTTCTAAATTTTATTGACATATAAATATTGACATATAAACACATTTTCATTTTTTTTTTGAGCTTAAAAAATTTTACACAGAGATTTTGCGTTTATTTGAATAAGATTAATTTTTTTCTTTTGCTTTCGAAAATTTTTAATAAAATTTCAAATATTAAACACTAATATCGTTTCTTTAAAATCAATTTTTAGAAATTCTTCTTTTTGAAAATTAATGAACAAAAAAACTTTTCCGTTTGGAAACTTACATATTTTTATGATTGAAACTTGCTAAGTTTTTAATTTTTCAATTACAACGCTCTTAATCAAGGATCTAGGGACTACGGTAAGGGCTTTTATTTTGTCCCTTCGTGATTTTTGAACTTGAACTGGTTTTTTTCCTATTTAACGACCATTTAAAGCACTCTTGGCATGAGAACTTTTTTTTAATATGTTTTAGTTATCATTTATAAAAAAAAGCAGTTATTGCGAAATAAAAAAAATTTTTATGAAGAGAAATAAAATTTAATATAATTAAGTGACTTTTTACGTAAACATTTTGTAAATTGCGTGACACACTTTCTCAACCTTCTCATAATTAGTAAAAGTAAGTTTAAATTTTTTTTATATGGAAAAGGTTTAACCTTATGATATAGCAATTAAACCACTAAATAAAAATTTTTAAATTAATTGATAGGTGTGAGCTACTAAGACTCAAAGTATAGGAATATCGTTTGTGACAGGGTACGGTTAAGGCTTTTTTGTTATACTTTTATGTTTTATAGTAGATACATTACATTAAATTATGCTAATTTTTATGGTGGACAAACAAAAACTTGTTCAAATAAAAAATTAAAAAAAGAATTTTTTTTAATTTAATGCACTGGTAGTAGGAAACGTGTTGTACGTCAGTTTTGCAAAAAAACGATAATGATCCTTATATGCAGTTTCTTAGAAGTGTAGAATTACAGTTCAACATATGTATTTGTTATATCCTTTTTAAAAAAATTCTTTTTACGACTTTTACCCCTTTATTTTTTATTATTATTTTTATTAAAATTTTATTTGATAAAAATAAAAAAAAAACAAATTGCATAAAAAAAAAGCAGTTATTACAAATTAAATCAAAATCACATGTAAAAATAGCATGGATTTAATTGAAAAAATAAAAAATAATTAATGAATATTTTGTTAAAAAAATTGTAAATTTTATTGTAAAAATTTATTTTCAATAAAAAAATTTTTTTAGTCTGAAGAGGTTGGTGGTATACCAACGAAAGCTTTCAACAAAATAAAAATATGTTGTTATAAATTACCCTTAATGGTCAATAATCTCAAATAATCATTTAAAAAACATAAATGTTCCCGACGGAACATGAACACGTTTATAAAAACATCAAAAACTTAAAAAGTAAAGATTTGAAAGCAATGCCATTTCATTTAAGAAATGGCTCATTTCTTAAACCAGGCGCATTCTATGTTCCAAAAAAGAAAATATATTGGAAAGTTTTATGAAATATTTGAAAAACTATAAAAAATGTTTAATTTTCATTATTAAATTTGAAATGATAATTCTGAAACTAACCTCCAAATAAGAAAATTTATTTTATCTAAACAGAAAAAATGTTAAGACAAAAATTTTCCTAAATTTGAATATTAGTAATTATAATATTACCATAAAATAAAAAATAGCGAATATGCTTATTCAGCAGATTTATAGTGTCACCAAGAAATTGTGTCTTTTTTATGTATAAAAAGTATGTGCTTGTATATCGTTTTGATTTACGGAAATGTATCAGGTGTATAAATAAAAATATATGAGAATGAAAATATAAATAAAAATGAAAATATAAATGAAAGTACAAATAAAAATATATGAGAATAAAAAAATATATATTTGATCTGGTTTCTACTTCATAAATACGACAAGATACCCGCAATTTGATTGGAGCACAATTACCGCAGATGTTTATAGTAACTTTAAGGAAATTTAATTTCCTAACTATTATGATTGAAATTTTTTTTTTTTAAATTATTTTTAAAATTGTTTTCACAAAGTTACTAACTGGCCTTGGTGAGTTTTTAAAATCACTAATTTCGATGAGCTGTTTTGTTGAATTTCATTTCTTAACATCGTTTTCTACAAAATTGAAAAATTTTACAAAATCACTAATAATTTTATAAAGTCACTGGTTCGACCAAAGTGACTGCGACATATATACATCAATTATTTGTAAAATAAGTAAGTAAATGATATATTATTTATTTATTTAACGAGTATATGTATGCAATCTTTGATAAATTAAATGTAGTTATTTTATTAATACATTTTTTTGACGTTTTTTGGTAATTGATTTGTATTTCTTTTTTATAAGGAAATGATAGTTAATTAAAAAAGGCGGCAAAAAAAAAACGCTGCCAAGTAATTGGCACTATGGTTCCTCATTAGCAATAACAAAATGTTGTCAATGTTCTATTTTACTTAATAAAAAATTAAAATATTAGAATAATTGTGCCAAATATTCTAAATTTAATAAAGAAAGTGAATAAACTTTCCCCTGATACCCAAAAAATTTTCTAAACTCATAATTCCAGGTATTAATACTTTCAGAGAAATAAAATAGGCACTACGTCAATAAAAAGATAATATTTTTTTAACTTTTTAATGCAAAAAAATTTAAAAAAAATTTTCGAAAAATTACGTATCAGATGGAGAGATCCTTTAAAAACGATAATTCTAGATATTCGTACTTTTATAGGAAGAAGTTAAGTACTAAGTCCTAAAGAAAAAAAAAATTATTGTTTTTTTCTAATTTTTTTATGTAAAAAATTTTAAAAGAAAATTTTGACAAAAAATTAGGTATCAGATTGTTGATATCCAGTTAAAAAGATAATTCTACATATTAGTACTTTCATGGAAAAAAATGAGGTACTACGTCCAAAAAGAAAAAAAATTATGGATTATTTTATGTAAAAAATTAAAAAAAAAAAAATTTCGAAAATTTATGTATCATATGGAGAAATCCTTTACAAACGATAATTCTAGATATTTGTACTTTCATAGGAAAAAATTAAGTACTACGTCCTAAAATAAAAAAAATTTTGGCGTTTTTTGTATTTTTTGGCGACAAAAATTTTGACAAAAAAATTAAAAAAAAATTAAGTATTAGGATCAAAAAATTACAATAAACGATATTTCTAAAACTAGTACTTCCATGGAAATAAATTAGGTACAACGTCCAAAAAGAAAAAAAAAATTGGTATTTTTTGTATTTTTTTGTGAAAAAAATTTTAGGAAAAAAATTTTCAGAAAATTAAGTATCAGATTCGACATATAGAGTAAAAACCATACTTTCAAATATATGTACTTTCGTGGAAATAAATGAGGTATTACATCCAAATTAAAAAAAAAAAAGTACCTCGAGCTTTTTTGGTGAAAAAATTTTTGAAAAAAAATTAGGTCTTAATTCCATAATGTTTGTGAAATATCGCCGATTACATACATACACACATACACACACACACACACACACACACACACATACAGACTTTTTTTAAAAACCGATTTTTTAGCTTCCTGAGGTCTCAAAACGTGCTTATATGCCAAAAAATCAAAAACCAAAATTTGACCTACCACAATGGTTCCTCATTGAGGAACTAAAAAGAAAAAAGGAAGATTATACACAATGACCTGGAAGCGTTTTATTATTCGATCAAAATGACAAAAAAAAACCGTATGGTGGGGTGTTTTCTACACTAAAAAATGTCTACGAATTTCCTATCCGGACCTTCTATCCAGCTACTTTAAGCGTTTGCTGTCAATATTTTCATATTTTTAATATTGTCTTGATATTTATAATGGATTTCCTTAAAATTATGATTCTGAAAACCGACAAAATTCAATTTTTCTCATATAAGACGTGGTCGAATTTCTGGGAAAAAAATATACAAGATCCTCTTGTAAATAAGTGAAAAAAATTTTAGAAAAAAAATTTTCAGAAAATTAAGTATCCGATTCGAGATTTCATGTGAAAACCATATACTTTCAAATATAAGTACTTTCATGGAAATAAATGAGGTATTACATCAAAATTAAAAAAAAGTACCTCGAGCTTTTTTGGTGAAAAAATTTTTGAAAAAAAAATTAGGTCTTAATTCCATAATGTTTGTGAAATATCTACGTACGTACGTACGTACACACACACACACACACATACAGACTTTTTTTAAAAACCGATTTTTTAGCTTCCTGGGGTCCCAAAACGTGCTTATATGCCAAAAAATCAGAAAACAAAATTTGACCTAACACAATTAGATCAAAATCTTTTGTATTAAAAATTTTTTGTATTTTTTGGGGCCGTACCCCCGAAAAAAAATTTAATTTGTCCTAAAAAATTTTATTTTTTCGACATTTTTTTGGGAATTTTCACCTTTACAAAAAACTAGGACCCTCTGAAACACTAGATTTTGCATATCCATGAATCATTCACACACCTGTTTATTACTGTATTATTTTTAATTTATATTTTTTATGCTATAAATTATCTTTAGGATTGGACATAGCCTCTCCAATACCTTTTTAGATATGTTTCTGTAATCCTAATTAAAAATTATAAATCTGGGGACAGAAATAGGCTCCTCTGATGAATACTCTGTATGTGTTTACATAATTTTTACGTCTAAATATTTATTTGTAATTATTAGTATTTATAAACTGCGACCTATACGTAACTAAATGTAAATTATTAATTATCCATCAATAAATTTGATAATTTTTTCATTGGGATAATAAAATATAGGGTTTCTCTAATCAAATACAACAATATTTAACACCAATTATCAATTTCAAATTATATTTTTGAAGAAAAAAAGATACAGATATGTGTAAGAAAGTGACTTTTGATCGAAAACCGGCTCCTATACGGTACTTGCAAAATATTTTTATTAAAGCAAATCAGTCTTTATTAATCCATGCACCAAATAAATAATTAATTTTTTTTTTTAATTTATGCAAGTATTAAAATACTCTATTTTAAATATGGCTGTTGATGACGACAGTCAACTCCATCTTGCTCTACGGTGCAGAGGTATGGGCGGACAATGTCCTCATAAAAAAGTACTGCAAGAAACTAAAGGCAGTACAGAGGCAGGGGGCACTTCGAATCGCTTGCTTGTACAATGTATCAGAGCCAGCGATCCAGGTAGTGGCTCGGGTGATTCCTATCGATCTGCTTGCCTTGGAAAGGCAGGCGATCTATAACCGTGAGGAAGAAGAGTGCTACGTAGCTTTCGTTCGCGCTCGCTCCCGCACAATGGAATGTTGGCAGTATAGGTGGAATGGTGACCCAAGGGGACGTTGGACGTTGGAATGCTGGATGAACCGTGATCATGGGGAGGTAGACTTCTACCTCACATAGTTCCTAACTGGTCACGGTTATTTCCTCGATATGCTTTTCAAGTGACGCAAGGTGGCATCTCCGGAATGCGTCCCAACTAATGCTAAAAACAATCGAATAAAAATTTTTTTAAAATTTCTAGTCGAACACCCTTGTATTTTTGGCAGAAAAAAAATAAAATTGCTTTTATCCTCGTCTAGCCAAAAGGACAAAAATAATTTTTTTCTACACCAATAAGTATTCATCTTTCGATAAATCATCGTTTTTTTTTGGTGCGAAAAGTTAAATGATAAAAAAAAAGTAATTTTTACTGCGCGAAGACGTTCTTTTGTAAGCAACATACACAGTACTTTGCGCGTTTAAGAGCATCTCACTTAAATTTTTAAACTTAATTTTCCGTGGAAAATAATGTTCCTACGAAAAAAATTGTAATAACATTTAATTGTAATAACATAAAAAAACTGAAAAATTTTGTTTTTGTCCTAATTATTTGGCACTTTCATCAACGATGGCCAATAAAAGTATACTTTATCTAAAACTATGTCTTCTCAAGTTTTATTTTCAACCACCATTCGCCTGTGATCGACATATTCGGCACTTTAAATCTCCCTTTCTTGAACTACTTCTCGAGTTACGCGCTTATAATATTTTATCGTTATAAAAGATTTATCTTATAAAGGAATGTTATTAGTTTATATGTATGTGAAAATAATATTTTTTCTCAACTTTTGACTTTCATGTATAATTGTTAAATTTGTTTTTATTTTTTAGGAGGGTTTTATAAAAAAGTATTTTTTAGGCACGATTACCTTATATATCTAAGGTAGTATAGTTAAGTAAATTGATTTTTCGTGGGAAATTGTTGAATTTCCGCTGCTCGCTCGCAAGCTCGCTCGTATTTTTTCGTGAAAAAAATTTTGGGAAAAAAATTTTCAAAAAATTGAGTATCAAATTCGAGATATAGAGTAAAAACCATACTTTCAAATATATGTACTTTCGTGGAAATAAATGAGGTATTACATCCAAATTAAAAAAAAAAAAGTACCTCGAGCTTTTTTGGTGAAAAAATTTTTGAAAAAAAATTAGGTCTTAATTCCATAATGTTTGTGAAATATCGCCGATTACATACATACACACATACACACATACACACACATACACACACACACGCACACACACACACACACACATACAGACTTTTTTTAAAAACCGATTTTTTAGCTTCCTGAGGTCTCAAAACGTGCTTATATGCCAAAAAATCAAAAACCAAAATTTGACCTACCACAATGGTTCCTCATTGAGGAACCAAAAAGAAAAAAGGAAGATTATACACAATGACCTGGAAGCGTTTTATTATTCGATCAAAATGACAAAAAAAAACCGTATGTTGGGGTGTTTTCTACACTAAAAAATGTCTACGAATTTCCTATCCGGACCTTCTATCCAGCTACTTTAAGCGTTTGCTGTCAATATTTTCATATTTTCAATATTTTCTTGATATTTATAATGGATTTCCTTAAAATTATGATTCTGAAAAACGACAAAATTCGATTTTTCTCATATAAGACGTGGTCGAATTTCTGGGAAAAAAATATACAAGATCCTCTTGTAAATAATATTCAGAAAAACATATTTTGAAAACTGATAACCTTTTATAATGGATTTCCTCAAAATTGGGACCCTGAAACACGACAAAAATCGATTTTTCTCATATAAGAGGTAAACAAAAGCGAAAATAAATGGTTTCATCGGATTTCTGGGGAAAAAACACAAAAGTATCTTTAGTAAATAATATTTAGGAAATTTTATTTTGTAAACTAATAAACTTTTTTGATTGTTTTCCTTAAAATTGGAACCCTAAAACATGAAAAAAAATCGATTTTTCTCATATAAGAAGTGGTCAAAAGCTAAAATAAATGGTTTGATCGGATTTCTGGGGAAAAAATACATAAGTTCCTTTAGTAAATAATATTCAGAAAAATTTATTTTGTAAACTATTATATTTTTATGATTGATTTCCTTAAAATTGGGACCCCAAAACATGACAAAAGTCGATTTTTCTCATATAAGAAGTGGTCAAAAGCTAAAATAAATGGTTTCATCAAATTCCTGGGGAAAAAGTATACAAGACCTTCTTTTAGATAATAATCAGAAAAACTTATTTTGAAAACTGAAACTTTTTATAATAGATTTCCTTAAAATTGGGACCCTAAATACCAATGAAATCGATTTTTCTCCTATAAAACGTGGTCAAAAGCTAAAATAAATGGTTCCATCGAATTCTTAGGGAAAAAATAAACAAGTCCCTCTTGTTAATAATATAAAGAAAAATTTATTCAGAAAATTACAAAACTTTTAAAATTGGTTCCCTTGAAATTTGGACCCTAAGACGCAACGAAAATCGATTTTTCTCCTATAAAACGTGGTCAAAAACTAAAATAAATGTTTTCATCGGATTTCTGGGGAAAAAATACTAAAGTATATCAATTGGAACATAATTTTAAACGTAATTTTAATCCACTGGAAAAACTGAAAGTTTTGGGAAAATCCCAAATTTAAGAAGGCCAAAAAAAAACTTTCGAGAGCTATCATGGGCTCAAAAATCGATGTTTTGGTCTAAATCCAACGAGAAACTTATTTTTTTTACTTATATTTTAGAGTTCTGCAGGCGCGTTAGGAATCCCGGGTACTTCGAAAAAAAAGCCAGTCTTATAAAAAAATTCAAATCATCATTATTCAAATTATGAAAATATTGACAGCAAACGCTTAAAGTAGCTGGATAGAAAGTCCGGATAGAAAATTCGTAGACATTTTTTAGTGTAGAAAAGACCCTAACATACAGTTTTTTTTGTCATTTTGATCGCATAATAAAACGCTTCCAGGTCACCGTGTATAGACATATTGAGTGAGGCCCGAGAAAAGATGCATAAAAAATAAACATTGTTCGTATTATTTTTCTTTTTGTGACTTTTGAAAAGTTAATTGTTTGTATAAGATTTCTGTTGAGATGTTTTGTAATAGTTTAAAGCATTATAACGTTTGGCATAATTTTGAATGAATAAAATATCTTTTCAATATTTGTAAAAAAAAGTGATTTCTTGTTATTACTATTTTAATTCCTAGAATTTTGGGATTTTTGAGCATTAAGGTGAGTTCAATTACTATACAGTCTACTTCCTATTTAAATTAATTACAGCAAGAAAAAAAGCAAATTCACGCCCAGCCAAAAATCAAGTCTAAAAAGAGACAAAAAAAATATCCCAGCAAGAAACGCGCAAAAAAACAAAAAAGAACCATATATATAAACCTCCAAAATACTACCGAAAATTTCCAATAATAAAACTTCCGATAACGAACTCATTTCCGGACCACCCAATGTATCTCTTTATCAGTTCCAAATTTATTTTTATAAAAGATTATGCACAACTGATGCAGAAAAAATTATTCTCCCAACATTCAACAATAAGATCATAAGTACGATAAAAATAATAAAAATAAACAAGCTTCAGCACGCCTGGACCGCCGCATCGCTAGCAAGCTCAGGCTCGCGCAGTGCCAAAAACGCTTGCAAGCGAGCAGTGAAAATTCAACAATTTCCCACGAAAAATCAATTTACTTAACTACTACCTTAGATATATAAGGTAATCGTGCCTAAAAAATAATTTTTTATAAAACCCTCCCAAAAAAACAAAAAACAAAATTAACAATTATACATGAAAGTCAAAAGTTGAGAAAAAATATTATTTTCACATACATATAAACTAATAACATTCCTTTATATGATAAATCTTTTATAACGATAAAATATTATAAGCACGTAACTCGAGAAGAGATTCATAGCTACTCTGTCATCAAGGTAAGGAACGATAAAATACATTTGCTATCAAATATTTGTATAAGGTCTTTCACCTATGTTACATTAAAAAATTTACCAAGGTTACTTCCGGAATACATTATGTAAAAAAATATAAAATACATTCACAAGGTTTTTTGATGCTCTCCTAAAGTACCTATCATACTAATTCTATACGTTTTAATTTAGTACTCATATCTCGTGTTTTAAATAGTTAATTAATATTTATTTAATAATTTAATTTGTTTATAAAATTTATTGAATTTATTCTTTTATTAATTTTTTTTTTTAATTAATATTTCATGCAACACTATAGTACCATTTTTTTTTAATAACAGAATAAAATTCAATATTACATATTTCTTTACGGAAATACGTGGTCCTAAAAGTGGGATTTAGTAAAATTTTTACGATTTAGGAACTTAGAAAATGTTTTGAGTTAGGGACTTTTCAACAACAAAAAATAATATTTTTTTTTTTTATTTAACAAAAACGCCGTATATTTCTCTGCAATCAACGAAAGAAATTTAAATTTAAAAAAAAAAAAATTTTTTTTTGAAATAAACTTAAACTCAAATATTTTTTAACAAAAACGCCGTATATTACTTTTCATACGGCGATTCTCTCAGAAAAAATCAAACTTGAAAAAATATTTTTTCCGAATTAAACTTAAACTAAAAAAAAATTATTTTTAAGAAAAACGTCGTATATTACTCCTCATATGACAACTTTCTTAGAAAAATTAAACTTAAAAAAATATTTTTTTTTTAAATAAACTATTATATTATCCTTCATATGGCAATTTTCTTAGAAAAAATGGAAATTAAAAAAAAAAAATTTTTTTTAAATAAACTTAAACCATAATATTTTGTAACAAAAACACCGTATATTACTCTTCATACGGCGGTTTTCTTAGAAAAAATCGAACTTGAAAAAATATTTTTTCCGAACTAAAATTAAACTAAAAAAAAGTTATTTTTAACAAAAATGCTGTATATTACTCCTCATACGGTGATTCTCTTAGAAAAATTAAACTTGAAAAAATATTTTTTTTTTAGATAAACATAAACTCAAAAATTTTTTTAACAGAAACGCCGTATAATTATTACTCTT
Organism: Anagrus nilaparvatae; assembly: GCA_022575985.1. Lineage (NCBI taxonomy): Eukaryota > Metazoa > Arthropoda > Insecta > Hymenoptera > Mymaridae > Anagrus > Anagrus nilaparvatae. The sequence goes on from JAKSXM010000287.1 coordinate 6,656,941, forward strand.
CATACGGCGATTTTCTTAGAAAAAATCGAACTTAAAAATAATTTTTTTGAATTTGACTGTAACTAAAATGTTTTTTAACAAAAACTCCGTATACTCTCTAAACACTATTCTGTAAATATATGTCCAAAATTACAGAATAACAGTGTATAGACTGTAAAAGTTATTTTATACAGTCTATGCTATGTAAAAATTTGTGGTTTACAGAATGTACGCGGTAATATTTTATAATTACATTACATAATTGGTAAGTTTATAAATTACAGAATAAGAAATAAATATCTTATTCCGTAATTTATAAATTTACGAATTATGAATGTGTGTTGATCACAAAAATCGATGTATTTTCAAGTAAAACTTAACTCTTCACCCTAAAATTAGCCAAAACTACCCCTAAAAGGGGTGTTTTTCAACTTTTGCTCTAGCCCTCCAAGATTAGGTCTAATAAAGGTTTTTGAGGTCGCTGATCATGAATATTGAAGTTATAACTATTAGGCTAATTAATTAGGCTAATTTAAGGGTGAAGAGTTAAGTTTTAATTGAAAAGACGTCGATTTTTATGATCAGCGACCCAAAAAACCCTATTAGGTCGAATTTCGGAGGGATAGAGCGAAAGTAGCGAAAACACCCATTTTAGAGGTAGTTTTGGCCAATTTAAGAGTGAAGGAGTAATTTTTAAATTTTTTTAATTTTTTGACCCCAAAAACCTTTATTTATTTTCATATTTAAATAATTCAATTAATAACAAAAAATCTTTATTTTTATGTTATTGCATTTAAAATAATGTTTATAACCTAAAAATTGAAGAATAAATAAATAGAATAAATAAATACAGATTGTCGCGAAAAGCAGTGTCTGCTGTAGCTAATCGCGAAGAAGCAGTTACATCGGAAAAGCAGTATCATAGCTGCTGCTTTCTTCGCTCCGTGAAGTCATGTCAAACGCAGCGTCGGAGCGCGCGTGCTATATATACTGTGATTTTTAAATTTGCAGAATAGAAAATTTTATCACCAATTCTGTAATTCAGAAGTTTACATTTTACGGCTTGTATTTTTACTTTTTAGATTCTATAATTTGTAAATTTATAAATTACGGAATAAGATATTTATTTCTTATTCTGTAATTTATAAACTTACTAATTATGTAATGTAATTATAAAATATTACCGCGTACATTCTGTAAACCACAAATTTTTACATAGCATAGACTGTATAAAATAACTATTACAGACTATACACTGTTATTCTGTAATTTTGGACATATATTTACAGAATAGTGTTTAGAGAGTATTACCCTTCATATGGCGATTTTCTTATAAAAAATCGAACTTGAAAAAATATTTTTTCCGAATTAAACTTAAACTAAAAAAAAATTATTTTTAACAAAAACGCCGTATATTAATTATTCTTCTTACAGCAATTTTCATATACAAAAACTTGAGCTTGAAAAAATATTTTTTCTGAATTCAACTTAAACTAAAAAAAAATTTTTTTTAACAAAAAGGCCGTATATTACTTTTCATACGGTAATTTTGAACTTGAAAAATAATTTTTTTGAATTTGATTTTAACTAAAATATTTTTTAACAAAAACTCCGTATATTACCCTTCATATGTCAATTTTCTTCATATGGCGATTTTCTTAAAAAAAATTGAATTTGAAAAAATATTTCTTCTGAATTTATAATTAAAAAAAAAAACAGAAATGCTGTAACTTTACAGAAATGCTGTAACAGAAATGCTGTATATTACTCTGCATACGGCTATTTTCTTGTAAAAAAATATTTTTGAACTTGAAAATATTTTTTTTGAACTTGGGATAAAAAAAATTTTTAACAAAATATCCGTATAACTCTCTGCATACGGCTTTTTTCTTGTAAAAATAATATTTTTGAACTTGAAATTTTTTTTTTTTTTTTTTTTTTTTTTTTTTTTTTTTTTAACAGAATAAAATAAAAATTTTAACAAAAACGCCGTATTTATCTCTGCATACAGCTTTTTTCTTTTAAAAGAAATATTTTTGAGCTAGAAAAGATATTTTTTTTTTCTTTAACTTTTAGCCTATTCACGAAAGGTTTGATCTTCGGGAACTGGGTGTACGGCCTGGTTACACCATGCAGAAATTGCTTCTTATTTGGGGCGATCTAAAAACACGGTCTTGCAGGCGGCTTCCTGTATTAAGGTATTTTTTATTTATCTTTCGTGCCATTTTTTTTGCTCTTTTTTTTTCTTATATTTTTCTTTTTTTTTTCTTTTTTTTTAGTTTCCAGCATCTGTGGATGTGAGTAATTTTGATGGTGCTGCTTATGTCCCCCTTATAACCAAGGATCGATATCACCGAGAGTACTTTGAGCGCCGTAAGTTGTACCTAAAATCACTTTCGTTTTATAAACGCGGCTATTTGCGCCATGGGGACCGTTCCAATTCACTAAAAGATCTGGCTGGTCATCTTCCTATCAAAATTTGTCAGAACCCAAAATCATCTGCTGATGCTGAATTAGCTACGTATTTCTTGGATAGAAGGGCTCGGAGTAGTCGTTCCTTTTTGATGGCGCGGGATATACCCGTGTCTCGGGATATGGCTGTCATCGAGCTTTCTGAGTATAACCGATGTAGTGATATGTTGGATTATTCCATGAAACCTACTCCAGGTACATAAAAAAATTTTTTCTTTTCTTTTACTTTTTTGCTTTTCACTTCTATTTTCATTTCTAGGCATGAACACCTCCATGATTTACGTCGGCAATCCCTGGAGTTCAACTGTTTTGCATATTGAACCAGGACAATTTTCTTCTATTAATACCCTACTGCGTGGGCTTAAAGCCTGGAGGGTCATTCCTGCTCCTGCTATGGAAAAATTTATGTCTCTTTACCAAAAATTTCAATTGAAGACTTGCAATTCTGAGCACTGTACGCCTACTTCCTTATGCAGCGTTTGTGGATGTAGATATTCTGGTGCTCATGCACCCGTTTTCTTCACCTCTTCTTTCTTTTTGAAAGCACATGATATTGATTTTTATGATTTCATTCAGTATCCCGAAGACACAATTTACCTGAATCCTGGAGTTGGCCATGCAGTAGTGAATATCGAATTTTCCATAGCTAAAGCACGGACATTACTTCCTGTTATCATTGGAGGAAACCGAGACGAGAGTGCCTGCTGTCCTTGCAATGATTTTAGTTGTCAGCGGATTGGATTATCTCATCCTGGTGTATTTATCGAGGTTGTAGATAAATTTCGATGTTCTTTTGAAGAATGCTGTAATGGATTATGTTTGGCAGCTAAAGAATTTAAAGCTCACATGAGAGAACGTGAGGCTTATAAATGTAAACAGTGCCAAAAAAATTTTTCTTGCAAGGAGAGTCTTACCAGGCATGTGAAGCTTGTCCATGAAAGAAAAAAATTTTTTTGTTATACATGTCGGAATGATATTAAAGGGTCAAGCAAGGATTCGCATCGGATTGGGAAAAAACACCTTATTAAAAGTAAGATGCTTTTTACCAGTTCTTTTCCTCTTCTTGTCAATTTTCCTGTTTCCACGGTCTCTGATCGGAGAATTTTGTCTAAATTATTTGACAAGTGAGTACGTATTATTTGATATTAAAAATCGATTTTTTTTTTTAAATTGATTTGTGTTCAAAAAGTATTCAAAAATATGGAAAAAAAATTTTAAATAAATCCCGCAAATAATAAAGAAATGACAGCGCCTGAAAGTGAATGTGCCAGTATGCAAGAATACAAGATCCGAAACTTTAAACGCGTTTTTCTCAAAACGAACTTTTTGAAAACGGCCCACATGATAACAACAAAAAATTATTAGTCCGATTTAATTTTTTTTTTTTTAAATCTATTAGTTATGCAATTCTACAAGTTATGAACTACAATGAATCTGATCGGAAAATTTTTTTGGTCTCTAGGTTCCGTTTTTAGGCAAAAAATACGGTCAATTTTCGACATTTTTCTATTTACCTTCATAACTTTTTTAATTTTTAATATATTTCATTGGTTGTAGTTCATTATACCTGCAAAAACTTATGTACTTTATGGTGTTTTTTTTTTTTTATTTCAAACAATCCCAAACCGAGTTATAATGTGGGCCAATTTCGCCAATTTTTTTTTTTTTTTAGATATATGCTCCCAGTAGGTGAGCTTTGAATCCAAGGTAATACCTAGATATTTTATGAATCTCTTTGTATCATCATAGAATCGTGTCGGGATAATAGTACTAATTTGCTTTCTCGTGAACATCATGTTTTCGGGGGCCTTATGTTATAGCAAAATTTAAAGGGGTTTATAGGAACAGAAGGAGAAAAGTAATAATTTTGTTATGCTTTTTAAATTTTTGTTTCCCCGACATATGAGGCTTGGAACTTAGTACATTTCAGTGTGTATAAGCAATCTGGCCGCGATAATAGTGGTATTATGTCCTTATTTTTAGTAATGATTTTCGATAATTTATCTTTCACGTAAACAATGGGCAAAATGTTAAACTAATGTAATAATATTAGAATCACGAATAATAATGCAAACAATAGAAATAATAATCACAGCAAAAATCGAAATAATAATTCTAATTTCATGGATAATAATACTGTTAATGAATTGTGACCAATTTGCTAATGCTTTAAATAACGCAACTAAAAATAAAAAACATACAAGTATTGTAAGAAAAAATTTTTTTAATTTTCTTTTAATTATGTAATTTTAGCAAGGTCAACAAATCAGTTTACGAAACTTCGCTTCAATAATATCAATAAAAAAATTTGTGAACTACATAAATTTTTTTTCATTATTCTATTTGGTCAATAAATTCAAATTATTCGACTTTTTTTCTAATTGAATATAAAAACACATTAAAATTTTAGAGACTCTTTTACAACTAAATTTACATTTCTTGCGTATTAATAAAATAGTTTATTTATTACATTATTTTCATTTTTATATTCTTTTATACATCTGTAATCCAAGATTTTTTATTCGTTATGTGTATATACATAAATATAAAAAAGATAAAATGTATAAATATTTTGCATAAAAATACAACGTGTTAGAAAATATTTTATGTTTCTGCAGAAAAAAATGCTATTAAAAGTTTAACTCTATAGTTTCTTCGAAATCCAGGATATACCTGAATAACCAAATGTAATTTAAATTAAAAAATCTTGCAGAAAAATTTTGTCATAATAATGAGAAACGTATATAAATACTATTAAATTAATTATTTTAATGTTTAACATAATTTTTAAATAATAAATTTTTTATATCGATCTTTCGAACATATAATATAATATTTTTGTAGTAAATCTACCGCTCTCACTCCACATATATAAATAATGTATTGAATCTAACGGCCATAATCATGAGAGCTGTGAAAATAAATTTTTGTGAATACACTAAGTCATACAGGATAGATTTTCGCTGTCAAGTGACATAATATTCACAATATTTAAAATAAAAAAACTATTTTTGCCCTTCCGGGCGTAAAACTCATGCGTAAAGAATTTTCTGCAAAGAATTTTCTTCTCGTTCTACGCCTAGGTCGGCAAACAAAAAACCTATAAACCAAAAAACACCATGGGCAAAATACTTTAGACACGAGCGTGAACACATATCACTCGTGCCAAAACTTTTACGCCCTTGATACTTAATATACTATTTAATATAGGTATTTGACATAATTTACATTTGAACATAAAAACAAAAATAAAAAAATATATATAAAATAAAAAATAAACTCATTATCAACCAATATTTTGTTATCAATTTTCATTGCTATTAATTAATCAATGAGTATCGTTATTAAACAATTTATTTTAGGTCTAAATTCACAATTGTTAATTTATGTATCATTTAGTGTATGATCAAAGAAGCAATATTATTTTTTATGTTCTATTAATATATACAAATAGATCATAAGAATTTTTTTAAATGGTACAAATTCCACTTCAGGCTATAATTTTATCACAAATATATATAACATTGAAAAACTACTGCGGAATAAGGTATGGTTTCCATCCCCAGCATATTCTTCACATTTTTTTTGACTCAATTTGATGGTTTATGATAAAAAATAAGACTTATATAATACTTTTTTCATTGATTTTTCGAAACATTTCCTAATAATGCCTGACCTAACCCTTTCACCCCCGTTTTTAGGATATTTTTAAGGGTTGTAGGTGAAAACTAATGTCAGATTCTGAAAGAGCATGAAATTTTACTGTGAGGATAAACTTTTTAGCCACTTATCTATAAGGGAATATACTTATTTTTACTCATTTCCAAAACTCTCCGCGCCGGCTTTAATTCGGTATCGCGCGCATTTTAAAATAATCGAGTAAAGAAGAAAGTATTTAAAAAAACTTATAATTGATTGTTTTTAAATACATTATAATTAAAATTATAATTAAATTTAATAATATTTTTTTTAATTTTTTATACCTATTACACTAATTTTTTTTTTTTGCTTTTGTTTATAAAAATATTTAATGGGGAATAAATATTAAATACAGAAATTACGGATATTTGTTTGCAAATAAAATATTTGAGTAGTATGTCAGACTGGATGAAAAATAATATTATATTTTTATTATTATATATGAGTGCTTTTCAAGGGAACTGTATACTTTTTTATTGTTTACGGCACAACACTTATTATCATTTTTTCTTAATTTTTTCGTATTTATATGTTTTTCAAGGTCCAAATACCTAAAATTTTCAATTGGTACTGCTACAAATGTAAAAATAAATTCTACGTGTTATTCTTATGCGATTTTTTTATTTATGCAGACGGTGGCGACATTTTGAATGTATTATTGAAAAAACTTTGTTTTGAAGCCATCAAATTTTCTCAAACTCTGGGTATCTTATTTTTTCATCAAAACATATAACTATACAATATATTAAAGAAAAATATGACATACACTTGGAGAAAACGACATGGACAGTGGCGACATTTTTTTTTTGTAAAAGCGTTTAAAAAATTTAATAAGTTTAATTTTCATAGTTAAAGCTTTCATATTTAAAATTTTAAGTTTTCCGCGGTTCTTATATGAGTAGTTAAGTAAAAAAAAAATACAACAGTGCTTTCAAGTGCATAAATATAGAGTGCGCTCCCATAAAAGATGGGAAGCTTAAAAATAGCTAAAACCGGGGGACAGACTTATATGTAACGATAAGCTAAGAGGATTGCATGAAAATTTGTTTCGTTGAAAAAAATGAATTTTTGGGACCTAAATACGTCATATGCATCCTAAAGAAAAATTTAAGTTCAAATTTTAAGCCGTTTGTTAATACTCAAAGCTTACAGTTAAGCAAAAGGACAGCGGACGGTGGCGAAATTTTGAACACATATGCTCCAGAAAATTTTTTTTTTAAGTTACCAATATATGCATAGCAGGTTGTGACTTTAAAAAAATATTATTCATGAACTTATTAAAAGAAAAAAAAGTGTAAAAGAGCTTTAGATTCGGATATAAATGGAGGGGACACTATGTATACCGTTCCTGTGAAAACCACCCATATATATTATTATATATATTAAATACAGAAATTATAATATATCTAGTAAATCTTAGTTCGCTAGTCAAATGAGAAAATCTATTTTAAACTTTGATTCGTATAGTAATGCTTTAACCTCGTTAATATGGGTCTACCCGGAACCTTCACATTTCGATCTTGCACATCTATTTTCTTACACATTTTATTACACGAAAAAAATATTACACATTAAATAAATTACCAAAATAAACCTTACACAAGTGTAGGAAAATTAATAATTAAATATTTTATATATTTTAATTGTAAAACAATATGAAAATTATAAAAATATATAAAATATTTAATTATTAATTTTCCTACACTTGTGTAAGATTTATTTTGGTAATTAATTTAATGTGTAATATTTTTTTCGTGTAATAAAATGTGTAAGAAAATAGATGTGCAAGATCGAAATGTGTAGGTTCCGGATAGACCCGTTAATATTTGATTTTAAATAAAAACTAGTTTTCATTTATGATCTTTTTTATAAGAATATATTATATATAAAAATAAAAATAGTCTCAGTTTTACATCAGACTCAATGAAATGAGTGTATAAATATTATACACACAAAAATTGTTAAATCGGTAAATGAACAAACACATATTGTAAATTTTTAATATTGTAAGCAAAAAATTTTTAATTTTTATTAATTATGTAATTTTAGCTTGATAAGGTCAACAAATCAGTTGACGAAACGTCGCTTTAATAACAGTAATAAAAAAATTTTTGTAAACTAAACATAAAATTTTTTCATTTTATTCCAATTTGGTCAATAAATTCAAAAAATATTCTATAATATGAACTAAAATTTACTGGAGATGAAGATAATTTAATTAAAAAACAAATCCATTGATCCCAAACAATATCCATAGGTTCCCGATTAATTAAAAAATAATACTATTAACACGCGTTCTTATGGGAGTTGATATTGTTTTACTTCGTACTAATTCAATAACGAATCGTTTTAGATAAAATTGTACGCACCTGTTATTTAACAAAAATAGAAACTTTTCCAAGAAAAAAATACAATAGTTGCCGATCAAATTATAAACACATAATTTTAATCGCGGGCCCCTGTCAATAAAATGGTTTGTATTTATAAAATTTTTTTTACACCGCACTCATTATATAAGAAAATGCATTATTATTAATAATAACTTCTAAATATTCACATATCTATAAAATAAATAATAAAATTTAATTAATTAGTTATGCCCCCCATCTGATTTCACCCTAAAATATACGGACCTAAAACCGTGAGCCACCTTAAAATATTAAGAAATAAAAATTTCTTATTTCTAACAATAGCACATAAAAAATATGGTATTTCATAAATGGTATTTCACTCGAATACATTGAGCGAGATCATCAGTAAGAAACTTAAGGTTGTAGATTGGATTGTATAAAAAAATAAATCGATTTTTTAAAAAATTTTTTTTTGTATTACTTATACCCTTAAAAATCACCTGTTAAAATATTTTAATAAAATTTAAACATTTAAACGATTAAAAACGAAATTTACCGAGCGCGCTTCGTATGTGTAACACAGCAAAAAAAAACTTTAAACGCGTTTTACTCGAAACTACATTTTTTCAAATGGCCGCAAGATGATCTCAGGATTGGCTGGTCCGATTTCAAAAAAAGTTGGTGGGTTTTATTCGTGTAGATATATTACGCAACAATTTACCACATTTTCATTTAAAAAAATATTTTTTGCTTGCTTTAGGGGATGTTGAAGGGTAAAAAAGGGGGTCGATTTTCGTACTTTTTTTTTCAGGCGCTCCCATTTTTTTATTTTATCAAATTTTTTTCAAAAAGTGGTAAATTGTCACGTAAGAAACCTTCCTTGTTAAGAATCTTTTTGGTTTTCTTTTCTTCAGAATCCCGTTTCCGAGATCATCTTGCGGCCATGCTTTTCAGGCTTCTACTTTGCTGCCCTCTATAAATGGTAGTAATCATGATATTAAATTTTTGTTTGTTTTTTATTGAAGCTTAATTATTAATAATTAAATAAAAACAATTGTAAAGTCATTCATAATAAAACAGCTGAGAAATAAAATAAAATAAAAATCGATTTTTTTCATTTTCCAATCCAATCTACAACCTTAATGTATTCTTTTTGTATATACCAATAATATCAGCTAGAGATGCTTTGATTTCTTATATATTCTCCCTAATTCATTTTGCTTGCGAGAAAGTATACTTGAAATCAATTTATAACATGGAACACTTTGAGACAACAAATTTTATATCTGATTGAAATGTATAACATTCAAAGCACCAAATTCATGGCATTAGATGTGAATATGAATTTAATAACTAATCAAGAATGCCCATACAGAAAATTAAAATAAAACAAAATATATATAAATATATACGAGAATTTGCTTCCATAGGATATACATATCATTAAGATATTAAAAATTTTAAATTTCCAAAATTATATATGTTATATAGCTGAAAGCAAAGTTTTATTACATTCAAAGCTAAAAAGCACCAAATTCATTTCATGTTATATACATAAGATTCTTATCCAGTCTCGCAAATGAAATGCGTTTGCAAGATATATTACAAAGAACCAAAGTGATTTAAAGCTGATTTTGGTATATAGGAAAAATACATTTAATACATATAAAAATAAAATTTATAGGCTTTCCCTGATTAAGTAGACAAAAAATTATTACTACTTATTAACTTTGACATTTATTTTATGGTAAAAGGAAATAGATCTATGTATAAGAAATTGACTTCTGATCGAAGACTATCTCCAATACGGTAAATATATTATACTACATGATATCAAAATATCCGATGTAGTAATATTACATAAGGTCGTAATAATTATATTACATAGTGGTATTACTTGTACATTACAGACGCGAAGATCCCACTACCTTTAAATTAACATGTCCTTTGCTTTACCAACTAAACTACTAAGTAAGTCATAAAGTGTGAAATTAAAATTTTTATTTTTTCAGAGACTAGGACTCAAGATTTTAATTCAAAATAAGAGTGAAGTTAGTAGAAATACAGAAAGTCAGAAAGGCTTAAATAATAATTTAAAAAAAATTAATTAAAGCCAGAAAACCAACTTTATTCTTATTTATATATTTAGATGTTGAATTTAAATCTTGAGTGCTTTTAGTTTATCTCTTTATTATCAATACACGTATACCTATATGCCTATCAGCAATATTTTAAGCTCCACCCACTTTACAGCAATATACATAATAATATTACATGGCGATTTGTTGCCACTCCCTATGCAGCCACGCCCCTTCCCCTACTTAATCATGACCGAAGTGGCCTTCCCTCGTTTGCCATCCATTTATTTTTACCTCCTTTTGAAACTAAATTTTAATCGAATTAGGAACATTCAGATGAGAAAAAATTTGTAACTCCTACCTTCAATATTTACCCCCTCTCGTCCAATTCTTGCGTGTTAAATAATAAAAAGTGGGAGTAAATTTTGGAGGTGGTGGTTAAAATTCTTTTTCTCGTTTGAATGTTCCCTTATTAAATACTAAATTTTAATGTAGACGGCATAAAAAATGAAGCAATAACTCAAGAAAATATTAAAGGAAAATATGACTTACGCCACTAAAAAACTACATCACTGTAGATTATGCCACAGAAAGTTCACCAGAAAAGTTGACCAAAAAATGTTGACGCATAAAACTTGCATACAAAATAAAATATAAAAATATTTTTTGATTACGATTCTATTTGACCATCAGTGATTTTCACACGTATATTTTTATAATGCTCATTTTTTACACGAAATATTTAACCAACTATAAAGTTTGACACCAAAAAATTGACCACAAGAATATTAAAAAAAAAAAAAATTTCATAACAACAATTTTTTTCTCTTTTTTAGTTTTTCTAATTTCTTGAACAGTAAAATTAAATATTATAGAGATTGACTTATACAAAAAATTTGCGTCTAAGATGAAACTGTAAAAAAATATTTCTGTGGTCAACTTTTTGGTGTCATACTTTATAATTAGTTAAATTTTTCATATCAAAAATCGACATTAAAAATATCCGTGTAAAAATCACTGGTGGTCAAATAGAATCGTATCCAAAAAATTTTTTTATATTTTACTCTATGTGCAGTTTTTATGTGTCAACATTTTCTGGTGGTCAAATTTTGTTGGCGAAGTCTCTGTATAAAAATCTCCGATGAACTTATTTTTCAGTGGCGTAAGTCATATATTCCATATTAAAACTCAATGGAGTTAGGGCAGGTAATAGTTTATTTAGAAAAAAAGACTATAAATTGGATTTGTAAATGCGGGTAATACTGCAATTAAAGTGAATATAATAGAATGCAAACGCAGTCATTAAAATTTATTTATCATGATCATAGAAAATTTTTTTTTAATATCATCATCAAAAAAAAAATTTTGGTTATAGCACAATTAAATGAGTATAAAACTGCGTGCTCATGATGTAATTCTAATCTTGTTCTAATTGTTACACGAATAATAATAAGCAGGTTTAAACTTACACATTTTTTTTATTTTATTTGTTCTGTTAGACATAGTATAATTATTATAATTCTTTTTTATGTTAAATATACATATAGCAATATTCAATGGGAACTTTTTTAATTCGGATAGTGAGGAAAGCTGTATATTTTCTAAAATAAAATGAATTTATTGATTAAATAGAATAAAGTACAGAAAAAAAATTTACAACAATTTACAAATTTTTTTTTTTATTGATATTTGTTATATGTATACAAGTTTGTTGACCTTTTCAAGCTAAAAAGCAATTTTTTATTAATAATTACAACACTTTTACACAAATTAATCCTTTTGTTTTATTGAATAAAATTTTCATGTCAATATAATATAAATGCATTTCCATGTCAAAAATATAAGATTAGTATATTTAATTTCTGTAAAAATTATAATTAGATATACAATTAGACCTGGCGTGGAGCCCCGTTTCGTAGACAAATTTTATCCTTGATAGGTCGATGGAATTTTCCAACGGGTATTTATGTTTTTTGGGTCGCTGAACACGAATATGATATCGGTTTTTACCGAAAATGGTCCAGTTGCCCGCAATAGGCAACTTTCGGTTAATAAAAAAAAATATTTAAAAATATATATTTAATACAAAAAAAATCGTGATTTTTGTTCAACTGCAAAAAACAAACTTAATTTCTAGGTTACAAAGTTTATTTATTTGTCCTAACAATAACAAAAACGCATCAATTTCGATTTTTAAATAACTCAAAATATTTTTGATTAATTATTTGTATTTAAAAAATATATTTTTTTGGTACTTTAAAACCGATATAATATTCGTGTTCAGCAACCCGAAAAACATAAGTAACCCTCGCGTAAATAAAAAAATCCCCGAAAATTAACCAAAAGTTGCCTATTGCGGGCAACTGGATCATTTTCTGTAAAAACCGATATCATATTCGTGTTCAGCGACCCGAAAAACATAAGTAATGGATGAAAATATTAAAAAACCCGCAAAAAAAAACCTCAAAATTCCTATTGTGGGCAACTGAACCATATTCTGTAAAAACCGATATCATATTCGTGTTCAGCGAGCCGAAAAACATAAGTAACCCTTGCGAAAATAAAAAAATCTCCGAAAATTAACCTAAAGTTGCCTATTGCGGGCAACTGGACCATTTTCGGTAAAAACCGATATCATATTCGTGTTCAGCGAGCCGAAAAACTTAAGTAACCCTTGCGAAAATAAGAAAATCTCCGAAAATTAACCGAAAGTTGCCTATTGCGGGCAACTGGACCATTTTCGGTAAAAACTGATACCATATTCGGGTTCAGCGACCCAAAAAACATAAATACCCGTTGGAAAATTCCATCGACCTATCAAGGATAAAATTTGTCTACGAAACGGGGCTCCACGCCAGGTCTAAATGTACATGCATGATATCCTGAAACAATTTAAATTTGTATCATGTTTTTTATTTCTAGCAAATCTAAGATATGTATACATACTTTATAATTTTTTTGCAAATAAACTTATCATTTCGATTCATTATATTTCAATAAACTAAACAAATCTTGAAAGTTTTTATCTTGGTTCTTCTGTTTTTCGAAGATAAATATGAATAAAGTTTCATTTAGTTTAATGGAGCATTTTAAAATAATATATTTTAGCATTATTTTTTTCACGAGAAGTAAATTTTTTCAATTTTTTCAATTTTATTTCTGCATATTGCACAATCAGATATTTTTTGTGCGCAATCCTCGCAGCAAGCGGCGTGATTACAAGGTCGAAAGATCTCGGTTACTTTTTTGTCATAACAAACTTTGCATGACATCTCGATGATTAATTTATTTACCGTTTTTACCGCATTTTCCACTGAAAGTGACAATATTTTTAATTCTCCACTGATAGTTTGAAGGCTCTCCCATGCATTTTGCCTTGAAATTCGATCCAGTTCCAGTTTGTTTTTTTGCAGTAGCATCCTTATTTTTTTTGCTTTTTCTTCTGGTGCAAGTTCACTTGTTAATGATTCTGTTCTTCTTTCTGCTAATAGTTTTTTAATTCTTTCTGCTGACATTTTCTTGATAAAATTTTAAACGTGTATTTTTTACAAGGACTGGATCACAACTGACGCTGGTCAATTGTTTATCAAATTTTCTTTACTATTAAAAGTCACCTTCATTATATTTTATTAAAATCTTATTCCAGTTTTTTATAACTAACTAAATGGTGCGTACATATATATTTATTGCCAAGCATGTTTTTTGCTTTTTATTTAGTAAAAAAAATATTCATAAATTATATTAACCATAAATTTTTATACCTTTCCTTTTAATAATTTAATGTAAAATCAAATAATAGATTATATATATATATCTAAAATTTGTGAATATGGAAAATAGTATTTTATTATTTTTATTTAATTTATAGGCATTTTTAAAATGATATTACACATCCATGGTGTCAAGACCTAATTTATTTTTCAAAAAATTTTTTATCTAAAAATATCAAACTAATTTTTTATTTTAAATTTGGATTTAATACCTCATTTTTTTTATAAAAGTACTCATTTCTAGAAATTACGTTTTTATTCGATTTTTCGGATTTGATACCTAATTTTTTTTAATTTTTTCTCTGAATTTTTCGCATTATAAATAAAAAAAACCTCCATAATTTTTTTTCTTTTCGGACGTATTATCTTGTTGGTTTAGAAAACCATAAATTTTGTAAAGTAAATTATATTTTTAAGTTATACACGCAAAAAAAAGAATAGTAAAATTAACCTCAAAGAATTTAGTAAACACAAATTAATGAATATTGGTAAATATAACCAAAAAATTAGTAAAATTTATAGAGACTTTTTACCATACTGAACTTAGTAAAGAAAATCGTTATTTTGGTTATATTTACTAATTTTTTATATGCTTGTACATTTTAAGAAAATAGAAAATTTAATTTTTTTGCTCAAGAGAGGTTTTCGTGATGCAAAACTCTTTTAGTACATTTTTACAAATTTTCACATTTTGTATAAGTTTTTCCACTCAAATAACTTACATTTAAAAGTGTTCTCATAATTATAGCTTAAATCAAAAGAAAAAGGGACTTTAGATCTAATTTATTTCCTGGGAAATAGAGAAAATTTCGTTAAAAGTTAATAAAAATAATAGGTTCAATATAGAATTATATTTAGTGTAGAATTAATTATTCATATAAACCTATTGTTTTTCAAATCCAGAATTATCGATAAATTAAAAATATTGATGAAAAAAACATCACCTTTACGATGACGTGATATGGGGTAACAAGAGAGTCCCTTCTAAAATTGCATACGGGGGCTAAACGACGAAAATGATAAGGCTCTCGCCCACCCAGGTGCACGAATTCTAATGCCTCTATCACGACCCAACAATGAAGAAACGCCATCTCAAGCTCTTGGTTTGAAAAAAGTGGAAGAGTATATACTAGAAGATGGTCTTATCAAATTTTGGTTCGTTCAAATACCTGTGCACGGCTCGAGGAATCCCTTCTTGAAGCATCTGAACCGGTTCACAACGTTTAACGCTATTCAAAAATTAAGTTTGAACTTAAATTTTATTTCAATTTTATTACTAAATTATAATTAATTAGTTTATTTTGGGTTAATTAGTGTTCATTAAATTTAAAATTTCCCTCAAGTTAACTTAAAGTTTATACATTTGAAATCAGAAATAAATTTTAAATTTTTAAAATAATTTTCGTTTGTGGATTTATTTTCTGCAAAAACAATTTTTTTTTCAACTTTTATTCTCTAAAGGCAACAGTACTCATCAACAAGGAAAAGAAAGTCTTATTTCATTTGTTATTAGAAATAACACTATAATTCACTTTGAGCAGTCTTCGGAAAGAGATTGCTAATTATATACCCAGAAAGACTTATGAACAATCTTCCTAAAATAAGAACTTAAAATTAAATTATAAGACAGCACGTTATTACAGTATCTGTTTTTTTTTGTTTCTTATTGACCACATTTGACGGTTGAACAGATTACGATGTTAAAGATAAAACTTGTAATGGAAAATAATTATAAGTTTGTCGCCAAGAGGGTACATATTAATTGAATAAAATCTTATGAGTAAGAGAGAGGGAGAGAGTAATATATTGCTAACATGTAGAATGATTATAAGCAGTCTTGAAAAGTTGTCTTTCAAATCTTATTATTTCGAGTATTATTCAAAGATAAGTGAGTAAAATATTTTTATTTGTACATACTAGCGGGCATACATGCCTGGAGCCTGTATACTTTCACTTTTGGCAAAATGAACATTTCTAAGAACCGGTTAAGAATATACTATTAATATCTTGTCTTTATTTAAAATTAAAATCAGATTTATTCTTTGATCAAAGCTTTTTTGTAATACACCTAATTTTTTTCTATGGAACACGCAAAAAAAAGTTTAGTAAAATGAACCTCATCGAATTTAGTAAAGACAAATTATTAAGTATTAGTAAATTTAACAAAAAAATTAGTAAATTAGTAAAAAAATTAGTAAAAAATTGAGTTCTTATTTTTATAAACTATTCGTCATTTTTATTTGCAAATTTTACTAAAAATTTACAGCGACATTAACCAAACTTCTTGTATTTAAAGGAACTATAATATTGGTTATGCTTATTAATTTTTTATATGCGTGGATTTTTATTTTTAAGAAATTACTTATTACTTCATCTTTTGGATCTAATACCTAATATGCGAAAGTTTTTGTCCAAAAATTTATATTGTCAGAAATTGAAAAAATTCTCTTTTTTTTTTCTTTTTGGTCATGATTCCTAATTATTCTTTTTCCATTAGATTTCTAGTTTTTGGAATTTCATTATTACTCATTTTCTTGGATTTAATATCTGAAGGATTCTGCGCCTACCAGACGCAAGTTGGACTGCAGGGTGTAGAAATTGGTCCAAACCGGTAGTATATAAAAATCTAATCAAAAATTTGAATTTCTCGAAAAATTTTACATGGGCATATTAGTTTTGGTAATCTTTGAAAGAATTGTGTAAGAATGGCGAAATTTTAAAGTTACAATTTCTTTTTTAGTTTTACATAATAAATTTTTATTGAAAAATGGTAATGATTTTTAATTTTAAAAAGCTATTTTTACACAAAAACTTTAAAGACTACCAAAACTTACATGTATGTAAAATTACCGTAAGATTTTCATTTAGTCTCGGAAAATAAAAAAATTTGAAAACCTTATATAATTTAAGAAATATTTTTTTTGAGTTTTGAGATTAACTATTATCTCACGGATTTTTTTTTTTGAGGAGAGCAAATCAGGCTAAAAAACAAGAGATCGAAACCTAACCAGAAGAAAACTAGACCTGCAAATTTTGAGATATTTAGGCTCACAGATAAATTTGTAAAATAATAATTCACAAAAAAAGGCCAAAACATTGTCTGAATTTAAAAAATTTTTACTTTTTTTTGACGTAATATATTTTTTTCAGTATTAGGAAATTTGTGTTTACTGATTTGTATAACCTAACACTTAATTACTCACAGAATTATTTACATATATTATGATCAATCATGATATAACCCTGTCAGTAATAATTTGTAGCTAATTTTATATAAATTATAGCGCATTTCAAACTTTTATTTTATAACGAAGTTATTACTATAAGGATTTATCAAAAATTTGTTCATAGTTCCTCCCCTGAAATTGAATTCTCTTTTCCAAAACTTATCATGTATTTTTTTAAACAAAAAAAACATTTTCAATTTTTTTTTATTTCTTGATATCAAATCCTAAAAATTATTGATTTTTTTAATAGCTAACAAATTATTTTAGATAAATATGGTTAAAATATCACAGTTTCAAAATTACGCGTATGCTAAAGAGCCTCCTCAGGGCACCTAGATTGGAAAAAGTTATGAGAATTAAAAATACATTCATTTAAAGGAGAATCCTCTTTAGATCCTGAATATAAAACTGCTTTGAACCTATTTTAATCATATTTTATAAAAAGATGCCTCGTACGGAACTTTTTTTATGCTTTGAATATATTGCGCAAAAATTTACTTATTATTAGTATGTCTAAATATTATAATTCTGCTTAGCCCCATAATGTTATATAAAGATAAATATTATATATATATGTTACACCCCAAACGTGTAATTGACCAATTCATGAAATGGTCAAGCCCAATTCATGAATTGGTAAAAAATATTCAATTTTTTTACACTAGTTGGTCAATAATTTTGGAATGAATAAAAATAACATTTATGTACACAGGTGTCATTATTATATTTTTTAATTTTAATAATTAATAATTAAAAATACATATTAATAAAAAATATATTACAAGTCTAAATTAAAAATAATTTTTAAGTAAAAAATTTCTAATAAAAATATATAGTTAAAATTAATTAATTAGAAAACTTATATTTTTAAGTATATTCACATTTAAAATAAATTACAAAATATTAAAAATTTTTTCAAAATAATAACCGGAATCATACAGTTTTTGTATTCGAGTCAAAATTACGGTCAAAACTATTTAAGTCAAAATTACAAAACTCTGTCATCTGAGGTAAAAACTGATATCATACTTGTGTTTAGTGACCCGCAAAATGTAAATAACTAATAATAATTTTGACTACCCTCAAAAAATAACCTAAAACTTTTATTATGGCAAATGGACCATTTTCGATTAAAAAAAGATTTCATATTAACACAATAAACGTAAAAACTAGTTGGAAAATTTTATCATCATAAGCAAGTAAAAGAAAAATGACATTAAAAAGAAGTTCTTTAACTCCCCAGAGCAAATCAAAAATACAAAAAAAAATGTTAAATTCTTGAGAAATTCATTAGCTTCAATTTTACTAGGTAAATTAGGATAGTTGACAAATCATCCATTATACCTTTATTACTTACCTTAACTATTTTCAACTTTAAAGTTATACCTCACGGAAGATAGTAGTTTATCACAAACGACTTTATGAAATATTGCAAGTAAAAATTTTTAGAAATTTGAGGCTTATAAAATTTTTTACAATTTTTCTACACAAATGAAACAAATTTAATAATTTAGTAATATATTTAATAAAAAAAAAAAGTAGTAGTTCAAAGTACCCTAAGCAAACATGCTGTATTCAAATCATTTTTTTCATTGCTTTCATTAAAAAAACGATTTAATGATTTAAAATTTCTTCATTAGCAGTTTATGATTCTATTGAGTTAGTAAACTAGACAAAAAAATAATATTTTTATAGATTTTCATTTTATTAAAAGGCAAGTTTTGATGGTTTAGCTAAGGATAAATACAGCTTAAATTTTTTTGCATGTATTTTATAAGTATTTTTAGCATAATAAGACTCAATCACTTGAAATAATTAAAAACAATTTTAGAGATCTCCGGAGATCTCAGGACAACTCGTTGGGATTTATTACTAAATCTAATAAATTATCCATATTTTTTTGTTTAATTGAAAAAATTTACGTTAGAAAATGTAATAATAATAATGAAATAAAACCAGATGAACTCTGCACGCATGTGATATTAAGAATATACTATTTCTTTAATAACAACATAAGCAGGGCGGATTTTATAAATAATAATATATAAGATATATAATATTAATAATAAAATAAAATCAAATAGCTTGTGAATGTTATTGTTTTTGAATTAAAGTAAAAATTATAAACTGAAAAATAATTTACATTTAAAATGTTTTATGTTATATCTATAATTTATATGCATTCTAAAATATTATGTTTATTCAATTTTAAGTATTGACCAACTAGTGTAAAAAAATTGAATATTTCTGACCAGTTTATGAATTGGTCAAATTTTTTACTATTTTTTACACGTTTGGGGTGTAACATATATATATCTTAAATAATAATTTTAAAAAAAAACTTTTTCTTTTATGATTTCAGGTAACCAAGGTCTTTTATCAGAAAAAGTTTAGAGAATTTACTATGATAAAGAGAAAGGGAAAATCTTCCAATAACCACACCGATTGGAACTCTGAGAGTCAAGATTGGCCCCAACATTCTTTTCTGTATCCATATGTTCTATTTAATAATACAAAACTTAGAGTATTTCATTGGAACTCGGATATTGTTGGAACGGAGTTCGGAAGGCTGCCAGCAAATGAAATAACCAAATTTTGGATAGGAAATATTACTGATAACACAATTTGCCCAGGAAAAGAAAATTTTCGAATCAAATGGCATTTTATTACCAGATTTTCAGTCACAGATATCGAATTAAGAAGAATAAAAATTCTTGAGATAAGAGCGAAATGGCGCAAGATAAAAAAAAAAGGAACAGAATATATCGTGCAATCGTCAAAAGATAGCGATGAAAATTTTAATGAATTGCTCTATAATGCTAAAAATAAATTTTTAAAAACATTGCAAAATATTGAAATTCAAGAATACCCTGAACAAATGCAAGACGATTATGATCATGAAATAAATATTGAACAGCTTCAATTTAGTAAGATGGAGACCTACGAAGAAAGGTACAGCAAATTAAGAGCACATATAGATGCATTAACAGAAGCTAAAAATATGAATAATTTAACTAATAACGAAAATTTAGGTTCTGAAATAGATGACGATAAAAACATCCCAAAGCCCCCAGATTATGGTGATAAAGTATTCTATAAGAAAATAATTAGTGACCCAGAAACTATAGCACTAATGGCTATACTCAAGTCAAATATCCAGGAGAGATCGGAGGTTATCAAACTATTAAATAAGAATTTGGTGAAAAAACATCAAAGTCCACCAAAAACAATGGCAGAATGGTTTAAAATTCTCCCCCAATTTAGCTGGAGTTGGAAAAGTGCAACAGGCTTATTTGATTTCTGCAAATTTTCCTTGCTGGAAATTAGCAAGAAGATAGGAATTAATTTGGTATCTATGATTAGAAGAGTTAATAGATTATCTATTGATACAGAAAGGATGCATGCTAGACTACTTATAGAAGCCACCGAAGTTGAAAACATCAAATAAAATATAATTAGTTATGATAATAGTAGTTAAAGTAAAAACAGTTTGCATTAGCAAAAAAGTTTTTGTAATTTGGAAATTTGAGAAAAAGAAAATTTTTATATATAAGAAAAGTATTAAACACAAAGTTAATTTTATAAGTAGATATGAAATGTTTATTACTACCGTATACATAAGTAATGAAAAGCATAAATAGATAAGAAAAATAAATATATATGTTCAAGTTCAAGTAACTTCCCCAGAGCCAAAATTTTTTTAAAATTCTTTTTCTCATTGTCCTTCACCTTGGATTTCCATTTCCACAGGAATTTTCGGAAAAACTCACATTTCTCTCAAAATTTTGCGTATCTTAAAAATTTATTTTTTTGTTTTATTTTAAAATATAGAGCTCTAAGAGAGCTCTAATAGAAATATTTCAAAACCAATGCAGTTTATTCTACATATATTATTTTTTTGGGAGATGAGCATTGATAGCTCAGTCAGCAGCGCGTCAACTTCAGGGCCATATTGGTATAATAGTGAGATTTAAAAGGCCTCTTCCTGTAATCATTATTGGCCACCAATGTAACTTAATTTTTTGAAAAGGGACTTAAAAAAAAAAGATTCAATTCTGAAATTATTTCTATCATATACTAGGACTGAGGCATCCGCATAATGTTATTAAAAAAAAAACACTCGCACATCACACAAAAATTTAAACCGTACACTAAGGATACAAAACCTTATAAAAAAACTACTCAAAGCAATCTTAATAAAAACATAATACTACAATTATAACAAACAAGAGATCAAAGCGACTGTAAAAAAGTGTAAGTCTTATGTCTCTCACAGTCTCTCATAACAACCATAACCATAACCATATATTATTTTTTTGGTTTTCGACCATTTCCGGCTCTATTTTCAGCTCGATAATTAGCCGTTTAAACTTTTCAAAGCGGCTGAAAATCGGGCTCTTTTTAATGAATTGGTCCAAAAATCCGGTCTTTATGTGAATTTGATTCTAAAATAAATTTCAAATGTGATTCCTAAATATTTTCCCCAATAAGTATTCTTAAAAAATGAGTAAAAATCATTTTAATGCTATGAATCAACACAGGACCAGCGATATCGATATAATTTTTGAATATCAAAATCATCCGAAAAAGTCATTAAGTTTAATTAAATTAATTTTTAAGTTAAATTAATTGAGATTAAACAATTATTTCCCTCCATTTTTAAATTTATTAAATACTGATTGCGACTATTGCGAGTAAAAATTAACCATTAGTGACCAAGCGGAAGTTTACGGAAACTCAATTAAAACAATAAGATTTCGAATAGACATATATAAGGCTAATCGCTACTTATAGGTAAAATGTCATGCTCTTTCCAAATCTGCTGTTAGTTTTGACCTACCACCCCTCTATATACCCGAAAATATGAGGTGAAAAGGGTTAAATGAGAATTTCGAAAAAAACGACGGATAAGAGTTTGTTAATGTCACAAAATAATATCTTATTGGATAAGATCTCCACCCTAATCCATTGAATAGATATGGTTTTTTCAAAAACTTTAAAAATACTTTTTTTTTGTTTTTAATAGAGTTCCTTTAGTAAAATTTGCCGCTGAAATATGATTTTCATTCTTACCATCCTGCAAGCTTAAAAATAGAGATAAAGGAGGTGTAATTGACAGCAATGCGTAAGCTTATTTTGGTTTCAATACAGCTTATGCTCTGCAAGAGAAATAAAATTTTAAATGAATTATTTATTGAAATTTAAAAATAATAATAATGAAAAAACAACCCCTATTTATATTTTAGCGACTAATAAATGGTTCTCTTAACCCCAGTCACGCCTATTTTGAATAAATGAAAAAATGAATAAATAAAAAAGTAACATTCTCTTTCGATTCAGTAGAAAAATAAGACTCATAAGTATTTTACGGTATTCATAAGTTAACGGTCTATTTTACCCAATTAACCACAACATTGAGTATTTGGATGGGTTGTATCTCAAAATAAAAATTGGATTTAGATTCAGAAGCAAATTTTACTATAGGGAATCTATTAAAAACAAAAATAAATGTATTTTTAAAAATTTTTTTGTGAAAACTACCCTTGTTTACCTTTTGGGGACTCAAAAATGGTCCATTTTACCCCAAACACTCCTATTTTTAATGCATTAACAATTTTATCTTAGTAACATCCGGTATCGATCCAGTAGAAAAAATGAATTAAAAAATAATTGCAAATAATATAATATTAATATATACCTAATACAAATTTGAACAAAATGCTTAAAAAAAGCTTAAAACTTAAAACTTAAAAATCAGAAATTATCAATCATTTTTCATTTCTATAAAACCTAATAATATTAAGGTAGTTCTTTCATAAGGAGTGCAGCTATAAGACTTATATATTCATGCAGCTTAAGGTTCAAAATAAACGACGGCATCAAACTTTTAGCCTCGAGCCGTCCAAATTTTCGAGAAAAACGAGGTCAAAATTTCAAAAAAATACATGTGTTCTTATGGGAGAAATTTTTAACCTGTTTTTTTTTTTGGACGAAAACCAAAGAGTGCATGAATAAAACCGGTGACGTTTTAAACTAGACAATCTATAGCTTCGGATTAAATTTTACTGTAACTTTGTAGCCATGAAAAATCTAAAGATTTCTGCGAATTGACCCAGCTTTAACTGGTTAAAATTAACATTAGAGAAGCTTTTTCGTTAAAGTCCACGAAGACGATTAAAATAAATAAAAATATAACATTAACGGTTTCATATAAGATAAAGTTAACTTTAACTAATCCTTGTCAGTTAATGTCCATAAAAGCGGTTTCGCACATTAAAAAAAAAAGTTTGTATTATATATTATATACGTCTCTCGCTACAAGACACCCCAAGGACATAGGTTAGGCTACTATTTTAAAAATGCATTTCTTTGGACCAGTAACCAATTCTAGTTATAAGTCACCTCCAGGATTAGGTTACGCTATTTTTTTTTTAAAGAGGATTTGTCACAGTATGGTGCAGCATTTACTTACAAACTTGCGCAATGGTCCTTCAGCCCCCCTTGCCCTAATTCTAGGGAATGCCTTACTGGGAAAAAATAACCAAACCTAATCCTAGGGGTGCCTTATAACTAGGATTGGTTGCTGCTCCCAAGAAATGATGCATTTTTAAAAGAGTAGCCTAACCTAAGCTCTTGGGGTGCCTTATAGCGAGGGTCGTATGTATATAATATATAATACAATCTTGAACACCTATACAAACCCGCTTTCATGGACTTTAACTGACAAGGATTGGTTAAAGTTAACTTTATATTATATAAACCCATTAAAGTCATATTTTTATTCATTTTAGTCGTCTTTGTGGACTTTAACCAGTTAAAGTTAACTTTATTGGTTGGGGGTGCATTAACGGTAACATATGCATTAAGAGTGTTTACTTTGAGAGAGTATGGATTAAAACCACGTATACTTTCAGATTAATGCGATGTATATTTTGAGATCAGTTATGGCTATTTTTCAATTTTGTGCAAAAAAATTGAATTAGAAGATTCTGAAACAGCTTCAAATATACGATATGTTTTTGACATTCTGGTGAAAACTGTTACTTGTTACCAAGGTTCGCATATTATGTTTTTGACCATTTTGTCACTAAAAGTTGTAATTTCGATTCAACATTGTAGGTGAATTCAACCGATGCACTGCACTGCTGCAATTTGGACAAAAATCGCTCTCTCACTTACAATTTAAGCTTTTAAGTTAAACTTTGCTTTAAACTACTCGTGAAGACTTGCACAAAAACTCATGTGCACGAGTAAAAAAGCACACGAGCACGAGCAATATTTTTGATTTCTCCTCTTTAGCCCCTCTATTCTAACTCCCAATAATGCTACTTTTGTTCGTGCTCGTGTGCTTTTTACTCGAGCCCACGAGTTTGTATGTAGGTCTTAAAGGGGCCTAGATTTTTTTCTGGATATTTTATTATTTTTTTTAATTCAGTAATTTTGAAGCCATTTTGAAACAATAAAAATTATAGTACAATATTTTTCAAATTGTATTTAGTTTTGCCTTCTCCAGTTTGGCTAAATTTTATTCATTTCTTGTCCAGTAATCAATCACAAAAACACTGTTATCCGATTAAGTTAAAAATACTAAAAAATTGCAAATATTAGAAACAACTCGATGAATAAAAAAAAATTTGATACAAAATTTTTAAATTGTATCTACCTGTGCGTGCTCCAGTATGACTAAATTTCAGTCAGTTCTTGTCAAATAATCACAAAAACACTGGTTTTAGATATCTAATAATTAAGAAAAAAATGCTAAAAGTTACACATTTTTTTTGATTTTAAATGATCCGAAGGATGTTTAATGAATTCTTCTCAAAAAATGTTGATTTACTTTAATTGTATGATTTTCTTCAAAAATTTTAACCATCAAATATCTAAAATCAAATTTTTGATATTTATTATTTTTCTGTGAATCCCTAATTAGTTGCTATTTCACAAATTTTATCTTTTATAAAATCTTGAAATTTTTTGTATAACTAAATTTACATCTAGTGTAGCATTTTAAACCTTTATTTTTGAAAACCAATGCCAGTCTCTAAATCAGGTCAATTATCATTTTTAATAGCGGAAAATATTCCTACGGAAGTATAGAAATTTCGTAATAAAATTTTTAAGTAAATTTCAGCATTCGTTTTCAACTTCTTGATCCTTTTCAGGACAGAAAAGGGGCAAAATCATTTTTAAGCAAATAAAATTATGTATTTTACAAAAAAATTACTTTTTTTGTTTGATATATGGTACAAATCTTTAATTAATTTTGAAAATTTACTTCAAAGATATTCTGAGTCGAAAAATGGTCCAAATATAAGGGTAAAAATGGGTAACCCTGAGGAGCAAAATAAGTATTTTGGAAACCATTATGGAATTAAGACCTAATTTTTTTTTCAAAAATTTTTTCATCAAAAAATTTCAAACTATTTTCTTTTTTTTTTTAATTTGGATGTAATACCTCATTTATTTCCACGAAAGTACTTATATTTGAAAGTATGGTTTTTACTCGAATCGGATACTTAATTTTCTAAAAATTTTTTTCCTAAAATTTTTTTCACAAAAAAATACAAAAAATAGAAATTTTTTTTTTCTTTTTGGACGTAGTACCTAATTTATTTTCACGGAAGTACTAGTTTTAAGAACCTTGTTTATAGTAATTTTTTGGACCTGATACCTAATTTTTTCAAAATTTTTTTCTTAAAATTTTTGTTGCCAAAAAATACAAAAAATGCCAAAATTTTTTTTATTTTAGGACGTAATACTTAATTTTTTTCTATGAAAGTACGAATATCTGAAAATATTGTAACCGGTGATATTTCACAACCATTATGGAATTCAGACCTAATTTTTTTTTCAAAAATTTTTTCATCTAAAAATTTCAAACTATTTTTTTTTTTTTTTTAATTTGGATGTAATACCTAATTTATTTCCATGAAAGTAATTATATTTGAAAGTACGATTTTTATTCGATGTCTCGATCTGATAATTAATTTTTTTTAAATTATTTTTCCAAAATTTTTTTCACAAAAAATTACAAAAAACACTTATTTTTTTTTCTTTTTGGACGTAGTACCTAATTTATTTCTTTGAGAGTACTAGTTTTAGAAAGTTCATTTATAGTAATTTTTTGGATCTGAAACCGAATTCTTTCATAATTTGTTTTCTCAAAATTAAAAAAACAAAAAAACTAAAATAACTACAATATTTTTTTTTTTTTTAATTGTAATGCCTAATTTAATATTTAATTCCATTAAAGTACTAATATCTGAAAATATTGTAACCAGTTATATTTTACAACCATTATCAAATTAAGACCTAATTTTTTTTTCCAAAAATTTTTTTATTAAAAAATCGAAAACTTTTTTTTTTTTTCATTTTGGATGTAATATCTCATTTATTTCCATGAAAAAACTTATATTTGAAAATTTGGTTTTTACTCGATATCTCGAATGATAATTAATTTTTTGAAAATTTGTTTTAAAATTTTTGATCAATAAAAAAAACTTAAAAATTAATATAAATGTATGTATGATTGCATGCTTATAATTGGCTCATTGTTTGAGGAACCTTAGTGCCAGCTAGTTGGCAGGGTATTTTAGATATAATTACACACACCAGTCTTGAAGGAAAATTTATCCGATCCAAAATGGTGACAAGAACGGATTGTTTCTACTCATTAAAGACACTTTGTACATGACAAAAATACCCGGGAAAAAACTGGAACTGCTGCGCTTTTTAAAAAATTAAAAAAAAACGTATTTTATATGCATAACAGTACAAAACCTACGCAATTTTAGGGTTTTCAAGCATAATTATAGAATTTTTTTTTGACTCAATACAATTCTGTTTTATTTATGATTCCAGGAAAAATATAGTAATCAAACATTAAAATTTTTGAAAAAATAATTAAATAAAGATTTTTTTAAGGGCAGTACTTTAATTTTATCCTGTACCTCTTACATGTGAATTTAGGTTTTTATTATGGTATCAATCATCCCTAGGCACTAAAAATTTTTCTTAACGTTAATATTCCAGAAAAATATATTCTATTATCAAATAACAATCGATTTCATGATTAGAGAAGTTTATAAAATGCTTAATTTATCAATTTCACTGATAACAGGCGACAGTCTCAATTTTTTCATTTAAGGGTCCAGGGAGTATTTCAAATATATTGTAATTTTAAAATTTTTCTCAGACTTAAAACTTTTTCAGACATTATTTTCCGAAATTATATGTAGTTCTTGCACACAGAAAAACAGAATCAAATATTTATTTAGTCTTAGAATAATTATTTTCAACTCATTTAATTATTAGAATCCCAATTTTTTTATCTAATTCACATTTCAGTTTTGAGTTATTACACACTTACAACTTCTTTTTGAGCCTAAAAATTTTTTCAGCTATTATGTAATAATACAGCATCATTTTTTAACATAAACTATTGAATTTGAAGAAATTTAAAGCATGTAGTCATTCAGAACTGCAATGTCATTTAGATAAAAAATTGGGATTCTAATAATTAAATGAGTTGAAAATATTTATTCTAAGACTAAATAAATATTTGATTCTGTTTTTCTGTGTGCAAGAACTACATATAATTTCGGAAAATAATGTCTGAAAAAGTTTTAAGTATGAGAAAAATTTTACAATTACAATATATTTGAAATACTCCCTGGACCCTTAAATGAAAAAATTGAGACTGTCGCCTGTTATCAGTGAAATTGATAAATTAATCATTTTATAAACTTCTCTAATCATAAAATTGATTGTTATTTGATAATAGAATATATTTTTCTGGAATATTAACGTCAAGAAAAATTTTTAGTGCCTAGGGATGATTGATACCATAATAAAAACCTAAATTCACATGTAAGAGGTACAGGATAAAATTAAAGTACTGCCCTTAAAAAAATCTTTATTTAATTATTTTTTCAAAAATTTTAATGTTTGGTTACTATATTTTTCCTGGAATCATAAATAAAACAGAATAGTATTGATTCAAAAAAAAATTCTATGAAAATTCTTAAAAACCCTAAAATTGTGTACGTTTTGTATAGGTATGCATGTAAAATATGTTTTTTTTGAATTTTTTAAAAAGCGCAGCAGTTCCAGATTTTTCCCGGGTGTTTTTGTCATGTACAAAGTGTCTTTAATGAGTAGAAACAATCCGTTCTTGTCACCATTTTGGATCGGATAAATTTTCCTTCAAGACTGGTGTGTACACCAGCTACACCAAAAACTGTCTATATAGCAGACATAGTTATCATAAAAGAAGATTATGCACTAGTGTAGAAAAAATCATCTTTTTTTTATGTAAAAAACCTAATTTTTTACATGAGATGTTAACCTAACAGTATCAAGGAAAACATCATTCGAAGATCATTCTTAGTTTTTCTTATGTCATTATACTTTGTTAGGTAAAATAGAACATTAAGAACATTTTGTTAGTGCTAATGAGGAACCATAGTGTCAATTACTTGGCAGCGTTTTTTTTTCTTTAAAACAATTTATTATTATTATACTAAGCGCCAAAGTTAACAGGGTTAAAAAAACAATTACCAGTATAACTCCCGTTTGTAATTTCCAAATTAAAAAAAATGGCTCCATTTTATTTATTTTTTGGAATTTTGATTAGTCGATAGTTCACCCACTAAAGGGCTCAATTACTTACAGAAAGCTCTTCTTTGTTTTTTTTTTAATTCGGACATTCAAAACTGGAGTTATGCTGGCAACCGTTTTTTTAACCCTATTAACTTTGGCGCTTAATATAATAATAATAAATTGTTTGGAAGATATAGTATACCCCACCGGAAAATTACTCCATTTTAGAATTAACCATTTAAGTTTTGACACAAGCTTTCGCCACAATTTTTTTGACCTCGTCTTGCTTTAACACGAAATATAAAAATTACAATCAAGGTTTGACACAAAATATTTTGACCAGAAATATTTTTCACACAAAAATTTTTGTTATGGATTTTCACACCAATAATATGATCACCAGTATCTTTTTCTTAAGAAAATTGCATACAAATTAAATTTAAAAATTTTTTTAACATTCGAGAATATTTAACACTTAAATTTTTGACACCAATAAATCTTCAAAATTTCTTTTAACCACGTACTATTTTAATGTGTTATTCTTGGTGATCAAAATGAATTCAAAAGATTTATTGGTGTCAAAAATTTATGTATTAATTATTCGGGCAAACGGGACGCAGCTTCAGAAAAAGGTTTAATGACCACATACCTAAAACACAAAATATAAATAATACACAACAATTAGAAAAAGTAAATACAAAATACGGATTACATTTAATTAATAATAACCATGACTACACAGACGACAAAATTAACAATATACATAAAAATTTTAAACCGATACACTTTTGCAATAAAGGTAAAATTTTGGATACACTTGAAGAATTTGAAATTTATAAAAATACACAAATAAATGCAAATAAATTAATTAATGATAAGTTACTAAATAAAAAAAACGTATTATTTGATAAAATAATAAAAAAACATATTATATAATAAAAAATAAGAAAAAGTAAAAAAAGAAAAAATAAAAAGAAATGAAATAGAAGAAACGAATTAAAAAACATATTTTATATATTAACTTCCTCCTAGGGAGCACTTGTACATTAGGAAAAACAGATGTGATTTCAAACACTTATAAAAAATTTTTAAAATTCTTTATTACATTATAAAACTAGAAATAATTTAAAAATCTTCATAGTATAAAATCTTCATATGTATACAAAATAAATATTCAAAAAAATTTTTTCCATTTAGTCATAAAATAATTGTGAGTCTATACAGACATAATCTAAAGTTACAATATCATATTCAAATGTTTTAAATAAATTTAGTTTAATTATAATACAGACCTGATGATGGGAATTTATTCCTGAAACTAGTCGTCTAATTATTATACAAAAACAAGTTGTAAAAAGAAGGATCAATAAATAAATTAAAATAAATATGTTTTGATTTAATTAATTAAAAATATCATTATTAATTATTGTTGTATGAAGAAAAATACTTTATATTTTAATTTGTATACAGTTTTCTTGTGGCGTAGATTACTGGTGGTCATATTATTGGTATGAAAATCAATAAAAAAAATATTCTTGTGAAAGTTTTTTTTGGTCAAAATATTTTGTGTCAAACCTTGATTATAATTTTTATATTTCGTGTCAAAGCAAAACGATTTCAAAAAATTTGTGGCGTAATCATGTGTCAAAAGTTAAATGGTTAATTCTAAAATGGAGTAATTTTCCGGTGGGGTATACTATATCTTCCAATTGTTTAAATAAAAAAAAATTTTTTTCTGTAAATTATAATGTTTTCTTTAAAATAGGAAGATATGAGTTACGCCACCGAAAAACTACGTCAACAGAGATATTGCCACCGAGAGTTCGCCACAAATGTGTGACCACCAAAAAATATTGACACATAAAAATTGCATACAGATTATAATTTAAAAATATTTCTTGGATACGATTCTATTTGACCATCAGTGATTTTCACACGTGCATTTTAAATGTCAAGTTTTGACACAAAAAATTTAACTACCATAAAGTTTGACACCAAAAAATTGACCACGAGAATATTAAAAAAAAAATAAAAACATTTCATTCTATGTGGTACTTTTTTTCCTATTTTTTAATATTATAGAGATTAATTTTACAAAAAATTTTGCATCAAAGATTAAAATGTTTAAAAAATATTCTTGTGGTCAACTTTTTTGTGTCAAACTTTATAGGTGGTTAAATTTTTCATATCAAAAATCGACATTAAAAATATCCGTGTAAAAGTCACGTTTGGTCAATTAAAATCGTATCCAAAAAAAGTTTTTATATTATACTCCGTATGCAATTTTTATGTGTCAACATTTTTTGGTGGTCATACGTTCGTGGCGAACTAAAGTCAATAATTTTAAGGATCGAATTATTTTCATTTTTGGAAAAATTTTTTTTTCAAATTCCCATAATTGACGTATAAGAAATATAATTTTTTTTTTGTCAATAAGGTCTTTATGTTATAAAAGAAACGCCAAACAAATTTTTTTCAAACATTTTCATATTATGACCCATTAATTTCCACTTTTAAAAAAACAGTATTTTTAAACCTTCGAATGGCCTGATAGCCAATTTAAAAAAAAAAAATTTTAACTGTAATTATCATGTATAAAGGCTACACCTATTGTATTTTATATTTCATTTTCATCAACAAAAGCTATTATTGCTATAATTAAACATTTTTGTCAATTTTGGCTTTTTAAGGGTTCCGTATATGTATAGTCGAAATGTTTGCGGAAAAATCTTGAGTTCCTTTATTCGGTTTCTATTAGAAAAATAGGTCCAAAAAAAATTTGATATTTATATACTTTAAAAATTCTTGTTTGTAAATACCCTGACAAGAATTTTAACAGTTTAGTTGACATTGTACAATTACAATTTAATTTAAATTTAACATCAATAAATTATCCAATATCTTACTGAAAAGTAAAAACTCTTGCACGCTTGAAATAAAAAACTAATTAATTTAATACTTTATTTAATTAAATTTTATTACCTACGCTTTTTATTTGTACATTTTATGATTTTAAAAAATGTTTAATTTTTAATAAGGCTTGACTTCTTTCCTTATAAAATTTAATATGATTGAAATCGGCAAAAAATAAAGATGAAGACTGAAGGTCTTTAAAACGTGGACAATTTATTGAAAAAATAAAGCAAATAATTGTTAGCTCAGAAATCAAATATTTTTATTTAATAGACTATTTTTTGCTGAAGAATATTTTTTTTTAATCAATAATAATACCGATAGAAAGTAATTTTCTATACAATTTTCCTTAAACTTGAGGTTTTAAAATTTTCTCGTAATTGAGTATATTTATCCCACCGAGGGTTAAAATTATACTATACTCATTTTCAACTTATTCCTTAACTTATTTTTAAGTTCTTGAGGAAGCCAAGCCTAATATTATTTCTGTTTGAGAAATAAAAAAGTAGCATTAAGAAATAATCCGTTGGTAAACCCAAAAAAAAATCATAAGTATTAAATTTATTAAATGATAAAAAGTTTATACTAAATATGCCTTATTTAGTATAAAATTTTTATCATTTAATAAATTTTAAATTTGTAAAAAACTTTGAACAAAAACTAAGAAAAATTATAATGTTTAAATGTACATCAAAAAATTGTATATTTTTGCATTAATTACCTATATTATGCACATTTTATTACAAAATTTTATAATGAAACATTAAAAAAATTTAATTAATTATTTCCGAGATTATTTCTAAATATATTTTTTTGATAAATTTTTATCATAAGAATTTCGTAAAATAAATATTTACCGGGATGTGTAGCTGAAGATTTTACTGATAAATAATAAATACCAAAATTTACTTTAAAATAACTATTAAAAGTAATTTTTGAAACAATTAAGAGAATAAGCTTCAGAAAATCATTCTTATTGATTTTAAGAAATTCATTCTACCTTTATATTTAATACATTAGCCTTAATCAAATTTTAAGACTTGGGGGCTGCTGGTAAATTATGTAATAAGCCTTATGCTTGCTCTCGAATCAATTACCATAAACCAAAAAATATAATAAGAAAATGTGTTTTATTAAAGCTAAAAACTATTTTAAGCATTTAAATTAAACATAAATTTTTTTTGGTTTATTTGTAATGCGGTGTTTACTTTTTTTTTGTTGCCGATTTCAATCGTTAAAGTTTTATAAGGAAACAAGTCAAGCCTTATAAAAAATTAAACATTTTTTAAAAACATAAAATGTATAAATAAAAAGCTTAATTAAATTTAATTAAATAAAATATTAAATTAATTATATACAATATAATTGAAATACTAAATTAATTAATTTTTATTTCAAGCACGCAAGACTTTTTTATTTTGCAGTAAGAAATTAGATAATTTTTTTTGAAAATTTAATTTTACAATGTTGTTACGTGGTAATGTATTTAAGCTAATTTTTTTTTTATGTATATGTTACACCCCAAACGTATAATTGACCATTTCGTCAAGATTTTTGACCATTTCGTGAATTGGTCAGAATTCTTCAATTTTTTTACACGACTTGGACAAAAATTTTAGAATGAATAAAAATAACATTTAAGTATACAGAAGTCCGTATTATATTCTTTAGTTTAAATAATTAACTCTTCGCACGCAGAATAATATCTCTTTTTATAATTTCGTTATAAAATTAATTTAATCCCTATAAAAAAAAATTTTTACCATATTATGGTGATAGGAGAAAAATTAATGTTTAAAAATGTTTTGGAAATTTTTAATATAATTTTAAATCCAATTTTTATTTAAAATAATAAATTTGTGTATTAAATAAAGAATGATTATTTTATTTTAATTTAAAAATTAAAAAATGTAAACCTTAATTTTGTTTATTTTTTATGGTCTTTAGAAACAAGTTGTGGGTTTTTTACGTTTGCTATAGGCTTTGGAGGAGTATAAATGATAATTTTATACAATAAGAACAAGAAATAATTTTTTGTAAATGATGATTTAGCGTCAAATAGATGGCCATAATATGGTAAAAATTTTTCATAGGGATTAAATTAATTTTATAATGAAATTATAAAAAAAGATATTATTCTACGCGTGAAGAGCGCGTGGCTATTCTAGTTAATTATTAAAATTAAAGAATATAATACCAAAGAACATATACTAGTATATCTTCTTTGATAATACCGACGTCTGTATACTTAAATGTTATTTTTATTCATTCTAAAATTATTGACCAAATCGTGTGAAAAAATTGAAGATTTCTGACCATTTCTGGAAATGGTCAATTACACGTTTGGGGCGTAACATATATATACAAAAAAATTAACTTAAATAAATTACCACAAAAACATTGTAAAATTAAATTTTCAAAAAAAATTATCAAATATCTTACTGCAAAATAAAACCTCTTGGGTGCTTAAAATAAAAAACTAATTAATTTAATATTTTAATTATATTGTATATAATTAATTTAATATTTTTTTTAATTAAATTTAATTAAGCTTTTTATTTATACATTTTATGATTTTAAAAAATGTTTGATTTTTTATAAGGCTTGACTTGTTTCCTCATAAAACTTTAACGATTGAAATCGGCAAAAAAAAATTAGATAATTTTTTGTTGAAACATAATTTTTTTTAATCAATAATACCGATAGAAAGTAATTTTCTATATAATTTGCCTTAAACTTTCTCGTAATTTTCTCGTAACTGAGTATATTTACATTATTTATATTAAATAAGTGTTTTTATATATAAGAATATATATAAACGATGAGAGAATCGGTGATAAAAAATTGAGGTTTACGGAGAGTATACAAAAAAAATTGGACCAGCTAAAAGTATTTTGGTTGAATTCCAAGATGACAGCGTTATTTGGAAAATTGCCTGAAAATCCTATTTTATAACATTATCTTAAAATTAAACTAAACTACCACCCTTAAAAAAATCTAAGCAAGTAATTCTGCACTCGTTAAAAAAAACACAAATGATAATTTATCTTTTTAGAAGTTAAGGAAAGTTTCTCTGAACGTTTGAGACTTATTTAACTCAAATAAAGACTTTAGCGACATTTTTGTGAAACCTAAAGTCTCTTCTAGAGACCCGTGCATAGGAATAAATCTAAGGTGGAGCTTTGGGGCTTTAAAGCGCCATAGCTGCCAAACTATTCATTATTGAACTTTGTGCCCATTTAAACTTTTGTTTGGGATGAAAAAACCTAAAACGTATCCAAAATTCAGAAAATTTGACCGAAACTCAATTTCCATAAGATTATTGCGGGGTTCCTTTTTGTTCAAACAATTTTGAAATAATTTGTTAATAATAAATAACTGACCAGAAATTTTTTAAA
Source organism: Anagrus nilaparvatae (assembly GCA_022575985.1). NCBI lineage: Eukaryota > Metazoa > Arthropoda > Insecta > Hymenoptera > Mymaridae > Anagrus > Anagrus nilaparvatae. The sequence continues at coordinate 6,692,429 of JAKSXM010000287.1, forward strand.
ATATATTCCAATTTATATTTAGCGGATCAATAAGTATTGGCCATTTTTTTTAAATGAAACTCTTATGGCACTAAATAGCATTGTGGAAAGAAAATATTAAGGTTCGGATTCAATCCAAGGAAGGGCTAACCGATCAAGATGCCGTATATTTATTATTTTTTTATCTAATTATTACGTGAAAAACACATTTTCTGCCGGCGCACAGACAAAACTGGACAAAAATCGCTCTTGGACTGAGTTTTTGAGCTATCGACTTAAAACCTGTTTTGAACGGCTTTAAAATAAGCCGACTTTCGTGCATCACTGCAGATACTTAAAATTCTTTATTTTTAATTAGCCTATTTACACTACCTCAACATATTCATTTATCGAAATTTTCACCTCCTACATTTTTTGCACTCTAAAACAAACGGGAAATTTTTTTGTGTTAATCCTGCATTATGTACATAAAAATTAAAAAACATTTTTAAGTCAAAAAATATTAAATCATAATTTTTGAATATTTTAAAATCTCGCATAAAATGCATTTTTAGTAAATAGGCTAATTTCAAATTAATAAATATGAAGAATCCGCAGTGAGACACGAAAGCAGGCATATTTTAAAGTCGTTCAAAACAAGTTTCAAGTCGATAGCTCAAAAACTTAGTCCAAGAGCGATTATTGTCCATTTTGCCACACTGTGCGGCGTTTCAGAACCCCATTTAAAAAACTTGTAACTGGTTGTTCAAACAACTAACGATCATGGAACTTGTACACTTATAACAGTTTTAACTAATAGTCCCTAATTATTATAAGTCCTAGAACCGAAATTGTAATAAGCCTCTAAACCCAAATTATTTTAAGTCCATTTGAATTTTGGGTCCCTCTGAGTTTTGGGCCTTTTTCAAGTACTCCTCCCTAAGAACATGTTCCATGTTAATACATAAGACCATGAGCGCATTCCGCCCATACCCGAGTGAATATGTTAAGAACTAAAAATAATATAAAAATATAGTTATCAAACTTTAGAATTTCAAGTAAGAAGGTTTTGTAATAAAAATCGTGATTTATTACTTAGTTTGTGATATTTAAAAACTTTTAAGTAGTTCTTAGCATTTTTATTTTTATATTTAAATTTTATGATGTATGATCTGTCAAACAAGTTTACTTTGCAACATTAGAACGATCGCATGGTCTCTGCAGGAAGCTCTATTTCAAAAAGTAACATAACTTGAACTTCAGTTTTTGCTAAAATTGAAATAAAAAATTTGCTTTTTTATCGAAAGGCTGCCAATTTTATGCCGCCTGAAAAATTTCATATTCACTGGTAAAATATCGTTTGAAATAGTTAAAAAATTAAGAAAATTTATGAGGGATAGGTGTGTGCCTTCAATTTTAGTTCATATCACAATTTGACCGCGTATAAGGGCATTATTTTTGAGCAATCGACACATAATGAAATATTGATTGCATATTCAAGAAACACCGTCTGTCTTTCAAACGCGATAAATTTTTCTATTCTTTTTTTTCTTGATTTTTGTATATTAATAATAAATTTATTTATGTTTTTATGTTATTGTATTATAACATAATTGTATTATGTTGCGAGTCGGCCTTGCCTGCGCTAAATTTTTTCTAAATAATAATAATAAATAATAAGCGACCGTTATGACAAACCGAATTTCATTAATATTTTTAACTTTAGTTCTTACAATATTGCTAACGTTTTTATCAAGAACTGAAGTTAGGAAAAGTACTGCTCCTTGAGGACTGAGTTTTCATTTTGCTATGAAACTAAAGAATATTATTATTTATTTAACTATGAAGGAGTCGACCTCGAAATTTAAGATTTCACAAATTTATTTTTTTACTCAATAAAACGATTCTTGAAACTTTTTTTGCATTTTTATAAACTATTTTAAAAGTAAAGCTTAAGCTTGCAGCAGAAAATAAAAATAATCTAAATAATAAATAAATTGACAATAAAAGTACAAAACTTGAATTAATCTTTTGTCACATAATTTTTTTATAAAATAGAAGCATAATTAAGCTTAAAAAAGGGGGGGAAATTAAGCACATATTGACTAGCCGTAAAAGTAAAAATTAATAACTTAAAATAATGATTAAGCCAAAAAAACTTGAACATTTTTAAAATATAGATAAATAATGTGCCAATGCCAAATTTAATTTTTTGATTAATAATTCTAGGATAGAATGCTCCATATATCTTTTATTTGCATTTCGCATAAATATTTCTAGATGTCAGGTTATACGTTTTTATTCGTGACATATTCTTAATGTTGCAAGAGAAATATATAATTACTAGGGTTTGCATTTGCAATCTCTCAGTTTCTCATATTCACTCAACTAGTTTGATCAAAATCTTTGAATACATAACTCTACTTTGTCGTATTTTTGGAAACAGGATCAATCAACTTTGATTACATATTACAAGTAAGTAAACTTTTAATTGTTGACTTATTATAACTTTGAATATACGTTTTTAATTTCACCAATACCCTGTGAAAAATTTTGACCATAAAATGGCCATAATTTATGGTGATGGGGCATAAACTGGCCATAAATTATGGTCATATTATGGCCATAATGTTGACGTTTGACCATAATTTAAAAAAATTTTTTTTTTGTTTTTATTGTACAAAATCATTATTTATACCCCTCCAAGGCCCATGGTAAGTGTAAAAAGGCCACACCTTCTTCCTAAAGTCCAAAAAAAATACGAAAACGAGGTTTATAATTAAAAAAGTAAAAATTAAAAAAAATTTTAAATTAAAATTTAAAAAAAAATTTTTAAATTAAAATTAAAAAAAAAATTTTTTGTTTTATTTTTGTTTTATTTTTTTATCATTATAAGTCCAGAAACAATACGAAAACCGAAGATTTATGAATAAAGAAGTTAAAATTGTGATTTTAAAGTATAAATATTCATTAAAAATTTTAATTAATATATAAATTTATTATTTTCAATTTTTATTTTCGGTTAAAAATTTCCATAATAAATTTTATATATTAATTTTTAAAAATAAACAATATTCCATAAATCAACATCGCATTAGCAGCATAGAAAATTCAAGATCTACTGAATTATTTTTTTCAAATACTGCTGTTGGGATTGAGGGTAAAGAAAATGGTATATTTTAAAAAAATTTTAAATTTTTGTTATTTATTATAGTATTTACAAGGGGAGTGTCAACTTTTGGGGAAGCCAATTTGTTTCTAAATTTTAAGACAGATTGTGATTGTTTAATTGAATGGTCATATTCCGCCAAAAATGACCAATTTTTAAATTTCTGCCAAAATTCTAATTTTTAACCAAAACGAGTTTTACAAGTACACTGTAAAAAGTAACTTTCTTAGATTTACAAAAAAAATAGAATTTTTTCGAAAAATTAGTGAATTTTCAAAAAATTTTGTAAATATCCGAAAAAAACGTATAATTACTAAATTAAGTATATTATCAAAAAATTCGAGAATTCTCGATTTTTTTTTGTGATTTTACGAAAAGTAAATTCACAACTATTTTTCGGAAATTTACAACTATTTCTTGTAAATTTTCGAAAAAAAATGGTAAATTATCAATTTTTCTTGCGAATTCACAAAATAAAATCGAAAATACTCGAATTTTTTGTTAATATACTAAATTTAGTAAATATACGATTTTTTTCGAATATTTACAAATTTTTTCGAAAATTTACTAATTTTTCGAAAATTTTCTAATTTTTTTGTTAATATAAAAAATTACTTTTTACAGTGTACCTAGTTTTCAAAAATTCTTTACTCGTTCTTTTTGCTTCAGCTGTCGAGATATCTGAATCGGGACTCTGACTTTAAATTTTCATATCTCTTAAATAGATTATCGACATACCAATTTAAAATAATTTGGCAATAAATAAGTGAATATAACCCTTGCCCTTCATTACCCACGTAAAAAGATAAAGCTTAATTTTGGGTAAGTTTATGTAGTTTACCCAAAATAAAGGTTCAGTCTGTAAACCCAAAATTAAGCTTAATCTTTTTACGTGGGTTATTAAAGCATCACAGCGCAATTTTAAGAATATTTAGAATTCGGCATAGAGTAGGAAAAAGAGTTTTTACCTAAAAAGAGAAAAGAGTTTTATACCTAAAACTCGATTTTAATAGCACACACGAGATTTGCTCAAAAACATGAGCAAAATCTCGTTGTTGACATAAATATATATTATACTAAAAATTTTTAAAATTTTATTTAAAATTAATGTTTCATTTACTCTTAATTAAGTTTCAATATTTTTTTATGTACATGGGTAGATTTAAATGAAGTGTGTATGAACTGCATGGTCGGGTCTTCAAAATTACCCCAACGCTTTTTTCTGAAAGGACTACCAAAAATAAGTCACCAACCCAATTTTCAGCCTCCCAGACCAAAATCTCGATTTCTGGCAGCCGTTTTTGTGTTTTGTACTTTTACAAAACAAGTAAGAAAAATGAGGGATAATTTTTCTTATTTTTTCTGTTAAAAACTATCATTAACATGAAAAATTTTTTTCCCCTCAGGTCTAGATAGGAAATTTCCCTGGCTATCCGATTTCAGGGTCATAAATTTTAAATTGAAAGATTAAAATAAATGTATCATTTTTATTATTAAAATAAACATCTAATTTTTTTATTTTTTAAACTATACTAAATTATTTAAAATTAATCAGAAAATTCTTTATTATTTAGCTGTTTGAACATAAAAGCTCTTAAAACAAAAAAAGATATATCCTTACGTCAAATTTCACGCGGAATCCAAATTTTTGGCCAGATTTTTGATAGCTTACGTGACTTAGCGGGAAATTCAAAATTTGTAAAAAAATGATCTTTTGAAAGCTGCTAATTTTTAATCTAGAGCTCCCAAAAAGCAGTGTCCCATCGAAATATTTATTTTGCCAAAAAATATAAGTTTTAAGGAAAATTTTAAGCCTGGTTAGAAGACTTTTCACTAGTAGGCATTTGAGAAATCGACTTTTGAAAAAAAAACAGCCTGTCTTAGTGATTCCTCGCGCATGCCCATTAAAAAAAAAAAAATTTGACCCCGGAATTGGATAGCCAGGGAAATTTCCTATCCCTTTCTCTAAAAGGAAAAATTTTTTCATGCTATTGTAAGTTTTTTACAGCAACAATAAAAAAATTAAGACTCATTTTTCTTACATTTTTTACGACAGTCAAAAACACAAAAATGGCTGCCAAAAATCGAGATTTCGCTCTGGGAGGCTAAAAATTGGGCTGTTTACTTATTTTTGGTAGTACATTCAGAAAAAAACACTTTTGGGCAGCTTTGAAGACCCGACTATACAGTTCATACACACTTTATTTAAATCTACCCATATATAAAATTATTATAACTATATAATATATAGTTCATAATAAAATATATACAATTAATTATAATATTTATTATTGTTAATTTATGTTAATAAAATGAAAAAAAAAACAAAAAAACAAAAAAAACAAAAAAAACAAAAAAAAAATTAATTTAATAATATTTTTAATTTTTACTGTTTTAATTATAAACCTCGTTTTTATGTTTTTATGAACTTTAGGAAGAAAGTGTGGCATTGTTACACTTGTTTCGGGCCTTGGAGGGATATAAATAATGATTTTGTACAATAAAAACAAAAAAAAATTTTTTTTTAAATTATGGTCAAATGTCAACATTATGGCCATATTATGACCATAATTTATGGCCATAAACCCAACCATCACCATAAATTATGGCCATTTTATGGTCAAAATTTTTCACAGGGTAAGGAGAAATAAATTTTATTAAAATCAAGTATTTTTATTTAATATTTATTAAATTTTCTTTTGCATAACTTATTGTTATAATTATTTAAAAAAATAACACTTATAAATACAGATCGCAAAAATAAAAGTTTTTTATATTTTAATGCGCCGAGTAAACAATTTAGTAATTATGTTAGAGAATGAAAAAATTTGTGCAAAACAACTAGTGTTAAATTACGTTCATGTTTTTAAGTACAAAGTGAAGAAAATAAAACTTTTGATATTTTAATAAAAAAACGATACTTTGGGTTAAAATTTTTTTTAATTTTCTGCTAATTTTTTTCTTTTTTAGAATACTTTAAAAAATAAATTTTTTCACATTCTGCAATTAATTCTAATACTGAAAAACATGAGTTTCTTTAACTAATGAAACTGTTGAATAAAAAACAAAATCTTTTCAACAGAGCTAGGTTTTATTACATCGGTGTTTCGAAATACTATAGTTAACGTCTGATTATTAAATAGGATTTATATTATTGTAATTTTAAGAATATTTATATAAAAATTTTTACGAAACACTTACACATTAGAAGATAAATTTATATTGGTAAAATTATAACTTTCTTACTTTATTTTTTATTAGATTGGTTTCTTATCGATACTACGCGCTAATCCTCTTTCAAATCATATTTGATGTTTAATCACAGCAAAACTAGCTAAATTCATTAATCAACACAGTAAAATGTAGATTGAAAATATTAAATTCTTTTCACAATTTTAATAAATCATTATTATTTTTATTTTCAACATTTATCTCAAGAAAAATATATTTAACATTGCATCTGAATGTAAGTATTGATTACTGTCCCTCGGTGCTACGCACCTCGGGTCAGAACACTTTTCATCCCTCAAAATGAATTTTTCTTTTGTCCTAGACGGCGTAATTTTATAATCGGATGACGAAATACTCGAATGAATTTTCATATATTATGCGTCGCATCTATAACTGATGTAATGTTCTATTCGTTTAAACATGTTTATTTTTTATTGTAATTATTTTTACGTTATAATAAATTAAAAAATTAACATTTAAAATTGTCCTGGAAATTTTTATACAGCGCGCCGCCGAACCTACAGAGCATCGACCACGTTGATAAAATCGTTGACGAAATTTTTAGAAAATTTTATATTAAAAAGAGAAAAATATTGTATTTCTTATTTCCGTATTTTTTAATATATTTACTTATAATTATAAATTCATAAAATTTTATTAATAATTAATAGTATTTTAAAATATATATAAATTAAATGCATGACAAAATCAGCGCAACAAATTAAAATGCGAATAAATCGAGGAACAGATTCTGATCACACAGTCATCAGTTATTTTATTAAAGAAATTAAAAACAAAATATATAATTTGTAAATGTTTCATGCATTTTTTTTTATTTATAAAATATTACAGAATATTCGACATGGCTCAGGAACGCTTAGATATTGTGATTTTTGGTGCAACTGGAGTTACAGGCAAATATGCTGTAAAAAAAGCAGCAAATCTTTCAAAGGATATGAACTTTACTTGGGGGATTGCAGGTAGACGATTAGATGCTTTGAAGTCAGTACTAAGAGAGTTTGCTCCTGGATTTGGTATTACAAATTTTATTTATTTTCTAAACAATTTTTTCAAATTTACAAATACCTACTTTTGTAATATTTTTCAGAAAACATAAAAATCATTTTAGCAGACATTCAAGATAAGAAATCACTTAAAAAAATGACAGAACAGGCTAAAGTTATAGTGAATTGCTGTGGGCCATATCGTTTTTTTGGCGAACCTGTGGTTAAGGCGTGTATAAATACCAAAACCCATCTGGTAGATGTCAGTGGTGAACCCCAGGTAATAAAAAAATTTTAATAAAAAAAATAAATAAATAAATAAATGATAAAAAATTATATTTATAAAAAATTATTTTAGTTTATGGAAGAAATACAACTAAAATATCATAAGGCAGCAAAAGAAGCTGCCATTTATTGTATTAGCGCTTGTGGATTCGATAGTATCCCTTGCGATCTTGGAGTTGTATTTACGGAAAGTAAATTTAATGGAACAATAAATAGTATTGAGACTTACTTAGAGGGGTTTCAAAAAACGAAAACTTCTGGACCATGCGTTAATTTTGGCACCTGGGAGTCAGCAATTTACGGGCTTGCTAATGCCAAAGAACTATTAAAAGTTCGTACTGAACTATTCAGAAAAAAATTGCCAGAGCTGAAGCCAAAACTAAAAAACAAGTAAATACAATTAATACAAAAAGCTTTAGACTTATAAAATAATTTAATTCTTTTTGTTTCATGTAATCAAGAGGGTTATTCGAATCGAATATAACAGGTCGCTGGATCTTAAAGCTACCCAGTAGTGATAAATCTGTTGCTCAGAGAACACAACGATATTTTTATGAAAAACATGGATGCAGGCCGATTCAAATACAGACTTACATAATATTAAAGTAAGAATTTTTTAAATTTAACTATTTTCCACAATGCATATCCTTTTCAATTGACACTAACTATACTATGACCGAATGTTAATAAAAATGAAAAGAATATGCAAGTCACCATAAAATTTCGTAATTTGTTCATTCATATAAATGAAAAGGGATCAAAGAACTGTAATTTGCCATTGCTCATTAATATTACCAAAATTGTAATACGTAATGAAAAAAGCCGCTAATCGTTGGATATTATCCATATTACTTTTTGTAACGAGTAATGATATTTTCGTAGATATTTTGCTATTACCCATTACTCATTACAAAAAGTAATAGTCATGGAAATTATCCATTAAAAATTACAAAAATTTGTGTTAAATTACAGAAAATAACTAATTTATTGAGCTTTTTAATAAAATTTGCACGTTAAAAAAAATTAATTACAGTTCTTTCATTACTTTTTTGTAATTTGTAATAGCAAAACCTCATTATACTCATTACAAAAAGTAATGGAGTAATAGGACATTACTATTGCATTTTTTGAGCAAAGTAATCATCCCATGTAATATTACAAAAGTAATGACATTAACCGATCCCTGTAAAATAATAATATCCTTAATAAAGCAATATATTTTTACAATGTGAAATTGATAGCTAAGATCGATAGCAATTGCATATTTATACGTGCATAACAATTTCTGCGCTTCTAATATTTTTGATTTTAACAAGACTGAAAATATCTTCAATAATAATTATCGAAAACTTTCCAAAAACTTAACATCCTTCGACTCCTATATAAGAGTTTACTAAATGAAGTTTACTAGGAAAGGAGTTAACTTCACTGCAATAAGTATCCCGGGTTAAGATAGGCAAAATGCCCCAAGAGCTAGGTCAGATTGACAACACTACCCACTTTATTTGAAAATCTGGCTCTTAGGGCATTTTTCGTATCTTATACCTGAATACCCTTTGTGGAATTTTTTTTTACAGTCATTTTATTTAAAATTGGTCATAATTAAAAGGTTGATAAATCCTGTACATGTAAAAAAAAATCTAATTTTTAAGATGCTAGCGGCATGAAACCTTCTATACAGAATTATAATTTAAAAAAAAATTTCAGATCAATGTTACAACTATTAGCTGTTTTTGTTTTTGGAAGCATCTTTTCGATACTTGCGAAATTCGATATTGGTAGAAAACTACTGTTAAAAGTGAGTATTTTTATTTATATAATACAACAAATCATAATGATGATCTAGCTCAAAATTTATACCTATTAAAATTTGCTTGACTATTCAGTCCACGACTATCTACTGTGACGTCTAATCAAGCATGTAATTTGATTAAACAAATCTTAAAATTCAATGCACGATTAGGCGTTCTATTTCCCGTTTTTAGAGCTTTATTATAAACTAACAATTAATTTTTATCTTAACTAACATTTAAAGAATAAGTTGAATTTATGATTATTTAATATTTTTTTAAACTGGACATGAACTTCCTTTTCTTAAAAGGACTTGTTCGTCGCAACAGTAACTATGCATGTAGTAATGTATACATTATTATAGCTAAAAAGTAATTCTTATTGGTTCTCACAATAATGTACATAATACATACACAAATGCAAATTTTAAATACAATAACATAAACATTAAGTCAATACAAAAAGTTAGGTTATTTAATTTATGTGTAATATAATTAGACAATTACTTGATTGATTATTAATACGCAAAGTCTAATGGCACGAAAAATCTTCCACGCGTTTAGGGTTATATCATATTATTATTATTATTCTTTATTTATGCAAAATCAAATTACATAAATTTAACGGGTTTATAAAACCCTTTATACATATAATAAAATTGATTAACGTCAATACCTAGTAATATATATATAGTAATCAAATCTAATTAAATTAGTAAATTATCATTATCTTTTAAAATTATTATAATAGAATTTCAAGGTTGAATTTATAAAAATTTAATATTGCTTTTACTTTAATATTTCTGAGTGTAGAAATTTTTTAAAATCTCTTAAGCTAATTCGCAAGAAAAATTGATAATTTACAATTTTCGTTCGAAAATTTTCAAAAAATAATTGTAAATTTACGATTTTTATCGAATATTTACAAAATTTTTTGAAAATTTACTAATTTTTTGAAAAAATTCTATTTTTTTTGTAAATTTAAGAAAGTTACTTTTAACAGTGTATATAATATATGAATAGAACAAGTTTTAGAGAAATAAAAAAAAATTTTCTTAAGATAAAGATTTTCAATAAAAAAGAAATTACTTTGTTCGGGGTTTGAACCCAAGACCCTCTTTAAAAATTTTAAAAGGGTTGAGAATTATACGAGTGCAGCCAACACTCGTATTGGAAATTTATTTCATTTTTTCAACAAAACAAATTTTTATGCAGTCCTCTTAGCGTATCGTCGTATTCAAGTCTGTCCCCCTAGTGTGAGCGCTAAAGCATCAAAAAGTACGAAATCCAGGAATTTTGTTATCAAGGTTGAATTTTTATTTTAAATAGCGGAAAATGTTCGTTAGGGTGTGTAGAAAAAATGTATGTAAAAATTTTTGGCCGCTTCTTGCCCTAAATGCCCTTTTTGGACAAAAAACGGGCCAAATCGGGTATAATAAAAAATTATTGTGATATCAAGGAAAAAAAGATTTGAAAAGGTTTTTAATGATGATAGGTTGATGAAACACAAAGTATTTAATATTTCCCATGAATAAGTTAGCCAATTTTAAGGGCTAAAAAGGGTCATAATAGCGTAAAAAGTTAAATAATCTAAATAATATATAAATTTATTTTTAAGGATTTTGTAGCTTGAATATTAATATTCTTATTATTACCATGTAGGGTCTTGGTGTTGGACTAAATTATAGCCCTTTGAGGGCAAATAAAGGGCTAGATAGAATATAAAATAATTTAATTATTTATATAGGAAAAAAAGTTGTTATAAAAAGAGGTGTGTAAAAATCAAGTTATAAGTAAATCTTGAGTAATAATTATGGGTCCAATAATAAGGGCAAAAAGGGCCTAGTGCATTTCATTGTGTTTTTTTTTGAAAAAAATTTTTTGAGGGGATTTCGGCAGTCAAAGAATAATTTTAATTATATACTTATACAATTTTAAGGGTTAGTACAAATTGAACCCTTGAAGGGCTAATAAAGGTCGGCATTTGATATAATGAAACTCAAGTTCAATACACTGTATGCTATACTATTTACATAGTAAGCAAGAACTCACTTACTACAAAGACGTAGCTGATATATGCAAAAACGTTCAATTTTCTATTGGTCATAACTTTTTTCCCTTTACAAATTTTCAAAAAAAAAAAAAAGATTTTAAAAGAAAATTTCATCCTCAAAAAATTTAATAATGTTAGGAAAAAATTTAATTAACCCTTTCCTACTATTTTTTGAGTTTTTGGGTCAAAAACGCTAAATTTTAAATTTCATTTAAGTCTTTAAATGGTCATATTTCATGATCCAATTATCCAAAAAAAAAAAAAAAAATTTCCTAATCATGGTTTTAATGCTCTCTAAATGTTTTTTGCTTTTAGTTTGTATTAGAATCATTTATTTGCCCTTAATTTTCCCAAAAACTGAAAATTAGCTTTTAGTAAAAGTGGATTTAAAAAAAAGTTTTTGGCCATAACTCAAAAAATACGTGAGCCAGATTAATCAAAATTTATGAGCCAATATAGCAATACATACCCAAAAATTCCCCAAGTTTCTTTTATCATATTTCCCCTTACCCACCCTTCCCCGCCCTTCCCAAAAAAACCTTAAAAAAACAAAAAATTTGGTTTTTTGCCGATTACTGAAATGCCGATTATTGAAATTTTTTTAGGAAGGCCTTATTTTGTAGGAAATTTCATATGCTACAAATTTTGTATTATTATTTTTTTCTGTAAGAGTTACTGTTTTTGAAATTTTTTAACATCAAGAGTCGCGTTTGACATCATTTTACTCTCGCGTTTCCTGCCGCATGACGCTAAGTCCACCATAACATCATTTCTAGTGGTCGTAGAAAAATGAAAAAAAAAACAGATCGATTCGTTATTAAATTTTGCTCCATACAGTTTCCTACAAGTTTTTCATCAAATATCGTGGTTTCGAAGATATTTTGAGAAAACTGTTTAAAAACATGCAATTTTAAGGGAAAAATTATAATTTTTAACTGCTCATAACTCAAAGGGAAAACATTTTCATGAAAAATTTTATTCTTCCTTTTTGGTTTAGAATTCATTAATTTTTCAATTTTTGGTCGTTTTTTTTTTCCTGCCCTTTTTTGCCCACTTTTTGCCCTATTACGGGCCAAATTTTTTTAGGCTGCAAATTTTTTTCACATACATTTTATATTGACACCTTGTTGAAGACTTTCCACAAAAAAAATTTTAAATATCTATTTGATAAAAAAATTTCGGGGTCAAATGGCTTTAGCGCTCACACTACCCGGTTTTAGCTATTTTTAAGCTTCCCACCATTTTACTAATGCGCAGTATATATTTACACGCTTTCTAGGTCTGCCTGCATTTTTTTTTTTACTTAACTACTTATATATGAACTGTGGAGGACTTAAAATTTTAATAATAAAAGGTTTATAAATGAAAATTTTCAATTTTAAATTTTTAAAACGCTCATACAAAATAAAAATGTTAAAAACGTCCAGGTTGTTTTCTTAAAGTTTATGCAATATTTTACTTAATGCATCTTGTTCAGTAACGCGTTTTGATGAAAAAATAAGGTACTCAAGGTATGAGAAAATTTTGTGGCTCCAGTCAAGAGCTATTTAAATATTAGCCTCAAAATGTTAAAAACGTCCGTGTTAAAAACGTCATTACGTAAAATTTATCATACTATGTAGGATAACCTTTTTAATCAGTCATTCCTCAGCTTCAGAGCCAATAGAAGTAGTAAAAAAATTACTAATTACAATAATATAATAAGATTCATTCACTTTTAATGGATGCCCTGATCATTTTTTACCTTGTACTATAAAAACATCGTTTTTATTTTGTATTTTAGCTTTTGGTTGAAAATTAAACCAGTTTTGGTTGAAAATCCAACCAATTGGGTGAATATTCAACCAATTGGTTGAATTTCGCAGTGTTTGGTTGAATATTCAACCAAAGCAGCTCTACCGTGTATATATGTTACCGTTAAAGTCCGCTCTCTCGATAAAGTTAGCTTCAACTGGTTAAAGTTAACTTTAGCGAAGCGTTTTCGTTAAAGTCCACGAAGACGATTAAAATGAATAAAAATATAACTTTAACGGCTTTATATCAGTTACAGTTAACTTTAACCAATCTTTGTTAGTTAAAGTCATGAAAGCGATTTCATATAAGGGTTCGAGTTTGCATTATATATTATATACGACTCTCGCTATAAGGTACTCTCAGGGCTTAGATTAGGGTACTCTTTTAAAAATGCATTTCTTAGGACCAGTAACCAATTCTAGTTATAAGGCATCCCTAGCATCCCCCTTTATCGGTTGGAGGTACATATACATACGACTGACTGGAGATAGTATATAGTGTATGGATAGGGAAAAAGGGAACAGACGAGAAGGACTTGCGCATCTATTAGTAATGCCCAAATGTAAAAACAATGGAAGGGATTTTCATACATACACGGTTATCCAGAGCGGGACGTAAATTTGTATCATTGGACTATATATAGCATACGTATATTTTTAAGTGCAAATTTGCGTCCCGCTCTGGATAACGGTGTAACAATAATAATTAATTAATGAAATCGGTCTTTACGAATAAAGAATGTTAGCAATACTGCTACTAAATGTGGTATACATTTAAATACTCAGATGGTAAATATCAGTAACTTTTTCATAGAAAATTATTCAAAATTTTTTTTATTAATTCTTCATTAATTTTATGCATCTAAAAATTGTGTAATGATGTTATAAACTCAAATTAATTGAAAAAAAGTGGGTTCAATAAATATTTTCGAGTTTTATTTTTTGAAAATAAGATTGTGAAAAGTAACAAAATACTCATTATACATCTGTGATTCCTAATGATATCCTATAATTATTTATAGTTTCCAAAATTATTTTCTGGTGGATTAGTTAGTAAAGAAGAGCTACATGAAGAACTTATTGAAAACACACATGTCTCAATAAAACTTCATGCAAAAGGATGGTCAGATAAAGTGGATGATCCATTAGCCCAATGCGTAAATTTAAATAAAGAGCTCATAACGAAAGTAACTCTAAAAAATCCCTACGACGCAACTTGCATTGCAGCTTTATTGACAGCTTACATGATCTTAACGGAATCAGAAAAAATGCCAAAAAGGTAAGACTTTTTAAAACACTATTTTGATAAATTAAGTTTTAATTTTTTTTACCTTTCTTAATAGTTGTGGAGTTTATACACCTGGTGCAGCATTGGCAAATACATCAATCATAGAAAAGTTAATTTATTATGGATTCAGTTTTGAAGTCGTTTCTTTGATGGAAATAAAAAAATAATTTATTAACTAGATAAGATCAACTCGGAAATGAATGAAGTCATATTTTATCCAAGCAGATTTTAAGAAAACTATACCTTTTATAATTTTTTATCATTTATTTCATTATAATTTAGCTAATACATTGTAGAATAAGTATTTAAAAGAAAATTTTTAATAATATATTTGCAATAATTTTTATTTTTTATATGTATTTAAAAACAAACAAAAAAAAAGCTATTTCTGTTCAAAGATGAATAGAAAAATTTTGTAAAGAAAAAATTTATCAATAGTAGAGCATGAAATTCTGTTAAATACAAATAATTAAAAATACATAAGTTTATAATAATGCATAATTAATATTGAATATTTTTAATTAACTACGTATTTAAAGAGTGTACAAAAATTGAATATAAAGAGTGCGCTAAATTTTGTTTAAACAAATAAAGGCAATAATAATAATAAATAGAATATTTTTTGAATTTATTGACCAAATGGAATAAAATGAAAAAAATTGATGTATAGTTTACAAAAAAAATTTTTATTGCTGTTCTTAAAGCGACGTTTCGTCAACTGATTTGTTGACATTATCAAGCTAAAATTACATAATTAATAAAAATTAAAAATTTTTTTCTTTTAATATTAAAAATTTGCAATATATGTTTGTTCAATTACCGATTTAACAATTTTTGTGTGTATAATATTTATACACTCATATCACTGAGTCTGATGTAAAACTGAGACTATTTTTATTTTATTTTTTTATTAAAGTCTAAAATTTAAAGTACGTTGGATATTTTATTAGGTTCGGATTACAATTTTTTAAATTAATAAAAATGGAAAATAGAAGCAGTGATAATATTCAAAATAATAATAAATAGTTATTTATATAATATTCGTCGTGGTAGGTGAACTTACAGCGCCACCGAATCGGTACTATTGAGAATAACCAGAGTAAATCTTAAACTTGAACCGGAAATCTAGTAAAATTAGTTTTCTGCGACTGCGGCCCGAAAGTACGTATTTCCCGGACGCTGCGCGTCCGACAAAGACGTGTTTTCTCGCCACAGTCGCAGAAAAATTTTGAACACTCCTCGGCCATAAACGAAGAAAGACCCAAATCGCAGTTTAAAATCAATTTACGTGCGATTTATAACTGAAATATTTTAGCCATATATTTATTTATAATAATTTTTTAATGAAAGAATCAATGCTTTTCAGTGTTTGGTACAAGAATATAAAAAAAAAATTTTAATTTTTAGAATTTAAATTTTAAATTTATTTATTTATTTTTAATTTTTTTTTTTTTTTTTTGCACATTCGCGATATTTATGCTTATAAGTAGCAAAAACTGTTGTATATTTATTACGTATATCAAAATTTGAAAGAACTTAAGTATTAATTTTGATTAATTTACTATAATTTACAAAAAAAAATGTCCTTAAAAAATTTGATATTTTAATCTTTGAGTTTAAATTATCGCTGTTTTAAAATACAATCCTCTAAGTCTAAAAACTTGATAAGATATATATATCTTTACGTGAAATTTAAAGAGGAATCCAAAAAATGTTTTAAATTTGTTAAAAATAAATTTTTAAAATCTGTTTCTTCGGATCTAAAGTTTTCAAAATGTTATAATCGGTTCCTTTTCTTTATCAAACAAATTTAAATTTTCGGAATTTATTTAAGCCTTAATAAAATCTTCATCTATATACTTTTAAGAGTTCGTATATCCTTAAAAAAAATTATTTGAATTTATTTAATTTAAATTATTTTAAAAAAAGTGATTGATTTTGAGAAGGGAGGGGCTTACTTATTTGGGTAAGGTAATAGTTTTTTAGAAAAAGATATTTTCTGAAACCAGTAATCGACCAGTAACTAATCCTCGTTATGAGGCATTTCTATAATTGGTGGTAGTTTTTTCCAAAAAGAAAAGTATTGAGAGACCATAATTCAATTTGGCTATAATTCACCCCAAGAGTTGGGTTATAATTATAATAGAAATTGTCAACTTTTTTGGATATTTGGTAAAAAAAATCATTATATTAAGGGGGGCAAGTGTCCTTAGAATTATTTGAAAATCAATTTTTTGTTTTTCTTTTTTTTGGGTTCGAAAACATCTTAAAAATATGGAAAAAAATTTTTATAATGATATCTTCAATAATAAGAAAGTTATAGAAGATGAAGCGAGACACCGCTATAGAAGTTATACGTTTCACCGAAACTTTAAACTTTAAACTTCGAACTTGTGGGCAAAATAACTCAAAAAATAATTAAGATATCTTTCTGATTTTTTGGCTACTATTTTAAAATACAATTATCTTCTGGATTGATGGAATGATTTTTCCAAAAAATGTCCCAATTTTTTTTTTTCAAAAAAAATAAGTGAAAAAAAATGCAGTTTTTAAAAAAAATTGAATAATTTTCACAATTTTCCATTTTCCGAAATTCCATTCCATCAATCCAGAAGAAAAATACTTTACAAACATAAAAATTTTTATTTGTTCTGTTTCGGAACAAGTTGGAGGCTGCAATCCTGCCCACAATCAAAAGTGAGGCCTAACTTTGAGCACCTGTATTCGGCGCCATTTTGAAAAAAAAAAAAAAAAAAAAAAAAAAAAAACTTAATGTTTAGTAACTTATGATCTACTAAACTGCCAATTTTGAAGAAATTATCTCAATTATTTCTACCCGAAAACCTCTCCACAAAAAGAAACCTTTTTTTCTTCGCTAAGGACACTTGCCCCCTTAAATTATTTATAAAATTTATCCTATTTAAATTATATAAAAAAAAAGTTCTAATATTAAGGAGGAGTGGTTTTCACCTAATAAGGTAAGATTATGATTAAAAAAGATATTTCCTGAAACCAGCACCTTATCCTTGCTATCAGAAACCCTAAGAAATAGGGTTAAACTTAAAAAAAAAAGGCATTTAGGAACTAATTTAATCTAATATAACCTAATATAATCCGACGAATTATCCTGAGATCTCCGGAGATCTCCAGAGATCTCTAGAGATCTTCAGAGATCTCTAAATTGGGGAGATCTCTATAGATCTTTGGAGATCTCTAAACTTGTTTTTAATTATTTCAAATGATTGAAGCTTATTATGCTAAAAATGCTTATAAATAGCTCCAAAAAGCCTACATTATTCATAATACATGTAAAAAAAATTCAAGCTGTATTTATATATAGCTAAACCATCGAAATTTGCCTTTTAATCAAATGAAAATCTGTAAAATATTATTTTTTTCTATAATTATTACGAAAATTGAAGCTAAACTTAGGTTTTTGACAAAAGATTCTCAAAAAGCGAATTACTATTCATGGTATTTTCTTTGTATATTACTCTGATTAATAAAACTTGTATATTTTGTAGCTCAAAAAGCACACTATGTCAATAAAATCATAAATTGCTTATGAAGAAATTTCAAAGATTTAAATCATTTTTTTAACGAAATCAATGAAAAAAATTATTTGAACACAGAATCCTATTGTTTAGCGTACTTTGAACTACTATTTTTTAGTCTTTATTAAATATACCACCCAGCAAATGCTAAACACGTTAGTTGAACAAGTCTTTACCCTTTTGTATCGTATAGGATTTATTAAAATACGACCTGAAATGGATAAAGTACTTTTCATTGTTCTTTCATTTGTGTAGAAAGAAAAATTTTATTTCAAAAATAATAATGTATTTATTTCCATAATATAATTCAATTAATTTCTGTTAAGCAATTTATTGATTCTTAGTAATGATTAAACGAGAATTTGCTTAAAAAAATGATGTTGTAAAGGAGTTTTTGAACTCATTAACGCAAATCTAAAATACAGAAAAAAATGTCAACTGCTTGGAGATATTATTCAGAATTGAAGAATCCTTTTTAATTTATAATAGACAAATAATTTATCATATACCTTCAGTTTGCTTGAAAGAACCTATACTGAATCTCGAGCCAAGTGCCCCAAATTTACATGAGAAGGGGATTCTTAGACGAATACTTTAAATTTTGCTGTAACTTTACTTTTCCACCAAATAACTTCCTAAGTCTTATTTTTCCGATCACAAACAGAATTAATGAAATATTGTGAGTAAAAAGTTAAAGCGTTTAATATCACATATAAACAAAATTTAAGTAAGTTATTATTGTTATTATTATTACTGCTAACTTTTATCATAACTGTCTTTCTAACTTAAATTACTATAAAATAAAAAATGAACAAAGTAGTGTTATTTTGTCGAAATTCGCGAAAACCGGCCTCTTTACAAAATCAAAAATGGTCTATCAGGGATAGTAAAAAAATTAAAATAGAATTTTTCGCATATGCCCAGAAAAGTAAAGAATGGCCCAAATTGCACGTAAATTACTATCTGAGGCGAAGCTTTTTTTATGCCCCAGGGAAAAAATTTTTATAAGCTTCAAATTTTAAAAAAATGTTTACTTGCAATATTTCTTAAAATCGTTTGTGAGATTTGGCGAATAAAGGTTAGAATCCTAATTGAAATATTTTATAAAATATCAAAAATCACTATCTTTAAAGAATTATAACTTGAAACTTGAAAATAGATAAGATATGTAGTAATTTTATATGAAATCCATTTTAATCGAAAATCGTCCAGTTACCACAATGAGAAGGTATAGGTTATTTTTTGCGGTTATTAAACATTTTTATTAATTACTTACGTTTTGCGCGTCGTTGAACGCAAGTATATCAGTTTTTACCTAAGATGACCAAGTTGCCTATAATAAGCAACATTAGGTTATCTTTTGCGTTTTCTTAGATGTTTATTTTTCTGAGTAATTCAATCATTAAAAGTAAAATCTGATATCATACTATAAGCAGTATCCTCGTAGGAAGTTCTGTGACAATAATTAAAAGGATCACTAAAAAGCCATAGTCCAAACTGGAAGTCTCTATCTTAATACATGTAAGAATCATGGCGTCGCTTCCTATTTAGTCCAAAAATGAAGTTATTGTAAGAACACTCACTATGAGGATATACTAAGCACAACTAACCAATCAAAATATTAAAGAATACGCAAAGCATATCGTGAAAATACCTATTGTGGGCAACTAAAGCATTTTCAGCAACTAACACTGACTTCATATTCACATTCGATCCAAAATATTCTAAAATTTAAAAAATTTCATAAATCATATACTACAAAAGATTCTGTGTTCTTTGAAATTTCTTCATAAGCAATTTATGATTTTATTGACATAGTGTGCTTTTTGAGCTACAAAATATACAAGTTTTATTAATCAGAGTAATATACAAAGAAAATACGATGAATAGTAATTCGTTTTTTGAGAATCTTTTGTCAAAAACCTAAGTTTAGCTTCAATTTTCGTAATAATTATAGAAAAAAATAATATTTTACAGATTTTCATTTGATTAAAAGGCAAATTTCGATGGTTTGGCTATATATAAATACAGCTTGAATTTTTTTTACATGTATTATGAATAATGTAGGCTTTTTGGAGCTATTTATAAGCATTTTTAGCATAATAAGCTTCAATCATTTGAAATAATTAAAAACAAGTTTAGATCTCCGGAGATCTCAGGACAATTCGTCGGGAAGGAACCTTTAAGGTTAGAGTTAGTCTTTTTTTTTTAATATAACTTGAGACCAATATGCATATAATTCTTACATAAAATTATTTTTAAGGGGTGTACACCCTTATTTAAACCTTTTCTACCCTTAAAATAAGCAATTTTTTATAAAACGTTTTTTTTTTAATTTGATGGCCCCTAGTAGGTATTTTTGGTCGCTGAATCTGAAAATGAAGTCCAAAATTGTTTTTAAGGGGTGTACCCTGATTTTAACCCTTTTCTACCCTTAAAATAAGCAATTTTTTATAAAACGTTTTTATTTTAATTTGATGGCCTCTAGTAGGTATTTTTGGTTGCTAAATCTGAAAATGAAGTCAAAAATTGTTTTTAAGGGGTGTACACCCTAATTTTAACCCTTTTCTACCCTTAAAATAAGCAATGTTTTAAAAAAACGTTTTCTTTTACATTCACGACCCCTATTTTTTGGGTCGCCAAATTCGAGTTTTAAGTAAAAAATTACATTTGAGGGGCAAAACTCTTATTTTTAACCTTCAAAAAAAGCTATTTGTTAAAAATACGTTTTTTTTTATTTTGAAGGCCCCTATCAGGCTTTTTTGGTAACTGAAGCTAAATAGGATGTCAAATTTTCTCCCTTTCAACAACTTAAAAAAAAGTAAAAAATAAAAACTAATATTTACAACTTTTTTTCAATCAAATTTTTTTAACAGCCTGTATTGATGAACGCTCCCCTTAAAAGTGTATAATGCTTTCGTTTAAACCTAACCTAACCTAACCTACTACATATCTTCAATCAGACTATTCATTATTTATAATGACTTACTGGTTTTAAGGATGAGACAATAAAAAAATAAATTTTATAAATGGTCAAAACAACTAAAAATAAATAAACATTTAGAAAATTTTACATTACACATTTTGCACACCACATTAAGCTGTATGTGTAAAACTTTTATTTTTTTAAATCATTTTATGAACTGCAAACATCATATTCGAGCCAGTATTTTTCTCAACAGTCAATTTGGGAAATAAGAAACACCCTAATGTCTATAATTATTGTTTTTAGCTAAAGTAAAACTTTTTAAATTATTCATTTTTTATAGTCTGTTATATTACGACTATATATATAAGTAGAATCAATAACTATTTACAAAATTATAAATAAGAAAGTTTTAATACTTCTAGGTATTTATTATATATATGGGTGGTTTTCACTGTAACTGTATATTTTTTTATTGTTTACGGCACAACACTAATTATATTTTTTTTTTTTTTTTTTTGTATTTCTATGTTTATCAATGTCCAAAAACCTAAAATTTTCAGTGGTACTGCTACAAATGTAAAAATAAATTCTACATGTTATTCTTATGGGATTTTTTTATTTATGCAGACGGTGGCGACGTAGACGGTTGCAACATTTTGAATGTATTATTGAAATAACTTTGTATTGAAGCCATCAAATTTTCTTAAACTCTGAGTATCTTATTTTCCATCAAAACACATAACTGAACAAGATATATTAAGTAATATATGATATACACTTGGAGAAAACGACATGGACAGTGGCGGCATTTTTTTTTTGTAAAAGCGGTTTAAAAATTTAATAGGTTTAATTTTCATAGTTAAAGCTTTCATATTTAAAATTTTAAGTTTTCCACGGTTCATATATGAGTAGTTAAGTAAGAAAAAAAATACAACAGTGCTTTCAAGTGCATAAATATCGAGTGCGCATCCATAAAAGGTGGAAAGCTTAAAAAGAGCTAAAATCGAGGGACAGACTTATATGTGACGATAAGCTAAGAGGATTGCATGAAAATTTGTTTCGTTGAAAAACATAAGTTTTTGGGACCTAAATACGTCATATGCATCCTACAGAAAAATTTAAGTTCAAATTTTAAGCCGTTTGTTAATACTCAAAGTTTACAGTTAAGTAAAGACTTTAAAAAAATATTATTTATGAACTTTTTAAAAGAAAAAAAAGTGTAAAAGAGCTTTATTTTCGGATATAAATGGAGGCGACACTATGTATACCGTTCCTGTGAAAACCACCCATATATAAGATTTTTGTAAAGGTAAAAATAAACTTCTTTATTTGTCACCTTCTTTTTACAATTCCCGATAAATATAAAAATATATGAATTGAGGATCAATTTAACACTTTTATACCTGATATTTTTTTCTCGCCTGAAATGGTTCTAAAAATGTTTTCTTTGCATAAATAATAAAATAAACTTATAAAAATTAAAACAAAAAATTTTTATTTTTCGCATTTTACAAGCAACCGAACAAAAAAAGGAAATTAAATAAAAAAATATGCTTCTAGTCCCTGATTATTATAATCTCATTGGTACAATATATTCTAAGGCTCAGCTAAAACCGGATTATTCCCAAATCGATGCATTATTTTTTTATTACTACTTAACTCGGCTCTGGAATTGAAATCACACCGATTTGATCCTTGTTTTCAGGTAGTTTGAATAACCTCCAGAAAACCAAAAAAAATCGTGAACAAGAAATTAGCGATAGGTGGGCTGTAAAAAAGATTTTTCCACTTTTATGTCAAAAACCGCATTTTTCTTTTCTGAGCTACCCAAAGTTTTCAAAATAACTTTTTTTGTAAATAAAATTTTAAAAAATGATGGATAATTTGGATTGACTGAAAAAAAAACTTTTCGTTTTACGGTAACAAATTAGCCAAGTTATCGTCACATTAAGATTTTGCCAAAATTAATTTAAAAAAAATTGAATTTACACTGTTAAAAATACCCTACGGTAAATATACGAAATAGTCGTAAAATTACGATTTTGTCGTAAATCTTGCAAACGTATAGATACAAGAATTGAAATATTGAAATTATCATAATTTAATTATTGATTTTTAATTAAATTCTTAGTGAGTATTATTTTTACGAAAATTTATAATTAATGAACGTAAAAATAAAAATTACATTAAATTACATTAAATAAATTTTGAGATCAGTAGTTGGGATTATAGGTTCAGAGCATTATTATTATGACGAGGGAGCCACCTTAACGGGTTTTTTGTATGGTTTCAAGATAAAAAAACACTTGTCAACAGTAGGGGGTATGTAAAATTTTTCGCTGAAGATGATCCTGCCATCAGTTTTTTGAAAAACTATGAGGAAACCTGGGAAATCTGGAAAACTAAAGGAAAATTTTGAAATCTGAATTTTTCAAAAAGTGGGGAATTTTATTCTTCTTCAAGCGTTATAATTTTTGTTCTCCTGTAAAAAAAACTATAATAACTAATTTCTAAACTTCAGAAAATTGATAAAATAATGAAAATATAAACAAATTTTAACTTTTTTGTTTTAAGCAAATTTTGTCTTCTTTTTTTTATAGATAGCGTTGGATAAATGTTTAAATTGTTTCTAAAAAGAGGATCAATAGTAAAAATTCCCGAGGAATCCAAAAATCATGTCAGAATTATGATTAGGTATCAGGAATATCCACAAATTAGAAAATTTCGGAAAATAAAAGGTAATGTAAATTCGTTTTTTGAGTTCTAAAGGACTTAAAAGGCAAATACCCCTAAGTGTTTTTATCTACGGCTGTATTTCAAAAATTAAAAAAAGCAACAGTGGGGAATTTTACAGCAAAAAGTATACGCAGGTCAAACATGCGTAATTTGAAAAGTAAATTTATTTTTGAAAGGCTTCATTCAATAATATCTTTAAAGTATATTGAACTTATTGCGTCATCATTATAACTTCTTTCAAATAATTTTTGGAGATAAGCTATATATTATAATGTAAAATGATATTCCCTCCTATACAATAAATAAAAAAATAGTACATTCTTAACCAAGGGAGCAAAAAAAAAGTGTGGCCCAGATCGAAGGCAAATGTTAAATTATGATCTGGGGCATTCTTTATTTGCTCCCTTGGTCTAAATATAGTTTTTTTTCTCAGTGGGGAGAAAAAATACATATAAAAAATAAAACAAATAAATTTAATAAAATATGTATAATAAAATTCATTAATAAAATTTTATTTCGACCTTTTTGAACGAACAATAATAAATAACATATTTTCGATATATAACACCCTTTTGGTACGCTGATATAATCTGTATCTCTTTATACGCACATCAATAATTTTTTTTTTAATCTAATCAAATTTTATATTGAATATTTAAAATTAAAAATTGAAAAAATATTTTTGAAGTTATGAAAAAATATGAAAAAACTTGCATATAAAGAGGTACAGATTGTATCAGCGTACCAAAAGGGTGTTATAAATCGAAAAGATTTTATTTGTTATTGGTCCAACAAGGTCGAAATAAAATTTTATTAAAAAATTTTATTAAAATTGTAAGTAAATTAAAATATTCAACATAAATTTCGGTAAAAGCCTTTTTTTAATTTTAATCTCAACTATACCCAGGAGCAGAATTTAAAAACTTTTTTTTATATTTTTAAAAATTTCGATTTTTTTGTATTTTTTAATTTCATTTTTTAATTTAACAAAAAATAATTCATTTTTAGTCAAAACAATTTTAATGTTCTTATTTTATTAAAAGAAAAAAATCAAACAATACAATAAACTTACAAAATAATTTCTTAAAATGATAAATAAAATTGTTATAGGTTACAAAAACATAATTGTAGCAATAATAATAATATAATAATATTAAAGTCATTGCATGTAAGAAATCATACGGTTGCGGTTGCTGACAAACGATTCTCCGATTTGTCCCATCTTTGATACACTTTTTATGTACATGAAATATAAATTCTCTCAATTATTTAGCCCTCTGAGTGCAAATCTGCCTTATTTAGACCACGGTACGCCAAAGGCGTAATTAAAACAAAATTAAATTTTTAACAAAAAAATGTTAAATTAGAACATTTAATTTTAAAAATTCAGAATTTTTACATTAAACTTTCGAAAGATTCTTTAATTGGCACCGCTGTGAAAAATTTTTTACAGAATCCGCATTTCTGGTCGGATTTTTATTTGTTCTCGTAACTTGGCAAGAAATTTTTAATTTGTGAAAAGTGATTTTTTATGAAGCCACTTAAATAGCTTTAACTTTTTTAACCACCAAGAGATTTTTCCTAACCTATGGCATATCGAAAAGCAATACTCATGATCAAGTTTCAAATTTCTAAATTATGTGGAATTTGAGATATTAAGATTTGCGCGATTCGGGAAAAAAATCGTGAATATAGTCGTTTAGAGGAAAAATTTTGAAAGAGTTATTTTAAATTCAAATTGAGCGGAAAATTTTACATACGACTATCTGCGGAAACTATTTTTAATACTCTTCTAACTGTTTTTGTTAATAGATTACTAAGAAATTTCATTAAAAAAATAAAAAATGACCCAATAACGTACTATGGTCTAAATTAGGCTGATTTTCACTCAGAGGGCTATGAAAATGAGAGTTTACATTTTATACATACGAAAACTAAATCGGAGAAATCTTTCCGACAACCGTATGACTTCGCTAATGGGTAAATAATAAAATAAAAATTATACAGTAGCAATAGAAAAATAAATTGTAAATTCTTTAAAAATTTAACTTTTCAATAAAGTTTTAATTATTATGAGTTGAGCTGCTCAATTTTTTCAAAAGTTAAATTTCGAATTTCAGATATAGATAATTTTATATCGCAATTTTTTTCCAGAATTTGTTTTATTTGACCGCTCATTAATGAATCCATACCTAGTTCAACAAATTTTAAGTTTTCATAATTTACTACTGTAAAATCCTTAATTCCCAAAATATTGCCTATAACAGTTTTTAATTTAGCTTGATCTCCAATGGATTGAATTTCAGGATGTTTAATATTTTGATAGCTTTGTGCAGGAACCATTGATGATACGATTGAATAATTATTTTGAAGAAAGATGTCAAGTGTTTCTAAGCAACTTGATATACTTTGAGGCAAAGTACCACCGACTTCTGATATACTGTTGTTAGTTATTTCTGCAAAAAGAATGAAAAATATTGTATACATTTAAGTTCGAATCCCTCCACTGAAAAACTAAAATAGTTGCTTTTATTAAATATATTTTTTTTAAATAAACAGTAAAAATAAAAGATTTTATGTTTTGCGTATTGATTCTACATACATTAAAATAATAAATTTTTTATTAACTTGGCAATTTTAAATGACAAATTACGGTGAGAACGATTTTTCGCAAGTGAATTTTCTTCAACGAATAATCTTTTTATTGATTTGATTTAGACGTTTCTCGGAGTTACATGACTGCTTTAACAAATAATAGTATCATATTATAATAATACTAGTTTCATATTATTTGTAGTATTGAAAAAGTAGTCATGTAACTCCGAAACGTCTAAATTAAACTAGTAAGTCATAATAAATAATGAATAGTCTGAGTTAAGATGAGCAGAATAAACAAATACGCATATTATTTATTATTTTCATATTATTAAATTTCATTGTATTTCAAAAAATACACATTCCTCTCTCTCTTCAACATTAATAATATTTTTTCTTCCAAGTGGGTTGAATACATTTTTTGGGAAAAAAAAAAGAATTCTTCAGAAAGCTTTTGACTACCCGAGGAAGGAGTGGCTTGGCCTCAGATAGTAATTAAGGTACATTCTAAGCCATTGTTTTTTGCTTCCTTAGTTAAAAATGTACTAGTACTTATTTAATATTAAAAATTTTTTTTTTTAATGTACTGATGTATGGGGTATTTGACCGCGAATAATTTTTTCTTAATTTTCGGTCAATATAAAGGTCGAATTCAATGGGAAACCCTTTCCTGAAAAAATATTGTCACAATTGTTAGAAAATCCAAAAGCGGTACAATTT
The DNA here is from genome assembly GCA_022575985.1 of Anagrus nilaparvatae. Taxonomy (NCBI): domain Eukaryota; kingdom Metazoa; phylum Arthropoda; class Insecta; order Hymenoptera; family Mymaridae; genus Anagrus; species Anagrus nilaparvatae. The sequence goes on from JAKSXM010000287.1 coordinate 6,719,534, forward strand.
TTTATTACAATCTGAACCAAAGCTTAGAGTTATGGGTAGTTTATAGCTATGTTGCATATTGTTTATCTTCTCAAGTTATCTTTTTTTTTTAAAAAGAGCTACCCTAACCAAAAGAGTTCCTTGTTACAAAGATTAAATTAATTTCTGAACGCCTTTTAAAAAAAATAATCTAATTCTATATTTCTTGGGGTTCCTTATAAGAAAGTTCAGGTTTCAGTTTTAGAAAATAACTTTTTTAAATATAATCTTACTCTATTAATACTCTTACTCCGCCCCCTTAAAATTAAAAACTTTTTTTTTTTAAGGATATAAACTACCTAGCTAGGGATAATAGACATAAGCAACTATTACTCTCTCTTTCTATCATATTACTATAGAAGTGAGAACCTTGCGCGCGTACAACTATACGATATAATTGTTAAATAAATAAAATTTTCGTTATTAAGAAATCACCATATTATAAAATAAATTGAATAATTATATTCTACGATATGTTTTTTATAGGTTATAATTTTTTTATCAAAAACTATACTCAAAAAATACCAAAATTATTTATTGTAAAATGTCGTCCCATAAGAACCACGTGTATAAGATGCTCGAAAAAGCAAAATTATTTTTAATTATTTAATAATGAAGGAGTCGCCCTAGGATCTTCAAACTTTAAATGTATATTTTTTAATATGACTTTTTGTTACATACCAGTTTTTATTAAAATCTGTTCTCAAACAAAAAAGGTAGTTAGTATCCTTAATTTAAATGAGATAAGGCCCAATATCCATAAAGTTGAAAATTTCTATTATAATTATAACCTTATCCTTGGGGTGATTTATAGCTGAATTGAATCATTTCAATAACCTACCCCAATTATTGGAATGCCACATAACCAGAGCTGTGTACCTCGGACCGGTCCCCACTCTTATAACACATAAATACTGTACTTAAACTTTTTTGAGTACAGTATTTATATATTATAAGAGGGGGGGGGGGGGTCTGTGCTGCACAACTCTGCTCATAACGAGGATTAGTTACTGGTTCCAGAAAATATCTTTATCTTTGTCCCTCCCTTCTCAAAATCAATTACTTTTTTTAAAATAATTTATATGAAATAAATTATTTTATAAACATTTTTTAAGGATTATGCGAATTCTTAAAAGTTTATTAGTATATGAAGATTCTATTAAAACTAAAAATTACTTCTAAAACTTAAATTTTTTTTTCTGGTCAGTGGCCCAAAAGCACATACTTCCCGGCCACAGTGCGGCTGAAACGTTTTTTCAAAGACGTTTTTTCTCGGCCCTTGTCCATAAATAAAAAATGCCCCAAATCGCAGTTAACCAACCTCGGCTTCGTCTAGAAAAGCAAGTTACGTCTGATTTGGGCCATTTTTTACTTTTCTGGACACGAGCCGTAAATATACTATTAATAAAGAAGAGAAACCGATGGGTTATAATATTTTGAAAAATTTAAATCCAAAAAAATAGTTTTTAAAAATTCATATTTACAAATTTCAATCATCTTACAACTGTAATCGCTCATCAGTCATGTTGAATAATAAACATTTTAAATTGTTCAATAAAAATAATATCAAAAGATATACCTGCAAGAATTCCAACATCTCCTATGGCACCCCATTGTACAGCTAAGGCTGGAAGTCCATCTTCAAACCTCTTTTTAATTATCATTTCCATACTAGAATTACAAAGACCGTAGTTAGATTGTCCGGCGTTTCCTCTACCACAAGCCACTGACGAAAATGCAACGAAGTAATCTAGATAGGGACATTTATTTCTCGAAACAAAATCTAAATTTTTAGTTATTTTCACTTTTGGTTGAGAAACAATATGAAAATCTTTTTCGGTTAAATTTTCAAAGAAACCATCTTTTAAAACTAAGGCTAAATTAAAAATTCCACCAACAGGTGCAATATCGTTGGCTAATTTTATTAAAGCTTCTGCGTCATTTAATGAAGAAACATCATGCTGGGAAATGTTGACAATTATTCCACTTTCTCTCCATTTACGTATGCATAATGACTGATACCCCGTGCGGATTCCAGATCTTGTTGACAATATTAGGTATGTAACACCTTTTTGTACTAACCAGTTAGCTAGCTCTAGTCCAAATCCTCCGGTACCACCTACTATAATGTAGCTTTTCTCTGGTTTCAGATAACTTTTAGTCAATCCAAAAATCTTTTTAGGAATTGGTTGAATAATTTTTTCCTTTTCTTCAAGTCTGATTTCTATGATAACTTTTTCAATATTTTTTCCTGAGTCCATGTATCTAAATGCTGATTCAACATTATTTTCACTAAACACCTTATATGGTATGGGACGAATAACTTCATCATCAATTCCGTCATTTATTAATTTAATAATTTTTTGCCGAATATCATTGTCAGTAATAAATGCAATACCACTTTCTACAAAATGAATTGAAATATTTTTCTTTATTAGTTGTTCTTCATTAATTATTGATTTTTTTAGACCTATATCTATATATGTTCCATTATCAGCTAAGCATCGTAAACCTGTTTCAAACAAACTATCTGTTAAACAATTCAAGACAATGTCAACACCAAAATTTTTTGTTTCGGCTAAAAGAACTTCTTGAAAACTATCATCATTTGAGATTCCAATTTGCTGGTCTCCAATATCTGGAAACATTCTTTTGATAAATTTCCGCTTTTCCTCAGAATCGACAATTATAAAAACTTTGCATCTTTTATGCAAAGCAAGCGTTATGCAAGCTACACTAGTGGCACTATCTCCAAAATGTATTAATATTTTTTTTTCGTTTTCAATTCTGCTTCTTATTAAAAGAGAATAATACGCTGTTGCATAAGCTATAGGGATCGTAGCTGCCTCACGAAATGTCCATTTATCAGGTATTTTCCAAATTAGTAAAGGTTTTTCGACTAAGGTTGCAATCGCTTGACCTTGTACAATTCCCATAAAACGAGAACCTTCTGAATTTCTACCAGTAAATTCGTATCCAAGAACGCAATCTTTTTTCAAAAAATCCTTTGGTAAGATATTTGGGATAATTTTGTTACATGCGTATACTACATCTCTGCAAAAAAAAAAAATCAAAATGTAAGTTAGATAAATTAAAGTAAATAATTTTTTGTTTTTTTTTTAATGGTAACAATCAGATACTCATATAAAAATTATCTATTTACGATAATTAAAAAGGCTATTAATTATGAAAAACAATAACGTAACATTATAGCTGGTAAATTTGAGTCTGTAAGTCTTTATATGAAAAGCTCTTCTACAACTATTTCATTGAAAAAATGGAAATATTTATCTTTTTAGCTTTAAAACACTCATCAACTCGGATTTAATCAAAAATCGAAGGACGTATTATGAGTTATTTGTTAAAAAACTAAATTTATTTTCATAAAAATTTTATTTCATAAAATTCAGAAAATTTTTTATCAAATTAAAAATTTCTTTTTGTTTTACTACCGTTGTATTGGTTAGGCTCATCAGGCTGCTAAGTAATCAAATTGAAAATAATGAAATATTTTTTTTTTAATATTCAATACCGATCTTATATAATTTAATAAAACTAATTTAATAAAACTCATTTGCATAAACATGTGCTTGTCAGCTTTTTTTTGTTTTTTTCGTATGAAAAAGATAAATTTTAATTCCATTTGTACATAAAATAAAGTAATTCTGACTTAAGCGAAAAAAATTCAGACTTATGGGAGAAAAAAATTTACACGTTTTTAAGGCCTTTATCTTATCGATGATTACAAACTTGAGTTTCAATAATATAAATTTATACTTTACTCACAGATAATTAATTGATGCATAATAAACACTAAACAGCTGGTCATTGATGCCACTATTATCAAAACTTAATGCTGATTGTATCCATTTTAAGGAACTCAGGTCTCCTTTTCTTAAAATATTTATAAATGCACCTTCATAAGAGTCAGTTGAATTTATTTCCTCTGCTTTTAAAGGCAGGTATCTATAACTTCCCCATTGGCCATATTTGAATATATTTGAAAGAATATTTTTTTCCAATTGCTTTTTGTAAAATTCATCGCTAACGGTAAATTGTGGAGCAGATTTATCAGAAATGTAAAAATAACTGATTTCGTTTCTTGTATATTCACGTCGAATGCAGTTTATAAATCCGATGATGCCTGAAAATGTTAAAAAATACTCTCGGAAATACTTTATTTTTATAAAAAACTTAAAATTTTATTGATTTATTACATAAAGCTCTTATTAGTATGATACATGATACTAGTGAAACTACTCATGATTTTAATATTTTTTTCTATTAAATAAAAATATTTGATTTCTGAGCTAACAATTTGCTTTATTTTTTCAATAAATTGCCCACGTTTCGAAGACCTTCAGTCTTCATTATCAAGGCTAAAAATTTACAATATTTTACAATTTTATAAAAACTTTTTTTACATAATTCCAAATTTAAAAATTAAACATTACCTTATTAAATATTTTAAAGTAAAGAATATACAATATTCTTCACTGAGTAACGATCTTATACTAATCTTTGAGCTTTTAAAAAATTTTACAAGTGCTAGATTTTTTTATACGAAGGAACATAATATAAACAAAATATAAAGTTTGTAACTCTAACGTACATTTTTAATGACTATTTTTTAATATGAAACTTATTACTCATTATTAAATACTCTGAATCTATAAATTTTCAAAATAATTTATTTGTCGGTCCCTAAACTCTTCTATATGATTTTTAACATATATCTAAATGTTCAAGTGCTTTAGGTTTAAAAATTGTTTTATTTAATTTTTATTATTTCCGTTTTCTTATTATTCTACTCCTTCTGTTTAACCCCAGTCTATTTTTATAACAAAAAATTCGTTTTTTAATCTTTTTGCTCTTTTTAATCAAACGTATCGTGTTTTTAAAGTGACCTTTTAAAAAACAGGTGTCTTCTATTCTATTCATGGTATTATCGTTATATTCTATAAACATCATCTCCGAATGTAATCGTTTTCTATAATTTTTTTCCCTGTCTAAAATGATGATATTCTCAAAGTCGATTTTATGTTTAAAGAATTTACTATGCGTGTTTAAGACGTTACGACTACAATTTTTTTCAACATCTTTTTCATGTTCTCCAATCCTGATACCCAATTTCCGAGATGTTTGACCTATATACCTATGATCGCATGATTTACAATTTATCTGATAGACTACACCTGAATTTTCATTTTTGTTTATTTTATCTTTACCTAATTTTACGAACTTTTTTAATTTACTTTTTGCCGTATTAATCGGAATATATTTAACTTTTTTTATATGTTTATTTAGAGAAGGGGTAGCATACTTGTAATAAGGCAAACTTATTCTTTTTATCTCATTATTATAATTATTTAAATTATTTCGATTTTGATTTCCAGTCTGACCTATGTTGCTATTAGTTTTATTAAAATGATGGCAAAGTCTTTTTTTGACATATTTATTTATAAATTTTGAGGGATAATTATTCATTTTTAAGTAATTTTTTGCCAATGTGATGTTTTTTTCTTGAAATTTCTTATCTGACAATAAAATGCATTTATCTATTAAATTATACACTATGGCTATTTTTTGGGCAATTGGTGAGTGACTTAAAAAATTTACTAATCTACCACTGTATGTTTCTTTTCTAAACCAATCCGTTTTTGCTCTTTCATTTTTTTCCCTTATAATTTTTAAATCTAAAAAGTTAATTGAATTATTAGTTTCTCTTTCCATTGTAAATTGTACCGAACTATTATAATCATTAAACGTCTTAAATAAATTATCTATTTCTCCTTTTTTTACTAATATTAATGTGTCATCTACGAATCTTTTGTATAAAATTATATCATTATCACAATTTTTTATTGGGTTATAAAAATGGTTTCGAAAATTATTTAAGGCATTACTACTTTTTAATTTATCTAAACAATTTATCTCTAATTCTTGCAAGGTTATGTTGGCTAAAATTGGACTAATAGAATAACCTATAGCTGTACCCTTTTTTTGTCTGTAAAACTTATTATTAAATTGAAAATAATTATATTTGAGTAAAACTTGTATGCCCGCTATAAAATCATTTCTTGTTAATGGAATATGATTCTTCAAATATTTCCAATTTTTCTTTAACGCGTCAAAAATTAACTCATGGGGCAAATTTGGATACATGCCCACAACATCTAGAGAAACAAACTCATAATCTTCCGGAATGTCATTGTTTTTTAATATTTCCTTAATTTCTAAACTATTTTTTACCGATGAATTTGGAGTTTTAATAAATTTTGATAAGAATTTTGATAAGGCTTTATCAAAATTATAAAAAACGCTATTAATACATGCAACTACAATTCTAACTGGAAAACCTTCTTTGTGGATTTTAATTAAACCATATTTATGTGTATATCGTTTTCGAAAAAAATAAAGCCTTAGGAGGGTCAACTTTTGGTAAAATTTAGAAAATGAAGGTACACCTGCATAGATTTTCTTGTTTTCTATAGTATTTTAAAAGATATTTTACCAGTGAACACGGAATTTTTCAATTGGCAAAAAATTGGCAGCCAGTTATCGGTAAAAACTCAAATTTTATGTTTTAATTTTGGCAAAACTTCGAATCATGGTGCTTTTTATCAGAAAAAAACTTTAGCGAAGGTTAAATTAGAAAAATTTTGACAAAAATATATCAATGCGTGTATTTCGAAACTTTAAAAAATTTTCTTAAAATTTTCTAGTTTTTAAACCATTAAAACGAATGTTTAATATTAACATATTTGATCATTTTCGTTTAACATGATTTTCCTCCTTTAATTTTTTATATTTTTTAAATTTCTTAGCAATAGGTTAAAATATACAAATTTTAGTATGATTATTACACATATTTAGATAATCGTTGCTAATCTTTTACTTTTTTAAAACATCAGAAATTTCATAATTGAATTTTTATGGGTCCCTAAATTTCTATGGATTTTTTAACTTAAATCATTGTTTTTTTTCTCATAATATTTTATATTTAAGCTTGAATCACTGAAGCCAAGAAATAAGTTGAATAAACCTGTTTTCCTCAAGAGGCCAAAATTAAATAATACAAGGTTTTTTATTTATTTCGAGTGTTAATTTTTTCTGAGCCAAAGAAATTTACCAAACAAGTAATTTTTTGGGGGAAACAGGTATTTTAAATGCACAGCAGCTGATATTTTAACAAATTTAACGATTAAAAAAAAAATTATATTCAAAATAATTCAAAAACCCTGTATTATTTAATAGGAAAAATCAGGGCTTTTAGGAAATTAGTTAGTTCAAATTACTTCTTGGCTATCCAAAGTTTTAAATCAATTTTTTATGTTGAAATAATATATATTACTGTGATTCAAGATTTAAATATACAATATTAAATTTATACAGAGAAAAAATAACGATGTAAGTTAAAAAGTCAATAGAACTTTAGGGACCCTTAAAAGTTAAATTACGAAATTTCTGATGTTTTCAAAGTGGTGAAAGATTAGCTAGGATTAGTTAAAAATGTTTAATAATCATACTGAAATGTATATTTTAACTTATTACTAAGAAATTTAAAGAAAATATAATATTAAAGGAAGAAAATCACGTTCACTATGCAAAATTAAAAAAAAATTTTTTAAAGTTTTAAAATACACGCAGTGACATATTTTTGTCAAAGATTTTCTAATTAAACCTTACAAAAAGTTTTTTTCCGGTAAGAAGTACAATAACTTGAAGTTTTGCCAAATTTGAAATAAAAATTTGGGTTTTTACCTAAAAATAGCTGCCAATTTCATGCGGATTGAAAAATTCCGTGTTCACTGGCAAAATATCTTTTAAAATAGTACAAAAAATAATAAAGTCCATGCGGGGTAGGTGTGCATGTGTAAAAATACCAATTTTGATGGTAAAATTTTATCATATTTTTTTCACAACTGCCTTTGTATATTTATACAATAAATAAAATATCAAATATCAAAATATCAAGTATCCAAAATATTTTTTAGATATTTTACTTTTTAACAAAATTTTCAAAAATTTCCATTTTCCCAAAAATAGTAAAAATTTAATATCTCCAAAAGTGCGATAGCAAATTCGCAAAACTATTGCCTATGTTTTTTTCTTTATTTTGACACCGGTTTCATTCAAATCGGTTCAGCGGTTCTTGAGTAATAAGAGTACGTACACACAGACAGACACACAAACAAATAAATTTTTAAATACATATAGTATTAAGATATAACATACCACTTCCTAGTTCATCAGTGCTAATAAAAATTGATTTCATTCCCTTTGATTCACCCATTTTTAATTTTCTTTTAGCTTCCTCAATCCATTGAAATTCAGAGGTTTTCATTATGTCAATAGTAAGAGGATTTAATAATTCTATTTTACTTCGCAAAAGAATGTAATTTGTTTCTTGTACTTTTTGAAATGCTATTATTTGAAGTTTCATTTCTTCAAAAATAGATTTTTGTATTTCTAAATCTTGTAAAATTATAAATTCTTTCCCATTCAAGCGTGATTTTGATTTAATTAAGTTTATACTGGTTTTATTTTTAATAATATTTGAGGCTATTATAATGTCAAATGGTTTTTCAGTGTCTTTTAAATCATCTGAAGATATAATTCTTAGATTGCGTTTATTTTGGTAATTACAATTCTTAAGTGAATCTACAAATAACTGCAAATCAATCTGTAAATAATTTCTTTTTTTAATTATGGTTATTAAAAATTTTAAAATTCTGCATAAAAAATAAACAATTTTGTAAAAACTAAGATTTTGTGAAAATAATTAAATTAGAAATGAAGAATTGAAGAAAATGTCAAAATAAAGTCGGTGGATTGGCCCAGACGCCGTAGCTTAGTTGGTTAAAGCGATTTCACTAGTTATGAAAGAATCGTGGGTTCGAATCCTACCGGTTCTGGCATTTTTTTCAATTCGAGAAATATTTATAAAATCCACTTTTTTTCAATTTATTTGTGTTTATAACATCATTACACAATATTCTGATAAAAAAATTCTTGGAAAATTGATAAAAAATTTTTCAATTATTTTCTATCAATAATGCTGATATTTACGATGTGAGTATTTAAAGGTATACCACGTTTAGTAATATATTAAAATGAATATTTTTCAGCTATAACAACTTTCGTTCGTGAATAGACCACTTAATTAATTACTTATAAAAAATAATTAAAGTTTCATACAACAATTATTCAAAAAACAAAAACGAAAATTGATAAAATTGGTGAATTAGCAACTTTTTATCTTTAAATTTCAAAATGAGATTAATTTTATTTTCCATGCTTAAAAATAATTAATTATTTTACCCTATTTTGAAACTCTTTAGCAGCTACTTCAATTATTAATTTGGATACTAAATCTTCTTCGACTTCATTGTCTATAACTTTGAGAATTCTTATCTTATTTTTATTTATATTTTCTAGGACTATTTGAAATAAAACAGTGATTGCATATAAATGACTTGTAGCAATATCATTATCCAAAGCTTGCGTATTATAATTGGGAACAAAAATATATTTTTCTAAATATGGCATCTTTTGATCTTGCTTCCTTTCAATAAAAGTAGTCTTGATTCCTTTAACACTGACTCCTCCACATTTTATAAATTCTAACTTGGAATTAAAAGAAATATCTATTAAATTTGTTTCTGACTTGTCTATTATATTCTGGTGGACCAATGGATTAATTTTAATAGTTTCTATTTTTATTGGTAAGATAAGTCTACGAGATGCACTGTTTCCAATAATAGAAAATTGTAGAACGGTGTCAAGAAAAGATATCCATTCACCAGACCATTCCAAGCATCCGATGGTTCCTTTATTATTAGACCAATTAATTCCTTGAAACGTCCCGTTATAGTTATAACCTCTCAATCGCAATTCTTTATAAACTTCTTCTTTTTTTAAATCTAAGTATTCTAAATCTGGATTTATATTGCGGTTATATAGTTCATAGTTTTCAAATTCTTCATTTTTTTTAATATTTATTGTTCCGGTTACAACTGTTGACCCAGATTCGTGTATTATGAAATTACCCGAATCTTCCATAATGTATACATGAAATTTTACACTTTCATTAGCTGGCATAATTGTAGCCCTTTTAAAATAAACATTTTTGAAAATTACTGGAAGTTTTTCAAACTTTAAATTCAATATATTTGCTAACGTCTTCCAAACAATTGTCAAATATCCCGTAGCAGGGAAAATTACACTGCCATTTACAGTATGTCCAATTAAAAACTTATCAGAATCAAATGATAAATTAAATTCTATCATGTGTTCACCGTATTTCTTGGATTTTTCGGTATAATTTGGGATATCCCAATCCATAGTATGATCCCACTTTACTAAAGAATTAATCATTTTAGTTCCTCTATTAACTGGATAATTCAATAATTTATATAACTTCGTTATATTTACTTGGATACCAAAATTATGTAAATTTCCTAAACTCGTTAAAAATAACTTCATGTTGTCGGAGTGATTACGTTGTTGCAGTCCAACGTATGATACAGATGGAAGAGACCTAGTTATAACCGCTTTGAGTAGTGTATCTGGCCCCATTTCTATAACAATTGAACCCTCAGGGATTTTTTTGATAGCATCATAAAAATAGACAGGTGATAGTAAGTTGTGCACAAAATATTCAGCAGAGCTAAATAATCCAAAGGACTGTGAGCCATATGATTCAAGTATAGAAGTAGAAACCCATTTTTCGCTTCTTTTTTTTGGATGTGGAATAAGCTTAACCAATGAATCAAAAAGATGAGGACCAGCTGAAGCAATATACTTACTATGAAAAGCTATATCTGAGGTTTCCACTAACTTTGTAAATATACCATCTTTTTTTAATTTTTGAAGAAACTTATTTACAGATTCAAAAGGGCCTGAAATAGTAACTGCATCAATAGCGTTATGACAAGCAGGAAATATATCTGGTGGGCAAATCTTGACAGCATCAGTCCAGCTAAGTCCAACAACTGCCATACATCCTTTATTAGTCACAGATTCTATCGCTGATTTACCTCTATAATAAGCAGCTAATATAGTTTGTTTCGCGGTGAATGAATTATCAGCATACGCGCACGCGTTTTCCCCTGCTGAATGACCGATTAAACCATCGGGTGTAATTCCAAGTGCTGAAAGTAAATCAACTAAGGCAATTTGAATTGCTGTGATCGAAATGAAATTTACTACAAGATTTTCAACCCTATAGTCAACATTATTTTCAATAATATCCATTAAGTTTATGTTTACAGATTTTAAAATATCAGCTGACTTGAGAAGACTTTGCTTGAATATTGGAATTGATAATAAAGCTCGTCCCATTCCTGACCATTGACAACCCATACCAGGAAAAATATACCACACTGGCTTTTTTTCATTTTCAATTTTTTGAATGTTTCTAATAACGGTATTCCCCAAAATTTTATAGCCTCTATAACAATGACCTTCTATGTTTTGAGAAAACACATTCCGTAATAATCCTAAAAACTCATCATCATCATTGTTTTTTATTTGATTGAGAAAAAAATCAACAGAACTAGATGTTCTTCCAGATACCATAACTATTTTTGGGATATCGTTATCATAAGTCAAGTTAAGCTTATTTTTAGCATACCCACGTAATACAACATGAGCATTCGTTCCACCAACTCCAAATGAATTTATACCTACCAAAGCTGGTACGTTTAAAATTGTATTTTCATCAACAACTCTTATCTTTTCATTTAATAAAGATGGGATATCAGTATTGGGGCTTTCAAAGTGTAAGTTTCTTGGAATTCTCCCTCTCTCCATAGATATCAAAACTTTTATAACTGAACATAGAGCTGCAGCTGCTTCTGCATGACCCATATTTGATTTCACGGAGCCTACAAAAAGAGGTCTCCTTTTATTACTGCAAAAAAAATTAGCAATAGAATTGAGTTCTTGCTGATCTCCAGCTTTTGTCCCAGTACCATGAGTTTCAACCATGGTTACAGACACTGGATCTAAATTTGCTTTTTTATAAACTTTTTTCAAAAGCCGATTCTGCATTTCTCCGTTGGGGTATGTTATACCATCCAATTTGTATCCATCGTTATTTATACCTGATTGAAGTAATGTTCCATAAACTCTACGGGCGCTATTAAATTTTTGAACAAATATAACTGTTACAGCTTCTGCTCTTACATATCCGTTGGCTTTGGCGTCAAATGATTTGCAGCTGCCGTCGTAGGAAAGCATTGACATTTCTTTCGACTGCAGCGATTGCATTGGATTTAGCAACAAATTTGCACCACCAACAATAGCAGCCTCACATTCGTTGTTTCGTAATGAATTTATTGCTTGATGTAAAGCGACTAATGAAGATGAACATGCGGTATCTAGAACAAAACTAGGTCCCGTGAAATTGTAGGAATAGGATATTCTATTGGCCATCATCGATAGTTGACTACCTACTGATCCGTAACCTGTAAAATTAATTTTGCTTCAAAAATAAATCGTATACTTTTTTTATTTAAATAAATGCATAATGTGGTAACCAATATTATCAATGTATTATATGAGTAATTCTTAGTGAAACTTTACTAATGAAAAGGTAAAATTCGGGGATTTAAAAAACCCACTTGGGTTAGATTTGGTTTACAGTAAAATGGTACCATGCCAATTTTTAAGGTTTTAGGTTCAAAGGTTACAAAATCGCAGCTATTTTTTAATTTTATATGGTTTTCAAAAAAAATGAGTTTTAAAATTTTTTATTTCCGATTTAATTTTTTCTATGCTCCTGATAAAGCTAAAAAATGATTTTCTTGACTACGCTGTATCTAAAGTTTCCAGCTGAATCCAAAACTGCCATCGGTTTTTCAAAAAAACTTCAAGAACAACCGGAAAATCGGAAAAACTAATAGTATAAGCCTGGAGCATGGTTTTGTATTCGATTTTTTTTGAAAGCATGTCCATGGAATTTTTCGACAGTAATTTTAGTTTTTGGGGTCGCTGATTTCAAATCCGAAGTCCGTTTTGACCTAACGTGGTCCAATTTTGCGTAATTGCCCATTTTAGGTCATTTTAAACGTTTTTTTGCCATTTTTTGTTAAAATTTTTAATATATTACCATTTTTCTCACACAATACTAATGTTTTTTGGGTCTTTATACCTAATAATCATTTCTACTCATACAAAAAAAAAAATGGTAGCCCATAATAGGGATTCTTTTCACGCTCTTTGGGCTAATTTTAGCTATTTTTATGAAATAATACCAATTTTTATCTACAGCTTCTGGTTTTTGAGTATTTTAGGGTAGTTAAATACGAATATTATATTTAATTTATCTAAAAACGGTGTAGTAGCCCATAATAGGCACTTATAGGCTGTTTTTAACGTTTTTGGGGTAATTTAAGCTATTTTAATAAACTAATATTAATTTTTTTCTGCAGCTTGTGGTTTTCGGGTCATTAAACGCAAATAACACAAATTTTTTTAACAATTAATGTCCAGTGGCCCATAATAGGCGATTCACGGGTATTCCCATCATTTTAATGGTATTTTATAACACGTTACTTTTTTTTTAAACGAGTAGTGTTATGAATTTAGGTTCGATAAATTTAAACTTATCTATAATTACAAAAAAACGGACTACTAGCCCACATTAGGCAGTTTGTTAATTTTTCAGAATTAAAAAAAATTTTTTTTTAATACTTGCATAAATGATTTAAAGTAATCTCTTAATTTTTACTTTAATAAAAAATAAATTGGAAGAATTACAAACTCTTAACAATTTGTAGATAAAAAAATATGGTAATATATTATAAAATACCGTAAAAAAGATTAAAACGCCGAGAAATTAACCAAAAACTGCCTATTATGGGCTAGTAGTCCGTTTTTTGTAATTATAGATAAGTTTAAATTTATCGAACCTAAATTCATAACACTACTCGTTTAAAAAAAAAGTAACGTGTTATAAAATACCCTTAAAAGGGTAAAAATACTCGTGAATCGCCTATTAAGGGCCACTGGACATTATTTTTTAAAAAAAGATGCGTTATTTGCGTTTAGTGACCCCAAAACCACAAGCTGTAGAAAAAATTGGTATTATGTAGTTCATAAAAATAGCTTAAATTACTTTTTTAAGTTTAACAGATATAAATTTTTTGAAAAAACAGAATAAAAATAGTCTAAAATAAGAATTTCATAAAAAAGAAGACCCTTTAATAAAATTTTTGAGACCTTGCACGTCCAAATTGGTTATTTCTATTTAGCGTGATGAATTTTTAAAAAATGAAAATGAAAAATTTTTAATTTTTATTGAAAAGAGCTTTAAAAAGTATTAGCACTCGAATTGCCCCTCAATTTATCATATGGAGAGTGAAGGTGATCGATATTTTAGTCGATTGGTATAGGTTAGAAAATTGTAAACCCCCCCCCCCTTGTTTTCTCGCTATTTTCAAAAAACAACTTTTCCAATGTTCTTTAAATGGGGCACATTTTGGCCAATATCGTCAAAACCTATACTAAAAATTAAAAACCGACTTCGGGACGTTTTTTCTTACCAAAAAAGCATTACTTCCTGAAAATTTCAAGTCGATCCTATCTAGAGCAGATTTCACCAAATATTCACCCTCTCCCCCCCACCTTTTCGGATTTCTCAAGAAATTTTACTAGAGACCCTCATTTTCGAAAAGTTTTACATGTTTTCGTAACGCTATAAAAATAAATAAAATAGCAAAATACTGAATAACTACAAAATACGGTATTGCTATAATATTATAGGGTTTTCGTAATCTTCAATACAAAGCTGCAACCTCGCTAGTTTCACTTTAAAAACACGATACGTTTGATTAAAAAGAGCAAAAAGATTAAAAAACGAATTTTTTGTTATAAAAATAGACTGGGGTTAAATAGAAGGAGTAGAATAATAAGAAAACGGAAATAATAAAAATTAAATAAAACATTTTTTAAACCTAAAGCACTTGAACATTTAGATATATGTTAAAAATCATATAGAAGAGTTTAGGGACTGACAAATAAATTATTTTGAAAATTTATTCAGAGTATTTAATAATGAGTAATAAGTTTCATATTAAAAAATAGTCATTAAAAATGTACGTTAGAGTTACAAACTTTATATTTTGTTTATATTACGTTCCTTCGTGTAAAAAAATCTAGCACTTGTAAAATTTTTTAAAAGCTCAAAGATTAGTATAAGATCGTTACTCAGTGAAGAATATTGTATATTCTTTACTTTAAAATATTTAATAAGGTAATGTTTAATTTTTAATTTTAAATTTGGAATTATGTAAAAAAAGTTTTTATAAAATTGTAAAATATTGTAAAATTTTTAGCCTTGATAATGAAGACTGAAGGTCTTCGAAACGTGGGCAATTTATTGAAAAAATAAAGAAAATTGTTAGCTCAGAAATCAAATATTTTTATTTAATATTAACTAAAATACTTCCAAATGGTCCCATTTTTTTTGTATAAGGGCCACCTTCAAATTAAACCGCAATTTTTGATCATTAATTCTCTCATTACTATAGTCAAGAAATCAAACGGCCATTTTTGTCCTAAATTATCAATTTTTAAATTGCTGTCAAAATTCTAATTTTGGATAGAAATATTATTTATTGGCCTCAAAAATTTTCTACAAGCATAAAGTTTCCAAAAACTTTTAACTCGTCTCTTTTTATTGATTATTTTCCAAGATATCCCTTTTTAGCTCGTTTCTAAGGAATTGGCCCCACCACAAGTCATGTGAAGTTAATATTACTTGATTTATTTAATATATTAATTTATTTAAAGTAAAATTCTTGATAAATCATTTGTAAATAAGTAATATTTTTATATTCAATGGCAAAAAAAAGCATTTTAAATGTGACTACGTAGCTATAGGACTATCGATACACGCATACTATAATGCAACACACATGCATAGGATTTTATGGAGATTCCTCAGGAGAGAGTTACAGATAATGATTCAATTTGCTTTTTTTTCAAAAACCCTAAAATTGGGAATCTGCCTTTAAATTATCATATCTGCTAAACAAATAATTGAAAAAAGATGAGTAAACATTTTTTGGAAACTTTAAGCTGGTACAAAATTTTTAAGGCGTAATTAGTAATTTCTATCGAAAATTAGAATTTGGTTTATTGACTATAATAATGAGAGATTTAATGATCGAAAATTGCGGTTTACGGAAATTGAAAGTTGACATTTATATGAAAAAAATGGGTCCGTTTGGATGTATTTTATTTAACTTACGAGGTTGCAGCTTTGTATTGAAGATTACGAAAAAATCCTATATTATAGGTTATAATCTTGTCGTATTTTGTAGTTATTTAGTATTTAACATTGTCGTATTAGTACAGAACCTTATAACATTGTCGTATTTTGTAGTTATTTAGTATTTTGCTATTTCTTTTATTTCTATAGCGTTACGGAAACATCCAAAACTTCACCCAAAATAGGGTCAGTTTAGTAAAATTTCTCGAGAAATCTGAAAATTTGGTCAAAATTTTTATTAGATGACAAGAAAATCCGGAAAATTAAAGATGAAAAATTTCGCAAAAATAGAAAATTTTTAAATGGATCAAATATCAGCTAAGATTTTTTTATGAAGAAAGTTATTTTTTATTGAACAATACTGGGCAGTTGTGAAAAAAAAAACAATTAA
Organism: Anagrus nilaparvatae; assembly: GCA_022575985.1. Lineage (NCBI taxonomy): Eukaryota > Metazoa > Arthropoda > Insecta > Hymenoptera > Mymaridae > Anagrus > Anagrus nilaparvatae. The sequence continues at coordinate 6,736,225 of JAKSXM010000287.1, forward strand.
TTTTTTATAATAAAGTAAAATATACATAAATGTATATCAGTTTAGATTCCATGTACCAAATATATGATAGATATGAAGAAATAAATTTCTTATTTTCCATATTAACAAGTACATCAATGGTATTTCACTCTGGCCGTGCCCCCCCCCCCCCCCCCGTGAAATGAAAAAATTTTGAAAAAATAACAGCATTTTTTACCTTAATTTCAAAATTTTTAAATTTTTTAGTAACAATTATTGCTTATAAACAATTTAAAATAAGAAACAATTAAATTTTGATTAATATTTAAGAAATTTAAACCATCAATTTTAATTTTATTAGGTTCTGGAGCCCAAAATTTTCTGGATACGTGCCTGCATACCATTATATTCAACTAGATATGTCTTCGATTTGTCATATACTCTTGCAAAATCATTTCTCTTGCGAGAATATATATTTGAAATCAATTATTAACATCGCAAGAGAAATGATTGATGTACTTATTAATATGGAAAATAAGAAATTTATTTCTTCATATCTATAATTTTTTATGTATTAATATATTATATTGGTCAATAAACAATAACTTTCTTCATAAATAAATAGTAAGTTATGGGCGATCACAACAATATTAATAAAATTTTTTTTAGCAAAAATTACATACACAAATAAAGTACTTAAGATCGAGTAGGAAAAAAAAGGTATCACACTCTGAGAAATCTGCAGTTGAAAAAAAACACGTTTTTTTTAGTTTTTCAGGTTTTTCTTGAGAATTTTTTGAAAAACCGATGACAGATTCGGATTTAGCTGGAAATTTTACATATATCGTAGTCAAGAAAATCATTTTTTAGCTTTATCTGGAGAATAGAAAAAATGAAATCAGAAATTAAAATTTTTTAAAATCATTTTTTTTGAAAACTATATATGAATAAAAGCCGCCATTTTGTAACCTTTTAACCTAAAACCTTAAAAATTGTCATGGTACCATATTTAATTTTCCATTAGTAAAGTTTCACTAAGAATTACTCATAGTATAAAAACAGTTTTCTTAACAAGTGCGCAAGGTGATACTTCTCCAATCGAAAGAAGAAATAGGGATATAGAGGACTAGCGGCCGAAGGCCGAAGGCCGCTAGTTCGCTATATGACTATTTCTTCTTTCGATTTTTATCACACTTGCGCACGAGTTAAGAAATGTACTTTTTTTAATGACGTCGTCAAAGTTTAAGCCTTTGCAAATCGTAATTCACGAGATAACTGGATTTAAATAATACAAACAATATAATTTTTTTTAAAATAGTACACGTTTTCTAAAATGATAAAAAAATAATTCATATATATATGTAAAAGAATAAAAAAAGAATAATAGACAAAAGGAATAAAAAAAAAAAGAAATAAAAAATAAAAGGATGTGAGTCACACTTTTTGTAAAGACCAATGCGGAAATATCAAGGCCAGCTTTACTTTTCCCACTTTTTGATGAGAACAGTGGGAAAAGTAAAGTATAAATTAAATGTATCGCTTTGTCTCGTGAATTTGGTTTGCAAACGCAAACTTTGACGACAGAATTAAAAAAAATAAATTTAAAATATTCACATGGATATCTACAGAGACGTGTCGTCTCGGGACGCAAGTTTGAACGACACCTAGATATACGAGAATTTTCTCTTCCGTTTCACAGACTGGCACTCTAATGTAGTCTTTTAAGAGAAAGTTTATCATATTCGAGAAGTTCGAGAGATTCGATTCGATCAGCGGCGGTACTTTTAAAAAAATTGTATACAAACTTAAGGTGCTGCCTATAGGAGAAGTATAATACGAATAGAGAGATAATAATAATAATAACAATTAATAGTAGAAAGGGATAGAAAAAACTCCAATTTGACTGTGTAATAATGTATATCTTTAATGAAATGAATGAGATCTTACAACAACAAAAACATTTACATGTAAAAATGACGCAAGTTTGCTATACGTGTTTGTATTTTGGCCTTTGTTTTTAGGTGTAAAAAGGTCCGGCAAACCGAAGGTCGTGGGTTCGTATCCCGCTCGAGGCAAGTTGATGGACATTTTATTTTTCATTCAAAAACTTTTTTTAAGTTAAATTATTAATTAATTTAACTTAAAAAATTATTTAACAACAATTAAAAATTTTTAATAATTTATTTAAAATTGCAAAAAATTTTAAATAAAATTAATGGTATGAAATTACCTAATATATCTTTGAAATATAAGATTATGTTTGTTCGAAATGATCGTTAATGATACTTAAAAATTATCAATAATTATTTAAAAAAACTTGTCAGGCCGTTAATTAATTATGAAAAATGTTTTATTTTGCAAATTTTGCAAATTAATTTTCAAATTTTCAACTTTTTTTTTACTTGGCGGCCTTGCGAGTTTTTACAAATAATTTTTGATAATTGTAAGATGAATTAATTAAGGGTCAATTCGCTTCAGATAATAATTGGTAATTTTCAATACACCAAATTTAAATAAAATATATTTTTTAAATATTTAAAACTTGCGTAAAGTTTTTCAGATCTTAAAACTTTAGCAGTGAAAAATTTTTACACCTAAAAACAAAGGCCAAAATACAAACACGTATAGCAAACTTGCGTCATTTTTACATGTAAATGTTTTTGTTGTTGTATTAGTAATAAGACGCAAAAAAAACGATAGGTTCTTCAAGTCGATTTCTGATTATTTTTCTCAGAAAATATAAATAAAATTTTGTCTCTTCCCCAATTATTTGTTTAATTCTTGATTTTCGACAGCCATTTTCAATTTAATATATTGATTTAAAAAAAAAGCTTATTTATATCTATTTTTTTCTTGGGAACGTGTCTAACCGTGAAAATTTTTTTTAAGTTTTCTGCAGAACACGATTCCAGAGTTTAATATTTACTTTGATCTGTAGATGCGTTATAAAACAAGCCAATTTTTCAAAAGCATAAAAACAATAAATCTTCTAATAGGAATAAACTGCAGCTAAAACTTTATATAAAAAAAATTATAATATATTAGGATAGAATTTTATGAGTATCATATTATTTAATTTATGACTCCACATTTTTTTCAACTAAGACCATATATATTATAGGCACGTAATAAACATAAAACTTAAACAAAATTATAATTTTTCGAGATTTCGATCAGAATTCAAAATTTTTAAACTAAAATTATATGTAAAATAGTTAAAAGTATACCTGAAAAATTTTCGGTGAATGAATTTTTTAAAAACTTAAAATTTCTTTCTATACTTACTATATTAGTTTTAATAAGTTATTCAAGCCAAATAAAAAAAAACTTTTATATTTAGAAATTGATAGACAGCCATGCAGTTATTTATTTGCCTTCATACCTTTTTGGGAAATTCATAAAGGATGAAAATTTTTTGAATTTTTGCTACCCTCCTTTCACTTTGTACCATTTGGTCACGAAAATACAATTAACCCCTCCCTCGAATTTATGCTCAAAATGGATGTCACAATACGTTTGAATTTAAAAATCAGGGAGATCTGTGAAACTTTTAAAAATTATCACACAAAGGATAAAAATGTTACTACTTTCTCTGCAATCTCTACTTCAAAAATTAAAAAAAAAAACATGGTATTTCCTAATTTAAATTTATTATAAACTGTACTATATAGTGTCAAAAAAATATTTTAAATTTATTTTTTTCTTAGAAGCAAATAAAAAAATTCTGCAAGTAGGATGGCAAATTGGTTCCTCAAAAAATAACAGTTGTTTGAAAATGAACTAAATAATATTAAGCTATTTAGTAGTTTTTACAAAAAATTTTGGGACAAAGATTTTCATGAATTCATAGTAGATCCAAGAAATCAGGTGTAAACGATGTTTATAAAACAAGTACTTCAATATAAAAAAATTAAATGGCGACAAAAATTTTGAGACAAAATGAGTACCATACTTCATTAAACGTACATTAACCCTCGAATGCTTAACTATTGCAAAATACGTTGGTTAGGGTTAATATTCCTACGAGATGTTATTTTCCAATTAATATTAAATATTAAACAAAAATTTGGATCCTATATAAGGATAGTACTTACCATTAACTTTATCCCTTTTTGAATTCCAGTATGCCAAAGATTCAGAATTTGAAACTCCAATAAAAACTCCAGTATTGGAACCTTTAAAATAATTCGGGTTGTATCCAGCATCCATGATAGCTTCAAAAGTAACTTCCAATAAAATTCGAGATTGAGGGTCCATGCAATTAGCTTGCTTAGGATTAATATTGAAAAAATTAGCATCAAATTTAGATATTTCTTTCAATTTGCCCATTCTGCGAGGAAGGTCATATAATCCAGCAGGCCAACGTCGATCATCATCGCTGATCATATCAATACCTTCAAAAAGCTTTCTTTCAAATTCTTCTACATTCTCACATTCTGGAAATCGACCTAATAAAATTAAAAAGCAAAATATACTGAGAAAAATTGAAAATACTAATATATCTTAATACTATATATATTTGAAAATTTATTTGTTTGTTTCTCTGTTTGTACCCTAATGATGCAAGAACCGCCGAACCGATTGGAATCAAACCGGTGTCGAAATAAAGAAAAAAAGTCTGCGGGTGACATAGGTCATAGATTTTTTGCTCAGCTATCGTAGTTTTTGAGATATTAAATTTTTATTATTTTTGAACTTGATAACATTTTTTAAAATTTTTAACAAAAATTGAAATATCTCGAGACTATCGAAAAATTTCTTTATCGCATTTCATAGTATTCAATTCGGCACTAATTTTTACGTATTCTCTGAAATTTTTATTCAAAACGGAGGCATCTTCAAAATTTTATAAAATATTTTTGAAGCTGGTAAAAAAATTTTTTTCATTTTTTTATTCTTTATGGTATTTTTAATCATTTATATGTAGGTCTGTGTGTATATTATAATATAATTTATATTCTATATTTAAAATGTAATTTATGCATACTAAGTTAAATTTTTATTAAAAACGTACGTTTCTTTAAAATTAAAAATACCCTGCCAACTAGCTGGCACTAAGGTTCCTCAAACAATGAGCTAAATACTTCAATATGCCACAGATGTCACCGATTACAACCATGCAATCATACACTCATTTCTATTAACTTTTAAAAGTTAATTATATTTAATTATATTTAATTTTAAAAGAAAATTTATGTATTGAATTTAACTAAATCTATTTTTTTCAAATAAAATCTAACGTAATTCATTGGATAATAATTATTCAAGATAGTACTATCATGGAATTAAATAAAGTATTTAACCAAAAAAAAAAAAAAAATATTGTAGTTTAAAAAAACTTTTTCAATTTTGAGAAATAAATTTTGGAAAAATTCGGTATCAAATCCAAAAAATTACTATAAACGAACTGTGTAAAACTAGTACTCTCATAGAAATAAATTAGGTACAGGCGTCCCTCCTTATACGCGGCTTCCTTATACGCGGATTTCGCTTTACGCGGTTTGATGCTTTTTTCCTGTCCCTACTTTTACGCGGGTTTTCCCTCGATTTATGCGGATTCGTAAAATCAAACGTATTTATTCAATTTTTTTTTTTTATTTGAGAAAACATAACCAATATTTCGCTCGTAAATAAAACAGTCTCTGTCGCACTAAATTGAAATCATCAAAAAGTCATAGCTCCATCGAAAAAAAATTCTCCGATAAATAAGAAATGCAGAAAAGTTCTCAATATTGCCGACAAAGTCAAAATTATAAATCTTCTTAAGGAAGGCGAGAAAGTCGCAGCCATTGGGAGAAAATTCAACATAAGCGAATCACCTGTGCGAACAATAAGAGATAATCGCGAGGAAATCTGTCTGCAGCCGATTTAGGATCTCATACACATTTGAATAAAGTTGTTAGGAATCTCAATATTGTGAAAATGGAAGAGATGTTAATTGTTTGGATTCAAGACCTCATTTATAAGAAAATTCCCGTTGACACCCGCGTCATCCGTATTCAAGCTTCGGAATTTTATGCACATTTGGAAACGAAGTCACCCACCAAAGAGAGCTTCACGGCCAACAAAGGGTGGTTTGAAAAGTTTAAAAATCGATTTTCTCTCCATAATGTCAAATTTTCAGGTTAGTAAGCTGTTAAAATTTTTTACAAAAAAACTTCCCGTAATAGGAGAAAGTGCATCAGCAGATCACGTAGCAGCTCAAGAATTTCCCCCTATAGTCCGAGAGTTGATTAAAGAAAAAGGACTTGTACCTCAGCAGGTTTTCAATTGCGACGAAACTGGCCTTTATTGGAAACGGTTGCCTTCGCGAACTTATGTGACTAAGGAAGAGAAGAGTGCACCTGGTTTTAAAGTGGCTAAGGACCGGTTTACGGTGCTCTTGTGTGCCAATGGTCTACCGATCTGAAAATCCGATAAAACAGTGTCAGTGCCAATAAAACAGTGAGATTTCAGAAAATATTTTTGTATTTCATTTGAAAATTTGAACATTTTTAGTGACTGAGAACGTAACCCTCATTTTCCCATAAGAAGTTGGTCTCCGTATACGCGGTTTCTTTATACGCGGTACTTTTTTGGAACCGAACCCCCGCGTATAAGGAGGGACGACTGTACTACATCCAAAAAGAAAAAAAAAAATTGTTGTTTTTTGTATTTTTTCGTGAAAAAAATTTTCAAAAAATTAAGTATCAGATTCGAGATATAGAGTAAAAACCATACTTTCAAATATAAGTACTTTTATGGAATTAAATGAGGTATTACACCCCCCAAAAAAAAAATATTGCAGGTTTTTTAATTTTTTTGTTTTTTTAATTTTGAGAAAAATTTTTTTTAAAAATTCGGTATCAGATAACACAAATATTGACCTATTTCTAAAACTAGTGCTTTCATATAAAAAAAAAATTAGGAACTAAGTGCAAAAAAAAATTATCTATTTTTCTTTATGCAAAAGAAAATTTTAATAAAAAAATAAAAATGTTATTTCTAACACTAGTACTTCCATAGAAAAAAATTAGTTACAACATATCCGAAAAGAAAAATAACAATGATTTTTTATGTATTTTTTGAAGGCAAAAATTGTGAGATAACAATTTTTTAAAAAATTAATTATCAGATTCAAGGTATCAAGTAAAAAAGATATTTCTAGATGTTAGAACTTCTTTAGAAAAAAATGAGGTACTACGTCCAAAAAGAAAAAAAATAATGGTATTTTTTAATTTTTTTTTTGTAAATAATTTTCAGAAAAAAAATTTCAAAAAATTAAGTATCAGATCCAAGAAATCGAGTAAAAACGATTTTTCTAAAAATAATACTTTCACAGAAAAAAATTAGGTACTACGTCCAAAAAGAAAAAAAAATTAATTATCAGATTTAAGATATCGAGTAAAAACAGTATTTCTAAAATTGGTACTTTTATACAGAAAAATACCCTGCCAACTAGCTGGCACTAAGGTTCCTCAAACATTGAGCTTAATACATTAATATGCCACTGATATCACAGATTACAACCATGCAATCATACATACATTTCTCTCTTAATTCCATAATAGTTGTGAAATATCACCGGGTACAAAATTTTCAGATATTAGTACTTTCATGGAATTATATGAGGTATAACACTAAAAAAAAAAAAATATTGCATTTTTTGTTTTGTTTTTTTAATTTTGAGAAAAAAAGTTTGAAAAAATTCGGTATCAGATCCAAACAGTTACTATTAACGAAATCTCTAAAACTAATACTTTTATAGAAATAAATTAGGTACTACGTCCAAAGAGAAAAAATAATTTGGTATTTTTCTTATTTTTTTGTGACGAAAATTTTGTTAAAAAAATTTTAAAAAAATTAAGTATCAGATTCAAGAAAAAAGTAAAAAGTAAATATATAAAAAGTAAATATAATATCAAGTAAAAACCATACTTTCAAATGTAAGTACTTTCGTGGAAATAAATGAGGTATTACATCCAAATTAAAAAAAAAAAAAAAGTATATAGAGCTTTTTTGGTGAAAAAATTTTTGAAAAAAAAATTAGGTCTTAATTTCATAACGGTTGTGAAACATCACCGGTTGCAATATTTTCAGATATTAGTACTTTCATGGAATTAAATGAGGTATTACACCCGAAAAAAAATAAATATATTTCAGGTTTTTTAATTTTTTTATTTTTTTAATTTTTAGAAAGAATTTTTGAAAAAATTTGGTATCAGAACCAATTAGTGACTATAAACAAACTTTCTAAAATTAGTACTTTCATAGAAATAAATTAGGTACTATGTCCAAAAAGAAAAAAAAAATTGGTGTTTTTTGTATTTTTTCGTGAAAAAAATTTTGGGAAAAAAATTTTCAAAAAATTAAGTATCAGATTCGAGATATAGAGTAAAAACCATACTTTCAAATATAAGTACTTTCGTAGAAATAAATGAGGTATTACATCCAAATTTAAAAAAAAAAAGTAGTTTGAGATTTTTTGATGAAAAAATTTTTGAAAAAAAAATTAGGTCTTAATTCCATAATGGTTGTGAAATTTCACCGGTTACATACACACACACACACACACACACACACATACACACACACACACACACACACACACACACACACACATACATACTTTTTTTAAAAACCGGTTTTTTAGCTTCCTGGGGTCTCAAAACGTGCTTATATGCCAAAAAATCAAAAATCGAAATTTGACCTATCACAATGGTTCCTCCTTGAGGAACCAAAAATTATGTCTTAATACCATAATGTTTGTGAAATATCTTCGGTTGCACACATACATACGTACATACAAACACTGATGCACATAGATACTTTTTTTTAAAACCTGTTTTTTAGCTATGTGCTTATATATATGCAAAAAAATCAAATATCAAAATTTCACCTATCATAATGGTATGAGAAACCCAAAAAAATAAAATTTTCTATTTTATTGAATTTCTTAAAAATAGTATATTTTTATTACCTGAGATTCCTGTAATAACAATATCCTCCTGCAAATTTTTAAAAACCTCATCTGCAACATTTTCAGGTTGTTCCCCGGCTTTTTCAAAAGTTGAGATTTCTACCTTGGATTTCTCCAATACGTCTATTTTTAAAAAATTATTACGTAATATTTTTAAAAAAAGTTGCTAATTTTTAATGCAATGAAAAAACGTAAAAAAAGTAAAGTAAATAGGAAAGTAATTATAAATTAATTCGTTTTAATTATATGTGTTTAAGTGATAGCTGTCTTCTGTGACACCTTAATTTTTATTTTTAATACCTTATTTAGCAGTTTAACTAATGAATATTCTATGCATTTATAATCATAAAAAATTGAAGAAAAAAAACTGTTGTGAAGCAAGACATTCACATATTTAAGAAATTACGTAATATTAAAATAATGTGTAAGATTTAAATTGGTTTTCAAAAATTTAATATTTGTTTCCTTACGTTTTTAAACAAAAGCTTTACGCCAATTTAATCAGTTGCTGGGTAACTCAATATCAAAATTTTAAATTCTATAACTCTAACAAATTATATACAAATATTTTAAAAATAAAAAAAAATAAAATATAAAAAAAAACTTAACAAAATGAGCGTAAAAAATTATAATATTCTAATTTTATGCTTAAAAAAAGTGAAAAAACAATTTTTTTTCTCAAACTGCTTTTTATTTCAAAATGAATTTTAAGTAGGTATTAGAAATTTTATCAATTAAATTAACTAAATTAATTAAAGTATGCATTAAAAAAATTTAATAACTTTCCAATTTTTCTGATTATAAGTAGGCAATTTTTAATTTTTAACAAATAAAAAAGATTCAAATTGTACCTGATTTTCCGCCATGATAGTTTTCATTCCCGGAATTCGGATTTTCAGCAGCAAGGTTGAATGATGAGTTATTTGAATTAGCTTCTGTTGACATATCTGTTGAATTTCATTGATTAAATTATACTTCAATTATATTTCAGTTTTCATTTTAAAATTATTTTAAAATCTATTCATAAACGAAATTTTATTTTTTTAATTATTATAATATCGATTATCAATTGATTTTTAGTTAAAATTTAAAAAAAAAAGAAGTTTTTATTAAAGATACGCTATAATAAAAATAAGTAATAAAGACAGTATGATTTTTTGCAATATTTTCTTTTCTTTGAAATTTCACAATTTTACAAAAAATAACTATTGATAAATATCGAAATAAGTCATTAATTTTTGATTCGTAAAACATTGGAAATAATTAGTTGCTTGAATTATTAGTAGCACATTTGTCAATGAGTAATATTAAAATAAACAGTTTACGATATTGCAAAAGTTATAAAAAATCATAATATGCATATTATGTATATTTTTTTCGTAAAATTAATATTAATTCAAGAAAAAGTATGGATAAATAGAAAAAGCGCTAGAAAATAGCACCTTCTTTCACAAGGCCACTCAATAGTACATTATACACATAAAAACTACACCGGCGTGAGCACGTTTGTCTAAAAATTGGCCTAACTCTTTATGCATAGATACAATACTAAAAAAAATTGTATCAGGTGCAATTATAAGTTTAAAATAATTGGTATTGCAGATAAAAAAAATATTTTTTTAATCCCCATAAACGCAAAATAAAAAAAGGCATTTTTGGACATTTTTATTTTGCACGATTATTTTTGCAAAAATTATATATTTTAAGAAAAAGATGATAAGTACGCTTTTTTCGTAAAATTTTATTTGCGTCAACAAAAAACGAAATTTTTAAGCTTTTGAACTAAACTTATTAAAATAAAAAATAATAAAAAAAAAATAACCCGATTTACGTGATTTGATTGGTACCACGCATAATATACAAATAATTTAAAATAAACTTACTTGATGTTAATTAGAACTTCAAAAATGTTACCTTCTTGAAATTTCAAGCCTATCGAAAAACCCAATAAATATTTTAGCAAAGTTAATACAATAAAATTTAAATAACTTGAAACTTATAAATAATTCAATCAAGACACCACTTTTCAGAATATTATATTTTAAATGAAATCTTCATAATATAAGTTTCTGAATTAAAAAAAATTCAACTTGAATTTTATTTAAAAAATAATAACTTACAATCGTCGTAAAAAATATAAAGAGTAAAAATTTTCTATTGTGTTATCGATAAAGTTTAAAAACGCACTAAGCTCTGCTGAAAATTCTCCTATGTATTTAAAGCCTTTAATACAGTGGAACCTCGATAATTCGAAGTTCACGAAGCAAGCTAAAACTTCGAATTATAGAGGACTTCGAATTATAGAGGATTTTGAAAAAAAAACAAAAAAAAACAAAAAAAAAAGTTTCGTCACATTTTTTGCATGCGGACTAAACTGTTATATAGTCAGTATGTTTAAAATTTTTTTTTTTTTTTTAATTTTATTTAAGTTTTTTTTATTTAATTTAGTATTTGCATATTTTATTTTGTTTTATAGTCTTCCATAGAAAAGAAACTAGATATTATTTATTTAAGTTGTATCTTTTAACTTTCCACCAAAATATTCAGCTTTGGCTTTAAGAATGGATCCACTTATGGGAATATTTTGATCGCGAGCTTGAGTAAACCAATTTACAACACATTTCTCAATTTCAGGATTTTTAGCACCTTTGTCTCTTTTTCTATTCTTATTGTGTTTTAAAGCAGACTCGAAAATTTTTTCTTTATTTTTTAAATATGTAGACAAGGTGTTAAGCGGAATTCCAAACTCTTGGGCTACTTCACTTTTTTACGCTTATTTTCAAGCACTTCTAAAATACATTTAGTAAAATTTAAACGAAAACTTCGAATTATCGAGGATTTCGAATTATAGAGGTTCGAATTATCGAGGTTCCACTGTATATAAAAATTATATGAATATAATTCGTTATTTGCAATTCGAGTTTATAATTTTTATGAAAATAATGAATAGTTTTAGCGAGTCTAACGTATTTTGCATATGAGTGTCTTTGTCTTATACGCAAAAAAGCACGAATTTCAACTTCAATTAAATTAACAAAAATTTCCGTAGTAGGTCTGTGACGTTTAGTTATAAATAATAATAAAGGAAATAATATCTATGCAAAATTTACATACTACAAGTTTTCAAAAATTAATTTCCGTCCTTAAATCAAAATTAAATGATTTTTTATTCAAATAATAATTTTACATTTATGCGAATTCCTTGAGTAAATAAAATTTTCGAAATTTCAAAAATTCTAATTGGAAGACAGGTGGTCCAAGAAACCATGGGATTTTGGATAGAAATAAGAAAAATAAAACTGTTTTGTAGAGATTTTTTGACGTATCGAAATCTGTATATGTCAAAATAAAGATACCACCAGAAATTAAAATAGTATGATCAACTGTATAGAGATTCAAAATGTTATTTTAATATGTAAAATTTTGATAAATTTTTTGGAAAATAATTTTTATATTTTTGTGAATAAATGATAATTAGAATTGTTAAGTTTCACCTAATTTACCGTTAAGTTTGTACTTAATCTTTCTTCATAATGATAAGAAAAGAAAGGCCTACTTACAAAAAACGCTGCCAAGTAATTGGCACTATGGTTCCTCATTAGCAATAACAAAATGTTGTCAATGTTCTATTTTACCTAATAAAAAATTAAAATATTAGAATAATTGTGCCAAATATTCTAAATTTAATAAAGAAAGTGAATAAACTTTCCCCTATGATACCCAAAAAATTTTCAAAACTCATAATTCCAGGTATTAATACTTTCAGAGAAATAAAATCGGCACTACGTCAATAAAAAGATAATTTTTAGTGTAAAAAATTTTGAAAAAAAAAATTTCGAAAAATTACGTATGAGATGGAGAGATCCTTTAAAAACGATAATTCTAGATATTCGTACTTTTATAGGAAGAAATTAAGTACTAAGTCCTAAAGAAAAAAAAATTATTGTTTTTTTCTAATTTTTTTATGTATAAAATTTTAAAAGAAAATTTTGAAAAAAAATTAGGTATCAGATTATTAATGATATCCAGTTAAAAAGATAATTCTACATATTAGTACTTTCATGGAAAAAAATGAGGTACTACGTCCAAAAAGAAAAAAAATTATGCTATTTTTTTAATTATTTTATGTAAAAAATTAAAAAAAAAAAATATTTCGAAAAATTATGTGAGTGATTCTTAGTGAATTCAGCAAAAGTTTCCAGGTCGGGTCGCTGAAACCGGCTAAAAACTTTTTTTTGCCAATTACCTATCCAAAATGGACTATGTCCCCAAATTTTAGCCCTTAATATTGAAAACTAAGCCTAGGGCGAATTTTTGAAAAAAAAAGACGTTTTCATCTTTCCTCAGCCACCCATTCTTCTTTTATGTGCCATTCCATCTGGAAATCATTAAAAATAATGAAAAAAGAGGTATTATAGTAAAATTTCCTCAGGAATCCAGTCATGCCATTAGTTTTTGAAAATTCCTACACGGGGAGCCAGAAAATCGATAAATTCATAGGGTATATTACGGAAACTACAGAAAAATTGTATATCCGAATTTTTTATTCAGCTTCTCAGGAAAAGCGTGTTTTTATATATATTTTCGGATGCCATATCAACCTAGATGCGATCGAACTTCCTAGACCCTAAAATAACTGAAAAATCGTGAAATTTACTCAATTTTTCTCATTTTTTAGCAGTTTTTTTGAATTTTCCCGCTCTAAATGACTCCGAACGATTTAAACAAGGTAAGATTCGGATTCCCAGGGAAATTTCACACATTTTCTTTATTTAAATCATTTTTAGGCTTCGATGTAAACGAGCACGTACCAAATGCCTTAAATACCAAATTTTGATTTTTATCGTTTTTTAGCAGTTTTTTTGAATTTTCCCGCTCTAAATGACTCCGAACGATTTAAACAAGGTGAGATTCGGATTCCCAGGGAAATTTTACATATTTTCTTTATTTAAATCATTTTTAGGCTTTGATGTAAATGAGCTCACACCAAATGCCTTAAATACAAAATTTAAATTTTTATCGTTTTTTAGCAGTTTTTTTGAATTTTCCCGCTCTAAATGACTCCGAACAATTTAAACAAGGTGAGATTCGGATTCCCAGGGAAATTTTACATATTTTCTTTATTTAAATCATTTTTAGGCTTTGATGTAAACGAGCTCACACCAAATGCCTTAAATACAAAATTTTGATTTTTATCGTTTTTTAGCAGTATTTTGGAATTTTGCCGTACTACATGACCCTGTATGATTTAATTAATGTCAAATTCGGGTTTCCAGTAAAATTTTAAACTTTTTCTATACTTTAATAATTTTTTGGCTTTAGTGTAAAAGAGTTCATAGAAAATTCTATAAATTTAAATTATTTTTTAGCTCTATATTGGTCACTAGGTAGAATTCGGAGTTACATTCTATAAAATATAGCTATTCTTTAGAGAAAAAAAAATTTTTAAATAATAATGAATGAAATACATATTTTGATAATCTTTGAAAAAATGAGTTTTTTAATAAGAAGAAAATTATTCTATTAAAAAAATTTTTATTGATATTTACATAATATTTAGCTTACAATAATGTATTCAGAAAATATTTTTATAACTTAGATAATTTATTCACAAATAGAATCCAAATTCTTTAGATATTGAGTGTATTTGGAATGAGTATGCCCTAATTTTATTTTTATTTTATCATTTTCATTTGTAGCTGATACATTGTATAAAATTTCATTAAAGCCTACTTTAACACGGGTCTCAGTATCAGGCCATTTGTAGATATTTTTTGAAAAACTTTGTAATACAGATATTTCAGCTATTAATTCATCTTCAATTATATCTGTAATAAAACCTACCGCCCAAGTTTTTGAGATTACGAAAGAGACATAAGTATTTGCTGACCATTTATAAGCTATTTTTTTCAACAAATTAAATCTTAAGGAATAAGTTTCATCTGAACTTAAACATTTACAGCCAATTATTATATTTGATAATGGAGTAAACTCGTGATAATTTCGTGTTCCTGGAATGGTATGCGCCGTTGATGATGTTGTGTCACGTTCCAGGCTTAACTCCTCTCTGCTTATTATTATTGTTTTTATTGTAGGTAAATGATGTTCACAAAATTCATGAATGCGGCTTACATTCATTATTTGATTATCAAATTCACAACGTAAACTTTTTTTGCTTGTATCTCTTTTTATCGTACCTCCAATGATATCACAAGTTGATTTACCGTGAGAAGTTGCAAAAAATATCCACTTAGCATCAATACCAAAATTCTTTTTATGTTGACATAAATTGTATAGGTTGGAACAATTTTTGTATTGTCCCAGACAACCATCGCTAACATACTCAATTTTCTTAATTTGAGGCATGTTTTCTTTTATGTACCTTACAATATATTTTTGAAAAACTTTAACTGCTACTACGTCATGTTTACAATTTACGTAGCTTATTGTTTTAATGAATAATATGAATACAATAAAAATGTTTTTAATGTAACTCATTTATTTAATAATAAATCTTGTAAACATTGACGATTGCCACGCCACATAGCTTTAAATTTTTTATATAAAATGTTTATTATTTTTAGCGCTAAATTTAAATTATTTTAAATTTTTTTCGGAAATAAGATTATTAGTAATTTACATCTTTAATAATAAAATATTTATTAAGTTGATATTATATACGAAATAATAAATCTTATTAGGAACCTTAAACAGAAAAAGTACACACAAAACTGCTAAAAAACGATAAAAATCAAAATTTTGTATTTAAGGCATTTGGTGTGAGCTCGTTTACATCAAAGCCTAAAAATTATTTAAATAAAGAAAATATGTAAAATTTCCCTGGAAATCTGAATCTCACCTTGTTTAAATCGTTCGGAGTCATTTAGAGCGGGAAAATTCAAAAAAACTGCTAAAAAACGATACAAATTTAAATTTTGTATTTAAGGCATTTGGTGTGAGCTCGTTTACATCAAAACCTAAAAATGATTTAAATAAAGAAAATATGTAAAATTTCCCTGGGAATACGAATCTCAGAGTCATTTAGAGCGGGAAAATTAAAAAAAACTGCTAAAAAAAGATAAAAATCAAAATTTTGTATTTAAGGCATTTGGTGTGAGCTCGTTTACATTGAAGCCTAAAAATGATTTAAATAAAGAAAATATGTAAAATTTCCCTGGGAATCCGAATCTCAGCTTGTTTAAATCGTTCGGAGTCATTTAGAGCGGGTAACTTCAAAAAAACTGCTAAAAAACGATAAAAATCAAAATTTTGTATCTAAGGCATTTGGTGTCAGCTCGTTTACATCGAAGCCTAAAATTTATTTAAATAAAGAAAATATGTGAAATTTCCCTGGGAATCCGAATCTTACCTTGTTTAAGTCGTTCGGAGTCATTTAGAGCGGGAAAATTCAAAAAAACTGCTAAAAAATGAGAAAAATTGAGGAAAATTCACGATTTTTCGGTTATTTTAGGGTCTAGGAAGTTCGATCGCATCTAGGTTGATATAGCATCCGAAAATATATATAAAAACACGCTTTTCCTGAGAAGCTGAATAAAAAATTCGGATATACAATTTTTCTGTAGTTTCCGTAATATACCCTGTGAATTTATCGATTTTCTGGCTCCCCGTGTAGGAATTTTCAAAAACTAATGGCAAGACTGGATTCCTGAGGAAATTTTACTATAATACCTCTTTTTTCATTATTTTTAATGATTTCCAGAAGGAATGGCACATAAAAGAAGAATGGGTGGCTGAGGAAAGATGAAAACGTCTTTTTTTTTCAAAAATTCGCCCTGGGCTTAGTTTTCAATATTAAGGGCTAAAATTTGGGGACATAGTCCATTTTGGATAGGTAATTGGCAAAAAAAATTTTTAGCCAGTTTCAGCGACCCGACCTGGAAACTTTTGCTGAATTCACTAAGAATCAGTATTAGATGGACAAATCCTTTACAAACGATAATCTAGATATTCCTACTTTCATAGGAAAAAATTAAGTATTACGTCCTAAAATAAAAAAAATTTTGGCGGTTTTTGTATTTTTTGGCGACAAAAATTTTGAAAAAATTAAGTATCAGGTTCAAAAAATTACTATAAATGATATTTCTAAAACTGGTACTTCCACAGAAATAAATTAACTACTGCGTCCATAAAGAAAAAAAAAATTGGTATTTTTTGTATTTTTTGGTGAAAAAAATTTTGAGAAAAAAATTTTCAATAAATAAATTATAAGATTCGAGATATCGAGTAAAAACGATACTTCTAGATATCAGTACTTTCATGGAAAAAAATGAGGTTCTACGTCCAAAAAGAAAAAAAATTATGCTATTTTTTTAATTATTTTATGTAAAAAATTAAAAAAAAAAAAAAATTCGAAAAATTATGTATCAGATGGAGTAATCCTTTACAAACGATAATTCTAGATATTCGTACTTTCATAGGAAAAAATTAATTATTACGTCCTAAAATAAAAAAAATTTGGCGTTTTTTGTGTTTTTTGGCGAAAAAAATTTTGACAAAAAAATTTTAAAAAAATTAAGTATTAGGTCCAAAAAATTAGAATAAACGATATTTCTAAAACTAGTACTTCCATGGAAATAAATTAGGTACTACGAAAAAAAAATTAGGACTTAATTCGATAATGGTTTTGAAATATCACTAGTTACAATATTTTCAGATATTAATACTTTCATAGAATTAAATGAGGTATTACACAAAAAAAAAAAAAAAAAAAATTGCAGTTTTTTTTATTTTTCTATTTTTTTAATTTTGACAAAAAAAATTTTGAAAAAATTAAGTATCAGAGCCAAAAAATTACAATAAACAAGGTTCTTAAAACTAGCACTTCCATGGAAATAAATTAGGTACTACGTCCAAAAAGAAAAAAAAAATTGGTATTTTTGTATTTTTTTGTGAAAAAAATTTTAGAAAAAAAATTTTTCAGAAAATTAAGTATCCGATTCGAGATATCATGTAAAAACCATACTTTCAAATATAAATACTTTCATGGAAATAAATGAGGTATCTGGGTCAAGGATGGGGTGGTGGACATCGATGCGGTTTTGAACACCCAGCGTTATTTTACGAAATAACTAAGATAGAAATAAGTGAAAAGTTATATTATTTTTAAAAAAATATTCTTTAAACGGTTCCTTTCTTCTCTATCTAGTTTGTTTGGAAATTATTAATCATTTGTAATAATAAAACCTTGAATCAAAATAGACTACTTGATATGGTATCGTTTTTTTAACAAAAATACTAAGAATACGAGATACGTAAAATTGATATTTTGTTTAAATTTTTTTAACAATAACAACTTTTTTGCATTTATTTGATTAAGGAATCATCAAACATTAAATTTATTACAAAAAAAAAATTGTCTTCTTCCTTTTTTATGCGTTTAATTAAGATTTCTAAGAACCCATCTTAAATATAATTAAAAATGTGGTTTTCGACATGTATTTTATTCGAATGTCCAAAACAGCATACACGGATTTTAGTTTTGGACATTTGATTATTTTGTTAAAGATAAAGGTAAAATTTCTATTCTTAACAATATCTATCTGTTAAATGTTGTTAAATCCAAAAGCAAAAATTAAAAAATATTACATAAAATCTAATTTAGAAAAATTAAAAATTTATTTCTCCTGTATGCCAATTGGTAATGCAGTGATGCCGGTTAACGAGAAGAACTCTCATTACTCCGACTAGGTTTCTTTATCTCTTGTTCTCTTTTTTTGTTTATTTACAATTAATTAGAATAAATAAAAAATTTTAATTAAAATATTTTCTTATTCACACCTATGCTCGACAAGTCGTTTGTAACATGAACTTTTACAATTGATTAAAAATTGGTAATTTTAAAATTTTTATTTAAAAAATTATATTCTTATCTAAAAATTAATTAAAAACTAGATAATTGCTAACAATTATAGACTGTGCGAAGCATAACAACCCACTAAATTTATTCCTAAATACAGACGATTTTTATTATTTGAAATTTTATTAATTGGGTATATTAGATGAAGTAAATAATCAAATTCATTTTGTTATAAACAATAAATATTTAATGTACAAGATATTGTATGTCTACATTTACAGTATTAGCGTGTTTATTTACATAATAGTAATTAATTAAATGTATATTCAAAATAATAACTTTAATTAATTAATTTTTGATTATATGGTGTTAGTTTTGTTTGGCGCCCTCTATCATATCCGTCTGTTACTAGACAATCAAGAAGACGGAAGTCGGTCCTGCTCTATCACACTCAGTTGAGATTCTGTATAATACGGACGTATATTCTCAAGCGCTTCACGCTATTTATATTAATTGATTTATTTGACTTAATAATAATTTGTAATTAGAATTGAGTTTATTAGATGAGATTACTTTTAGATTAGAATAAACATTACTGTATTTTAAATTAAAACAAGTGTTAATATTCATTTATTAAAACCTGTCTATAAGTATAAAACTACAGGTTATGGTAACAGCACGTTTTAGACAGGTTAAATTGTGAATTCTATGAGTGAATAAAATTAATTATTGTTAAAAGAGCTCTGTTAAGAAAAGTGATTTTTATCAAAATGTCAGAAAAAGCTATAAATGGTAAGTTTTTTTTATATATATGTGTGCATGCATTTAGATGAGAAATTTTAGAAAAGAAGTTTTTTTAGAATAGCTATTTTTTTACAAAATTTTTTTTAGAAAAGTGTTTTTTTAGAAGAGAGTGTTTTTCATAGAAAAGTTTTTTTTAGAAAAGTGTGTTTTTGTATATATAGAAAAGTTTCAAAAAAATCGTGTACCGGCATGTTAGAAAAACGCGGGAGCGTGTTCGTTGTCTCTCGAACACGAATTTTTTTCATTCTCTCTTTCTTACACACACGCATACGTTAAATTCTAGAAGCGATTTTTAGAAGAGCATTAAATGTGTGAGAATTTTCTTTATAAAAAAAAGAAGGAAGAACACGAGTTTTTTTTTTTCTCTGCTTCTCTCTCTTTCGTTCTCATACCCCTTTAGTTTTTTTTAGAAGAGCATTATGAGTGTCAAGAGTGTGAAAATTTTTTAAAAATAAAATGAATGACACGTGATTTTAGAAAAGTGAAAATAAAAATAAAAGGGTCGGTATCTCACTATTCTCGAATAATTTTTTTTCTCAGAATTTTGTCTGAATTTTATAAAAGAAAGAGAGAGAGAAAATTTAACTTTATTTAGGTGCAAAATTTTTTTTACAATTAAAAATAAAATTTTCAGAATATTTAGATAAAGAAAATTATAATAATAAAATGGCTGCCAGCGGAATTTTGGATTGTGTCGTCTCTTGTTGTGTGTGCGGGGGGTTAACAAAATGGCTGCCAAACGACGAGTTTAAGACACCCGTGTACGCGACTCGAGTACGGCATTCTCCAGGATGTCCGCAATAATAATAATAAATATAATAACAATAATTCATTATTTTATTATGAATATGATCATTAAGCGTATCCTAGACAACTAGATAATTTATAAAAATTTAATATTACTAGACGAGACATAACCTAAATTTTTTTAGAATAAGATAACATCCCTAATACATATAATTTTTCTATAATTTCTTATGCATGGGCTTGTGTGTGTATGTGTTCTATATACATGAGTGTATGCATGAAATTAAGGTTGTTTAAGGGATTTTTGTTATTTTTTATTAATTTTTTTTAAAAATCTTTTTAAATTAAATTTTTTTCTTCTGATCACGCATGCATGGATCCTGTATGTGTGAGCAAATAGAAGCATACCTTAGATTAGAATTATTAGAAAGTGAATATTTCTTTTAGACTAGAATTTTTTTAAATATATGCATATATTGGTGGTATGTTAAAAATATAAAATGTACATTTAATTTATCTCAACAGATAAAACAAACCTACAAATTTTTATCATGACCATCCTCGAAGAGTTGAAAGAGAAAGGACTCACAGATGAACAAAATGTTGTTATTCGATCTGATGATATAGGTCTAAGATTTGTGACTATGGATGGGTCAGAATACAGAATAGGTGTGTAATTTTATGACGTCTTAAATATAAATAAAGATATATATATATATATAAAATTAAATAATAATTTGTTTTATCAACACTAAGCTGGTTGTAAATGTAATAGGGAATAATTGTGTTCATTATTACCTACACATTTACTTGAATGAACTTAAATACAATCTTGTGTTCAGATGTATATAAGGTCAATCAATTTTAATTTTTTTTAACTTGTGTTCGGTTAAATAAATTGAATAAATTTTAAATCAGTTATTTCTTTATTTTAATTATTTTAATTCATAAACAGTGAGAAAAGAGATAACTGACGAAGAGTGGAGGTTGGTTTCCGAAGCAATAGCAGCTGCAGAAACATTGGGAGAAAAATTAGAAATAGAGCCTCGCTCCCAGCATAATACAAGTCAAACAGATGATGCAGAGGAAAAAGAAAGAAAACGCGCGAAAATAGATGAGAATTTGAAATT
Source organism: Anagrus nilaparvatae (assembly GCA_022575985.1). Lineage (NCBI taxonomy): Eukaryota > Metazoa > Arthropoda > Insecta > Hymenoptera > Mymaridae > Anagrus > Anagrus nilaparvatae. The sequence continues at coordinate 6,757,640 of JAKSXM010000287.1, forward strand.
AGAAAAGAGTAGACTAGAAAAGAATAAATTAGAAAAGTTAGATGAGATAAATAAATCAAAAGATGAGCTACTAGAAGAGAATAATTGTAAAACCCCATCATCTATCATAGGTAAGACGTTACCTAAGATAAAAAGTGTTGAAAATATTAATTTAAATTTAAAATCCCATTTTTCAAATAAAAACTCGAAAAATTTAAATATTTTAGATGAGCAAGTAAATAAGAAAGTAGACGAGATAGTTGAAAAGTATGAATTGATGATAGCTGATCTTAAAGAACAACATAAAATAAATTTGAAGAGTGTAGCTAACAAAAATGACATCATTTATGGTGTCGTAAAAGAAGTAGAAGAGAAAGTTGATCAGAAATTGGCCAAAGTAGAACAAAATATGGCCAAGCTTAAAAACTTAGATACGTTAACTGATACACTCAAATCAGCATTAGACGTTGTTGAAGAGTATAGACGAGAGGTAAGGAAAGATAATAATTTTAATAATGATAGTAGTAATTTATTTAGTTCTACAATGGTGTCTGAATCTGTAAACCCATTAGACAGAGACGAGATTAAAAATATAATAGCTAATGAAGTTAAAAGACTTGGATTGACTGGACAAAGCACAAACATTGACAATTCTAAAGATGAGTCTATTCTTAATGAACTAAAAGACGTATTCAAAACTAGTTTGTCTTCTCGGGATAACAGCTCAAGACGTGACTATAAACTAACGTACAAAACGAGATTCGAACATTTCTTAGACTATTTCAATTCTGAATTGAGATCCAAGGACCTATTACAGGTTATGGATCCTAAATTTAAAGACAATGACAAATTAAATGAGAAAAATAGAGAAAATCTCAAATATAAAGTTAGAGATATCTTAATTAATCGAATAGAACAGAGTTATCATTCTAAAATCATACAATTGACAGACCCGGTTGAAATGTTAGAAAAGATTAAAGAAATTAAACGTTTTGAACATAATTTGACCACAGTTGATCTTAGAAAACAGCTTTTTTAACTGTCAATATCGTCCGAACAAAGAAAAAGCATCGGAATTCTGGGACAAATTTGATGAAATAGTTAGAAACTACAATAATATACCAAACGTGACTGAATTGACAGAACAAGAAATTAGAGATTGTTTTTATAATGCCATCGAAAAAGGGGTAGAACAGGTTCAACACGTAGACTTCTTAAGTTACAACTCTACGGGTAAAAACTTAAGTTATGATGAATTAAAAAGATTTATAATACAGTTAGAAGCGTCTAAAAACAAAGGTGGGACTTCAAATGCTACTGTGACAGCGACTGGTTCTGGTAATACCAGGGCATTAGCAACAACACCTGCGTACGATCCAGATGTTAGATGTTATCACTGTGACCGAATGGGTCATTTAGCTGTTAACTGTGATAGACGAGGACAACCAGGCAGATTGTGCTACAAATGTAGGCAATTTGTCGTAGATCATGTAGCAGCAAATTGTCCAAATGAAGTGAGACAAAATAGAAGGTATGATAATAACAATATTAGACGAGGTAATAATAGTTATAAAAATAGAGGTGGTGGTTATAAAAGAAAACTTGATAATGAGAATAAAAATGACTCAATATCGAAACGTCCCAAGTTTAATAATGATAGACGAGGTAGAGGGCGATTTAGAGGTAGAGGGAAAGGTAGAGGTGGTAATAACAATAACAATCATAATAGTCAAGATAAGAAGAAAACAGATAAATCAGATAAAACAGGTAAATCCTTAAATATATTTAATACTGATTTAATTAGAAGCGATAAAATAACCAAAATTAACCCCACCAATTTAAATAACAGTAAACTGTTAGCTGAATTTTTAGCAGATTCCGGGGCTACGGAACATTTAACAAATTCAAAGTTAATTTTTAGAACATTAGACGAGTCATATAAAAATATTATTAAATGTGCTAATAAAGACGAGACCGCGAACTTTAGATCAGAGGGAGTAGGTGATATTGAAATAATTAATAATGATAACAATATTTTATTAAATAATGTAATTTGCGCTGAAGGTTTATCAGAAAACTTACTTTCGCTTAGAAAATTCGCTGATAAAGGACTAGCGATATACTTAGACAAAGAAAAAATTGATATTTTTGATCCGATTTCTAAAAAGCTATTTATTTCTGGCATATATGAAAAACCTTATTGGAAAATTGAATTTGAAATAAACAAATTAGATGAGAACTATAATCCCAGCGAAAATTATATTAATAATAAAGTAATAGCATATTTAACGACGAGAAGTAAAAACAGGTATGAAAGTTCAAACGTAATAACGGAAAATTTAGAAGAGAGGTTAGATCATAATGAAACGAATGAACTTTCAATAACTGATAATATATTTGATGAGGATATTGATATGGAAAATTTAGATGAGCCCAATTTACTGTCAAATAAAAATCATTCAATATTTGAGATAAGTATAACTGACAGAACCATTAATAACCCCAATGAACCTAATAATAAAGACGAGGAAGATTGTGAAAAGGAGTGTGAACTAAATTTTGGCAAAAATTATAATTTGTTTATCAAAAATAATAAAGCTATGTTATGGCATGTTAGAATGGGTCATGCATCATTGCCTTACTTAAAGAAACTCCAAAAACTTTTTCCTGAAAATAAAGACCTTCAAACCGTGAAATTTGACGAGAAGATATTAGATTGTGAAATATGCATGATTGCAAAAATGAACAAATTGCCTTTTAAAACAGTTAGATTGAGAGCGAGCGAACCTCTACAAATAATACATACTGATTTAATGGGTCCAATTAGTCCAATGACTTTTCCTAAAAGATATAGGTATATTTCTGTGTTCATTGATGATTATTCTAGATTAGCCATGGCCTTTCCCATGAAAACAAAAGATGAGACTGGATTATGTTTAGACTCTTTTGTTAAAAGTACCAGAAACTTATTAGGTCGTGATGCCAAAGTCTGTTATCTTAGATCAGATCAAGGCACTGAGTTTACAGGAGGTCAAACATTAGAAATTTTGAAAAATTTAGGAGCAGAATTACAACTTGCCTGCCCTGACACTCCTCAGCATAATGGTACTTCGGAGAGATTTAATCAAACTATACAAAAGAAAGTTAGATCTTACATGTATGATGCAAAAATTCCTGAAAATATGTGGGATTTAGCACTTAGTGCTGCAGTATATGCATATAACAGAACCCCACACAAATCAATTAACATGGAAATACCCCTATGTAAATTTAATGTTAAAATTAGACCAGATTTAAGTCAATTGAAGCGTTTTGGCTGCTTAGCTTATATTAAAATTCAAAGGAAAATAGGCCCTAAATTTAGACGCATAGCTATGAGAGCTATATTAGTTGGTTATAAATCAGATGGTTTTATTTTTCTTAAACCTGAAGAAGGCAAATTCTATGAAAGCCCTAAAGCAAGATTTAATGAAAAATTAGTGTTTGGAGACATATATAGGAAAAATAGCGTTAAAAACTGGGAAAATGCCTTTATAGATATAGATAAAGAAAACTGGTTTATTAAATTTGATGAAGAATCTAAAGAAAATTTAGAAGAGATTTCGAAAACAGAGGGAGAGAGTAAAAGGAAAAGAGGCAGACCCAAGAAAATATGTTCAGCGCTATATGTTAAAATTGATGGAGATATTTTAGACGAAGATGAAGAAGAGAACTTAGACGATGAATCCCTGTACATCTTCTTAGCCAGAATAAACAAAGATCCAATTTCTTATAAGGAAGCGATTAACTCGATAAACAAAGAAAAATGGATCAAAGCCACTGAAATTGAGCTTCAATCAATGGTTAAAAATGAAGCATGGGAGATAGTGTCAAGACCAATAGTAGACAAGAAGGGTAGAAAACCTAATATAATAGATTCAAGGTGGATATTAAAAGAAAAGACAGATGCAGTTGGTAATACCACATGTAAAGCAAGACTAGTTTTACGAGGTTTTAAAGATAAAAATGAATACAACTTGCAAGAAACGTATGCTCCTGTATCAAGGTTAGCATTAATAAGAGCTGTTTTGGCAATAATCAACAAGTATGATTTTGATGTGTGCCAGATGGATGTCAAAACCGCTTTTCTTAATGGAAAAATAGAGGATGAGATATATTTAGAGATACCGGAAGGAGTTGACGTTTCTGATAAATTTAGAAGAGAACATGTGTGTAAAATCAAAAGATCCATATACGGATTGAAAATAAGTCCCAAACGATGGAATGAACTTTTCACTGAAGTGGCATCTAAAATAGGTCTTGTGTCGCATTACGATGAGCCCTGTTTATTCACTTGGCAAGAAGGGGAAAAACAATTAATTTTGTTACTGTATGTGGATGACATGCTAATCGCAAGCAACCATCCAACAAAACTAGAAGAGGTAAAACAACGATTAAGCAAAGAATTTGAAATGACAGACCTGGGAGAACCAAAAGTCTTCTTAGGAATAAAAATAGAAAGAATTAGAGAGGACAGAATTATTAATCTAACACAAGAAGATTACATAGAAAAGATGCTTAGAAAATTTGGATTCAGTGAAATGCATCCACAAAGAACTCCCATGGTCACACGTCAAGTAAATAATAGACAAAGACGTGATAGAGAAGAATTAGATGATGATGAAACAATTAAGAAAACTCAAAATAAAGAAAACATTTCATATAGAGAAGCTGTTGGATCACTGTCATACTTAGCAAATGTAACTAGACCAGATATCATGTATGCTGTGAACGTTTTGAGTAGACATCAAGTTAATCCAACTAATGATGATTGGGCTATGGTCGAAAGAGTTTTTCGTTACCTTAAAGGGACAAAATCCCTAGGTTTAAGGTATTTAGGCAAGGGAGATAAATTAGAAGGGTTTTCAGATGCAAGTTTTGCAGACTGTAAAGGGTCCATTACGACTTGTGGATTTGTAATCAAACTATTTGGTGACACTATCAGTTGGAAAACAAAGAAACAAACTTATGTATCTTTATCTACTTGCGAGGCTGAGTATATAGCGATGAGTTATGCTAGTCGGGAAATGATGTCATTAATTAACTCTTTAGAACTGATTATCGAAACTCCTCTGTTGCCATTTATTATTTGGTGCGATAACTCGGCAGCAGAAGAAAATACTAAGACGAGTGGGAGTAATAAGTTAAGACATATGATAGATGTGCACATTAATTATTTTAAAGATTACCTTAAACATGGTTTTGTGGAAACTAAATGGGTCCCTTCGAAAGATCAACAAGCCGATATCTTTACTAAACCTTTAGCCTTTGAACTACATAATAAATTGACCAATCGTATATTAAACTTGGAAAGTTAGACTTTGACGAGTCATTTAACTTTGTGTATTAGATGAGATATGTAAATACAAATTTTATGTTTCAGATTCTAAGTAACTAGACGGAGTATTCTAGAGGTCGAGAGGGAGTGTTAGTTTTGTTTGGCGCCCTCTATCATATCCGTCTGTTACTAGACAATCAAGAAGACGGAAGTCGGTCCTGCTCTATCACACTCAGTTGAGATTCTGTATAATACGGACGTATATTCTCAAGCGCTTCACGCTATTTATATTAATTGATTTATTTGACTTAATAATAATTTGTAATTAGAATTGAGTTTATTAGATGAGATTACTTTTAGATTAGAATAAACATTACTGTATTTTAAATTAAAACAAGTGTTAATATTCATTTATTAAAACCTGTCTATAAGTATAAAACTACATATGGGCATATCTCACCAAGTGATTATATTTCTAATTTTATAAAATAAATTTTATTTTTGAGAGCACATTCATGACATTTGGACAGAAGTTTAATAAAACAATAAGAATTAAAATTTTCTTTGCGTAACTTAATTTTAAGCTACGGCGCACAGTGGTACCAATACACGGGGAAATCGGGACAAGACATTAAAAAAAAATTTTCGATTTTGATAATTTTTTTTTCTTGATTGGCTAGAATAATACCTAAATCAACAATATTTAAAATCACTGGGTCAAATTTTACTTTTAATTCTTATCTATTTAAATAAAAGTAGGGATACGGATAAGATTTTTTTTATCTCAGGTAAGTTATTACGTTTAATACTTTTTTTCAATTGTTCATAGTTTTTTGATAAGTATACTATTCAATTATAAAAAAATGGAAAAATCTCACGAAGGTATGTATTTTTAAATTATTTTAGTCAAAATAAAAAATTTATTTTTAAAAAATTTTTATTTAATAAATAAAATAATAAAAAAGATTTTGAATTACAAAAAAAAAAAGTTAGTTTATTATAAAAAAGTAATATAGGGCTAAGTAGAGCTAAAATTTTGTTACTTTTAGTTGATTAGAAAGGTTTTTGCCTTCCTGAAAATTCAAAAATCAGACACCGACAGCCGCCTATTCAGTTTTTATGGCCAAAATATTTAATAAACTCGTGTTCACTACAGCGCGCTTTGTATACATAGTACTCCGGTCAAAATACGGGTTTTACTGGCAACTACCGAATTTCGTCTAATATGGGTTTTTTTGGTCACTGATTACGAATTTTGTGGTTATTTTGTAAAGAAATTGACGCTTAACCCTTAAATTTGCAAAAACTACCCCCAAAAAGGGGTATTTTTGCTATTTTCGCACTTTCAATGCCCAGATTTGGGACATTAGGATTTTTGGGTCGGGAATCAATAATTTTTGTAATTATTTTAGGGAAAATTAATATTTCGCCCTTCAATTAGCTAAAACTACCCCCAAAAAGGTTATTTTTGCAACTTTCCACTTTCAATGCCCAGATTTGGGACATTAGGATTTTTGGGTTGCTAATCAAGAATTTTTATAATTACTTTAGGGAAAATTAATATTTCGCACTTAAATTAGCTAAAACTACCCCCAAAAGGGGTATTTTTGCTATTTTCCACTTTCAATGCCCAGATTTGAGACATTAGCATTTTGGGTCGTTAATCAAGAATTTTTGTAATTATTTTATGAAAGATTAATATTTCACCCTTAAATAAGCAAAAGGTGTTTTTCAGCTAATTTTAGGGTGAAATATTAATTATACCTCAAATAAACACCAATATTCTTGATCAGCGACATAAAAAATCCATTTTGGACAAATCTAGGTACTCGAAATGAAAAATATATAAAAAACAAGATTTAATAATTTTTTTTTTTTAGTAACAATATTTTATTTAATATTAATCAAAGTTCATGTTATCTTTTGTTTTTCTGTACACAAATTACAGATAATACAATTTTTTAATCTTAATATATTAATAATTTTAAATAGATAAAAAAGATAACAATTTTGTTTTTAATTTATTTCAATATTTTTAAATATTTTGTCTTAAAAAGAAGGAACATAATAAAAATAATAACTATAGTTAAAAAAAATATTTGTGAGTGTTTTAAATATAGATTATCTATATATAGATCAGGGCAATTTTCGTAAAATAATCCTTATTTATTTGTTTCATTTGTTTTATTTATTTGTTTAAGTCCGGATAGGAAATTTCCCGTAGAATCCGGTTCTTGGGTTCTTGGGAAAATTTAGATAATATAAAATGAATTGTGACTCATTTTTCTTACTTTTCTTACTATTTTTGAAAAAAACAAAAGTGGCTGCCAAAAATCGAGATTCCGCTCTGGGAGGCTAAAAATTGAGATGGTGATTTATTTTTGGTAGTAATTTCAGAAAAAAACACTTTGGGGCAGTTTTGAAGACCTCAGTTTCATGTAGTTTATTAAAATTTGCTTAATAGGTTTATAGCATTTTTTACATAAATTGGTAATCCTTCAAAAAATACTCTATTAAAATTTCCGACTTTTCTCAACAAAAAAAAACGTTCGCTGATATATTCTTTAACTTATTCTTATTTTTCATTTAAAAATTTATTTTTTACAATTTATTTTAAAATTACTAGCTAGAAAAATATTGTTACTTAGAATATTACTTTCTTGCATTTTAAATTTCTTGCCAAGTCATGCATTTACAAAATTATCAAAAACATTTTTTTCAGATATTATTTCTACGGAAGTCACTTACGAAGAAATATTTTGGTTATTAAAAGATCATCTATCACAACCATATACTAACGCGTTCTCTGTATTAGAAGATTATTTTACTCAAAAGTTAAAAGAGAAATATACTATTCCATCTACATTTAGAAGCAAAGTTAAGGGACTTTTTAAAAATATTACTGGTCGTTGGAGAGCAAAAAATAGATCTCTTAATCCGTTTTTAAAAGGCAACAAATCTTGGTTGGAAAAAAAAATAATTTTTCCGTTGCAATCAGCTCAAACTAATCATATGATGTTAATGACTCCTCCATCTAAAAAAAAAAAAATATTTGCAGATAATGCAAAAAAGGAATTTAAAACACTTAGTCTCAGAAGCCAAAATCGTTTGAGTAAAGAATTGCGAAAATCTGATTTCAGTCCTGAAGTTGAAGCTTTTTCTGCTGCTTCAAAATTTCGTAAGAAAGGAAATAAGGATGCAGCTGATGTGCTTTACAGTATTGTGTGTAATTCTCCAAGTACAGCAAGAATATACAGAGCAAGGTTTTTAAATAATGTTGGAGAAATGACACCTGAAGAAGCTCTTGCACATACGCTTGATTGCAAATTATCGAGACGAAGATACCAGATAGCTCGTAATAGGTTCGTAAAAATGAATAATCCAGGTTATCCACCTTATGATTCAGTTTTGGATGCAAAAAAAGACTGTTACCCTAAAGAAATTGATTATAAGGGACATTCGGCGCATGTTTCTTTGCAATCACTGTGTAATCATACAGTGGAACGGCTTTGTTTATACTTAAACGAAGTTATTACCCAACTTCCTACTGACGAGCTTTTTAGGCTACGTTTATATTGCAAATACGGCTCTGATGGAAGCTCTGGCCAAAGTAATTATAAACAAAAGTTCACAAAAGAAAATGGTGAGTTAGTTGATGATTCTAGTGTTTACGTTTCAACCATGGTTCCTCTTCAACTAGTCATTATTGGAGAAAATAATAAAATTTTCAAAGTTATATGGGTAAATGACAAACCATCTTCCCCAATATACTGCCGTCCCATTCATCTTATGTATGCTAAAAAAACACCGGAAATTATTGCTGCAGAGAAGTCGCTACTAGAAAACCAAATTGCAAATATTGAAGCTCATGTATTTAACACCTCAGATAAAACCTTACAAGTTACGTATGAATTCATTTCAACTATGTATGACGTAAAATCCATAAATAATATGACGCAAACAGTTTATACTAAAGAATGCTATTTATGTGATTTGAGAGACAGTGACTTAAAAGACATTGACAAAACTTTAAATAGTCCAATCAGGGTAGAACATTTAAAATACGGCATTTCTTCTTTGCACGCATGGATTCGTTGCTTTGAATATTTTTTGAATCTTGCTTATAGACTTTCAATATGCCAACCGAAAGCTCAAAAAGCAGATGGTACACAAGCAATTTTCGAAGAGCATAAGAAATACATTATAAAACAATTCAAGGATAAAATGAATCTTATAGTTGACCAGCCAAAACAAGGAGCAGGTAACTCGAATGACGGAAATACCGCCCGCACATTCTTTAGTAATGAAGAAAAAGCAGCTGAAGTTACTGGAATAGATGTCGAACTAATAAAAAGATTCCACATCATCTTAGAGACTCTATCATGTGGACATATAATTGATCATCAAAAGTACAAAGAATTTGCCGTAGAAACTGCCCGGATACTTACCAGAAAATACGATTGGTATACTATGACTCCCACAGTGCATAAAATTCTTCTGCATGGTGCTGAGATTATTGAAAATATGCCATTACCTATTGGTCAGTTATCTGAAGAAGCAGCAGAAGCAAATAATAAATATATTAGACAGTTTCGATTATTTTTCACGCGTAAAAATAATCGAAAGAATACTATGACTGATTTATTTAATTGTCTCTTAGCTAATTCAGATCCTTTTATAGCAAGCTTACGTCATTCTTACAAAAAACCATTTAAAACATTAAGTTCGACAACAAGAGGATTGTTGAAAGCTCCTAGCATCGAAATAGAAGAAGACGAACTTGAAGAATGTGATATATTTTTTAATATTGAAAATCCTGAATAACAGATCTAAAATTTAATTTTTATAAAATTTAAAAAATCATATGTAAATAAAGTAAATATATTTAACTGTAATTGGTATTTTTTTTTTAAATAATCACAAAGATGCATAAAAAAATTTTAAAATCAAGAAAAAAATCGATTAAATTTGCAAAAATTTAACTCTTTCTGCACTAATTTTGGAATCATAACTTTATAATAACCGACCTAAAAAACCTCTGGGTACAATTTTTGGCACGAAAAATTTTTCCACCAGCTACATATTAATATTCTACCGTGCAAAAAATATCAGGATTAGCAAAATTATGTTGATAAAATAAAGAGCAACAGTCCTCATTTTTCATGTGCATAATATACAATAATTTCTTTTTTCTTTTTAAAATAATTTCGTCCGAAAAACACTAAAAAACGGTATCCATTTGCAAAAATTTTGCACACCTTGAAATAAGTTCACAATTTTAACTTCAATTTCGTAATTAGCCACCCTAAAAACGCCTTACTACTAATTTTCGTGAAGATCTGTAAAGGTTTTTGATTAGCTAAAAACTAATGTTCTACTTTGCAAAAAAAATATTCGAGCCAGTAAAATTATATCTATTAAAAAAAAGGACGAAAATCTTTGTTTTTTATTAGCATATTGTTGAATTACTATATTTTTGCTTTTACAATAATTTTTAAACATTTTAAATAATTTACAAACATTTTAAATTTGCAAAATTTTTGCACTATCTGATATAAATTCGCAATTAACTTTAAGTTCATAATTAGCGACCCTAAAAAACCATTACTACCAATTTTCGAGACAATCTATAAAGGTTTTAAATTATTTAAAAGTTAAAGTGTTACTTCGCAAAAAAAATTTAAATTGGCAAAATTATGTTAAGGAAAAAAAAAGAACAAAAATGTTTATTTTCCATTAGTATATTGTGCAATTATTTTGTTTTTCCTTATACAATAGTTTTCTCCGAAAAACATGAAAATACGGTTTAAATTTGCAAAAATTTTGCACTTCCTGAAATAAATTTGCAATTTTAACTTCAGATTCATAATTAGCGACCCCAAAAACATAAATAAACCTTATTTAACTTAGATATTCTATTAATTTTTTTTCATGTCCCGATTCTCCATATACTCGGTACCACTGTGCGGCGTTTGATAAATGAACTTCTTAAATTAAAAAATATATTTAAGGTTATAATTACTAAATGATGAAATTAGTTCTCAAAAATACTGAAAAATATAGAGGTATATAACAATAAATTTTCATTTCTGTCCAAAAACCAATAATAAGAAGATAAATTTTTAATTTTTTTATAAACAAAAAATTAAATGTTCTACCGACTGCGCTATAGGTATAGCTAGGCTAAGCTCTCTGAATCTTTAACTCATTGCTCACATAAAGTCTAAAATATAGTTAACATATTAGTTATTAAAAAATTATTTTAAAAAAATTTTTATTTTTGCAGTTTTATAAAATTTTAATATGTAAGAAAAGTTCCTGATTGTTTCAAAAAATCACTCAAAGCATTCAAATTATTTGTCTTTAAACTTCCTATTACTAAATAATTGTTTTAAAAATTCTTTATCGTTATACCTAATTTTTTTTTGACTACTGCAAAAATCATGGGTGGATCAAAAGGGGGGTGGTAAGGGTGATTTTCTCCCCTGAGCTCCAAAAAATGCATGTATTTTATTCATAATTTTGTTTTTTTATACAAATTTCATAAGAAAACATACAAAATTTTGCTTCAGCGCCCCACCCTTTAGGCCCTTTTCTGAATCCACCACTGGTTAAAATATGATCGCATTATCTTATTATAATTTATTAAATCATTTAGTTGTGCCTTCTATGATTTTTGAAACATTTATTTAGAGTTTTTGATTTTTTTCAAAATGTATATTTCTTGAAATATAGATTTTAATGATCCACTAAGTATGACCTACAACTACAAAATTTTATTTATTTTTTTAAAGCACTAAATTCAAATTAAAAACATCTTTTTTGAACTATAAGAATGAAATATACGTAATTCTTACACGTTTATTATTTTTAGGTTATTGGTAAACAACTCTTCGAAATTGTACGATTAGTTTATATAAAACTGCAGTTTATACATACAACGCATTGAATTAAGCTTTGCCGTTTTTTTAACTGAAATCTTATAACATTTTACATAAATCACAAAAGATTTTGCGAACATTTTTTAAAAATTGAACGAGTGCCATTAAAAAATGTGATTTTAGTACCAAAATTACGCATCGACAACAAAGCCTTTTGATGTCGATATCTACTAAATTATTGGAAGCACCAGTTTTTCTCAAATCACTTTCAAATTGTGAAACATTGTACAGAATTTTGAGAATAGTTAGAAGTAAAAATTGTTCACGGCATTCATTTGTGGCTTAAGAAACTTTCTTTGGTCGGATTTATTTGAAAATGTGGTTACCAATATTTCAGCTGGCAGAATTTTTTTTAGAAAAGGAGCACACTGTTTTAATTATGTGAAGAAATTAAATATATTATTAATTTATCAAAATCTATTTATAAAAAGGCAAATAGTTTTACGGCATTCCCTCTGTAATGTTAAGAAATTAAAAAACTTAACAAGGTTACCAACAAAATATTAGGGTTTCGAATCATTCCAAGGCTGTTATTTCATAATAATTAAAGAAATTAGGCAAAAAAATTTCTTGAGGCTTGAGAAGAAATATATTTAAATAAATTTCAATAATTTTTTTTTTTAAACAGAAACCTGGATTTTCATTAAAACCCTCATATATGCAATATAACCACTTGGTGAGATATGCCCATATATGATTTGTTTTTGAAAAATATTTTAATCAATATTTTATTCTTTAATTGCTTTATTAATTTTGTTTAATGATTGCATGAAAGCTTGTTTCACTTTAAAAGATATTGAAAGTCGTATTGAGTCAAAACGATATTTGTTGTAACCTTTTATTAAAATTATATCATTAATTGATTTAACTCGACTCAATCCGACGTATGTAATTCCCAATTGTCTTTCCGTGTCTCCTATGTGTAAGAAAATTTTATCTAACGTCTGCCCTTGAGACTTGTGGATGGTTAGAGCATATGACAACATTACTGGAAATTGAGTGCGACTGCATAAAATATTATTATGTTTCCAAGTTCTTTCTACGGGACTAATTGGGAAATAATTTTTATAAAAAAATGGTCCATTTGTAATTGTCAAATTCAACCATTAATACTTGAGGTAAATGTGGTGGTGATTCATTATCAGCATATATTATTTCCCGTATGTATCCTAAGCTTCCATTTGTTAATCCACCTGCTACCCATAAATTTGAACGTAACATTATTCTACAGTTTTTTGACAAGTATAATATACTCTGTAATCCTGTTGCTTTTTCGTCCGAGCAACGCATGGCAATATTGGGTGTGTTTATTGAAACTATGCGTGCAACTGGATGTCCCGTATTTTTCAAAAATGTTTCATTATGTGTTGTAACTTGTGCACACGTTGGATATAAATGAATTGCGTTTTTAAAATTGTTTAATTCTTCTTTGGGGATAACGGTTTCTCTTCGGTCATATAATAAGTTATAATTTTGTTGAGACAGTTCTGCATTTGCTATTTCATCTAGCAATTGTGAGTAAGGGGTATGATTACCCTTTTGTCTGTGTGCGTTTTGGAGACAATAATACTTTTGGAATTGTTTAAAAATTATTCTTCCTTGTGTTTGTAAATTGTCTGTTAGTTTTTTATCACTAAATACTGCTGTGTCTCCAACCGGTGTCAATTGATTGTAATCTCCAAGTAAGTAAATTATGATTCCGCCAAAAGGTTCGTCAATTTCATTAGCATTTATTTCTCGACATAGTGATTCTATCTGAAATAACGTTCTTAAACCGATCAAAGACATTTCATCTATTATTAAAAATTTCAAATCTTTCAAATCCGTTTGAAATTTTTTTGCATTTTGATTTTCTAATTTAGAAAATAACTTGTAATTTAAAGGTAATCATAGCAAATAATGTAATGTTAGTCCATCTATGTTAACTGATGCCATACCTGTTGATGCAGCTACTTTAACCGAATCTTCTCCGAAAATTGATGTAATCCTCTTAACCTTTTCTTTGATTATTGTGCATTTACCAGAACCAGCTTTGCCTTGTATTATAACTCTTTTTATACTATCTGCTGTCATAGTACCGTTTTGTATACTGGTTATTTGAGTATCTAACAAGTTTAATATTTGTTGCTGGTCATCTGTAAACGATATTTTAGATTCTGTATTTTGTTTATATATTTTCTTTTCTTGTTGAGATTTGTAGGTATTCAGAAAAGAATGTATTTCTAATTCAGTTGGTTTTTTTTCAATAGGCATATTCCAGTTATAACATAAATCTATCGCCCTTTTTCCTAAATCTCTTTCTAAATTGTTATTTGGAATCCTGATAGAAACTCAAATGCATTTTTTATATTATCATCATTTATTTCTTCTGGAATTTCATCATTCTCAACGAATTCGTTTAAATCTATGTTTTCATTGTTATTTAGATTTAATGTTTCGTAAATTTGCTTCCATTTATTTATATTTTCATATGATTGAAGAATATCATTATAATCATTTTTAAATGGTATGTTTAAAATACATTGTTGTTTATAAAATTTTTCATTTTCAATTTCATTATTAGTTATTTCAAATTTCGGAAAAATTCTAACAATGTTTTCTTTCCGTCGTTTTGTAAATTTGTTCTTGACAATTGTATAATTTTAAGCGAAATTTAATAACGTTAAGTTACTTAGTTCTTTTGGTCTGATCTTATATTTTTCTATTAAATTACAAGTTTTGGTATCAATATTTTCATCATTTGATTCATTTGTCTGAAATCAAAAAATTATTTATATACTGTTTAATAGTCTGTTGAAAAGTGCGTAAAATTGTTTCTCGATTTACGAATTATTTGGAGTCGAAAATTCATTCGCAAATCGAAAAAATAAAAAAAAATTCTAGTTGAGTTGTAGGTACATTATTGATATTATAAGTAAAATTAAATATTATGGTACTAATTGAATTTAAATTTATAAAACTAAATACTTATAGATAAGTTTGTTATAAAAATCCTTTGTATTGCATTAAAATAAAAATAAAAAATAATTAAATAAAAAATTGGAAAATATCATTTCCAAATATCTTGGAAAATCGAAAAATTTTTTAGGTTAAAAAATTGAATATTTTTCATCGAATATTTGTTTTTTTTTGTTCTAAAAACCTCCTTTGTAAAGTTTAAAGTTCATTTTTTCAATTTTCTTGGTCCACTATCTTGAAAAATCGGGTCCGCTAAATCAAAAAATCGGAAAATTTTTTAGGTTAAAAAACTGGATATTTTCTGTTGAATATTCGTTTTTTCGCCCTAAAAAATTCCTTTGTAAAGTTAAAATGGTATTTTAGTTTATTTTTAAAGTTTTTTGGTCCGCCATCTTGGAAAATCGGGAAATATTTATGGTTGAAAAATTGGATATTTTCTACTGAATATTTGTTTTTCTTGATTTAAAAATTTGTTAGGTTAAAAAACTGAATATTTTCCACCGAATATTCGTTTTTTTGCCCTAAAAAACCCTCTTGTAAAGTTAAAAGTTCATTTTTTTCTAATTTATCGGGTCGTCATCTTGGAAAATCGGAAAATATATTTGTGTGGAAAATGAAAAATTATACCTCCAGGGTATCCTCTTCTACCTAGAATGATTATTTTCATCTTAAAGTCCTTATTTTATCATGTTTTATGTCAAAAATTCATTTTTTCAAGTTTTTTGGTCCACCATCTTGGAAAATCGGAAAATTTTTTAGGTTAAAAAACTGAATATTTTCCACCGAATATTCGTTTTTTTGCCCTAAAAAACCCTCTTGTAAAGTTAAAAGTTCATTTTTTTCTAATTGATCGGGTCGCCATCTTGGAAAATCAGAAAATATATTTGTGTGGAAACTGAAAAATTGTACCTCCAGGGTATCCTCTTCTACCTAGAATGATTATTTTCATCTTAAAAGTCCTTATTTTATCATGTTTTATGTCAAAAATTCATTTTTTCAAATTTCTTTGTCCGCCATCTTGGAAAATCGGGAAATATTTAGGTTTCAAAAATTGGATATTTTCCAGCGAATATTTGTTCTTCTTGCCCTAAAAAACCCCCTTGTAAAATTAAAAGTTCATTTTTTCAAATTTATCGGGCCGCCATCTTGGAAAATCGGAAAATATATTTGTGCGGAAAATGAAAAATTATACGAAATATTAAGGTTTGAAAAATTGGATATTTTCCAGCGAATATTTGTTCTTCTTGCCCTAAAAAACCCCCTTGTAAAATTAAAAGTTCATTTTTTCAAATTTATCGGGCCGCCATCTTGGAAAATCGGAAAATATATTTGTGCGGAAAATGAAAAATTATACGAAATATTAAGCGTTGAAAAATTGGATATTTTCCAGCGAATATTTGTTCTCCTAGCCCTAAAAAACCCCCTTGTAAAATTAAAAGTTCATTTTTCCAAATTTATCGGGCCGCCATCTTGAAAAATCGGAAAATATATTTGTGCGGAAAATGAAAAATTATACCTCCAGAGTATCCGCTACAACCTGGAATGATTATTTTGTGAAAGTGCTTATTTTATCATGTTTTATATCTTATAATCGACATTTTGTGTTTTTAACGCTGTTATTCTCGTAAATTGATAATAATTTCGGTACTATATTTTCGATTTGGCTCAAAATCAATAGGGTTCATGTTGGTCTTATATCTAACTTACATATAAATTTTGAACCTAATCGGAGATCACTGTGACCTTAACGAGTGCGCACAAGAGCGACAGTTTGTCGCGGGTATAGACTGTGCTTCGCACAGTCTAATTAACTAGATAATTGCTAACAATTATAGACTGTGCGAAGCATAACAACACACTGAATTTATTCCTAAATATAGACGATCTTTGTTATTTGAAATATTATTAATTGGGTATATTAGATGAAGTAAATAATCAAACTCATTTTGTTATAAACAATAAATATTTAATGTACAAAATATTGTATGTGTACATTTACCGTATTAGCGTGTTTATTTACATAATAGTAGGGGAGATAGGGGCACGATGGAAGGGGTAATTTTAATTCGATTTTTTAATGTCAAAAAATAATTTTAATAATAAAAAAAATGTTCAGGGTTTTAAGAAAATGATTCAACTTTGAAAAACAAAAGGTTTCAAATTTAATAATTTTATCAAAAAGTTTTAAAATTAAAAATTCTAAGACGTTTGGATATTCCGTTATGCCCCGTATAGCGGGGCACAATGGAATCAGCTTCAGGGTACAATGGAATGTTCTTTATTATTAATAAATTATTTAAAATTTTAAACCATGATGTTATTGTATACTAATTAAATAACTATTAAATTAATTTTAAGCTAATTTAAAATAAAAGTAAAGAATTTTTTGCTAAAAAATGTGCAATCAATTAAAACCTAACCTCACAAAGGCAAATAAATTTATATTTATTAAATAATATAAATAAACTATTAAAATATAATATGATTTTAAATATAAACATATTTTTTAACTAAAAAAAGATTCGTTTAAATCAGTTTTTGACTTATATATAGCTGCAGGTTACAGAATTTTTTGATCTATAAGTAATTTTTCATAAAAAATAAAAATTTTAACAGACAATGTTAAAAAAGGCAAAATGACTAATATTTTTTATTATCATTAGCTTTTTATTGCATAAAAATTAATTTAATTACAATAAAAATATCATGAAACTAGGAGATTCCAATATTTACCCAACTTGTTTTTTCTGATGTGATATTTCATTATTATTTTTTATATAAGAGATTATTATACGTTTTTTTAATAATTTATTGCATTTCTGAGGTAAAAACAATTATTTTTTTTAATGTAAGCTTGAAAAATACTAAGATTTTTAGGCTATTTTCTCATTCCATCATACCCCCAGATTCCATTCCATTGCGCCCCAAAAAGGTGTTTTACTATTTAATTAATTTGAAAATAATTAATTTATAAATATGTTTCAATCCAACGGAATTTTAAATTTCGGGCTTTGATCTTCAAAATAAAAAAAAATTTATTATTTCTAATAAATTCTTATCATTTTGCGGTGATTCTAAAAATTCGTAAAAGAAAAAATTGTGATACCAAAAATCAGACATATAAAAAAATTAAATAAATTATTTAAATAATTTAAAAATTTTTATTCCCCATTATGTAGTTATTTAATTTAAATAAGTTTTTACACATTTTTTAATATTTTATTATTTATTATTTAAATTATTTAAAGATTCCATTATACCCCGCCTTCCATCATGCCCCTATCTCCCCTAATTAATTAAATGTATATTCAAAATAATAACTTTAATTAATTAATTTTAGATTATATATGATTTGTTTTTGAAATATTTTTTAATCAACATTTTATTCTTTAATTGCTTCATTAATTTTGTTTAATGATTGCATGAAAGCTTGTTTCACTTTAAAAGATGTTGAAAGTCGTATTGAGTCAAAACGATATTTGTTGTAACCTTTTATTAAAATTATATCATTAATTGATTTAACTCGACTCAAACCGACGTATGTAATTCCTAATTGTCTTTCCGTGTCTCCAATGTGTAAGAAAATTTTATCTAACGTCTGCCCTTGTGACTTGTGGATGGTTAAAGCATATGACAACATTACTGGAAATTGCGTGCGACTGCATAAAATATTATTATGTTTCCAAGTTCTTTCTACGGGAATAATTGGGAAATAATTTTAATACAAAAATGGTCCTTTGTAATTGTCAAATTCAACCATTAATACTTGAGGTAATTGTGGTGGTGATTCATTATCAGCATATATTATTTTCCGTATGTATCCTAAGCTTCCATTTGTTAATCCACCTGCTACCCATAAATTTGTACGTAACATTATTCTACAGTTTTTTGACAAGTATAATATACTCTGTAATCCTGTTGCTTTTTCGTCCGAGCAACGCATGGCAATATTGGGTGTGTTTATTGAAACTATGCGTGCAACCGGATGTCCCGTATTTTTTAAAAATGTTTCATTATGTGTTGTAACTTGTGCACACGTTGGATATAAATGGATTGCGTTTTTAAAATTGTTTAATTCTTCTTTGGGGATAACGGTTTCTCTTCGGTTATATAATAAGTTATAATTTTATGGAGACAGTTCTGCATTTGCTATTTCATCTAGCAATTGTGAGTAAGGGGTATGATTAGCCTTTTGTCTGTGTGCGTTTTGGAGACAATAATACTTTTGGAATTGTTTAAAAATTATTCTTCCTTGTGTTTGTAAATTGTCTGTTAGTTTTTTATCACTAAATACTGCTGTGTTTCCAACCGGTGTCAATTGATTATATAATCTCCAAGTAAGTAAATTATGATTCCGCCAAAAGGTTCGTCAATTTCATTAGCATGTATTTCTCGATATCGTGATTCTATCTGAAATAACGTTCTTAAACCGATCAAAGACATTTCATCTATTATTAAAAATTTCAAATCTTTCAAATCCGTTTGAAATTTTTTTGCATTTATTAGAAAATAACTTGTAATTTAAAGGTAATCATAGCAAATAATGTAATGTTAGTCCATCTATGTTAACTGATGCCATACCTGTTGATGCCGCTACTTTAACCGAATCTTCTCCGAAATTTGATGTAATCCTTTTAACCATTTCTTTAATTATTGTGCTTTTACCAGAACCAGCTTTGCATTGTATTATAACTCTTTTTATACTATTTTCTGTCATAGTACCGTTTTGTATACTGGTTATTTGAGTATCTAACAAGTTTAATATTTGTTGTTGGTAATCTGAAAACGATATTTTAGATTCTATATTTTGTTTATATATTTTTTTTTCTTGTTGAGATTTGTAGGTATTCAGAAAAGAATGTATTTCTGATTCAGTTGCTTTGTTTTCAATTGGCATATTCCAGTTGTAACATAAATCTATCGCCCTTTTTCCTAAATCTCTTTCTAAATTGTCATTTTGGAATCCTGATAAAAACTCAAATGCATTTTTTATATGATCATCATTTATTTCTTCTGGAATTTCATCATTCTCAACGAATTCGTTTAAATCTATGTTTTCATTGTTATTTAGATTTAATGTTTCGTAAAGCTTCCATTTATTTATATTTTCATATGATTGAAGAATATCATTATAATCATTTTTAAATGGTATGTTTAAAATACATTGTTGTTTATAAAATTTTTCATCTTCAATTTCATTATTAGTTATTTTAAATTTCGGAAAAATTCTAACAATGTTTTCTTTCCGTCGTTTTGTAAATTTGTTCTTGACAATTGTATAATTTTAAGCGAAATTTAATAACGTTAAGTTACTTAGTTCTTTTGGTCTGATCTTATATTTTTCTATTAAATTACAAGTTTTGGTATCAATATTTTCATCATTTGATTCATTTGTCTGAAATCAAAAAATTATTTATATACTGTTTAATAGTCTGTTGAAAAGTGCGTAAAATTGTTTCTCGATTTACGAATTATTTGGAGTCGAAAATTCATTCGCAAATCGAAAAAATAAAAAAAAATTCTAGTTGAGTTGTAGGTACATTATTGATATTATAAGTAAAATTAAATATTATGGTACTAATTGAATTTAAATTTATAAAAATGAATATTTATAGATAAGTTTGTTATAAAAATCCTTTGTATTGCATTAAAATTAAAATAAAAATTAATTAAATAAAAAATTAAGCCTAGAATAATAATATAAAGTCATATATGGGTAATTTTAAATGTAGTGAGTGCGTAAAAAATGTTTATTTTATTTTTTTTAAGTTTTCTAAATTTAACTTTTTAATTTTGAAGTTACATGAGTTTATGATTTGTAAATCGTTAAATTACTGTGTATAAGTTATTTACATTAATTAAAATGAATTTATTATGTCTAAATTTAAAATATAATTATACGAGTTACAGTTCCATCAAATAAGTATTGTTCAATTACGTAGGTTCATTTTTTTTAAAGATGTTTAAATAATTAGTAAAATTGTTATTTATATTATTGGTAAGGAATTATATATTCACCTTTATTTGTATCCAATCGTCATCTTGAATTACTAAATTGACGTAACTCCGTGAACTGTGATATAGTGGCCAACTCATTAATAAATGTACTACCTCTTGCGCACTGTAGTCTCTTTCATGTAATGTAGAAATGAATAATTTTTGAATTGCTGATTTTGCTAATAGTGAATCTGACATGGATGCACAAATATCCTGTAAACACTGTTGTTAATCATTTGAGATTTTTTCACTTTTGGATGCATATTTAGCAATATAATAATAAATAGATTCTTCTGATGCAATCGGTGAAAAATCAGTATTTGCCCTCCAAGTAGATGTTATGATTGGATTGTATCTTTGTATGAGTGGATCATTACGTTTAGGATGATATCGTAAATATCCGTCTGAATCATCAATAATGCTTTCTTTTCTTTCTTGTTGAGGGAAATTAAAACGGCATGTTAAAGTTGTGCTTTTATATTTGTATCTCGTACAGTATTTACCATGCATCGTATGACGTTGTAATCTATTTAATAAATAAATTAAATCATTTTCCAGATTATCTGTTGGAATATCAGAAAAATTTTGACGTGCAGGATGATTAATTCCTACATCATGTTTAGGATTTATTGCAAAACAAAAATCATCGAAGTAACGGCAAAGTTTTTCTCTTTCTTCTGGTGTTAGAATTTTATTATTAAATAATGGCGCATTTGATAACCATAAAATTCCATGAATATGTGGTGATCCTCTAAATTGCCATTCCCAACGATACCAGAAGTCGGATACTTCAAATAATGGTTTTATTACATATTTCATAAAATTATTAACTCTTTCTTTAAAAAAATAGCTGACAATTAATGGATTTTCTTGAATTAATTTTTTACGTTGATGATCATCAAAATGAATATTTTCCACCGAATATTCTTTTTTTTGCCCTAAAAAACCCCCTTGTAAAGTTAAAAGTTCATTTTTTCAAATTTATCGGGTCGCCACCTTGGAAAATCGGAAAATATATTCGTGTGGAAAATGAAAAATTATACCTCCGGGGTATTCTCTTCTACCTGGAATGATTATTTTCATCTTAAAGGTCCTTATTTTATCATGTTTTATGTCAAAAATTCATTTTTTCAAGTTTTTTGGTCCGCCATCTTGGAAAATCGGAAAATTTTGTAGGTTAAAAAATTGAATATTTTCCACCGAATATTCGTTTTTTTGCCCTAAAAAACCCTTTTGTAAAGTTAAAAGTTCATTTTTTCAAATTTATCGGGTCGTCATCTTGGAAAATCGGAAAATATATTGTGTGGAAAATGAAAAATTATACCTTCAGGGTATCCTCTTTTACCTAGAATGATTATTTTCATCTTAAAAGTCCTTATTTTATCATGTTTTATGTCAAAAATTCATTTTTTCAAGTTTTTTGGTCCGCCATCTTGGAAAATCGGAAAATATTTAGGGTTGAAAAATTGGATATTTTCCAGCGAATATTTGTTTTTCTTGCCCTAAAAAACCCCCTTGTAAAATTAAAAGTTCATTTTTTCAAATTTATCGGTCCGCCATCTTGGAAAATCGGAAAATATATTTTCGCGGAAAATGAAAAATTATACCTCCAGGCTATCCGCTATTATATCCGCTATAACCTGGAATGATTATTTTCATCCTGAAAGTGCTTATTTTATCTTGTTTTATGTCTTATAATCGACATTTTGTGTTTTTAATGCTGTTATTCCCTTAAATTGATAATAATTTCGGTACTATATTATCGATTTGGCTCAAAATCAATACAGACCCTGTTGGTCTTATATCTAACTTATATATAAATTTTGAACTTAATCGGAGTTCACTGTGACCTTAACGAGTGCGCACAAGAGCGACATTTTGTCGCAGGTATAGACTGTGCTTCGCACAGTCTAATTAAGTACCATTATATACCCATTTTTTATAATTTTTCTGATTATTATTTTTAAAAAATGTATTATGTAGTTAGTTTTAAGAATGGTGTCTAAAACCCCATATATTTCATGTCCAAAAGCATGTACTTAGTGTCCAAAACCCTTGTATTCTAGGTTTCCTCTACTAGAACTCTATTTAAAATTAAAATATTGATCGTATCTGGAAAATAACCGTTTATTTCTCAAGAATTATGTTCATTATTGCTTTTTAAAGAGTTATTACGTTAAAAAATACTATATTTTTATTTTTATTCGTTAGTAAAGTCACGAATTTCCTTAAAGTGTTCAAAACCCCATCCTTGACCCTACATCCAAATTAAAAAAAAAAAAAAGTACCTCGAGCATTTTTGGAGAAAAAATTTTTGAAAAAAAAATTAGGTCTTAATTCCATAATGTTTGTGAAATATCAGCGATTATATACGTACGTACGTACACACACACACACACACAAATACAGACTTTTTTTAAAAACCGATTTTTTAGCTTCCTGGGGTCCCAAAACGTGCTTATATGCCAAAAAATCAGAAAACAAAATTTGACCTAACACAATACCTCACATGTTCTATTCTATAAAAAATTTTACGTTTATAATAATTATAACATGTTACACTAGACAGTAAATAAACATTTTTTAATGTTTCATTAATTTTGCCATTTGGATATAAATAATCATAAAGGAAATAATATCTAAGTAAAAATTACATACTACAAGTTTTCAAAAATTAATTTCCTTCCTTAATTCATAATTAAAGCATTTTCTATTAAAATAATAACTGTATTCATGAGTTCCTTAAAAAGAATATAATTAATTTTTTTCAACGAAAAAGTATGATTAAGAACGCTGATGTCAAATTATTGGCGCACTACGGTTTCTCAAGAAATGACAAATATTCATATGCGTTGAAACTTTTCACCACTTTATGTATCATATCTGAGAAATAAAATGACACCAAATGTTTAAAACTAGGACTCTCGAAGGACTAGGACTCAAAAAATTTGACATTACGTCAACAAAAAAAATGGAATTTTTTTATTTTTTGACGTACCAAAAAAATTTTTAAAACAAATATTTTTTTAAATACTGAGTACAAATCAGTAATAGAGAAATTGAGAAATAATGAATTTCTTAAAACTAGAACTTGTATGGAAAAAATTAGGTATTAGGTCTAAGAACAAAATAAATAACAGTATTTGTTTATTTTTTAATGGCGAAAATTTTCCTAAATTTTGAATTCAAATCAGATAAATTGAGATACTGAATTTCTAAAAACTCAAACTACCCAGGAGAAAATTAAGTATTAATTCCAAAAAGAAAAAAAGTAATTGTTTTGTTAATTTTTTGATAAAGAAAATTTTGAGACAATCATTTTTCAAAATTTAGGTAACAGATTAAAGGAATTCAATAATAACGATTTTCCTGAAACTGGGACTCCCTTCAAAAAAGAATTGGGTATTTCTAAAAAGAAAAAAATAGTGATAAGTTCTTTAATTTTTGACTTAGAAATTTTTTGAGACAAAATTAATTACAAATTTAGGTAACAGGTCTAAGAAATTGATTTATAGACGATTTTTCTAAAACTAGTACTTGCACATACAAAAAATTTAGGTACCCTGAAAAAAAATTCCGCTTGTAGCTAGCGGAATTTTTTTATCTCGTCAAACGATTGCAAATGACTTGAAACGTAAAGAAAATCAAAAAAAAAAAAGTTTTTCCCGTTTACTTGGGATATGCGTGTATCGGTATGATGAGACTTGAGAAATTTTTTTGAAAAAGAACCAAACAAAATTTTTTTTTAATTTTCTTTACGTTTCAAGTCATTTGCAATCGTTTTGAAAAAAAGAAATTCCACTAGCCACAAGCGGAATTACGCTTGCCGCAAGCGTATTTTTTTTTTTCAGTGTATTACGTTCAGAAAGAGCAAAAATAACGGCATTTTTCTTATCTTTTGCCGCAAAAACTTTTAAGACAAGTTTTCAAAAAATTAGGTATCAGATCTGAGAAATCGAGTAAATAAAATATTTTTATCCTAGGTCGTAAAAGGAATGAATACCACAGATCGAACATAAATTGGCATCCGAGGGGAAGCTAAGGATGTCAAACTGTGATCTGGGGCATCCTTTTATCACGGCCAAGGGCAAAACATCATTTTTCTTCGTCAACGGCGAGAAAACGCGTATTATTGAATCGCGCCGCGTCCGGAAAATACGTGCTTTCTGACCGATAGCAAGAAAAACTGTTTTTCTGAACATTGGCCATGAAAGTACGATTTCCTGGCCACTGCCGCAGAAAAATTATATACGACCCTTGGCCATAAAAAAAAGAATGCCCCAAATCGCAGTTTACCATTGACTCGGCTTCGCCTCGGAAAGTAATTTACGTGCGATTTGGGCCATTCTTTATTTTTCTGGCCATGGGTCGTAATATACTATTTCTAAAACTTGTACTTCTATAGAAAAAAATGAGGTATTCATTCCAAATGAAAAAAAAAGTAGTCTGAAAAAATGAAAAAGTCTCTTTGAGAAAACAATTTTATGTACATTTTAGTATGAAACTTGTTTATATGTATTTTACAAATAAAGATAAGGATAAAGATAAAAATAAAATAAACTTTATTTTACCTTGTAATACCTAATGTTAAAGATGCAATGGGACATGATCGGACATCTGACATAAAAATACATCGATAATTTACCCAGCGGAACCTCGTAATTTTCACCGTGTCCGAATTTTATTATAAATATTAGGAAAAATGATTTTTTCTCAATCTATCAATTTTTAGTTTATTGAAAACAAAAGAAAAATATTTTTATCAGTCTGGAAGTAAAAAATATAAATTTCTTATTAATTATGATGTTATGGGTAACGCCTTAGGCAGGCAATCACGAGCTTAAACGCATAAAGACTATAACTATGTCCCTGATGTCAAATTATTGGTCCCTGAATCCAAATTATTTTAATTCCTTCACATTTGAATTCTCTCCCTTACTCCTCCGTTTAATTCCCAACTTCATAAGTTTTTAGTATTAATTTTGAATAGTGGCATTTCAATAAAACCATAAACTGAAAAAAAAACCAAAAAAATTTTGCTCTGATTATGCCACAACTATCAAACCATTCATATGCAAGAAATAGAAAATTAAAAATAGTTTAAAATACTTTTTGTAAAAATTTATTGATATTAAAATTTATGTACCAAATATTTTTTAATAAATATTTTAATATGTTTCAAAATGTACAAAATTTTATAAAATGAATTTTTGGTATTATAATTTAATTATTACCTAATCTTATAAATATATTATTGCGTAAAAGGAAACGGAAATACTATTTATCATGCTAATAATTTTTAATTATAAATCAAAGAATTTTTTATTTTTAATGCGTTTTTATATTGATTATTTTTTATATTGTTTTATATATAATTTTGTATATAATAATTTATAAACTGTAAAAAGTAACTCTCTTAGATTAACAAAAAAAATATTATATTCTCGAAAAATTAGTATATTTTCAAAAAAAATGTCTAAATATTCGAAAAAAATCGTAAATTTACTAAATTTAGTATATTAACAAAAACTTCGAGTATTCTCGATTTTTTTTTTGTGAATTTACGAAGAAAGTTGTAAACTCACAACTATTTTTCGTAAATTTACAATTATTTTTTGTAAATTCTTAAAAAAAATCGAGAATTTACAAAGACAAATCGAGGATTCTCGAAGTTTGTTTATATATTAAATTGTTTTGTTTATATACTAAATTTAGTAAATATAAGATTTTTTTCGAATATAAAAAAATTTTTTTGAAAATATGAGCAATTATTTTAAAAGTGCTACTTAAATTGAGCCTGAAATCGTAATTTTTTTTTTTTGGGGCACATCGATATGACCCGTGTTTTCAGTTAGTTTGAACCTTCAGAAAACCGAAAAAAATCATGAACAAGAAATCGGCGATAGGTGCCAAAAAGATTTTTTTACTTTTATGTCAAAAACCGTGTTTTTCGTATCTGAGCTACCCCAAATTTTTAAAATAACTTTTGAGGTAAATAAAATTTTAAAAAATGGATAAAAAAATCTGATTGCCAGGGAAAAACCACTCCAGAAGAAAAAAAAACTTTTCTTTTTACGATGAAGCTTAGCCAAGTTATGGTCAATTTAAAATTTTGCTCAAGTTCGTCTTAAAAAAGATTGAAATTTTATTGAAAAAAGCCTGTTTCTGAACTTTAAGCATGCATTACTCGCTTGATTTTCATCGTAAAATAATAATTTTTTTTTTTTAATCGATTAATTTTTCTCTGGCTATTCATTTCTTTAAGAAAAAAATCATTTTTATTGATCAAATTTCAATTTTTAGGTCAAAAGCCTTTAAAAACTGTAAGTAGCAAAATTTACTTAACACAGTTTTTGACCTAAACATTGAAATTTAGTCAATAAAAATGATTTTTTTCTGAAAGAAATGAATAGCCAGAGAAAAATTAATCGATTTTTAAAAAAAAATTTGTATTTTACGATGAAAATCAAGCGAGTAATGAATGTTTAAAGTTCAGAAACAGGCTTTTTTCAGTAAAATTTCAAACTTTTTAAAGGCAAATTTGAGCAAAATCTTAAATTGACCATAACTTGGCTAAGTTTCATCGTAAAAAGAAAATTTTTTTTTTCTTCTGGAGTGGTTTTTCCCTGGCAATCAGATTTTTTTATCCATTTTTTTAAATTTTATTTACCTAAAAAGTTATTTAAAAAATTTGGGGTAGCTCAGATACGAAAAATACGGTTTTTGACATAAAAGTGAAAAAATCTTTTTGGCACCTATCGCCGATTTTTTGTTCATGATTTTTTTCGGTTTTCTGAAGGTTCAAACTAACTGAAAACACGGGTCATATCGATGTGCCCTCAAAAAAAAAAATTACGATTTCAAGCTCAAAATAAGTAGCATTTTTAAAATAATTGCTCATATACTAATTTTTCGAAAGTATGCTATTTTTTTTGTTAATCTGAAAGAGTTACTTTTTACAGCGTAAATATAAGACAAAGTAAAGATTTTGAAAAGTTCCATTGTTTCTTGGTAACACTTGAATAATTTAAAACCAATTCATTTAAATTTATAATATTTCGTACAATGAGGACGATTTCATTTCTCAATAATTTATTTTAAATTAAAAAGTAAAGGAAAAAGGCGCATAAGTGAATTCTTAATCAGTACTTCATAAATAATATTATACTTTATTTAAATATCATTATTTTAATTTGATTATATTTATGAAATGAATTTTCCTTATTTTGTCGAAAAATAATTACAATGCAAAGGTGAAAAAATTAATATTAAGTTTATTTATAAAATTTTTCTAAAAATAATATAAATAAATTAAAACACAATGTAATATGATATTCCAGTATTTTAAATTTACCTTTTGAATAACTCATTTATATTTTTCGTATAAATATTATTTATATTAATATTATGTTATGTTCAGAGTTGGATATGATAGGTATGAAATTTTTTTTCATATCATATATGAAGATATGAAACCGAAAAAATCTATTTATATGAAAAAAAAATGGATTTAGATATGAAGATATGATTTCATGCTTAGTATGGATCCATATTCACATAAAAATATTGAAAGTTTATATTTCATTTATAATTATCACATAATTATATATGAAATTCGTGCTTATTATATTCATATGAGAAGTATATGACCCTCTATGGGCTTCATAATTATATTTTTCACATCACTTTCATATTCATATCTATTCTATTGCATTTGTCAATGACAATATTTTATTCCATATTAACGTGAGTCTCATATATGAATGTCATATTAATAAGAATTTTTGTTCATGTCATATTTTTATTTTTTCATATCATATCACTTTGATAGCTGAATTTTTTCATTAACCCAAAATGATCCCAAAAGCATCTAAAAATAATTTTTCTCGTCAGCTACGCGTTCGTCAAAGACGTGTTTTCTTGCCACTGACGGACAAAAATAATATACGACACTTGGGAATAAAAAAACGCTGCCAAATTATTGGTACTACGGTTCGTCAAGCAATAACGAAATATTCGCAATGTTCTATTTCATCTAATAAAGTATACCAACATTAAAAAAGTAAAAATTGTCATTTCTTTAATATTATATCTTAAACTCCTATGTAAAATATTTGGTATTACATCCAAAAAGAAAAAAAAATTATTTTTTTTTGTACGAAAAAAAAATGAGACATAAAATTATCACTATTTTAAAATTGAAATCAGTGAAATTGAGAAATAAATATAATGAATTTTTAAAACTAGTTTCATTAGGTATCTACTACGTCTGAAAAGAAAAAACAAAATGGTGACAATTTCGTTATTTTTTCATGTAAAAAATTTTGAGAAAAAAATTTTGAAAAAATTAAATATCGGATCCAAGAAATCGAGTAAAAACAATCTTTCTAGAAATTAGTACTTTCATAGAAAAAAATTAGGTTCTACATTCGAAAAGAAAAAAAAACAATGGCGCTTTTTGTACTTTTTGGTGGCAAAATTATGAGACAAAAATTTTCAAGAAATTAATTATCAGATCCAAGATACCGAGTAAAAACGATATTTCTAGTTATTAGTACTTCCATGGAAAAAAATGAGGTATTACATCCAAATAAAAAAAAAAGTAGTTTGAGATTTTTTGGATCGCACTTCATAGTATTCGATTCGGCACTAATTTTTACGTATTTTCTGAAATTTTTATTCAAATCGGAGGTATCTTCAAAATTTTATAAAATATTTTTGAAGGTGGTAAAAAATTGTTGTCATTTTTTTATTCTTTATGGTATTTTTAATCATTTATATGTAGGTGTGTGTATATTATAATGTAATTTATATTCTATATTTAAAATGTAATTTATGCGTACTAAGTTAAATTTTTATTAAACATGTACGTTTCTTTAAAATTAAAAAAAAAAAAAATTGATGGAGTTGAAATAATGTTTGGTTTCTAAAAATAATTATAATAAAAAATAAGTCAAATTCAAGAAATTATTAATATATTATAATTTTTTTCGTTAAAAAATAAAAGAAATTACATAAAACCGGTGTTAAAATAAAAAAATGTTTACTATTTTTGGGAAAAATTAAATTTTTATGTTGATGATTTATTTTTGATTGTAAAGGATGATCACATTGATGAAGTTCATAAAGTGTTTAATTGTTATAATGAAGCATTAAAATTTACCATTGAAAAAGAACAAGATAATAAAATCAGTTTTTTAGACATAGAGTTAACCAGAAAAGAAAATGATTTTTATAGCATAAATTGGTATAGAAAAAAGACTTATTCAGCAAGATTTTTGAATTTCAATTCTCACCATCCAATTGAACAAAAGAAAGAAATAGTTTATAATTTAGTGGACAAAGGTATAAATCTTTCACATTCTGAGTTCCATCATGATAATTTACAGTTAATAAAATCCTTTTTACTTGCTAACAGTTATCCTTCTGATTTTATTGATATTCACATGGATAAAAGACTTCAATTACTAAAATCAGTAAAATTAAAAAATTTTGATAAATGTGATATCAGAAAAAAGAGAAAAATTGTCATTCCTTTTCATAAATTTTCTACACCACAAATAAATAAACTAGCCAAGCAATTAGATTTTATATCCATAAACAGGGTTGATAATAAATTAGATTATATGATAAAATTAGGAAAAGATAAAGATAACATCAAAGAAAAAAGCGGAATAGTCTACAAAATAAATTGTATAGATTGTGATGCATGTTATATAGGCCAAAGTGGTAGAAAATTAAAAGTTAGATTAAAGGAACATATTAATGACCTAAAAAATAATAATTTTAAATCTGCTCTTGTTAATCATTAAAAAGACAATTATCATATATTTGAAATGAACAATATTATAATTTTAGATACTGAAAAACACAAAGGAAAAAGATTATTCAGTGAATCAATGAACATCCAATATTTTGAAAATACTATAAATAGAGCTAAAGATACTAACAATTTAAAAATAACCATAAAAAATTCCATAGAATTAATGAAAAAAATGCATATATAATTTCAGCTTCAAAATTTTAATAAAAGTCCTTTTTAAATAGTCTTTTAATAAATTAAAAATTTTGTTTTAAAATAGTCTTTGATTTAAAAATAAAAATTTTTTTTCAAAAAAATAATGTTTTCATAAAAGTTAATATGCAATGATTTGATATAAATATTTTTATTTCTGATAGTATAAATATAAATACTATTTTTCTGCTTCTATATAAATATAAATATAAATACTATTATTCTGCTCCAAGTTTAGTTTCTTCTGCTCTTTTATAGCACGTGTTTATCAGTAAAAGAAAGAAAAAAACGCTGCCAAGTGATTGGCACTATGGTTCCTCATCAACAATAGCAAAATATTTATAATGGTCTATTTTATTATCTAATAAAAATGATTTTTTTAAAATTTTTTTATATGAAAAATATTCAAAAAAAAAATTTGAAAAATTACGTATCAGATGGAGAAATCCTTTAAAAACGATAATTTTAGATATTCGTACTTTCATAGGAAAAAATTAAGTATTACGTCCTAAAATAAAAAAAATTTTGGCGTTTTTTGTATTTTTTGGCGACAAAAATTTTGAGAAAAAAATTTTGAAAAAATTAAGTATCAGGTCCAAAAAATTACTATAAACGATATTTCTAAAACTAGTACTTCCACAGAAATAAATCAAGTATTGCGTCCAAAAGGAAAAAAAAAATTGTCATTTTTTGTATTTTTTTGTGAAAAAAATTTTGAGGAAAAAATTTTCAAAAAATAAATTATAAGTTTCGATTTATCGAATAAAAACGATACTTCTAGATATCAGTACTTTCATGGAAAAAAATGAGGTATTACATCCAAATTAAAAAAAAAAAGTACCTCGAGATTTTTTAGTAAAAAAAATTTTGAAAAAAAAATTAGGTCTTAATGTCGTGTTGGCTGTGAAATATCACCGGTTACAGTCCAACATACATACATACATACATACATACATACACACACACACACACACATACAGACTTTTTTTAAAAACCGGTTTTTTAGCTTCCTGAGGTCTCAAAACATGCTTATATGCCAAAATATCGAAAATCAAAATTTCACCTATCACAAAGGTTCCTCTATGAGAAACCAAAATTTACAACTTATGTATAATCTTATTAAAACACATTTTTGTTAAAAACATGAAAAATTTATGTGTTAATTTTTGACAAAAAATTAATTTTTATTAATTGTTTTTTATTTAATAAAATTTATTGACTAGTTGTAAGTGTTATTGTATGTTTATATAAATTAGGTATGTTTGTTTTTGTATACTTCAACGTTATTATACTTTTAACATGGAACATGTTTATAGGGAGGGGGTACTTCAGAACTTGAAAATTAAGGGGGGGTCAAATTTGTCCTATTTTAGGGGGGGGGGGTCAAATTTGTCCTTTTTAAGGGGGGGGAGTCAAATTTGTCCTTTTTAAGGGGGGGGTCAAATTTGTCCTATTTAAGGGGGGGGGTCAAATAAGACTTAGAATAATTAGGGAAGTATATATAAATAAATAAAATACTTTTAAAAGACTTTGAAAAATCTGGGCTTAAGGACTTAGGATAATAAAGGTTTATGGACTTAGAATAATATCTATTTAGGGACTTGGAATAATTCAGGTTCAGGGAATTATAATAATTCAGGTTTAGGGAATCAAAATAGTTTGGGTTTGGAATCTTAACAACTAGTAAGGTCATAATTACAAATTACAACAATAGAAAATTGTATTGTAATGTTGAGTATAATTTGTATTATATCTAGTCCTCATTTGGAAGTAAACATGTTCCATGCATTTAGGTTGTGTTTACACAAACCGGTTATAAGTTTTTTTGTAAAAGATTGTGTAATACATTTTTTCAAAAAATTTTTTTTTTATTTAGCTTGAAGAGGAATGTAATGAGACATTCGAAACTGTCGCAAAATCTAATATTTTGGACCATTTTACAATAAAAAAAGTTTGTAAAAATAACATCAAGTCTTGTTCCTTATTGACCAATTCAATATTTCAATTTAATTAAAAATTTGAAAGGAACAAATTAATAATATTATTTATAAAAAAAAAAATTAAATTTTTTGAAAATTTTGTTAAAAAGTAAAATATCTGAAAAATATGATAAAATTTTAATGTCGCAATTGGTATTACTTGATTCAGTCAATTCTAGAACCATCTATATATACATGTCTTAATACTATATACTACTATATCTTAATACTTGAAAATTTATTTGTCTGTTTGTCTGTTTGTCTGTACCCTAATGACTCAAGAACCACTGAACCGATTGGCATGAAACCGGCGTCAAAATGAAGAAAAAAAAAATTCGGGTGACATAGGCCCTATATTTTCTGATTAACTATCGTAGTTTTTGAGATATTTAATTTTTAGTATTTTTGAACTTGATAACATTTTTTAAAAATTTTATTAAAAATTGAAATATCTCGATACTATCGAAAAATTTTGGTATCGCACTTCATAGTATTCAATTCAGCACTAATTTTTACGTATTCTCTGAAATTTTTATTCAAAACGGAGGTATCTTTAAAATTTTATAAAATATTTAAAAAATTTTTTACTATATATTATATATATTCAACTCAAATATTATATCATTTGTTTGTTTTTATTATATTATTGTATATTATATATTTGTTTGTTTGTCTGTTTGTCTGTTTGTCTGTACCATAATGACTCAAGAACCGCCGAACCACTTGATATGAAACCAGTGTCATAATAAAGAATAAAAGTATTCGGATAACATAGGCTATAGTTTTCTGACTCAGATTTCTTACTTTTGGAGACATTCAATTTTTAGGATATATAAAATTTTTTGTAAATTTGCTTAAAAAGTGAAATACCTAAAAATATGATTAAATGTTACTGTCACAATTGGTATTACTTAATTTGGCACTAATTTATACGTACTAAGTTAAATTTTTTTATTTTCTCTATTATAACAAGAGAATCAATCAGAACCTATAATATTTCATTAATGTTTCACCTACGCTGCTCTGAATAGTTTGAATGTGTTTGCATAATTATAAATTTGAAGAGAAACATGATTTTTTTAAGCATCAGAAAAGTATTGAAGTAAATGTGAACAGGAGGGACTGAGTCTCATTCGAAAATTCTGAATGTGTTTGCATAATTATAAATTTGCAATGAAAAATGATTTTTTGACGCAACACAAACAGAAGGAAATGTGACACAGGGAGGGGCGGAGCCCCCCCCCTCCAACTTTTGCTAGTACTATATATATTTGAAAATGTATTTGTCTGTCTGTCTGTCTGTACCATAATGACTCAAGAACCGCCGAACCACTTGACATGAAACCAGTGTCATAATAAAGAATAAAAGTATTCGGATAACATAGGCTATAGTTTTGTGACTCAGCTTTCTTACTTTTGGAGATATTCAATTTTTACTATTTTTAGGATATATAAAATTTTTTGAAAATTTGCTTGAAAAGTGAAATACCTAAAAAATATGATTAAATTTTACTGTCACAATTGGTATTACTTGATTTGACACTAATTTATACGTATTCAGTTCAATTTTTTTATTTTCTCTATTATAACTAGAGAATCAATCAGAACCTATAATATTTCATTAATGTTTCACCTACGCTGCTCTGAATAGTTTGAATGTGTTTGCATAATTATGAATTTGTAGTGAAACATGATTTTTTTAAGCAACAGAAAAATATTGAAGTAAATGTGAACAGGAGGGACTGAGTCTCATTTGAAAAATCTGAATGTGTTTGTATAATTATAACTTTGCAATGAAAAATGATTTTTTGAAGCAACACAAACAGAAGTAAATGTGACACATGCGGGCGGAGCCCCCCCCTCCCACTTTTGCTAGTATATATATATATGTATATATGTATATTCGCCTGGCAGTTATTTAAAAAATTTGTTTGGATTTTTATCCCAATAAAATAAGATTCCCAAAATGATAGCGTATTTTATAACTATACTTCTAAATATAGTGAACAAATATATAGGCTCTTATGCAGTCAATTTTTGATCTTATAAGAAACAATTTTATTTACATGAACTTGATGAGAGTACTTAGGAATTATCAATTGTTTAATGAGCTATAATTTAGGAATGTTAGTTTTTAGTAGATGGCAACTTATTTTATCCGATAACGATAATCGTAAATCAAAACAACTTCTTTAAAATAACTTACAAGCTAATAATATAATATAAGCATAATTTATACTTTTATGCATTATATTTATAAAAAATAAAATCGATTATATGCGAAATAAATTTTCAAAAAAAATGATTACGCATCCAGTGCATTATGCATACATTTAAATAAATTATTTAATTAAATTCTGTAGTATACAAAAAATGACCTAAATAATGCTAAGTAATTTATTATCTAACATTCTTTAAATTTTTTTTTATTAAAGTTTATTAAATATTTACAGGATCCAGTACCATTAGAAGCATGGACTGACGTTAAAGATGCAACTAAACATGGTTCACGGTGTGGCTAATTAGATTCCATGACTGGTCGAGTAGTCGGCAGCGACGATTGTCTTTATTTAAATGTATATACAAAATTATCTAAGAATCTACAACCTGTTTTATTTTTCATACATGGTGGTGGTTTCGCATTTGGTAATGGAGATGAAATATTATATGGTCCTGATTATATCTTAAGAAAAGACGTAGGGCTTGTAACAATTAATTATAGATTTGGTGTTCTTGGTAAGTATTTATTTTTAATTTTAATTTTAAATTTAATTTTAATTATTAAATCATTATCAATTTCAATTAAATACGCATTATAAGGAATTCCTAAAGAATTTTTAATTTATGTTAGATTATAAAATTGAAAAAAAAGAAGAAAAAAAGACAATGGACTCAGGTAAATTTTATTCGTATTTTTTTAATTTTTTAACAAATAAATTTTTAATTTTTCTATGAAAAAAATAAAAACTAGCAAAATTTGAATGTGCGAAAATCGGCCAACATCTGGATTATGTTTTATTTTTACGGGGTTTTAAATCTGACATAGTTTATGTTGGCCGATTTTCGCCATTCAAATTTTGCTAGCTTTTATTTTTTTCGTAGAAAAATTGCATCGTAATTTGTTTATGCATTAATAAAAAAATTAAAAATTTATTTGTTAAAAAATTAAAAAAATAAGAATAAAATTTACCTGAGTCTATTGTCTTTTTTTTTTCTTTTTTTTCAATTTTAAAATTTAACAAAAATTAAAAATTTTTTAGAAATCCCTTATAATGCGTAAATAATTGAAAATAATAATGATTTGAGAAAAAATGTATTTATTTCAATAATATAATGTTGAATCTAACGATCATATGAGAGCTGTTTGTAACTATTATACCTACAACATATCTTTCAGGCTGGTATTGCTCTGACAAATTACATGATGCTTTATAAAAGTTACATACATTAAAAATAAAAAAGTTAAAAAAAAAAATCTTATAAAGAATTATCCCTTTAGGGCTGGTATTGCTCCTCTAGGTCGATAATTCATACTCTTAACTTAATTAATGCCCCAAAATACTTACTCAAAATCATAGTAAAATGTTTTTGAAAACAATGTTTCATCTCGGAAACACCTGATAGAATCATCAGTGAGGCGCAAGTGTTTTCTGCCTCATACATTGTAATTTTAAGAAATTTATTAAAATTTGACACGAAAGAATTTGATTTAAACCTAACAGAGACATTACATAAATAGATAATGTGTAGATAGATTTAAAGTTTAGTCTTAGGATAATTAATTAAATTATATAACAATATGAATAAGTATAATTAATAAGTAGTGAATAGTAGCAATATCAATAAATATTAAAAGACCTTTCTTATGTTAATTTAACCTACCAAAATTATTAAATTAACCCAATACTATCCATTTAAGTTTAATTGCTTAAATGCATGTATATAAATTAATTAAGGTGTGAATCTACTATCATTCTTCAAATATAATTTAAATTTATGAAACATATTTAAAATTTTTTAATTCATTATCCTATTATTAATCATTCGTTAAATTTAATTTATTAACATTAACTATTTTTATATCGATTTATTATTCATATTTGGTATCAGGCATCAAATGCAAATTAAAAAAAAAAGTACCTCGCGATTTTTTGGTAAAAAAAGTTTTGAAAAAAAAATTAGATCTTAATATCATAATGGTTGTAGATCATAATCGTCGTAGAATTTAATTATCGAGTGGATGAAATAAAATTCCAATTTTTATATGAACAACAAAATTGATTAATTCAAAAAAAATAATGTCAATAACTGTTCTACCTGGCCGGCCCCTTGATTAACAAATAGAGTTTTTGGGTCCAGACGTTAAATTTTTGAAAAATTCTTTTTTTATTTGATAGGTACAGTAAATACCTAAATTTTGGTAAATGGCAAAAAGTTCTAGAATGGACCCGCTTAGTAATAATATATACAATAAATACTTACTATTTCTTACAATTTCAGTATTTCACTTATCACAATGGTTCTCTATGAGGAACAAAAATTAATCCTGTTTTTTTATTTATCAGGACAAGTTAAAGAAAAGAAAAACGGATCATTTGAGGTTTTTCGAGCTTTTTTTAATGAATAATAAATTGCGTTAAAATTAAAAATAAAAAGTTTTATGAATAGTACATTTTTAACCAAGGGAGCAAAAAAAAAAAAAGAATGGCCCAGATCGTGTGTAAATTACCGGCAAAGCCGAGGTTATTAACCTAATTATTCTTTTGTTGCTCCTATGGTCAAGATATAATTTTTCTTTCTCAGCTGGGAAAAACGCCTTTTTCCATCACGCCGCGGGACAAAAAAAGTGTTTTCGACCCGCAAGGAAGAAAAAAAATTTTCATAAGTCCCAATATTCCGTGGATACTGATAGAAACGTGGCGCGAAACCTTCTCGTTCATAAAATTTATTTTAAATAATTTTAATTGAAAAAAATCTTACCTTCTAATAAGAATATTTATATAATTATTTAAATTATTTATTTAGTTATTGATGAAAAATTTATTAACTACAGGAATCCCTCATTATTCGCAGGGGTTACGTTCCTGAAAAGTACCGCGGATAACAATACCGCGGATAATAAGACACACCAGTCTTGAAGGAAATTTTATCCGATCCAAAATGGTGACAAGAACGGATTGTTTCTACTCATTAAAGACACTTTGTACATGACAAAAACACCCGGAAAAAAACTGGAACTGCTGCGCTTTTTAAAAAATTCAAAAAAAACGTATTTTATATGCATAACAGTACAAAACCTGCGCAATTTTAGGGTTTTTAAGAATTTTCATAGAATTTTTTTTTGAATCAATACTATTCTGTTTTATTTATGATTCCAGGAAAAATATAGTAATCAAACATTAAAATTTTTGAAAAAATAATTAAATAAAGATTATTTTAAGGGCAGTACTTTAATTTTATCCTGTACCTCTTACATGTGAATTTAGGTTTTTATTATGGTATCAATCATCCCTAAGCACTAAAAATTTTTCTTGACGTTAATATTTCAGAAAAATATATTCTATTATCAAATAACAATCGATTTCATGATTAGAGAAGTTTATAATATGCTTAATTTATCAATTTCACTGATAACAGGCAACAGTCTCAATTTTTTCATTTAAGGGTCCAGAGAGTATTTCAAATAAATTGTAATTTTAAAATTTTTCTCATACTTAAAACTTTTTCAGACATTATTTTCCGAAATTATATGTATTTCTTGCACACAGAAAAACAGATTCAAATATTTATTTAGTGTAAGAATAATTATTTTCAACTCATTTAATTATTAGAATTCCAATTTTGTATCTAAATGACATTGCAGTTCTGAATGACTACATGCTTTAAATTTCTTCAAATTCAATATTTTATGTTAAACAATGATGCTGTATTATTATATAATAACTGAAAAAATTTTTAGGCTCAGAAAGAAGTTGTAAGTGTGTAATAACTCAAAACTGAAATGTGAATTAGATAAAAAAATTGGGATTCTAATAATTAAATGAGTTGAAAATAATTATTATTACACTAAATAAATATTTGATACTGTTTTTCTGTGTGCAAGAACTACATAAAATTTCGGAAAATAATGTCTGAAAAAGTTTTAAGTGTGAGAAAAATTTTAAAATTACAATATATTTGAAATACTCCCTGGACCCTTAAATGAAAAAATTGAGACTGTCGCCTGTTATCAGTGAAATTGATAAATTAAGCATTTTATAAACTTTTCTAATCATAAAATTGATTGTTATTTGATAATAGAATATATTTTTCTGAAATATTAACGTCAAGAAAAATTTTTAGTGTTTAGGGATGGTTGATACCATAATAAAAACCTAAATTCACATGTAAGAGGTACAGGATAAAATTAAAGTACTGCCCTTAAAAAAATCTTTATTTCATTATTTTTAAAAATTTTAATGTTTTACTACTATATTTTTCCTG
Source organism: Anagrus nilaparvatae (assembly GCA_022575985.1). Lineage (NCBI taxonomy): Eukaryota > Metazoa > Arthropoda > Insecta > Hymenoptera > Mymaridae > Anagrus > Anagrus nilaparvatae. The sequence goes on from JAKSXM010000287.1 coordinate 6,797,309, forward strand.
GATTCATAAATAAAACAGAAGATTATTGATTCAAAAAAAAATTCTATGAAAATTCTTAAAAACCCTAAAATTGTGTAGGTTTTGTATAGGTATGCATGTAAAATACGTTTTTTTTGAATTTTTTAAAAAGCGCAGCAGTTCCAGATTTTTCCTGGGTGTTTTTGTCATGTACAAAGTGTCTTTAATGAGTAGAAACAATCCGTTCTTATCACCATTTTGGATCGGATAAATTTTCCTTCAAGACTGGTGTGAAGACTAAAAGTATTTTTTATAAATTTTAATTTTTGATGTAATTCAATTATAGGTAATTTTATTTAGACGTTATTTTATTAGATCTATTTTTTTTTTTTTTAATATTTTATTTTTTGATTTTCTTTATGATTTAAAGTGTGTTCATTGTATTCTATATATGCATCATTTCACTGAAAAAGCGTCTCTAATGACAAGAAAAAGTGTGATTAGAAAAACATTTGTACTTGACAAATCGTCTAATTACTTTTCAAAATGAAAAAAAATAATGGTCTTTTTTGGTTCCTCAATGAGGAACCATTGTGATGGGTCAAATTTTGGTTTTTGATTTTTTGGCATATAAGCACGTTTTGAGACCTCAGGAAGCTAAAAAACTGGTTTTTAAAATAAAGTCTGCATGTGTGTATGTATCTAATCGGTGATATTTCACAAACATTATGGAATTAAGACCTAATTTTTTTTTCAAAAATTTTTTTACCAAAAAAGCTCGAGGTACTTTTTTTTTTTTTTTTGGGTGTAATACTTCATTTAGTTCCATGAAAGTACTTATATTTGAAAATATGGTTTTTACTCGATATCTCGAATCTGATAATTAATTTTTTAAAAATTTGTTCCAAAATTTTTGTAGAATTGTATGTATGATTGCATGCTTGTAATTGGTGATATCTGTGGCATATTAAAGTATTAAGCTTGTTGGTTGAGGAACTTTAGTACCAGCTAGTTGGCAGGGTATTTTATTTTTTTTTGTAAAAAATTTTCAAAAAATTAAGTATCCGATTGGAGATATCGAGTATAAACGATAATTCTAAATATTAGAAAAAAAACTTTCATATAGAAAAAATTAGGTGCTACGTCCAAAAAGAAAAAAAAAATAGATGTTTTTTTATATTTTTTGGTGGCTAAAATTTTGAGACAAAAATTTTGAGCAAAAATTTTCAAAAAATTGATTATAAGATTTAAGATATCGAGTAAAAACCATAATTTCAGACATTAGTACTTTCATATAGAAATAAATGAGGTATTACATCCAAATTTAAAAAAAAAAGTAGTTCGAGATTTTTTGATAAAAATGGTTGAATGTGCATTAATAATTAAGAAAAAATTATATGAATTTTGTGTTCAGATCACCTGAAGAGGCCAACGGATTAATTGGTGAAATATTGTGAAATAAAAAAATTATTACACATCAAAATAATTTATATTGTTTTTATTTATATTCAATAAGTTGAAAAAATAAAAAATAAAAATAATCTCCAATTCTGGTAAATAAAAAATTATTTTTACTTTTTTAATACCATAATGGTTATGAAATATCACCGGTTACATACATACATAAATACATAAATACATACGTACACACACACACACAGACTTTTTTTAAAAACCTGTTTTTCAGCTTCCTTGGGTTTCAAAAAGTTCCTATGCAAAAAGCAAAAAAGTCAAATTTTCAAATATCACAATGAGTCCTCTATTCGGAATCAAAAATCTTGTTCTCATAATAGCATTATTTACTTTAAATATGCCCACTTATACAATGACTGGTCCATATAATAAAGTTAACAACGGTAAAGGAGCATTCAGATGAGACACAAATTTTAATCCTCACCTATTCATCCTATTCTTACATGTTAAATAATTAAAAGTGAGATTAAATATCGAAACCTAGGCTGAGTCCAGACAGAGCGCTGAAAACCGCGCGTTTAGCAAAACCGTGCGATTAAACCCGCGGTTAACTACTGTTGCCTACTTATATGTATAAAACATAAAATGTCGGAGCAGACGAGAAATAACTCAAACAAACTAACAAAGATGCATTTAGCAAATTGTTTTTATTATTATCGCAGTTAATTATATTATAGTTGCTTTTTTTTTTTTTAAATTTATTAATAAATGTTTTTAAAAAATAGTGTAGAAATTTATTAAAATAAAATTTATAAATTTACTCAAAAACAAATAGATTGAATAAGCTGATAATTGAAGGCACTAGAATTTGTTAAAAATGTTATAAAAACATGTAAAAATAACTCTGGTACCTTCAATAATCAGCATATTAAATTTTTTTATAAAATTTTTATTTTTATAAAAAGTTTTTTGGCCATTTAGTTTTTTAATTATAGAAAGAGACTCTATGTCAAATCATGAAACATTAAAAGTGCCTTATCTCGCTTGCTGGTAAAAAATGTTCTTGCATTCTGTGCTAAAGTTTTAAATATTATTAAGGACTCTAATTTGCAGAAAGTGTAAATAAAAAAAAAAAAAATCTTAAATGCTTGCGTGTTTTAGTATGATAAGGATTTGTTCAGCTACAAGCGAGGTTGATATTTTGGGTTTTTGAATTTTGGAGTTATAATTACTTGCTATTTTACAGGAAGAAATAAACAGTCTGTTAATTTAATTTAATGCAATTTAAAACTCAAAAAATAAAAGTACATCAAGATTTGTAGCATTTTAAGATCCAAAATTTACCCCCTAAACTAAAAAGTTCAAAGTATCTATTTTGCAGCTGTAAAAATTTTTTACATACTTTAACTTGTAAGCTTTTAAGTATATTTTTCCTCACCTACTTTTTTTGCAAATTTTAGTTCCTGGTAAGCTTTTAAACTTACCCTTAGTTTAACCTGTACCAGTAACTTAAACTGTACTGTTCACTCAACCTTATCCTTTAGCTAGACCAATACCTTTACCTGAACCAATCAATGTACCTGCACGTTACTCTGCGGCTGAATCTATTACAGTTCAGTGCACTTTCCTACTCCTCTTATGTCTTTAGGTCATGGTGGGCTTAGCGTTGCTGCATGCAGTGGTCTTGGAGAAGTAGCACTTAGTGGTGCTGATTTAGGAGGTATCGGAGGAACAGGAGTGGTCATGCAAAGTTTCATAAACAGTGTTTACCACATACTGCTTAGTCGAACTCAAAGGGATCAAAAAGCTTGTTTTTGCTATTCTGCATAAAATACTTCTCGAAATGACTGGAAATTTTGCAACAATATCATGCAAAGTATTCTGAACTATATAAAAAATTAAAAGAGCATGTACCAGAAGCAAATAAATTTTTGACTATTTAAAATTTGAAATGAAAATGAAATTTTTCTAAAGTAAAATTTGTATAGTAGAATTTTTATGAGATACTTTTTTACCAATTCTTTATACTGTTTAGGACAGTTTTCATGATCTTGTTGCAAAATTTCCAGTCATGTTGACAATTATCTTATGCAGAACAACAAAAACAAGCTTTTTGATCCCTTCGAGTTCGACTAAGCATTATGTGGTTAACACTGTTTACGAAACTTTGCATGATCACTCCTGTTCGTCCGATACCTCCTAAATCAGCACCACAAAGTGCTGCTTCTCCAAGACCACTGCATGCAGCAACACTAAGCCTACCATGGTCTAAAGGCATAAGAGGAAGAGAGTGTACTAGAACTTTAATTGATTTAGGTGCAGGTACTGGTTTAGCCATAGAGTAACGTGCAGGTACACTGATTAGTACACTGATTAGTTCATATACAGGTATTGGTCTAGCTATAAGGATAAGGTTGAGTGAACGATAATGTTCAATTCACTGGTACATGTTCAACTGAGGATAAGTTTAAATACTTACCAGTAACTAAAATTTGCAAAAAAAGTAGGTGAGGAAAAATATACTTAAAAGCTTACAAGTTTAGTTTTGGGAGTAAATTTTGGATCTTAAAATGCTACAAATCTTGAAGTACTTATATTTTTTGAGTTTTAAATTGCATTAAATTAAATTAACAGACTGTTTATTTCTTCCTGTAAAATAGCAAGTAATTATAACTCCAACATTCAAAAACCCAAAATATCAACTTCGCTTGTAGCTGAAAAAATCTTTATCATACTAAAACATGTAAGAGGTTCACCGAATCCAAAAAACCCAGGATGGCAGCGTCCTAATAGAGCTGAGCTCGTCGAAAGACCGGCAAAAACTATTAGACGCTGTCAAGACGGTCGCAGGCCCAGAAAGTACAGTCAAGGAACTGATTCCCCACCTAACCGTGAAGATCAGAAGCCTAGATGGTACTACTGGTAGCGACGAAGTGAGGCAGGTGATAAAGGAGGCAACCAAGCTGCAGAACGATGACGACATAAAAGTCGCCATCTTCAAGGCTAAGGGCACTAAGGCGGATATGGCGGTCGTAGACCTACCAGAGGCCGCCGCACTAAAATTGACCAAAAAAGGCCGGCTAAATAATGGCTGGTCTAATTGGCAAGTGCGCTTAAGAGCCGAGGTTACACGGTGCTTTAAGTGTCTTGGTTTCGGCCACAACCAATGGTCATGACGGTCAGAAAAATGTCCTGTGGAAAAAGCAGAATGCTTTCTCTGCAGGGAAAGAGTTGACAAGGCCAAGACCGACCACCTTCCAGGATACGGAGCATGTAAGTGTTATCGGGAGGCACTTACGGCAAGGAGAATAAAGTGTCATCGGTAATGTTCGCAGTCCTGCAAGGGAATATGAACAAAACCATTCTTGCTGACCTTTTGCTCGATCAGCTCGCGGGCGAGACAGACTCTAGCGTCGACTTGCTATCCGAGCCGCTTCGCAATAGGAACCAGCAATTCTGGTTAACCGATGACACAGGCCGGTGCGCTATATGGCTACGAGGTCGTGCTCAGACGTCTATGTCCTATATAAAAAAGGCAACTGCTACGTCTGGGCAAAGTGCGGTGATACAACTTTCATTAGTTGTTATTTGTCACCGAATGACACTATTGGGGTGTTCACCACAAAGCTGGCCTCATTGGAGGAAACGATAAGGGAAGTCTCTGGCAATATCATATTTGCTGGGGACTTAAATGCCAGGGCCGTGGAATGGGGAATGCCAACCACGAACCGTAGGGGAACGTTGATCCAAGAGATGGCCGCTAGAACTGATCTGGTGGTCATGAACTCTGGGAACAATCCAACCTACGTAAGGTCATGCTTTGGCAAATCGATCCCTGATGTCACTTTTGCCTCGGCCGGGCTGGCAGAAAGAGTGGGCGGTTGGAGGGTGATGGATGGAGCAAATGGTAGCGACCATAATTACATCACCTTCAAAGTGCGTGATAGGGTCGTTAATCGGCCCCCGTTCAAAAAGCGCCCACTAGGCTGGAATGTGGACAAAATGGACGAGGACAGATTTGTGGATTATCTTCGTGAAGAGTTCTCGTCCATCCCAGCCTGGTATGGAGGACCGACCACCCCGCGAGAGGAAGAGACTCTTGTCAAGAGGGTAACTGCTCTTCTAAGGGGAGCTTGAGATGCCTCTATGCCGCGTAAACGGCCCTGGAAGGGTAAAAGAAGCGTGTACTGGTAGAATGAAGAAATTGCGGAGCTTAGACCGCCCAGAGCTGGCTACGCGCTCTGAAGAGTACAAGGAAGCCAAGCATAGGCTGGCGAAAGCTATCTGCCTCAGCAAGGCGCGCTATCTTCGGTCCCTAAGAAATGATATTAACAGCGACCCGTGGGGCTTGGGATATAAGGTTGTCATGGGCAAACTTAAGTCCGGATGTGACAACACGATGGATGAAGCAGCGACCAAAAGAATAGTGGACGCTCTCTTTCCGGATCATCCAAACCAACAACACCCTGCTTTGGATGTCCCGAGGGAGCAAGTTCCGCTATTTATCGAGGCGGAGATGCTTCAGGCAATTAGGTCAATGTAAAATGGGAAAGCGCCAGGACCAGACGGAATACCCGCGGAAGTCCTTAAGGCGGCTGCAAAGGTAATCCCTGGTCTCCTGCTTGGCATGTTTAATGCGTGCCTCGTGGCAGGCGCCTTTCCAAGGGACTGGAAAGTGGCCCATCTGGCTCTGATAAGCAAGGGAAAGGGTGAACCAGGATCTCCATCATCTTACAGACCATTGTGTATGTTAAATACCATTGGCAAGGTGATGGAGAGCATGGTCAGAGGAAGATTGCAGCAGGCAATTAGGGAAGCGGGTGACCTTAGCGACGACCAACACGGTTTTCGTGAGGGGCCTTCCACGATCGGTGCCATCGAGCAGGTCGGGAAGGTGGTTATGAGGGCCAGACAAGTGCGGCCGGATACTAAACCGGACGTCCTGCTTGTCACGTTGGATGTGAAAAACGCTAAGTGGGACGATATGTTGCACTCCCTCAAGCAGGTATTCAGAGTTCCGGATTGTCTGAGAAATATACTCAGAGATTACCTCCGGGACTGATACCTGCGCTGGGACACGCTTGATGGCACAAGAGGTAAAGTATTAAGCGCAGGCATAGCGCAGGGTTCAGTTCTGGGCCCTGATCTGTGGAATGCCTTTTACGACGGCTTGCTAAAGATTGAGCTTCCGGATGGATGCTCCATGATCGGATACGCGGATGATGTTGCTCTAACCATAACAGCTCGAGAGACAGAGGACCAGCAGAATACTTTGGATGAGGCCATGCGCCTTATCAATAGCTGGATGTCGGATCACGGATTAAGACTGGCAGTTCCGAAAACGGAGATTGTCCTTCTGACCCGGAGAAGGGTTGATACCATATTCGGCGTCAGCTTTGATGAGACCAAACCATCGGTCAAATATTTGGGGGTCTTCTTGGATAACAAGTTGACCTACAATAGACAATTCCAGCAGGCCTGTGAAAAGGCTGGCCGGGTGACAAAGTCCCTCTCGTGGCTGATGACGAACATCGGCGGTCCCAGATCAGAGAAGAGGAGGCTGTTGATGACGACAGTCAACTCCATCTTGCTTTACGGTGCAGAGGTGTGGGCGGACAATGTCCGCATAAAAAAGTACTGCAAGAAACTAAAGGCAGTACAGAGGCAGGGGGCACTTCGAATCGCTTGCTCGTACAAGACAGTATCAGAGCCAGCGATCCAGGTGGTGGCTCGGGTGATTCCCACCGATCTGCTTGCCTTGGAAAGGCAGGCGATCTATAACCGTGAGGAAGAAGAGCGCGACGTAGCTTCCGTTCGCGCTTGCTCCCACACAATGGAATGCTGGCAGTATAGGTGGAATGGTGACCCGAGGGGACGTTGGACGCACCGCCTTATCATCGATTTGGAAAGCTGGATGAACCGTGATCATGGGGAGGTAGACTTCTACCTCACACAGTTCCTAACTGGTCACGGTTATTTCCGCGATATGCTTTTCAAGTGGCGCAAGGTGACATCTCCGGAATGCTTGCATTGCCTGGGCGAGCTGGATACCACTGAGAACACCTTTTTTGGGTGTCCTCGCTTCGCTGAAGGGCGACCGCCCTTCGATGAATGGAGGCCGGAAGGAGTCGTCCCGGAAATGCTGCGCAGTACCGCTAACTGGTACAGTGTGGCAGAGTACGTACGGGCGACACTGATTAAAAAAAGGGAGGTGGGTTTCCTCTCGTAGGAAAATCTCCTCCTTCGTTGACAGGGTATGGCGAAGAAATGCCTTGGCTGCATTGTTTCCGGAACGAAGTAATACCTAAACAGGGAGTCCCGGTCCGGATTCTATGATATTGTCATAAATGCAGGAGGGTGGGGAGTTTAGTGGGTATTGTAATTCCTTCTTTTGAGGTTGAGTCCCACATAACCATACAGTACGCGGTGTATGGTATGCGTAAATGTATTTTCCTCGTCCTACGAAAAAGGCCCCTTCTTGAAGGGATCCAAAAAAAAAAAAAAAGTTGCGCGATTAGTTTTTTCTTGTACATATGCAATATGTTTTGAAAACTTAGTTCATAATCAAACATAACACTTAAAAATTTTGCTGAATGAGCAGATTTGATCTCATTATTATCAATTAATAATGATGTTTCTGCGGGTTTTATTTTATTTTTATTGAAATGCATAAAAACTGTTTTATCTAACGATAATTCTAACCCTAATTCATTTAAATTATTATTTATTGTCATTATGGCATTTTCTAGTAAACTAATATCTTCACTATAGTTATCAGTTTTAAGGTATACTGCAATATAATCAGCATATTGCAATTATGAAATTCTTGAATTAATATTTTTTTCAATTTTATGTGTATACAGTATATATAAAAGTGGACTAAAAACCCCACCTTACGGAACTCCTCTATTTACTATTCTAGGTTTGTTAAGGTTATATTCAGTGTAAATAAATCTTTCATACGTTAGATATTTAATAAGTTCTACTATCTTTTGAGAACAGCCAATATCTGCTAAAATTTTTAAAAGTATATCTGATTGTACATAATTAAAAGCACTTTTGACATCCAAAAAGGCACATAGCACATTTTCTTTTTTGTCAAAAGCTCTTTCAATTTCTAATGTGAGTGCAGTTAAATTGTCATTAGTGGATAAACCTTTTCTAAAACCTATCTGGGAGTCTGGTATAATATTATTATGCTCAAACCACCATCTTAGTCTATTAGTATTCATTAATTCAAAAAATTTACATACGCATGACGTTAGAGCTAACTGCCTTAATCCACTGCCATTAGGTTTTTGTACAAAATGTATGTATATATTTTTCCAACAGTCCGGATAAGAATTAATTTTAAACATATCGTTATATATATCAAGTAATAATACATGATATTTTATGGGAACATTCCTTAACAACTCATAATTAATTCCATCCATTCCAGGTGAGGAGTTAGAACCCCTAGATCTAAGTGCAATATTAAACTCTGTATATGTGAAAGGACTATCAAAAAATTCATTTTCTTCACATTTTGGTATCCAATTTGGCTTAGTTGGGACCCAGGCTGGGTATAATTTGTCTAAAGATTCAATTTTCCCTTTTTTCACTTTTATTAGTAATATTATTAGAAGGTAATTTGACCCATTTATTTTTAAAAATTTTAGTTTTCTCCCAAGTATAACTTAAGTTTGCCTGTAAATTTATTGGTACTGCAAATTTTCTATAAGATTCTCTTTTTTTACTTTTAAATATTTTTTTTGCCATAGCCACTATTTTTTTATATTCAATTAAGTCAACAAGTTCTTTTGAATATTCCCATTTTTTAAAGGCAGCTTGTCTTTCCTTTTGATTTTATCACAGTCTATGTCCCACCAAGCTACCGGGTTTCTATATTCTTTACTGGAAACTTTCCTTTTTTTGGGGGTATTTTTAACCACGGCATTTTCAATGCTTTTAACAAAAAAATTATATTTTTCTTTTGGAGAAAGCTGATTATATTCATAGGTAAAGAATTGATCATAGTCCTCATTCAGCAAAATTTATACATTTTTCCAATTTGTTTTTTTTGTATTTATTTTTTTGTATTTTTATTATTATTTTTGTATTTTTTGTATTTTTGTACTTTTTTACTTATTTTTAACTTTAACACCTGTGTTTTCTTTTATCACATCGTCCTCGTCGTCACTTATTTCCTTACAAATTTCATTAGTACTATTATCGTAATTCGTGTCATCACCAACTCTCTCTTCTATCATACTTAAATTTTTTATTATATAAGTCAATCTTGTCCTAATTTTTCTATCTTTTACACTTAGTTTTAATTTTGCAAGTGTAATTATTAGCCCATCTATATTATTTGTATAAAGAGAGGCAAGATTTTTGATTTCATTATATTTGTAGTTATACGACATATAAAGGAAATCAATTATCTCCCCTTGGTTTATATTAATTTTATTTATTTCACCATCTGCGCTCTCGTCTATGAAGAAAGTATTTACTTCCGCTTCTATATTTTCTCTTAAATTTCTTTCTTTTTTTTCTTCTTCTATCGTCTTTCCTTTACTATTTGCCTTCTGTTTTTTCTCAGTCGCTAAATGCTTTTGATTCTGGTGTAAACTCTGTATGGCGCGAGGACTTCCTGTTTTAGCGGGTGTCCAAGACGGTCTTTTCTGATCTTTTTTATCACTTATCTGCTTATTAACATCTTTCGTACTTGCTTCAAATAATTTATCATTGATCTCTTGAGCATCTATATTAGAAAGCTCATCACTCATCACCTTATTACCTGTATCAGTTACCTGTTCGCAATCCTCAAGTTGATCCTCGTCAGGGACAGTTTTACTAGCTTCATATGTAGTAGCTTTGGTTAGCGATACGCTTTTTTTACTTACACCCACTCGTCCTTTTTTAGTACAAAATCTTGCAATATGGCCCAATTCTTGGCTTAGAAAGCAATTAATTTTGTCAATCGAAGTGTAAATTCGATACTGTGTACCTTCATACTCGATTACTAGTTCACTTGGTATCTTATTCATATCCTTCGGCTCTATATACACCTGTCTTCTAAAGCTTAAAACATGTGAATATCCTTCCCGATTGATTCCAGCTCTTATGTACGATAAGACAGATTTAAGTGTAACATTGTTTTGTCTTAAGTAATTAGTTATTTCCCGATGAGGAATAACTGGATACACATTCGAAAATTACCTTTTGACTGTCTTCAACCAAAGATCGAATCTTTAATTCTACCCCTTTTACTGTAATTCCGTTGTTACCATCTTTAGTAATCTCTTTAACTAAGCTTTTGTTATTTAAATAAATGCAGACTCTGGCCTGCGGAATTTTAGACACAAATGTTACATTTTGAGGGCCGACTTTAGTACTAATAGCGACTATATAGTCATCAATAGTTAATCCATCAACCGCATCAATCAATACCGCTTCCTCATTTTTAGGGTTTATACTTAGTTCGACAACTTTAGAATACGATTTTTTACTGTGATAACTGCTTGCATTAGTACTGTTCATTTTTACTGTGATTTTTGAAAATCGAAAACAGCTCTTTTAATAATTTCCAAAATGCTTTTACTGTTTAATTATTTATTTATAAATATATAAAACACCATTATTTTTTTTATCTCTTCTCTTTCCATTTTACCATCTTCTACGTATTATATTATATCATATGCAATTCTAATACAATTATAAAAAAAATTAAGAAGAGCTTTACCATATGTCCTATACTTACGACGGTCGCGACAGAACTGAAAAGTTGTTTTAAAACAATATTTTTCAATAATAGCAGATTATATAGGATAACTGTGTTAAATTATGTGCAAATTATGTGTAACTGATGTTATAACACTGCTTACGTATAATTTACACATAATATAACAGTGTTATACACTGTTCCAATGTCTCAGGCGGGAAATTAATCAAAATTGATACTTGGTTCAATATTTATGAACTGTATATGACTTTGCATAGTCGGGTCTTGAAATGTACTCCAAAGTATGTTTGGTCGAAAAAATATATAAAAAAAATAATTTTCCACAATTTTTAGCGTTTTAGAGCCAATCCTCTATTTTTTACAGCGTTTTTTATTTTTCTCAATTTTGTGAAATTTTTAATTTTTGAGAAATTTGTGTTCATTAATTTTTCTCGCAAACGCGTACTTTACAGTCAAATTTTTTTTCTTATAGTACCCCATAGGAAATTTCCCAACTTTCTTGCTTTGCCATTTCTAGCTTATATACCTCAGTTGCACACAGCTCAATTTTCATCCTGTTGGTCTCAAATTTTATGTTTTTTCATATACTTACAGGATATGAAATCATTTTTTTGGGTAAATTTATTTTAAAAGCACTAAAATTGAAAAATAGCGATTTTTAAAAAATCATTTTTCATAAATTTTAAATTTCCCGCCAAGTCACCTGACCAAATGAAAATCTGACTAGAAATTCGGATTTAGCGGAAAATTTTACATAAAAATACCAATTTTCGTCTTTTTTCATTAAATATCTTCTTTTTAAAGATAAAAATTACAATTGACTTTTTTTAAAAAACCCGAAAATGGGACTCTGACTTTAAATTATCATATCTGCTAAACAAATAATTATAAAAAGACGAGTAAAAGTTTTTAGGAAATTTAGAGCATGTTAAAATTTTTTGAGGCCTATAGAACTCGTTTCTTTTAAAAATTAGAATTTTGGCATCAATTTCAAAATTACAAATTTCAAATTTACATTATGAATATACAATAGCATTTGATATTTGTAAGCATTTATAATGCGAAAGTGCAGAATCCTACATTATGCATAATGTAATATAATAATAATAACAATGATTATTATGAAATAAATATTATATTTATTTCCTTCTATTTTACAAACTAAATTAATGTTTATCATGCATAATGTAAATTAGATTCAATATTCAATGCGTTTCGTTAAAATATTTATAATTTCGGTCCGACGAGACATTTTGTGAAAAAAAAATAATAGTGAATATCCTGATAAAATTTGATAATAATGCTAACGCATGCTTCACTCAGACTAATTATTGTTTTTATTTAATATTCTCCTCTTGGTCGACAAATTCAATCATAATTATTGTTAAAAAAGTGTTTTTATCCTATTTTAATTTTTTCCTGTGATTTAAAAAAAAAAATAATACTTAAAAATAAAATCTTAGTAAAAAAGACACATTTTATAGGAAAAATTTTACGTGTTTTGATGCACCGGAAACCTAAGCAATCCATAAATCAATTTTGAGAGGCTTACCATTTTTCGATTGTTTTAAGATTTACGCTGCGTATTTTCTAAACAAAAATGCTCGTATATCATTTGGAAATTTATTTTCAATAAAAATATTCTAATATTAATTATATAAAATGTAAAATATAAAATATTTATAGGTTAAAACATAGTTTTTCTGGTTTTTACAGAAAACATCATTTTCTCATTAAAATTTAGGATTAAATTGTAAGATTTATAAATTTAAAAAGATTTTGCGCTACATATATTACTCTGAAAATTCCAGTATCAATCCTAGTTACCACAAAGAATTCCAAATGCGTTTGGTGTACCCAAACGGTTATTTTAGGAAACGGTTTATAAAAGCAAACTATATCAGAAGCTTAAAAGTCATTAGCAAAGGAAGTGTTATATTAAAAAAACTAAACCACAAGCCTCACCTATGAAAAAGGAATTGGTATTAAAAAAAAAACTATACACACCTATAACGTAATTCAAGAAAGTGGTGCCATAAGCCTTACATCTATATTACGTAAGGAGGTGGTATTTAAATAAAACAATTTTTAATGGACTTTTATAATACTTCAAGAAAGGGAAACTAAAATTACTTGAAAGTGCCGATTATGTCGATGCCAGGCCAACAGCGGTTGAAAATAAAACTTCAAAAGACGTACTTTTAGATTAACCAACTATTACATCTACATCGGGGTAGAAAATGCCAAATAATTAGGGCAAAAAAATTTTTTTTCAGTTTTTTCAAATTATCTCTTTAACGGTTCAAAATATAAAAAATTTACCCCAATAAAAAAATGATGGCGAGAAAAATTTACAAAAAAAATGTTATTATAAAATTTTTCGTAGGAACATTATTTTCCACGGAAAATGAAAATTAAGTTAGCGTAAAATAACACGCTTTGTAAAAATAAAAACTTTTACTGCTTTAGAGTGATAAAGTTTGATTGTATTAAAAAAAGATATAGAGTTGCAAAATAAAACAATTTATTTTCCATAAAAATACATAATTTTATTTATAATATGTTATTCATATTTATTATTAAATAAATAAACTACAATTTTTTCTTAAACAAACGTAAAATATAGACGCTATACATAGACAGATGCTGACTAAACAACAGTAATATTGTACACTGAAAAAAATTTACCGATGGAGCCTCCGGGTTCTCTATATAGACGCGCGCTCTTGAATTATTTCTCATGTCACGTCTAGAAAATGTATACTTTTCGTCAGTATTATAAGTTAGAGTTCTCGTCTTTTTGAAAGGAGAGGAATCGTCCGGCTTGAGTCGGACGCGGACAAAGATGCGTAATCAAAGTTGCGCAAAATGTCGAACAATATACTAAATATATCAAAACTAAATATACTATATATAGTTTTGAATATCTCATATACAATATATATTTTATATTATACATTTACATTTATTATATATACAGAATTTTAACGCGTGATCTGCGTCCTTGATCTGGGTCGTAAAATTCCAGGTGCTGCGTCTTGAATCGAACGGACGAAGAGAGAGAGAGAGAGTCCTCTTTACAAGACTCCGGCATGTAAAGAGGACGATATGTTCGATTTTTATAGACGTTACGATAGAATTATCCACGACATTTTGACCACGGATATACTATAGACGTAGTATCTATAAATGCTCGGAGGCTCCCTCGGTAAATTTGTTTCAGTGTATGAATTCGTAGAGTACGCAGGTGCACTATGTATTAAGAAAAGAAATATATACAAAATCACAAAGAGCTCAAAAGAAACCCGTCTCTTTCGAATACCTCAAAACAAAGCGTGAAATCATGCGTGAATAAATCCCGTTTATTTTTGGTTCAATAATGCATATATGAATTTTAACCACAAAAATAAGAAGAAGAACTATTCCTTTAATAAACGCATTTAAAAAATTTTTAAAAATCGATACCATCTTTTCACAATTCTTATTTGAAAAAAAAATAATTATAAGAGTTTTTTGTTCAATTTTATTGGCCAAAAACAAAAAAAGTAAGAAAGAAAAGCAAAAATTTTTTAAACCCTTTAAAGTACATAAAATTTGCAAAAAAATAAGCCAAAAATTACATTCATAAGTTAAATTTTAGTACCTTTTTTAGTTATTTTATTTTTAAGATGCGATTTTATGAATTTTTTTTAATTTCCGGGAGCTCTCGAAAATTTGCCTCATTTTGGGTTGGCGAAATAAGTGAATTTTTTTTAATGTGAAATAAGGGTCCCAACTAATGCTAAAAACAATCGAATAATTATTTTTAAAAAATTTCTAGTCGAACACCCTTTTATTTTTGGCAGAAAAAAAATAAAATTGCTTTTATCCTCATCTGGCCAAAAGGATAAAAATAATTTTTTTTTTTGGTTAAAATAATTTGTTTCTAAATTAAGAAGTATTCATCTTTCGATTAATACATCCTTTTTTTTAGGTGCAAAAAGTTAAATGGTAAAAAAAAGTAATTTTTACAGCGCGAAGACGTTATTTTGTAAGGAACATACACATTACGTTGCGCGTAAAAGAGAATTTCACTTACATTTTTAACTTCATTTTCCGTGGAAAATAATGTTCCTACGAAAAATTTTATAATAACATTTTTTTTGTAAATTTTTCTCGCCATCATTTTTTTATTGGGGTAAATTTTTTATATTTTGAACCGTTAAAGAGATAATTTGAAAAAACTGAAAAAAAAATTTTTTGCCCTAATTATTTGGCATTTTCTACCCCGATGGAGTTGTAATAGTTAGTTAATCTAAAAGTACGTCTTTTGAAGTTTTATTTTCAAAAGGCGTTGGCCTGACATCGACATAATCGGCACTTTAAGTCTCCCTTTCTTGAACTATAATATATATGTACACAAATTACATGCTCAGAATTTTTTTCTGTTTACCTACTACTTATCTATTACATGTATTCTAGTTTCCCAAAGTACCTTGTAAAATCAAGTAAGCCTCTAAGCCCGGATTACTCTATGTCCCTAATTTCGGATTATTTTAAGTCTCTGAATCGAAATTATTGTAAGTCCATAAATCCGGATTATTCTAAATCCCATTTGACGTGACTCCTCGATCTGACTCGAGCAGACTTATACAATGACTTCCAGAAAAGGTCCCGAGTTATGCCATAGCGGTATTGATCTTCGGGACCTAATAATAATAAAAAGTAATACCCTACTCTTACGGTTTCCATTTTTTACTCTGTTTCAGTTTATAGGGTAGAAATATATTTTATACAGGACATTCCCTGAGA
The DNA here is from genome assembly GCA_022575985.1 of Anagrus nilaparvatae. Lineage (NCBI taxonomy): Eukaryota > Metazoa > Arthropoda > Insecta > Hymenoptera > Mymaridae > Anagrus > Anagrus nilaparvatae. Next base: position 6,813,198 of record JAKSXM010000287.1, read on the forward strand.
CCGAAACCCAATCCTAATTACAAGGTACCCCAAGAGATGGGCTTAGATTATTTTTTTAAATCACTATCGTGATAGTAAATATACTATCCTAAAAGATTTTGAAGACACTTTTAGACTTTGGGGACAGTTTTAGATTTTTAGGACAGTTTTACGTTTTAGGATAGGGATAATTGGGATTATTGGGACACTTAGAATTTTTCGTTATTTATACTGGTAAAAATTTTATATATTTTTTAGTTAATATAATATAAAGTTTATTAATATCTGTATATTTTTTATTGGTTAAAAATTTTTGATTTTTTCATGCAACCCCAATATATAATCAAAATATAATAATTATATAAAAATTTTATCAGAATTCGAGAATAATATAGTTTATCTATTATCCAAGTAAAATTATGCGAAACTATAATTTGAAGAAAATTCCCTTTGTAAAAATTCAGAAAGTTATTACTATTTTTTTTATTTAAAATTTTTTATTTAAAAATCTTCCGTTTATTTTGATCTTCAAAAAAAAAAGATTGCAATATTATTATCCAATTTTATTTATTGCAAAGAATACATTTTATAATACTAATAAAAGGCAGCTTATATTATATTAAATCATATTGAGTTTTGCTGGTTCAGAAGTAACATAATTATAGAGCTGAAGTCTTCTACTAAAATAATTCGAATTATGGATTAAAGACGTGCCAAGATTTCTTGCATTTGAGATAAAGATCCTTCTAATTTAAGCTATGTGTAGAAAATAGAAACTAGCAATACTATATTCTTTATTTAATAAAAAAAGTATGTTGTCTTTGGTTTAATATAATTAGCTTCTACATTGTTTCAGTAAGCATATTAAAAGATGAATACGACACCTTCATTATCTGAAAGATTTTATTAATAATATGATTATAATTCAAATTTTATTTAAAAAAAAAGTCTTAAAAATACAAAACTCCCTATTGTTCTGGGTTTTACGAATATGGGTATTCTTGAATTTTTGTCCCTCGACAAAAAAGCCTTAAAATTATGGAAAATAATGTTAAATAATATAAACAACAATTTTTGTTGAGAAAAAACACTCAAATCCACCACACCTATTTTTAATCCCCAACCTCTTATTAATTAAAAATATTAAAATAGATGAAAAAATATATATATCGTTTGCGAGTGGTTAGGATTTTAAGTTAAAAGGAGGTCTAGTCGAGGGAGAGGCGAAATGCCAGACTTATTAACGCATTTATCTGTAAAAAATCTAGTTATTGATTTATTCTAATTGTTAATGTACTTATTTTTTTTTTTTTTTATTAACAGATATTATTTTCAAAAATAATATAAAGCAATCTACCAACTATTCTTTTTTTTTATAGTTTGCATCATACGTGGGTCATAGTTTATGCCATACATGGCTGAAATTCGTACCGAAGGATGTATGTTGTATATATGTGCTATATGTTGACGGTGCGTTCTGCTTAACGTCCTCCAAACTTTAGCGCAAATTTGGCTGGTACACTTCATTTGCAATTCAGAAATTCACGGCCGTTTTAATCAAATAAAATAGCGATAGTTACTCAAAATTTAAGTTTACGTACATTGCTAAAAACTTTACTAGACAGCCTAAAAGTTAACTAACATTTTTTATTTTATTGTTTTTTTTAAATTAAGTCAAACATTTTAATTAAATTGCAATAAAAATTTATTGTAAAATTCTCTGTAATTTGGAATTAAGTGTACATTGAATTAAAACAAAATAAATTCTTTTGTCGTCATATTGTATAAACGAGAAATTAATTTTATATTCTTTTTAATCGAATTACAAAAGTTTTACAGTTCTATCAACATTCACCATCTAATCCAATAAATCAACAGCTTTCTTAGTTTTAGCAATCAAGAGGGCCTATAGAGTTTAAATCTGATTGGGTTAAATATTAATTACGAAAAGGGTTAAATAGTGTCTCTCGAGGCCATTAGATTCTGAAATTCAAATTATAGTTCATAGCCTTAACAAATTTAAAAAATTTTACCCAGGAGAGAGGTTAATTATTGAGATGCCAAGAAATTGATATTTATTATTTATAATCAATATTTAGAATAAAATACAAATAACTTACTTTTACAAATGATTCGTTTGTCAACTCTATTATGGGACCACTTCTAATAACAATAGGATCGAATGTCCGCAACATGATAAGTTTAATCATTTTTTGTGATTCCATTTCCATCGACAACCAATCTAGATCATAAACATCCTGACAAAGATTCTCACTCTGAAGGAAAATAAAATGTTGTTAAATTTTTTACTTTTGTATTTATAATAAAAAACTTTACGTTGAAAAAATAATAAAAATGATAAAGGGATGTGTAACTCCGCTGTACCGGTCCCAAGCCCGGGCCTTCTAGGAGAAAGGAGGAGGGTAGTTCATGCCGGCTTCCTAAGGTTGAACTAGAATCGGGGATGCTGGATATGGCTTCTGGAATATCAAAGGCTGCTCTATAAACGGGTCTATGCCCTGCAATTCTTATTGGGGTAGTTGCTGGATGCTCTGTACCCTGGTGCATTCTTTCAACAAGAATGCCGCAGAATGCTACCTTTCTGCATCCTCGAGGAATCGGCAATCAAAGGTGGCCCGAAGGGATCTCCCAATTTAAGTGCGACTCAAGCCACTTACGGGCCCTGCTTTTAGCGGTGGTCCTAAGTATCGGCTCTTAGCATGGGGATTTCCTGCCTAGAGCACAGCGGCGTAGACGCTAAGCGTTAGCTGCGGGTCCGCCATATCATTTAATCGGTGTGATATGGTCATAGTGTGTAGGCGCAGCTGAAGGAATCGGAGATGCTGGATGGAGCTTTCTGAGAACATCTAAGCCACCCTTATAAACAGGGTCTTGTGCCATCGTCTCTAAATATGGTACTTCGTATTATCATGCACTCTTAACGGAGCGCCACAGAAAGCTGTCTAAAAGTACTTTCGAGGAATTCGGCTGGGGGAGTCCACTTTGGGAGGACTTAAAGAGGATCCCTGGATCTTTTGGCGGTAATCCCTAATTGGATTCCTCCCCTGTCTCGTGACGGGCAAATAATATCGCGAGATGGTAGCAACCATGGAGGCGAGAGTCCGTCCAAACTGTTAGACTACGGTCGAAACCCTGTTATACGGCGGGTACAGGTAGGGCACTATACCGTATAATGTCACCAGTCATGATGGTGAAACCCATCGAACTGCAAGACCGAAATCGGACATCACTGTGGGAACATCTGGAACCATGGTGACGGCTGACCCGGTCTGCCCAGCCTAACGATAGATATACAAAGCATGCTCTGTAGGCGGGGGGTATCCAGAAGATCGGATGCCCTCTCATAAGGGGGTAATCTCATACCTAGTGCAGCACTTCAGGGCACCTGGGGGCCCCCTGATTTATGTGATGAATGTTCTGTCCTCCCCCTTCTCCAAAATAAGGCGGCTGCGACGACCCTTTCCGACCCACTCGTGGGATCCAAAATTGATAATCTTAAAAACCAAATCCTTACTAAATAAAAACCCTGATGGGACTCCTAAGGAGACACCACAGGCGAAAATAACCACTGATTCAGTGAATACTCCTTCCATTAAACCCGGGACTCATAATGAGAAACCGGCAAATGGGACCCAATCTGGGACACCAGGTGGAAGAAACTCAAAACTATCTGATATTTTTAAAAAGAAATCGGCAACCCATACTGGGACTCTACAAAAGAAACCAGGTGGAAGTAATCAGAAATTTGCAAATGGTACACCTCCGGGTGGAACAAGCGCAAATAAAAAATCCGGGGCTCAAAAGAAAAAGGCAAGGTTAGCTAGAATAGCTAAAGAAAGGGAAGCCCAGGGATATGAAACTCCTTCTCCCACATCAGCGGGACTCAAGAGAGGTAGAAGTGGGGAACACTTCTCCCAATTTTGAGAACCGTAAGAAAAGGGATACGGGATCACCGAAGGCGAAGGGGACCTATAAGCAGGCTCTCGAGAATGGTAACATTATTGGGATCGTGGTTAGAGGATACCCAGACCCTTCGACTTATATAAATGAAGAAAAGAGAGAGCTTATCCAAGAATCGATCTTGAATTACATACTTCAGGACGATATGGGGAGGCTCCCAACTTTATATACTACTGGATTGCCCATGGCTACCTGAAGGTAAAATATCAGGCGGACAAGGACAAGAAGTGGATCGAAGATAGAATAGCTGATTTGAAGCCGTGGGAGGGAGCAGAGTTATTTGTCGCTGACATAAATACTCTCCCCAAACACGCTAAGGTCGCTATCTATGCGAAAGGCAACATGAATGGACCGGAAACTCTGAAAATTCTGGCCCGACAAAACAGGACATTAAAGACAGATGTCTGGTACATCATAGAATTCAGGCCAAAGCAAATTCCATCGGGGCCAAATTTGATGGTCGTCAGTATGCCAGAACAGTAGGTCGAAGTCCTTAAGGGACTGGACCTTAGACCTGCCTTTGGATTAGGTAGGGCTGGGTGTGCCATTCTCGGTAAGGAAAAGAAGACCTTGCCAGAGGAGACTGACATCGTTACAACTTTGACCTCAGATGAGGCGACAATAGTGGAGGCGATGTCCGCAATGGAGACCACCGACACTATTGGAGGAAAACCCGGGAAATGGGGATGCTAATCTGGACCCTACTGAGGGAGGAGGGAAAGCTGTTTAAATGGCGGACCTAAATCTCAATGATAATGGGACCGGGACTACGGGTAGAGGGATCAACATGCATAGCTCTATGGCTACCGCAAAGATTCCATTTACCCAGATCAACTTGCAACACTGCAAAGCAGCAAGTGCACAGTTCACTGGACTGTTTTCAGCCTGGAACACAGGCATAGCCCTTATTCAGGAACCTTGGATTTTACATAATGAAATCAAGGGACTGAATGAGGCTGGTACGGTATTCCGGGCAGCCGGCACTAAGTCAAGAACCTGTATTGTAGTCAGGGGATTGAAAGCTGAGCTGGTACCTAGACATACTAATAAGGATCTAACTACTATTAGAGTTAAGGTAGTTGGAGATGACGGGCGGATAGGGAAGTCGTAGTGACGTCCTCTTATCTTCCCTGCAGGGACGCGGTGCCTTCGAACAGTCTGAAGGCACTGGCAGAAGACGAAAACCTAGGAAGCTCGGGGCTGATTATTGGATGTGACTCTAACTTGCACCACGCTCTGTGGGGGAGTCGGACTAGCGACAGTAGAGGCCGTGACCTTCTGGAGTTCTTAGTAAATAACAGATTAGATGTTGTGAACAGGGGGACCGTACCTACTTTTTCAAACAGTAGGGGCGAGACCCTTATTGACATAACAGTTTGTACGCCAAACCTGAATGACCTCATTCAAAATTGGCGGGTCTCAGACGAGGAATCTCTCTCGGACCACAAATACCTTTGGAGGGTAGTGGACATGGACCAGAGTCCTCTAGGAATTCTAGAAATATTGATTGGGACGGGTACATGAACTCCCTGGGGGAATCGATCAAACAATTTCCAAGGAGGTATGGGATTCCAGAGGAAATTGAACTCGCATTAGAAGCTATTGAGAGGGCAGTCATGGATTCTTATGAGACCAACTGCCCCTTGAAGCTTAAATGTCAGAAAAGAGGTGACGTCTGGTTCAATAAGGACCTTGACGCTCACAAAAAGAGGGTTAGGAACCTTAAGTGGAAAACTAAAGTGCCAAGCAAAGACAGCGCATTATCACGGATATTTTTTAATCCCTAATAATAACAATGAGTAAAAAATATATTTCAAGAAATTATTCCTATTCCGTTTACTGTTTTTGATAATTAATATTTTACAGATAGAAAAAAAAATAAATACCTTATCTTTAACCTGGTTTCCACCGAAGCAATAAACAAAAATTTGACTTATAAGACACACTGCAAATAAAACGCTTACTAGCATGTTTGCATAATTTGCATCACTGCCTGAGGTTGCCACTGTATAAATTGTAAAACTGATCATGATTCCACTTGAAATAAACTGCACAGTCATGGCAAGTAGAAAAGCATCATTTACATCACTTGCAAAGCTAAAGTATTAAATCAACTTTAAATAAAATTTAAAAAAACATAATGTTTATAGGAAGGTTGCGTGATCAAATTCCTCATAAAATCTTAAATTGGAAACCTATTCTTTAATGAAACCTTTTTTTTAATGTTTTTTAGATTATTTTTACAGAACCTACAAAATGGTGGCTGTGGAAAGCAGATTTACCAAAAATCTTCAAAGCAGCATAACATTTTTAAAATAAGATAAAACCTTTAATTCGGGGAATCATCTAATCTTAAGTTGCATTATCGAAAAAAAAACAAAATTTTTTATTTTTGAGATCTCGCATAACATTTTGTGCTATTTATCTATGAAATTACCCTATTATGTTGTATAACATCATAAATTAATATCTGATTTATCTATAACGTGCTCAAATAAGTGGTTACACGGACGGAACTCACTCTATTTTTCTCCGAGTCAATATAAATTATAAAATAAATAAATAATTTTTTTATAAAGAGCGTAATTTCTTTTTTAATGAAGTTTAAAATAAAAAAAAATAGTTATTTGTTGAAGGTACTATTAGGTTGAAAGTTTTATTAACAGAGCCTCATGAATTATTGTTTGAAGAAAGATCTAAATTAATGTGTCGTACTCTAACAAAAAAACCACGTAGTTATACTCCCTGATTTAGGGAGTTATAACTCCGTGAAATTTCTGTCATCTTCTCGAATACCTTCGGGATGGAAATGGACCGTACGAGGGAAAACTGATATCCTGGAAGCGTAAATTTTAATTTTTCATCCAAAACAATTTTCCAATTTTCCAATATGGTGGACCAAAAAACATGAAAATAGAAACTTTCTACATTATCTGGGGGTTTTCGAGGTTGAGTAAATCGTTTTTATAAATAAAAATTTTAATTTTTTTGCCCTATCATATTTTCCAATTTTCCAAGATGGCAGAATAAAAAACATGAATAAAGGAACTTTCTACATTACCTGGGGGTGTTCAAAGTTGAGAAAAACGTTTTCATTCATAAAAATTTAAATTTTTTCGCCCTTGCATATCTTCTCGTTTTCCAAGATGGCGGCCCATAAAACATTTAATAGAATAATCTTTTTAAATTGCCTGGGGTTTTTTGAGGATGAGAAAAACGTTTTCATTGATGAAAACTTTTATTTTTTTACCCTATCATATTTTCCGATTTTCTAATATTACGGAACAAAAAACATGAATCTATATTACTTAGGGGTTTTCGAGGTCAGGAAAAACGTTTTTATGAATGAAATATGCTAGGGTAAAAATATTTTCATAATTAAAAACGTTTTTCTTCAGTTTGGAAAGCCCCAGGAAATATAAAAAGTTCCTATTCATGTTTTTTGTTCCGCCATATTGGAAAATCGGAATTGAATAATTGAAAAATATGCTGGAGCCATTCATTTTCCGATTTTCCAATATGGTGCACCGAAAAACATGAAAATAGAAACTTTCTACATTACCTTGGGGTTTTCGAAGTTGAGAAAATTGTTTTTATGAATGAAATTTTAAATTTTCTCGCACTAGCATATTTTCCAATTTTCCAAGATGGCGGACTAAAAACATGTCAGAATAAGCTTTTTACATTGCCTGGGGGTTTTCGAGGTCGAGAAAAACGATTTTATTAATGACATTGTTCATTATTTGGCACCAGCGTATTTTCTTATTTTCCAAGATGGCGGAACAAAAAAGATGAAAATAGGGACTTTCTACATTACCTGGGGGTTTTCAAGGTTGAGAAAATCGTTTTTATAAATGAAAATTTTTAATTTTTTTGCCTCAGCATATTTTCCAATTTTCCAAGATGGCGGACTAAAAAAAATGTCAGAATAAGGTTTTTACATTGCCTAGGGGTTTTCGAGGTTGAAAAAAACATTTTAATTGCTGAAAACTTTTATTTTTTACCCTATATGCTGATACCAAATAATGAAAAATTTCATTAATAAAATCGTTTTTCTCGACCTCGAAAACCCCCAGGCAATGTATAAAGCTTATTCTGACATGTTTTTTAGTCCGCCATCTTGTAAAATTGGAAAATATGCTTGAGCGAAAAAATTAAAAATTTCATTCATAAAAACGATTTTCTCATCCTCGAAAACCCCCAGGTAATGTAGAAAGTTTCTATTTTCATGTTTTTTGGTCCACCACACAGTGTGGCAAAATGGACAAAAATCGCTCTTGGACTAAGTTTTTGAGCTATCGACTTGAAACCTGTTTTGAACGACTTTAAAATAATCCTGCTTTCGTGTCGCACTGCGGATTTTTCGATTTTTTTATTTTTAATTAGCTTATTTACTAAAAATGCATTTTATGCGAGATTCGAAAATGAGCAAAAATTATGATTTAAAATTTTTTGACTTAAAAATGTTTTTTAATTTTTATGTATATAACGCAGGATTAACACAAAAAAATTTCCCGTTTGTTTTAGAGTGCAAAAAATTTAGGAAGTGAAAATTTCGATAAATGAAGAGGTTAAGGTCGTGTAAATAGGCTAATTAAAAATAAAAAATTTAAAAATTCCGCAGTAGGGCACGAAACCTGGCTCGTTTCAAAGCTGTTCAAAACAGGTTTCAAGTAGATAGCTCAAAGATTCAGTCCAAGAGCGATTTTTGTCCATTTTACCACACTGTGCGCCATATTGGAAAATTGGAAAATTGTTTTGGATGAAAAATTAAAAATTACGCCTCCAGGATATCAGTTTTCCCTCGTACGGTCCATTTTCATCCCGAAAGTATTCGTGGAGATGACAGAAATCGCAGGGAGTTATAACTCCCTGTTTTAGGGAGTTATCTCCCTGATTTAGGGAGTTATAACTCTCTGAGCCATATCACTATGTGGTTATTTTTGTTAGAGTAAATACGTATTAAAAAATATAACAAATAGTAGTAATAAATCACTAAAAATTATTAATGAATATTTTTATAACAAAATTATAAATATAGTAATAAAAAGAAAAGGGGTATTTAGAAGAGTGCATTGAGGAAGTATAATTATGGTATAAGAAGTTTTATTAAAAATAATCAAAAATTAAATATACCGGGTGGAACGCAATTGTCGCGGTTATTTACATTGCTTTGATATATGTGCATTTCTACGAGAAAATCCTTTTTATGAGCACCAAAAATGAAGAAAAAAAAATTTACGAGGCCGCGACTACCACCATGATTTTCTGGTAGTTTGAACCCTATAGAATAAAAAAAAGCGTGAAAACGAAATCGGCGATGGATGCCAAAAAGATTTTGCCACTTTTATGTCAAAAACCGTGTTTTTCGTATCTGAGCTACCCCAAATTTTCAAAATAACTTTTTAGGTAAATAAAATTTTTAAAAAATAGGTAAAAAATCTGATTGCCAGGGAAAAATCACTCCATAAGAAAAAAAACTTTTCTTTTTCCGATTAAATTTAGCCAAGTTATCGTCAATTTAAGATTTTAATCAAATTTATCTTAAAAAAGATTAAAGTTATATATTGAAAAATGCCTGTTTCTGAATTTTAAATATGCATTACTCGCTTTATTTTCATCGTAAAATAATAATTTTTTTTTTTTAAATCGATGCATTTTTCCCTGGCAATTCATTTCTTTATGAAAAAAATCATTTTTATGTACCAGATTTCAATTTTTAGGTAAAAGCCTTTGAAAACTGTAAGTAGCAAAATTTACTTAACACAGTTTTTGACCTAAAAATTGAAATTTGGTCAGTAAAAATGATTTCTTTCTTGAAGAAATGAATACTCAGGGAAAAATTAATTGATTTAAAAAAAAAAATTTATTATTTTACGATGAAAATCAAGCTAGTAATGCATATTATTGCTGAAATTTGTCTTAAAAATGATTGAAAATCTATTGAAATATGCCTGTCTTTGAACTTAAAATAATTAAGTTTTTAAAAAATCTAGATTTCCACATTATGAGAATTGACCCGCATGGACAACGACAATTATGACCAGTGAATTGCGCCCATTATGTATGTGTATAAAATACATGTGAAGAGTTCGATCTTGTAACAGACTTGTCAAGTTTCTTACGCATTCTCGTATATAAAGAAAGTGATATAAGAAAGGGCGACATAATTTTTTTTTAATTTTAATTAAACGAGATTATTAATTCAAAAAGAATGCATAATTCGCACAAACTTAATGTAAAAAGGTATTCAGTTATAAAATTAATAAAATTTTCAAAGTTTTTTTAACAAGCCCCTCTAAAGCCCCTCTAAAAATTCGTCGCGCGATGTTAGGGCTACCTTAAGTGTGGAAAATTTTGAAACGAAAATATGCACGAACAATAAGGATGTAAAAGATAATTTTATAAAAAAGAATATGGAAAAAAAAACACTAAACGGTAATTTCATAGAAATTTATACAGATGATAGTTTATTTGATCAAAAAATATTGCATAAATTTTAATAAAATATTGATCTAAAGAAGTTTATATATGGGTAATTCCACACAATATAATAAAAAAACCAAAATTATTAAGAAAAGAAATACAATACTTGTAATATTGAGAGAAACAAGTAGAGGTTGAGGGTCTAAAAAATAAAAGAAAATCGTTTTTTTTTAAATATAAAATATTGAACTAAAAAAATTATATATATTGGATTTCCCATGCAATATAGTAAGAAAAGTCGAAAAAAATTCAAAAATTTGAACTTTATCGTTCAAAATATGGGGTCTAAAGGGTCTAAAAATAAAAAAATAAGTTATTTGATTAAAAGTATAATATATTTAACTAAAAAAATTTTATGTATGGGATATTCCGTCAAAAAATTATAAAAAAAACAAAATAATTGAGAAATATATTGAAAATTTGAAATTTGCAGTGCAAAATATGTGGTCTAAAGGGGTATAAAGGTCTTTAATCTGTCTTATTATTAAGTTAAATTCAAAATACATCTAATTTTTCTAATTTAACATGAATGCATTGGATTTTCCATGCGATATTGTCGAGAAAACGGTAAAAAAACGATAAAAAAACGAGTTTTTTGGAATTTTCACTGTGTCGCACCGGGTCTAGAGGTCTAAAACCTTTTGGAAAAATTGTATTTCTATGTTAGAAAAAATAATTTGAAATAAAATTTTGTGCAGCCCCCTTCCCTATATTTAATTCTGTAAAATAATTGATTTTTGAAATTTTCGAATTTAATTATTGGTGGTCTAAAGTGGTCGTAGGGGTTCCAAAAATTTTTTGATGAAAAATATATGCAATGGGACCATTGTGGCCAATTCTCAAGGTTTTTGGCAATGTCGTTCCAGAGAAAAAAAATGATAACCAAAATAACAGCTTTTTGGACAGTTTTTTTGCCATTTTGGTGGCGGGGAGGGGTAGATGGACAAACGGGCAACGGTTACCACATTTTTTTTACCTCCAGAAACTTTTAAAACAGTTAGTTTGAAAATCCAAGAACAGGGACATTTCACTTATCTTAACCCGACATACCCTTTATATCGATTTATTACGACTTTTTTTTTTTTTTATTAATGAAAAAAAAAAAGTACATGGTTTGGGAAGTAACCCATATAACCAAGAGTATCAACTATCAACTACAGATATACGTCATTTTTTATGTTATTTTTTTAAAAAGCGTCGTCTACATTATGTTTTATTGTACTACACGGAGTCGGGATTTAAATTCTTATTCCTGCTTTATGTTTTAATAAAGGTTGTTCCATCGTCATAATAATAATAATCCCCAATTCCGTCAAGAATTCAAGTTTTATTTAATGTTAAATATTCAAAATATTAATAACACACTTTTTAAAACTTTTTCTATAAAATTTATACTTACTCATATATTGAATCATGTAGTGTAATCATTTCTGCCAATAATTTAACTTCTATTTGACCTTTAGATAAACCAGGATTATCTTTCAGCATATCGTTTGTCTTACTTTTTACTAATTTTAATCGGTGGATTAAAAAATCTATCAATAGCATCGTGCGAATATTAAAGCCTACGAATAATAAATCATGTCCAACAACCGCGGTTGAATTAATTAAATATCTTATTAGTTGAACAACAATAATTAAATAGTACAGCATTGAATTCATTTTTTCGGGCTTCCACATTGTAACAGGTAATATCTGTGGATCATCTTCATTTTTGACGACATAAGGTACCATTGATAAAAATGTGACTGTTACAAGTGCCAGATAGTGAATATACTTAGTAATAAACCTGCAAAATATTTCTTGATAATATTTTTTATTTTTAACCAATTTTAATAGGTAAAATTTAGTCAACTTCAATGAATGAAAAATTATTTTTTGAACACACCAATGATTAACTGAAGTAACTTGCTAATCTAGACTAATTAATTGCGACAATAAAATGTTTTTGAAAAAGTATACTTTATTAAATAACTAAAAAAATTTGGGACAATTTTGGATGTAATTATTATTAAAACTTTTAATTTAAAAAATTCAAAAAATAGGAAGTTTTTGGCTCTTTTGTATGAAATTATTGAAATAAAAATTTTCTTAACTAGATTAAAATCTGTTTATTTCACAAGGGATGAAAGAGAATAATTGTAGATGAGTTGACAGGATAGGATACAAGGTTTCATCCCTAGCTAGCAACGCTCCTAACAATATGCGGGACCACACACATAGTTTTTCATTAAAAGCGAAAAAAAGATCGCCCGAAAGTAAAAAAGTAGATCTTTTTTGCAGCGTATAATAAAAAATTTTTTCTTCCTAGTGGGTCAAAAACACTTTTTTCGCCCAGCACCTGGGGCGTGATCGAAAGCAAAGCGTTTTCTCCTGACTGAGAAAGAAAAATTGCATTCATAGAAGCAAAAAGAGAATGCCCCAGATCGTTTACTTCCTTGTTTAAAAATGTACTATTCAAATTCAAGTTCATTTAAAGTTCTAACATATAGATATAAACATATATTGTAATTTACTTCGTGTATTAAATAAATCAAATTTTTCTACCTATTAACCAAAAAGTAGAATTTAATATTTTTTCCTTTACTTTATAACTCAGATAAAATTTTAAAAGGAATAAAAATTCAATAATTATATGCAATTATTTACATAATTATTTACATATTTTTTTAAAATAGGATTATCCCATGGATTCAAACACATGCAAGTAAAATAAATAAAAATTTATTAATTAGGAAAAAGAGTACAATACTCCTTTCGTTTTAATAGATTATATGCCATATATATTTTATATGCTTTAGTTCATTTAAATGGTGCATCTTGCTGTCAGAAAATACGGCAAGTTGTACCATTCACTAAAAAAAATACCCTGCCAACTAGCTGGCACTGAGGTTCCTCAAACAATGTTCTTTAAACTTCAAATATGCAATAAATATTATTGATTACAACCATGCAATTATACATACATTTTTCTTTTTTACTAGGTAAAGTAGACCATTAAGATCATTTTGTTATTAAAGTAAAAATTCTAGCGTCCATGGATTGATCGCGCCGGCGTTAATGGATTTTAAATCATTTTTGCATAATTAAAAAGAGATAAATATAAAAAAAGCTAATTTTATTATTTTTTTGTAAAATTTTATTAGAATATATAATTATCCCTTAATAAAATTTGCTCGTAAAGGCTGTTATTATTTCAAAAAATTTTATCCCTTAATAATTAAAATATTGAGTAACATAATTTTTTTGTTTTGTCAAAGAAATGGTTGGCAACTTAATTTTAAAATGGTTGGCATCTTAATTTTAAAATGCAAACATAACCATTTAATATTTTTAGGCTGTTTATTATTGTTTATAATTTCATTAAGCTGCATACATAAATAAACATAGCAACGAACAAAATAATCCGAGGAAGTCAAAAAGAGGCAAGATTTCCATCATTCTTTCTTGTGTGTTATAATTTATATCAAAATAAAAAAAAAATTGTGATCGGATACAAAAAATTACTATAAACTAAATTTATAAAAGGCCAGGTCTATTTGTCCAGAAAATTTTCAATTGTTTCTGGTTAAATAGATTTTCTGGTCAAATAACCAAAAAAATATCAAAATTTTATTCAAAGATTTTTATTGAATAAAACTAAAATTTAATTTAGAATTTCATAAATTAACAATTTTTAAAGATTAGAAAATTTAAGAATTGATTATTTTTTCAAAAAATAGTGCAGAGTGCAGAAATGCAAGCATAACTTTACTCCTCGAAAATATTGAGGTTAAAAATATTTTTCACTTTTGTTTATGTGTGAGTAAATTTTACACAAAAATTTTCTGGACAAATAGCTCTTGCGTTTATTATAAAATTTGTACTCTCATTAAAATAAATTAGATATGTCCAATACGAAAAATAAATTTGATGTTTTATGTATTTTTTTGTAACGAAGATTTTGAAGACAAAAATTTTCAAAAAATTAATTATCAGATTCAAGATATCGAGTAAAAACCATACTTTCAAGTATAAGTACTTTCATGGAAATGAATGAGGTATTACATCCAAATTAAAAAAAAAAAAGTATTTTGAGATTTTTTTAATAAAAAAATTTTTGGAAAAAAAAGTTAGGTATTCGTTCGATAATTGTTTTGGAATATCACTGGTTACAATATTTTAAAATATTAGTAGTTTCATAGAATTAAAAGAGGTATTACACCAAAAAAATATTGCAATTTTTTTTATTTTTCTTTTTTTTTAATTTAGAGAATAAAAATTTTGAAAAAATTAAGTATCAATTCCAAAAAATTACTGTAAACGAGGTTCTTAAAACTAGTACTTCCATGGAAATAAATTAGGCACTACGTCCAAAAAGAAAAAAAAGTTTCGTGTTTTTTGTATTTTTTTGTGAAAAAAATTTTAGGAAAAAAATTTTCAAAAAATTAAGTATCAGATTGGAGATATCAAGTAAAAAACATACTTTCAAGTATAAGTACTTTCATGGAAATAAATTAGGTATTACATCCAAAATAAAAAAAAAGGGGGGGGTTTGAGATTTTTTGATAAAAAAATGTTTGGAAAAAAAATTAGGTCTTAATTCTATAATGGTTTTCATACATCACTAGTTACAATATTTTCAGATATTAGTACTTTCATAGAATTAAATAAGGTATTACACCAAAAAAAAAAATATATTGCAGTTTTTTTCATTTTTCTTTTTTTTTAATTTTGACAAAAAAAATTTTGAAAAAATTAAGTATCAGATCCAAAAAATTACAATAAACAAGGTTCTTAAAACTAGTACTTCCATGAAAATAAATTAGGTACTAAGTCCAAAAAGAAAAAAAAATTGGTATTTTTTGTATTTTTTTGTGAAAAAAATTTTAGAAAAAAAATTTTCAGAAAATTAAGTATCCGATTCGAGATATCATTTGAAAACTATACTTTCAAATATAAGTACTTTCATGGAAATAAATGAGGTATTACATCCAAATTAAAAAAAAAAAAAGGGGGTTTGAGATTTTTTGATAAAAAAATGTTTGAAAAAAAAATTAGGTCTTAATTCGATAATAGTTTTGAAATATCACTAGTTACAATATTTTCAGATATTAGTACTTTCATAGAATTAAATGAGGTATTACACCCAAAAAAAAAAAAAAAAATATTGCATTTTTTTTTATTTTTCTATTTTTTTCATTTTGACAAAAAAAATTTTGAAAAAATTAAGTATCAGATCCAAAAAATAACAATAAACAAGGTTCTTAAAACTAGTACTTCCATAGAAATAAATTAGGTACTACGTCCAAAAAGAAAAAAAAAAATTAGTATTTTTTGTATTTTTTTGTGAAAAAAATTTTAGAAAAAAAATTTTCAGAAAATTAAGTATCCGATTCGAGATATCATGTAAAAACCATACTTTCAAATATAAGTAGTTTCATGGAAATAAATGAGGTATTACATCCAAATCAAAAAAAAAAAAGTACCTCGAGCTTTTTTGGTGAAAAAATTTTTGAAAAAAAAATTAGGTCTTAATTCCATAATATTTGTGAAATATCACCGATTACACACATACGTACACACACACACACACACACACACACACACACACACACACACACACACACACACATACAGACTTTTTTTAAAAACAGGTTTTTTAGCTTCCTGGGGTCCCAAAACGTGCTTATATGCCAAAAAATAGAAAATCAAATTTTGACCTAACACAATGGTTCCTCTTTGAGGAACCAAAACGGGAAATTTTATATGCCCCTTATTCAAGAAAACTATTTTTTAGCTTTATCAGAGCGTAGTAAAAATGAAATCGGAAATTGAAATTATTAAAAATGATTCTTTTTGAAATCCATATAAGAAAATTAGCCGTTATTTTGTACCCGTTATACCTAAAACTTTAAATATTGGCATGGTATCATAATACCGTATTGCGAAACCAACCCAATTGTTTTTTTTTAAATCCCCGACTTTTACATTTCCATTAGTAAAGTTTCACTAATAATTACTAATATTATAATCTTATGTAATCAATAATCATATATTATTTAATGTTTTAGTTTTTTTTCTGCGCCTAACCGTCACAGGACCAATAATCGCTCTAAAAAATCATAATGATTTGGTTATTAAAAATAATCATGTTATTTACCGAAACCGCAAAATCTTCGTCCTGTAAGGGTTAAACCGTTAAAAAACGTATTATTTATTAATAATCGCTTATTGAATTACATTTTAACAAGGTATATGTTTATAAGGAGGAGTACTTGAGGAATCTAAAAATTGAGGAAGAGGTGGTGAGGGGAGGGAGGGGGTCAAATATGTCACGGTAGTCCTGAAACAACATTATAAAAAATGTCGCGCACTCAAGATGTTTCTTGACAGAAACTTTAAGTGAACTTACAGAAGTATCATCCCATGATAAGTTAAATCTAAAACGTTTCTATTTGCAAAAAATTTCATACATACATGCTTAAGGATGATATTATTTTAAAGAAAATTGAATAAATTGAAACTTATTTTTTAGGCACGATCATCGTATGTATGTAATACATAGATGATTAGGCACTATCACCCTATGTATGCAATAAATGAATGAAATCGTGCCTTAAAAGTCCTTTAGGTTAAAAAACGAAAAAGTCTTCAAACTCTCCAATTTCTGGAGGAATTTGGTCCCCAAATCATTTCGATGCCCCTAAATGCTTATATTGCCTTGGTGTGTGTAGGGATGTATGTTCGAGAAAGTGTATCCTCAAGGATCTCAGAACCTACTCGATGAATCAAAAATCCCTTAGACCAAATTTTTTCAAATCAGATCTAGTTGCAGGGTTTTCAATTTCAAGTGATTTCATCAAGTCCTTGCAGAGAAATGTCCAAAAAACTGATTTCAGATATCAAAAAAAATTATGAAAAAATGATAAAAATGGTGAAAAAGAATTGGTTTTGAATTTAATATATCCAAAATATGGTTAATGACTTACAATAACTAAATTAATTAAAATTTATTTTTAGGCACGATCAACCTATGTATGCTATATATAAATGAAATCGGGCCTTAAAAGTTAATTAGGTTGAAAAACGAAAAAGCTTTCGAATTTTCCAATTTATGGAGGAATTTGGTCCCCAGGTCATTCCGATGCCTCTACATTAGACTGGTTTTTTTTCGAAGTATCTGGGATTCTTAACGCGCCGGCAGAACTCGAAAATATAAGTAAAAAAAATAGTTTCTCGTTAGATTTAAACTGAAACATCGATTTTTGAGCCCACGATAGCTCCAAAAAGTTTTTTTTTTGGCCTCCTTAAAATTGAGATTTTCTTAAAACTTTCAGTTTTTCTAGTAGATTAAAATTACGTTTAAGATTATGTTCCAATTGATAAACATTAGTATTTTTTCCCCAGGAATCCGATGAAACCATTTATTTTAGTTTTAGACCACGTTTTATAGAAGAAAAATCGATTTCCGTTTCCTTTTAGGGTCCAAATTTGAAGGGGACCAATTTTAAAAGTTTTGTAGTTTTCTGAATAAATTTTTCTGTATATTATTAACTAGATTACCGCGAACATGTGTGAGACTGAGCGAAGCCAGTGAAAATTTATAGATTTATCTAATAATTCCTTATAAACCATAAAATTCTGATTTCTTATAAAAAAATAATTTAAAAGATAAGTAATAATTTTATTATTAATAATAAAAGTAATTTCATTTCATATTTATATGATTTAGTATAGAAATAATTTTAATTTTAATTCGAATATGATAACATAAGTGGAATTTGTGTTCTGTTGCATTGTATTTTATTATGCGTCCATGTACGGGTTAGTGGAGTTATCGGAAAAAGATTTTTTATATAAATATGGTCCTCAGTAATTGTCAAATTCTATCATGATTGCTTCAGGTAATTGCGGCGGTAAATCATTGTCAGAATAAATTATTTCTATGGCATACCCTAAAGTACCATTGATTAAACCTCCAGCAGTCTATAAGTTTGTCTATAACATAACACGACAATTTTTAGATAAGTATAGGATATTTTGTAATCCTGAAGCTTTTTTATCCGAACAACGAATGCCTATATTAGGTACATTTGTACCTATAATGCGAGCTACTGTGTTTCCTGTGTTTTTTAAATACTTTTCAACAAGACACATTAATCGACAATTTTTTTCATTCAAAACCACTTTTTTAAGTTAAATTATTAATTAATTTATCTTAAAAAATTATTTAAAATTGTAAACAAAAAAATTTTTATTGAAATTAATGGTATGAAAATGCCTTATATATCTTTGAAATATAAGATTATTCGTAGAGATTGTTACTGATACTTATATTGTAATTTTTTTGCATTTTGATTTCCTAATAAACCAAATTGTTTGTAATTCAATGGTAATTTTAGTAAAGAGTTAAATTTTTTTCCATATACATTCACAGCAGCCATGCCAGTAGGTGCTGTGATTTCGACTGCATCCTCATCAAAAGCAGTTGTTATTATTTTTACCATTTCTTTTATTACTGTTCTTTTTCCTGATCTTACTTTCCCTTGTACTATTACTCTCTTAGGGTGTCGAAGTATTAGTTATCTTGTCATCCGAATTTTGTTTGTTTAAATTTTCTAATTTATAATATTTAAAAATGTATCTATATCATTTTTAGATGGTATATTTTCGTCTTTTGTATTCCAATTGTAGCATATGTCAATTGGTCTTTTTCCTAATTCAATTGTTTAAATATTATCACAGTATTTGAATATAAATATTCAAAAGGATTTCTAACAATGCCATCATTATAAATTTATATTACTTTCTTCTGTAATATTTAAAGAAGTTTCTTCCATGTATCATGATTCACATTATTAATTAAAATATCTTTCTAAATTTAGGAAATATTCTTACAATACATTCTTTTTTTCGTTTGGTTTTTTCAACTGTTTAACCATTGTAATAAGTTCGTCACATCGTTGATACCAATAACTGTTGGTAGACCTTATTTTAGAAGAATAAACCATAATATCTTTCCAGAAGTTTTTATCAATTTCTAATTTCTTTTTTAATTGCTCTACAGTGAATTTTTGTAATTTCGATTTGTTTACGTAAATTCCTGCTTTTTGTAACATTCCATGACCCATAACGGTATTCAAACAAAAAAATCTGGAGCTTGGAACTTGTGCGAATCTTTTATCTTTATATTTTTCACTTATTATCTTCACTTTTATTTCTCTAATTTGTGAAAAGTCTGATATTTCTCGAGGAAATAAATGCGGTAATGCACAAACCAGCCGTAAATATTCATATGATTAATCACATAATTAATCACATGAGGAATTGATCGATATTCTCATATGAATAATCACGTGATTCATCACATGATTAAATGTAAAAAATTAAAGAATAAAAAACTTAAAGTTCATACAAGTAAAATAAAAAACCTTTGCGTGAATATATTTAAAAATCAATAATACAAAAATATTATAATGGAAATAATTTATAGTTGATTAAAAGTTTATTTATTGTTTATGCTATCGAAAAAATTAAGTTATAAATTTTACCAAAATACAAAAAAAAATTTTGGCAGAAAATTTTCAAAACTTACATGTTTCAGATAGTAATTGCCTAAATTAAAATTATAAATATTAGTTTTTGTAAATTATTTTTATTGAATAATGTTTTAGGTTGTGATTGACTAAATTAAAAGTAAATAAATTAGTTTTTATAAATTATTTTTATTAATTCAAAATAATACATCCATATTAAAAGTTTATTTATAAAAAAACTTATTGCAGAAGACATCTACGTATCATGTTGAGTTTAATAAATCATTGATTTATTTAATTAGCCCTCTTGATCGAGAAATTCATTAACTAATATTCTTTAAAAATTATGTTCAATAAAGTCATTAATAAAACATTTAATCCAAATTTTATTCAGAATTTTCCTTCAGAAGTCATGGTTCACCCAAAGGATTTAATTCCACTCTAAAAGTTCTGATTCTTGAATAGATTATGTTTCAACAGCAAACTAAAAAAATACAAATAAATATTTTTTTTAAATATGTGTTTTGTAAGTATTTTTATTTAGGAACTAAATTAATCCAGAATTTGGGATTTAAAAAAACTTAATTCACATTTTTAAGGTTGTTGTTCGGTACATGCGTCAACCTCAGGAAAGAATATAATTTTAGCAGATTTTAGCAGATTAATAACATGAAAATACATCTACTGTTAAAAAATTAAGATAATTCACCATTTATTTTACGAGTTATTAAACTCCAAAGTTCAATTCTTATACATTGTTAGGATAGGAAGACGCGTGAAAATGCATTGAAATAGTGTCTTTTTGTAAATGCTTCTAAACGAGACGTCAGATTTAAACGAAAATTCATTTTAAAGTTAATGAATAGTATTAGAATATCATTTTAAAATTTCAAGGGAATTGACCCTTTTTGTATCAGAAATATTAAACTCCAAAATTGAAAAAAAACAAATTTTTTTTTCTTTTTGGACATAGTACCTAATTTATTTCTATGAAAGTACTAATTTTAGAAAGTTTTTTTATAGTCATTTTTTGGTTCTGATACCAAATTTTTTCAAAAATTCTTTTTCAAAATTAAAAAAACAAAAAAATTAAAAAACCTGAAATATTTTTTTTTTTTTTTTGGTGTAATACCTCATTTAATTCCATGAACGTACTAATATATGAAAATATTGCAACCGGTGATGTTTCACAACCTTTATGAAATAAAGACCTAATTTTTTTTTCAAAAATTTTTTCACCAAAAAAGCTCTAGGTACTTTTTTTTTTTAATTTGGATGTAATACCTCATTTATTTCCACGAAAGTATTTATATTTGAAAGTATGGTTTTTACTTGATATCTTGAATCTGATACTTAATTTTTTTTAAATTTTTTTCACAAAATTTTCGTCACAAAAAAATAAAAAAAATACCAAATTATTTTTTCTCTTTGGACGTACACGTAGTACCTAATTTATTTCTATGAAAGTACTAGTTTTAGAAAGTTCGTTTATAGTAACTTTTTGGATCTGATACCGATTTTTTCAAATTTTTTTTCTCAAAATTAAAAAAACAAAAAAATTAAAAAAATTGCAATATATTTTTTTTTTTAGTGTAATACCTCATATAATTCCATGAAAGTACTAATATCTGAAAATATTGTAACCGGTGATATTTCACAACTATTATGGAATTAAGAGAGAAATGTATGTATGATTGCATGGTTGTAATCGGTGATATCAGTGGCATATTAATGTATTAAGCTCATTGTTTGAGGAACCTTAGTGCCAGCTAGTTGGCAGGGTATTTATTATAGTATATAAAAACTCATTGGAGTATCTCGTCATCCAATTGTCAAATTTCGCCGTCCAGGACAAAAGAAAAATTTATTTCGAGGGATAGTAATCAGTGTTTGCATTCATATTAAATATTTTTTTTTTTTTGAGGTAAATTTCTATCTCTAAAAAACTCATGTGACATAATTTTTCGTCATATTTATTCGTGTGATTGGTTGAGCTGATTTTTTTATTATTTATTTCTTTAGTTCTAATTTTTATTATCTTTTAAAATACTTAATTATTAATAAAATTTTGTATAAAAAATACAGAAATAAGAAATACAATAATTATTTTACTATACAATCTCTAAAAATTTCGTCATCTTTATCTACTTGGCCGTTTCATTCATGCTCTGTAGTGTTAGTGGCGCACTGTATATAAATTTGTAGAAAATTTTTAATTATTAATTTTTTAATTTTTAATAATATGAACTGTAAAAATAATTATAAATTTTAATGAAAAATGTTTAAACTAATAGAAAATTAATTATATTTGTAGATGCAACACATAACTTATATATTTTTATATATAAAAATAAATTCGAGTATTTCGTCATCCTGTTAAAAAATTTAAAAGAAAAATTTATTTTGAGGGATGAAAAGGGTTCTGTCAATAATGCAATATTTTTTTGTTGAGATAAATTGAAAATAAAAATAATGATGGTTTGTTAAAATTATGAAAAAAGTTCATTATTTGAAATTGACATCTCACTGTACAATTAATTTTATTTATGAATTAAACCACAGTTTTATTTCGATTCAACATGAAATATGATCTGAGGGGGTTGGCGCGCTGCAGCGCGCAGGGGGCTTGCCCCATAGTATTATATGAAAGTCTTGGTTAATTAAATACTTCAAAAATTAAAGAAATTTCAAGCTCTAACATCACCGCCCGTAGGCAATAAATTTTCAATTTTTTTTTTAAATTCAAAAGGACATATAACTTGATTAATGGCTATAAGAATTAAAGAATCCAGAAGTTTCAATTTCTAGAAATTTTAAATCGAAAAATCCTATTTTTATTCACAGATTCAACCTTAAATAGCTCTGCACAAACTTCAAATTAAAGTGGGTACCTCTAATAACTGGAAAAGAATAAATAGAAAACTTGACTGAAATTTTTTATGTCATGACATTTTTCAAAAATTTCTCTTCGCATTATTTTTTTTCGAATTTGCTCACAGACAATTTAAAAGAAAAAAATCTACAAAATATTCCCCTAAAAACTTATTTAAAAAGATAAGGAAAAATAAACTGTAATATGAATTTAATAATTAAGCTTACCAGTATATCGAAATATCTATTTTTTTTTCTAGGGAGTGAAGAATTTAAATATCTATAATGCAAATCTAATTAAATATAAAATTGCATACACTCTTTGAAAATTTGTTGAGCAAAAACCCAGTAGCAAATTTCGTGGAAAAGGAAAAGAATCAGCGAAAGAACCAGGTTTGAAATTTATGATATTGGTTTGTTTAATTCCTACATTAAAAGCAATAATTTTTTTTTAAATTTAAAACAAAATTAAATTTTAAAGGTTACCTTGTAGATATTTTACTTCTGCAAATAAGATTTATAACAATCAAATTTATGGAATTGAACGTAAATAATATGGCCGTTTCTGTTATCATCTCATTAATTTATGAAACATAATTTATTGGATTTTTTTTAATTCTACCTCTTGAAAACTTTTATCGCATTATTGACATTAATTCAAATTTGAAAAAAAAATTTTTATTTTAGGTTAAATTAATTGAACATTGACCTTGTTGGTTTTTTTTTAAACCAAACATTAAGAAATCTTTTGAATATTACAAACTTAACCAAACAATAAAAATAAAAACATTTTTTTTTTCAAATTTGAATTATAAAGTCAATAATGCAAAAAAAATTTTCAAGAAATAAAATTTAAAAAAATCCAATAAATTACGTTTGATAAATTAATGAGATGATAACAGAAACGGACATATTATTTAAGTTCAATTCCATAAATTTGATTGTTTTAAATCTTATGTGCAGAAATAAAATATCTTTAAGGTAACCTTTAAAATTTAAATTTCTTTTATTATTTTAAAAAAGTTATTGCTTTCAATGTAGAAAATTAAAAAATCCAACAACATAAATTTGAAACCTGGTTCTTTCTTCGCTGAGGCTTTTTCTATTCCACGAAATTTTCTGCAGGGGTTTTTTAATGACTAGTTTTGGAAAAAGGAAACTTTCAAAGAAATTTCAAATACTGTATAAAGTTTTATTTTTAATTAGATTTGCATTATAGATATTCCGATACATAGGTAAGCTTAATTAGCAGAATCATACACTGAAAAACCGCAACCATTGAAGCAATGGCTTTAAAGCAATTGAAATATGCCAATAGAAAATATCATTGATTCGATAGCGCCGCTATTAAACGAATAGTTTCTCGCCATTGAATACGGCAGTCATTGTTTTGATGTAAATTTTCGTCAAAATAAATGAGAATATAAGATTGAATGAATAGAGGGATTATAGTTTTTTTTTTTTTTTTTTTATTATTAAAGCTTTCAACTTTTACATACAAAGAAAAGTTATTTAGCTGATACATTGTTATAATACAGTTTTACCTTACAATATTTCATTTTACAATTTTATTACAAAATTACTTATTACATACCATCTTCTCTTTTTTTTTAAACATTTAAATTACAGTTTTGCAAAAAATTAAATATTTTTTTTATATATATGCTATTTGGTGCCCAGAGAAACATCTTTATATCAAATGGAGGAAATTTTCGGTGCTTTGACAGCTCATTATATAATTGTTTTCTCTGGTTATTATATAAAAATTAATAGTTTTTAATACTTTAATTTAATGTTTAAAGACATTCAATCGATAGAAAATGATTTTAGTTCAATATTATTATTAATAACAAAAAAAATTACGTATTATGTACATGTGTAGGTATACTATTCTTTCTCTTTCTATCCTTCTGCCGCGCGCGTCGCGTATGGGTGTGCTATAGTTAATATTATTGTTATTCATTATTACTATTATAAAGAAATGGAATTTCCCGAAAATTATTTATGATAGATTTAATTATTATTTTTAAATATATGCATTTCGCTAGATATGCATAAATTACTCTGAATATTAAAAAAAGGAGTGGGAAAATTATTATATGTAACATATAGGGTTCAAAATTTTTTTATTAAATACATATGTCCTGCTGGTGTAATGGATAAGTTTGCTGCCCAATGATTGATCCACGGTCACGGTCCACGGTTCGAATCTCGGATGAAGTAAGTTTTTTTATTTGATAATAAATTTTAAAAAAATAAATTGAATTCAAAAATGTAATAATAGTTAATAAAAAAAGAAATATAAAAAAATAATAAAAAAAAAAATAAAAAAATAATAGAACAAATATAACAACACTGCCTAAAAAAATATATACACAAGCGAGGAATTAAGAGTAAACATTAAAATAAAATAATAAATGTAAAAAAAAAAAATATAAATTTTTACTTATTTTCTGTTTATTATACATTGAAATGATGTATTCATAATCATTTCAATAGTTTTAAATATTTAAAATGAATTAAATCTCGCCATTGAATTAATGATATCCGTCATTGGCATATATCAATTGCTTTAAAGCCATTGATATATGTACCACAAACCGGTACCATTGATTCAATGGTACCGGTTTCTCAGTGTATTACAATTTATTTTTTCATATCTTTTTAATTAAGTTTTTAGGGGAATTTTATGTAGATTTTTTTCTTTAAAATTGCCTATGAGCAAAAGAAAATGAAGCAAAGAGAAATTTTCGAAAAATATTATGACATAAAAAATTGGATTCAAGTTTTCTAATGTTTCTTTTACACTTATTGTCCAGAAGCCGTATATGTTACAGGTATGCATTTTTATTTGAACTATGTGCAATAATACTTAAAAGTGGAAGATAAGTTTTTTGATACGTTGATTTAAAATTTTTAGGTCCTTAGCCCTAATACCAAGAATATTATGCCATATAAATTTTTAAGGTATTGGTTTTAAAGATTTGCAAATACCTGCTACAATTATTGTTCAGAAGCCGTATACGTTAAAGGTATGCACTTTTATTTAAGTAGGCTCAGTAATTAATTTTACATTTTATTATTACCGACATAATTGCTTTATTTTAATTTTATTTTAAAAGGTATTCTTGGAAATGAAAATATAAAAAACTATTAATAATCCAAGATTTTCACATAAAAAAGTCAAACTTTTTGGTTATGTTACGTATTTCTATGTGATTTTTATTAAATTATTGAATTTAAGGCGATAAAGCATGTGTAAAACTAATCGGGAAAGTAATCGTTAAGTAATTATTTATCTGGGTCCCGTCTCCCAGTTTTAAGTAAAAATAAAGTTTTTTTTTTATTAGTTTTCTCAAAAAGTTCATTCCATAATATAAAGAGTTTATATATTGTATATAATTATATACACTAATAATGAACACAATAAAAAAATTTTTTTATTTTCTCTTTTTTTTACATAAGATGAGATGGAAAAACATAAAAATATAATAAATACCCTGCCAACTAGCTGGCACTTAGGTTCCTCAAACAATGAGCTTAATACTTAAATATGCCACAGATATCACCGATTACAAGTATTCAATCATACATATTAAGTGCAGTTTTTTTAATTTTTTTATTTTTTTAAATTTAAGAAAAAAATTTTGAAAAAATTAAGTATCAGATTCAAAAAATTACTATAAAAAAAGTTCTTAAAACTAGTACTTCCATGGAAATAAATTAGGTACTACGTCCAAAAAGAAAAAAAAAATTAGTATTTTTTGTATTTTTTTGTGAAAAAAATTTTAGGAAAAAAATTTTTAGAAAATTAAGTATCCGATTCAAGATATCATGTAAAAACCATACTTTCAAATACAAGTACTTTCATGGAAATAAATGAGGTATTACATCCAAATTAAAAAAAAAAAAAAAGAAGTTTGAAATTTTTTGATAAAAAAATGTTTGAAAAAAAAATTAGGTCTTAATTCGATAATGGTTTTGAAATATCACTAGTTACAATATTTTCAGATATTAGTACTTTAATGGAATTAAATGAGGTATTACACAAAAAAAAAAAAAATATTGCAGTTTTTTTTCTTTTTCTTTTTTTTTAATTTTGACAACAAAAAATTTGAAAAAATCAAGTATCAGATCCAAAAAATTACTATAAACAAGGTTCTTAAAACTAGTACTTCCGTGGAAATAAATTAGGTACTACGTCCAAAAAGAAAAAAAAAATTAGTATTTTTTGTATTTTTTTGTGAAAAAAATTTTAGGAAAAAAATGTTCAGAAAATTAAGTATCCGATTCGAGATATCATGTGAAAACCATACTTTCAAATATAAGTACTTTCGTGGAAATAAATGAGGTATTACATCCAAATTAAAAAAAAAAAAAGTACCTCGAGCTTTTTTGGTGAAAAAATTTTTGAAAAAAAAATTAGGTCTTAATTCCATAATGTTTGTGAAATATCACCGATTACATACATACGTACACACACACACACACACACACACATACAGACTTTTTTTAAAAACCGGTTTTTTAGCTTCCTGGGGTCCCAAAACGTACTTATATGCCAAAAAATAGAAAATCAAATTTTGACCTAACACAATGGTTCCTCTTTGAGGAACCAAAAAAATAAAGTACACGAGTTTTTGCGAATCTTCATACGTCAATGAAAAATATTAATTATTAAAAAAGTTATGAAGGTAATAGAAAAAAGTCGAAATTTGACGTAATTTTAACCTCAAAACGGAGGCCTAAAGACCAAAATAATCTTCCGATCAGGTTCATTTTAGATGAAGATTCGTAGAATTTCATAACAAATAGATTAAAAAAAAAAAATTTTAAACGGACAAATATTTTTTTTGTTATCATTTTGAGAAAAATGCGTTTAAAGTTTCGGGTCTTGTATTCGTGCATATTAGTAATTTCATTTTTAGGCGCTGTCGTTTCTTTATTATTTGCGGGATTCATTAAAATTTTTTTTCTATATTCTTGAATATTTTTTGAACACAAATCAATAAAAAAAAAAAATCGATTTTTAATTTCAAAACTGGGAGACGGTACTCGCGTAAAAAAACCATGATGGTTTACCAGATTTTTAACCACCAGGTATTTTAAAAAAAAATAATAAGACCCCAGGATGAAAATGAACCTTGCAGGTAGAAGCGAATACCCTGGGGGTATAATTTTCAATTTTTTAACCCAAAATATTTTTCGATTCTCCAAGATGACGGACCATAAAACTTAAAAATATTAACATTTAACTTTAGAAGGGGGTTTTTGAGGGTGAGAAAAATGAATTTAGGATGGAAAATATTCCATTTTTCGACCGACCATATTTTCAGATTTTCCAAGATGGCGGATCATAAAAATTAAAAATGACTTTTAACTTATCAAAGGGCGTTTTTTAGGGCAAGAAATATGAATTTAGGGTGGAAAATATTCAATTTTTCAACCCAACATATTTTCCGATTTTCCAAGATGGCGGACCATAAAAATTAAAAATAATGACTTTTAACTTTACAAGGGGGTTTTTGAGGGTGAGAAAAATAAATTTTTGATGGAAAATATACAATTTTTCGACCAAACGTATTTTCAGATTTATAACTAATGTGTAAAATTATTTTCTTTTAAAAAACTTCAAAACTCATATTCAATGTACAAATGTTCGTTATCATAGTACATATTTCTTTAACATTGAAAACTTTAAAATGCGTGAGGGTAAACAATTTTCAACCTCAAATTCATTTTTCTCACCCTAAAAAACCCCCTTTTACAATTAAAAATTAATAATTTTATGTTTTATGGTATGGCATCTTGAAAAATCGGAAAATATTTTGGGTTGAAAAATTGAAAATTATACCCCCAGGTTATCCGCTTCTACCTGCAAGGTTTACTTTCACCCTGGGGTCTTATTATTTTTTTTAAAATACCTGGTGGTTAACCATCTGGTAAACCATCATGGTTTTTTTTTTGCGCGAGTACCCTTAAGTTTCATTGCTCAAAAACACCCTACTTTTTAATGTTACTTCTCGTTAATTATGTAACATAAAATTAGTTTAAAAAACGTAAAACTGACCGCTGAGAGAGGGTCAATTGACCCCTTTGACCCCCCCCCCCCGTATCCACCACTGAAGCCTAAGACAATTTTTCAATAAGAGCATCGTTCAAATACCAATTTTATTTTATTCATTAAAAATTAATTAAATCGTCGACAGAGGTTAAAAAAAGTCGCTTTTAGCTTAAAACTTAAATATTATTCACATTTTATCACATTTACTCAAGTCAAATCGTGGTTTATGGTGTTAAGTTACTGGTCGTCATGAAATTAGTTCTACAGTAGGTTTTTTAGGTCGCTGATCACGAAAATCGGGTTCTCTTCGAAAAACATTTGTGGAACACCCTTAAATTTGTAAAAACTGCCTTCAAAAAGAGGTTTTTTTATTATTGTTTATCCTCTGCACTCTAATCCCGTATTGCAGAGACTTACAACAATCACACCATGCATCCACAACTTTCTGCACTTTTTAATGTCGCTTTCGGTCGCTTGCTGATTTTTTGGGCCGCTGATCAGTTATTTAATTAAAATAATAATAATATTTCTTAAAAAACTTCCCGAAATAATTGATCAGTAACCAAAAAAAACCTATATGGTTCAAAATTAGACGATCAAAGTGCGAAAATAGCAAAGATATCATTTGCGATTTACGGAATTCTATCGGCTCGTTTTTGCGCTTTTTTAATTCTTAAAAATGTGAATGAAGTTTTTTTAAATCCCTAATTCTGGATTAATTGAGTTCCTAAATCAAAATACTTATTAAACAAATATTTAAAAAAAATATTTAACTATATTTTTTTAGTTGCTGTTGAAACATAATCTATTCAAGAAACAGAACTCTTCGAGTGGAATTAAATCCTTTGGGTGAACCATGACTTCTGAAGGCGAATTCTGAATAAAATTTGGATTAAATGTTTTATTAATGACTTTATTGCCCATAATATTTAAAGAATATTAGTTAATGAATTTCTCGATAAATAAATTAAATATATTTAATAAATTATTTAATAATGAAAAAAAAATGAAAATAATACAAAATTTTCTTTATTATTTATTTCTTTTTTATGCCAAATATCTGCAAATAGGCCAAAATGCCATTTTTTTATGAAAAAAATGTTTGGTTCATTTCATAACGTTACTATTTTTATTTTTTATAAAAAAATTTAGTCATGAAATAAGATGTTACTTTTTATTTAAGTAAAATTCATCGATCTAAATTGAACGAAAATTGATTATAAAATAGTAATACTTATAGAAGCATCAGAAATATATCCAAAGTAACTATGATTGAATTAGCAAAATAAAAAAATACAAATTATTAAAATTTTTTTTTTTTAATTTTTCGCTATCATATTAACTTTAAATTTAATGCAAAAATTTAACATTAAAGTAACCTTAAATCAACCCTAAATTAACGTTAAAATTCACGTTAAAATTTATTTAACTTGTGCACCGGGGTCATTTTAATATTTATATAAAAATACTTAGTTTTAATAAATAATAATTTATAATCACTAATTTTTTTAATTTCTAAATACAAAATTGGAATGATAAGAAAAATGTTGAATTAAGACTTTTTAATCTATATCTGTTATTAAAAAAAAAATATTTGAAATGAAAAATCTATATTGAATAATTAAATTTAAACAAATTACAGAAATTTTTAACTGCTTTTTTAAAAAAAATTTTATACAATAAAATCACGTGATCAATCACATGAGAATATCGGTCTATTAATATGATTAATATAATTAATCATGTGAATATTTACGGCTGGGAAGCAATGTAACCTTCCGTTGTAAATTCATTAATTGGATCATTTTCTAATGTTGAGTAATTTAGATTGAATTTTTGGTTTATCTTTATCTTTATCTCAAAAACGCCATATTGGAAAATTGGACAATAGATTTATTTGAAAAATAAAATATTTTATTTATGAAAACTTTTTTTTCATAACAGTATTTTTTTCAACCTTGAAAACTCCTAAGTAATGTGAAAAGTTCTTTTTTATTTGTAAAAATCGAAAATTTCAATATCAAAATTTTAAAAAATGTAATTTTTTGATTAGGAATTAGTTTTTTCACTATTATTCTTAAATGTGCGTATTAAATGAGCTAAAAATTTAATTAATAATTTTTTTAGTTTAACTTTATTTCGTGGGGCTACTTAGAAGAAAAATTGGATACCAGCTACAAAAAATAACTTTTTTAAAATATAATCTTACCCTTTCAGGTGTATTCCACTCCTCTCAAATTTAAAAACTTTTTTATAATTTTTTTTATAAGTAAGGGGCAAGACCCCTGCGCGTTAAAGTGCGCCAACCTTTGTAACTCATATTTCATGTTTATCGCAATAATACTGTGTCATAATTCATAAATAAAAACAATTGTACAGTTAGATGTTAATTTCAAATAATTTTTTATAATTTTAATATACTATTATAATTTTGATTTTCATAATGTATCTCAGGAAAAAAATATTTACAAAGCCATAATGATTTAACCATATTGATTTAAGTTTTTCAAAATTACGAAAAATTTGACAAAAAAACTCCCTTTCGATTTTGGGCAAAATAAAAATTGTCAAAAAAATCCTGTTTGCCCTTTTCATCAGCATCTTTTTTTATTAAAAAACTTGTTTTATAAGGGATTTTTACCAATTAAAATGGATTTGTGCGTATAAAACTAAAATTTCTAAAAATCCAATAATTTTAAAATTCCCTTAAATTCATTTTTATCATTTTTTTTGAGCTCTCGGACCCTGCGTACCATATTAATTTAAGTTTTTAACTGTTTCAAATTTTTTTAGTATGAAAAACAAAAAAAATAAAAAAATCTGACATTTTTCTTTATATAAACGGATAAAAATTCAGTTGACTAGCGCACCCACTATTTTCTCTTGAATCGCAACCAGTATTTTGAGCGACATTCTCACCAAAATAGTCTCTGTTCTCACCCAAATTAAAATGTGCGCTTGACAAAAGTAGATTCGCGCGAATCCTACATTATGTGGTTTATGCGTGGAACTACTCAATTTAGGTTAGATTCTCGCCTAATTTTGTTTTATGTGTACTCCATATTTTACTGTTCACGTCGCAAGCAAACCTTTTGGCGTGGTAGTCAACTGAATTTTTATCCGTGTACCCTTTTCGATTTTGGTGAAAATAAAAATTGTCAAAAAATTCCAGTTTGCCCATTTCAGCAGAAATTTTTTAATCAGAAAACTTGTTTTATAAGGCATTTCAACCAATTAAAACGGTTTTGTTCGAATACAACCAAAATTTCTAAAAATCAACAATTTTTTGAACCGAATTAAATCCATACATATCACTTTTTTGAGCTCTCTGACCCAGAAAACTAAATTGAAATAAGTTTTTAAATGTTCCAAAATTCGTTTTGTACAAAACATCTAAAAATTTCAAAAAAAACCTTTTTCGGTACCAAATAACAGCTAATTTAAAAAAAAATAATTTCATGATTTTTCATTTATAACCCTTTCGATTTTGGTGACAATAAAAATGGTCAAAAAATTCCAGTTTTTTCATTTCAGTATCACTTTTGTTATAAAAAAAACTTCTTTTATAAAGCATTTTGATCAATTAAAATGGTTTTGTGCGAATAAAACCAAAATTTCAAAAAATCAAAATATTTTAAAATTAATTTACATCTATTTATAACATGTTTTTTGAGCTCTCTGACTCAATGAACCATATCAATTTAAGTTCTTAACTGTTTTAAACCTTTTTTAGTACAAAACAACTAAAAATTAAAAATATTTAACATTTTTTCATATACCCCTTTTGATTTTGGCCGAAATAAAAATAGTCAAAAAATAGTCAAAAAAATTCAGTTCCCCTTTTTCATTAGCACTTTTTTTATTAGAAAAATTGGGTTATAATCAATTCAAAGATTCGAGCAAAGATTTTATTTTTTATATTATATTTTATTCGAACAAAACCAAAATTTCTAATAGGTAATCCAAAATTTATAAATCTAATTTAATCCATTTATATCAGGTTTTTGGAAATCTCTAACTCTTTGAACCATATTGATTTAAGTTTTTAACTGTTTCAAATAGGTTAATAAAAAAGTTTTTCTGAGTGAAAATTTTCATATTTTTATTACAGTATATTTTCCGATTTTCCAACATAGTCGATAAAAAATGCCATTTAGGAATATCGGACAATAGTTTTATATGAAAAATGAAATATTTTGTTAACGAAAACTTTTTTTTAGACTTCGAAAACCCCTGGGTAATGTAAAAAGTTTTTTTTTTCTGTTGTTTAATTCTCTGTTTTTGAAAATCAGAAAATATGCTGGGGTAAAAAAATGAAAAATTTTATTCATAAAAATGTTTTTATTAATCTCGAAAACCCCTAGGTAATGTAAAATATCTATTTGTTCAACAAGGGAAAAAAATAGGATTTGGCTTTCAATGCAGTTGAATGCACGAGTGAGCGTAGCGAACGAGTGCAGACAGCATTGAAAGTAAAATTTCTTACATTTTTTCCCGTGTTCAACACATAGTTTTTCATTAAAAGCGAAAAAAAGATCGCCCGAAAGTAAGAAAGTAGATCTTTTTTGCAGCGTATAATGAAAAATTCTTTTTTATTTGTAAGTATCGAAACTTTCAGTATCAAAATTTTAAAAAATATAATTTTTTGATGAGGAGTTTTTTCGCTATTATTCTTAAATGTGCGTATCAAATGAGCTACAAATTTAATCAATTCGTCATTGTCTCATTTGAGACTACCTGTGAAATTTTTAAGCCAATCGGCAATATCATTAAAGAGTTATCGTGCACACAAACTGGACATTCTGTCGCGGGAATAGACTGCGCTCAGCTCAGAGCTTCGCTCAGTCTAACAAGAGGGACTTGTCTATTTTTTCCTTAGGAATTCGATAAAATCATTTATTTTAGCTTTTGACCACGTTCTGTAGGAGAAAAATCGATTTTATTCGTTTTTAGGGTCCCAATTTTAAGGAAATCTATTATAAAAGTTAGCAGTTTTCAAAAAAAGTTTTTCTGAATATTATTTACAAGAGGGTCTTGTATATTCTTTCCCCAAGAATCCGATAAAATCATTTTTTTTCGCTTTAAACTACGTCTTATATGAGAAAAATCGATTTTTGTCGTGCCGGCGCGACCATGCCACTGACGCGCGGATTTTTGCTTAGAAAACGGGTAAAAAAATGATTTTTTTTAAACTTAAAGTCGTCCTTTACTAAAAAGACCTTGCTTTACAAGATTCTGGGATCAGATTTTTAATATTATTGACCGTTAATTAAATATGGCAGCTCAAAAAAGACAAAAATTCGATTATTGATACACGGTTTTAAATTGTAATTTTTGTTTTCAAGTTTAGAAAGACTAAAAAAAATTATATTTTTGTATTGTTTATGTTTTCTTTTAGTAGAAATTAAAAAAAAAAATTTAAGATAGTGGATTTAGCAAATGATTATAATTCTGATGAGAATTCTGATAAATACTCCAGTCAAATTGTGGAGAGTTGATGTTTAGTTACTGGCCTGCATAAGATTTGATCTATTATAGGTTTTTTGGATTACTGTACACGAATTTTGGGGTGAAATAATAATTTATCAAAAAAAAGTCCCCGATATTATTGATCAGCGACCCAAAAAACCCATACGGACCTAGCACTCAAAGTGCGAATACATCAAATATACCCCGTTTTAGGGTTAGATTTTGCAAATTTAAGGGTGTTTCTCTAATATCTCCCGGAAAATACCCCGAAATTCGTGATCAGCGACCCAAAAAACCTATAATAGACCAAAGCTTATGCCGGCCAGTAACTAAACATCATCTCTCCGCAATTTGACTGGAGTATTTATCAGAATTCTAGTCAGAATTATAATCATTTGCTAAATCTCGTATCTTGAATTTTTTTTTAATTTCTACTAAAAGAAAACATAAACAATATAAAAATATAATTTATTTAGTCTTTCTAAACTTGAAAAAAAAAAATTACAATTTAAAACCGTATATCAATAATCGAATTTTTGTCTTTTTTGAGCCGCCATATTTAATTAACAGTCAATAATATTAAAAATCTGACCCCAGAATCTTGTAAAGCAAGGCCTTTTTAGTAAAGGAAGACTTTAAGTTAAAAAAAAAATCATTTTTTACCCGTTTTCTAAGCGAAAATGCACGCGTCAGTGGCATGGTCGCGCCGGCGCTAATGGGCTAGGGAATCAATCAATAAAGTTTAATAGTTTACAAAACAAATTTTACTGAATATTATTCACTACAGGGATTTATGAATTTTTTCCCTAGAGATCCAATGAAACCATTTATTTTTACTTTTGACCTCGTCTTATACGAGAAAATCGATTTTTGCTGTTTTTCAGGGTCATAATTTTAAGGGAATCAATAATAAGAGTTTTTTACTTTTCAGAATATATTTTTCTGAATATTATTTTCTAATGATGCTTGTATATTTTTTCTTGAGGAATTCTATGGAACAATTTAATTTTTTATCTAGGCATTTCTTTTGCGAGAAAATCTATTTTTCTAAAATTGACTGATTTTTCGATATTTTATTTGCATTATGCTTTTTGAATTACTAATGAATTACAGATAAAAAAACAAAAAGCTTTTTGAACTACAGATAAAAAATTAAATTGTTCCATAGAATTCCACAGGAAAAAACACACAAGTATCGTTAGTAAATAATATTCAAAAAAATATATTCTGAAAAGTAAAAAGCTCTTATAATCGATTTCCTTAAAATTATGACCCTGAAAAACGACAAAAATCGATTTTTCTCATATAAGACGAGGTCAAAAGCAAAAATAAATGATTTTATCGGATTCATGGGGAGAAAATATACAATACCCTCTTGTAATTGGGTAAATTTAAATGAAGTGAGTGCGATTTGTATGCTCGAGTCTTCAAAACTGCCCCAAAGTGTTTTTTTCTGAAGGTACTACCAAAAATAAGTAACCAGCCCAATTTTTAGCCTCCGACAGGGAAATCTCGATTTTTGGCAGCCTTTTTAGTGTTTTTGACTGTCGTAAAAAATGTAAGAAAAATGAGTCATAATTTTTTTTATTATTGCTGTAAAAAACTCACATTAGCATGAAATATTTTTTCCTTTTAAGTCCGGATAGGAAATTTCCCAAAAATCTTCTAACCAGGCTTAAAATTTTCCTTAAACCTTATATTTTTTGGCGAAAAAAAAATTTCGATGGGACACTGCTTTTTGGGAGCTCTAGATAAAAAAATAGCAGCTTTCAAAACCTCATTTTTTACAAATTTTAAATTTCCCGCCAAGTCACGTGACCAATCAAAAATCTGACCAAAAATTTGGATTCCGCGGGAAATTTTACATAAGGATATATCTTTTTATGTTTTTAAGAGCTATCATGTTTACTTCAGTAAAAATACGGGTTTGCCTACACTTACGGTTGCGAATACGAGATTTGCTCTAGTATATTGGGTCACTGAACACGAAAATCGGGGTCATTTGGCAAAGAAAATTGCGCATCACCCTTAAATTTGCAAAAACTACCCCCAAAAGGGGGTATTTTTGATGTCATTACCTTCTGAGTTAATAGATTTATCCAAGAATTGGTTTCTAGGGTTTTTTTGGGTCGCTAATTAAGAATCTTGATCATTTTTTAAAGTAACATTAATATTTCACCCCTAAATTAGCTAAAACTACCCCCCAAAAGGGGTGTTTTCGCCATTTTCGCACTTTTTGCTGCCAGATTTGGTTCATAAGGGTTTTTTGGGTCGCTGAAAACGATTTTCATGTTTATTTTAATGAATAATTATTATATCACCCCTAAATTACCGAAAACAACCCCCAAAAGGGGTGTTTTTGCTGTTTCTGCACTTTTTACGTCAATATTAGGTCCAAAGGGTTTTTTGGGTCGCTGAAAACGAATTTCATGGTTTTTTTGATGAAAAATTTATATTTCACCCTCAATTTAGCTAAAACGACCCCTAAAAATGGTGTCTTTGCGGTTTTTGAACTTTCTGCATTCAGACTATGTACAAAGGGTTTTTTTAGTCGGCAATCAATAATTTTTGTGATTTTTTAACCAAAAATTAATATTTCACTCTTAAAGTAGGTTAAACTACTCTCTAAAAAGGATTTCGTTCTTTTCGAATAATTTTATTTACCAAAAACATTTTGGACCTCTTATTGACGTAAAAAGTGCAGAAACAGCAAAAACACCCCTTTTCGGGGGTAGTTTTAGCTAATTTAGGGGTAAAATATTAATGTTACCTTAAAAAATGATCAAGATTCTTAATTAGCGACCCAAAAAACCCCTAGAAACCAATTCTTGGATAAATCTATTAACTCAGAAGGTAATGACATCAAAAATACCCCCTTTTGGGGGTAGTTTTTGCAAATTTAAGGGTGATGCGCAATTTTCTTTGCCAAATGACCCCAATTTTCGTGTTCAGCGAGCCAAAAAACCTATACTAGAGCAAATTTCGTATTCGCAACCGTAAGTGCAACCCCCCACCCCGTATTTTTACTGGAGTAGTTGAAACAGTGAAATAATAAAGAATTTTCTGATTAATTTTGAATAATTTAGTATAATTTGGTATAATTTAAAAAATAAAAAAATTGCTTTAAAA
Organism: Anagrus nilaparvatae; assembly: GCA_022575985.1. Taxonomy (NCBI): domain Eukaryota; kingdom Metazoa; phylum Arthropoda; class Insecta; order Hymenoptera; family Mymaridae; genus Anagrus; species Anagrus nilaparvatae. The sequence goes on from JAKSXM010000287.1 coordinate 6,850,695, forward strand.
AATGAGATATTTTAATCTTTCAATTTAAAATTTCGCTGCTTTAACATAAACGCTCTTAAAAACATAAAAAGATATATCCTTATGTAAAATTTCCCGCGGAATCCAAATTTTTGTTCAGATTTTTGATTGGTCACGTAACTTGGCGGGAATTTTGAAATTTGTACAAAATGATCTTTTGAAAGCTGCTATTTTTTTATCTAGAGCTCCCAAGAAAACATTATCCCATTGAAATTTTTTTTTCGCCAAAAAATATAAGGTTTAAGGAAAATTTTAAGCCTGGTTACAAGATTTTTCACTAATAGGCATTTGAGAAATCGACTTTTAAAAAAAACAACCTATCTTAGCGATTCGTCGCGTATGAGCTACTCAAAGAAAATTTTTGTCTCGGAATCGGATAGCCAGGGAAATTTCCTATCCGGACTTAAAAGGAAAAAATTTTTCATGCTAATGTGAGTTTTTTACAGCAATAATAAAAAAAATTATGACTCATTTTTCTTACATTTTTTACGACAGTCAAAAACACTAAAATGGCTGCCAAAAATCGAGATTTCGCTCTGGGAGGCTAAAAATTGGGCTGGTTACTTATTTTTGATTGTACTTTCAGAAAAAAACACTTTGGGGCAGTTTTGAAGACTCGGCAATACAAATCGCACTCACTTCATTTAAATTTACCCAAATAATATTCAGAAAAACTTTTTTTGAAAACTGCTAACCTTTTATAATAGATTTCCTTAAAATTGGGACCCTAAAAACCAATAAAATCGTTTTTCTCCTATATAACGTGGTCAAAAGCTAAAATAAATTGTTTCATCGGATTGCTGGGGAAAAAATACTAAGGGATATCAATTGGAACATAATCTTAAACGCGATTTGAATCCACTAGAAAAACTAAAAATTTTAAGATAATCCCAATTTTAAGGAGGCCAAAAAAAAAACTTTCGAGACCTATCGTGGGCTCAAAAATCGATGTTTTGATCTAAATCCAACGAGAAACTTATTTGTTTTACTTATATTTTCGAATTCTGCCGGCGCGTTAGGAATCCCGGATTCTTCGAAAAAAATAACCAGTCAACTCTGCATGCTTATATTGCCTTGGTGTGCGATAATAAATAATAGTTTTCAATTTATGAGGGTGTGGATCCCATCAACGTTATTAAAGAGAAAATACTCAATAAATATGTGATCGTGCCTGAAATAAAAAAGCTTTAGCTATTTTATAATTCTTTGCGATTTTTTCAAATAGGAACGTTTTAGATTTAACTGACCATGGGATTTTACTTCTGTAAGATCACTTAAATTTTCTGTCAAGAAATATCTTGAGTATAAGACATTTTTATAATAAGTTGTTGCAGGACCACCGCGGTGTTCTATTTAAGGGGGGGGGGTTTAAATGGGGCTAAAAATAATTTCAATTTAGTTACTTAGAATAATCAGGGATCAGGGAATTAAAACAATTTTGAATTAGGGACTTATCGTTTAATAAAAAGCTGATATTTAACGAATTAAAAATCAAAAAAATTGTAATTTCAAAATTAGCAAATTGATAAATTTTTGGTTTTGTTTATTTATGCCCGCTCCGAAAAATATGATCTTTCTAAAATTATATAAACACTTACGTTATAAATTTTTCAGTTTTTTGCTCTAGTTCAATTTCTTCCTTATCTTGTGGCTTGAAAATACCGGCAGATAATAAGTTTCTGATTCTATAAATCTTTTTAGTATTTATTCTAAAAGCTACTAGTTTTAATATTAACAGCCACGATGTTGTTGAAATATAGATTACTTGACTGTATTTTGCAAATTCCAAATGTGATTTTATACTTTGAATAATGTAGACAATTTCCAAAAATGAAACTGAGACCATAGAAAAAATAACAATTATTTCCCAGAGTCTATATAAAGACTTACGTAGTGAAGTTTCGAATTTCTCTGGGACCGCGTAAGCGCATGAAGTTAACATTTTAAAAGCGTAATTTAGAGCCATCATTATAAAAACAATTGTCTTTTTTAATTAACAAAAATTTCTTTAGAATGTCTACCGTACTTATAAAATTTAAAAATAAAATTTAGTTTACATGTACAAGACTATTGATAACGAATTCCCCTTATGTTTTTAAAAATTTTGATTGCCACCAATCTTAGGAGTTTTATAAGTATTTAAACTGTAAAATAAAATTGTGTAGGTAAAAAACTACCAATGAACTGTTACCATCGCTTATACAGCAAATAATTTTGCTTTTTTATTATTATATTTCTAGGAGTTGCAAACTTATGTATACTATTGATCGATAAAAAAAGTATAAAATACTTTTATATTATATGGGTATTTGCAAGAAATTTATTGTCAAGTCTTCGAACTTGTGCTTTTAATCCAATCCAATGTATATAACTTCAAAAGAAAAACTAAAAAATAGGAGTGAGTGGGATTTTTTCCTGACCTTTTTTTTGGGGCCTAATTTTCTTGCAGAAAAGTTTTAAAAATCATTATTTCTCAACTGCTCTGATCTGATTTCAAAGTTTAGGGAAATTTTTATCTCAAAACTTTTGTCATCAAAGAATAATCTTAAATTGACGATAACTTGGCTAAATTTCATCGTAAAAAGATAAGTTTTTTTTTTCTTCTGGAGTGGTTTTTCCCTGGCAATTAGATTTTCTTTTTCTATTTTTTAAAATTTTATTTGCCTAAAAAGTTATTTTGAAAATTTGGGGTAGCTCAGATACGAAAAACCCGGTTTTTGGCTTAAAAGTGAAAAAATCTTTTTGGCACCTATCACCGAATCCTTGTTCACGACTTTTTTTGACTTCCTGAGGGTTCAAACTTCACGAAAACAAGGGTCGTTCCGATGTGCCCTCAAAAAAAATTACGATTCCAGGCTCAAATTAAGTAGGACTTTTAAAATATATGCTCATATGTTACCCAACCAAAAAATTACTCTACCAGAGATTTTTGCACAAAATAGATAAAGTAAAAGTTCACTACAATTTCTATTTGACACAGAATTTTTGATCACAATTTAATTTTACTTTTCAGTTTTACCATAGAATTATTTGTACATATCAGGGTCCTGTGGTCAAATTGAAAATTTAAGTTTAATTAGTGTATAAAAATCATGTCGAGGTAAACTTTTACTTCATGCTTTTTGTGTAAAATTCTCTGGTGGAGTAATTTTTTGGTTGGGTAACATATACTTTCCTTTTTAGGGTTTTTGAAAAAAAGTCAATTTTAATTTTTATCTTTAAAAAGTGATATCTTAGAAACTATTAAATAAAAAAAGACGAAAATTGGTATTCTTATGTAAAATTTTCCGCTAAATCCGAATTTTCAGTCAGATTTTCATTTGGTCATGTGACTTGGCGGAAAATTTTTTTGTGAAAAATGGTTTTTTTAAAATCGCTATTTTTCAATTTTAGTGCTTTTAAAATAAATTTACCCAAAAAAATGATTTCATATGCTGAAAGTATATGAGATAACATAAAATTTGAGACCAATGACATGAAAATTGAGCTGTCTGCAGCTGAGGTATAAAAGCTTGAAAAGGCATAGCAAGAGATTTTCTCGCGCATGCGCAGTTAAAAAAAATTTTTGGACTCCAGAATCGAATTCTACGGGAAATTGCCTATGGGGTACTATAAGCAAAAAAAATTTTACTAAAATACGCGTTTGCGAGAAGAATTAATGAACACAAATTTCTCAAAAATGAAAAATTTCAAAAAATTTAAAAAAACAAAAATCATTGTAAAAAATAGTGGATTGGGTCCAGAAAGTTAAAAATTGGGGAAAATTATTGTTTTTATATATACTTTCGACCGAATATACTACTTTAGAGTACATTCTGAGACTCGAAATCCAAACTGTATACACTTCACAAATATTGACCCATATTTCAACGGTTTGAGAACTTATAACCAATAAGCTCATATAACCAAACGTATCACCCTTCCCGAATAGAATCTAAGTTTGGAAGCCGTACTTAAAAGTCTGGCCCAGATCCGGCTTCCGTATCTCGCCATACTTCGACAAATATCGTTTAATCAACTAAATTTATTTAACTGAAACTTTGTTATTTTACTAAAGAAACTTTTTTTTATTAATTTTAAACACTTTTCATGATAAAATTTATAAAATTTTAAATTTTAATTAAAGAAAAAAAAACACGTAAATACTTCGTAAGGTTAGATATAAACAAAAATTGTACACACTATAAAGTATAAACAAATATGCTTGTATTATAACCTAAAAAATAATGTATACTTAAATTTTCTAACATCAAAAACAATCTTAAAATTATTTATCCATAACACACGCAGAAACAATAAAAATATAGGTTTTTACCAATGAATATTACTTAATTTAATAAAATATAATTAAATTTTTATCACCCATGTTGTTTATTTATATTTGTTTTATACGCTAAGTTCGGAATTATAATAAATGCTGATCTGGCCCTGGTCCGGGTTCCATACTTGGCCGGATCTGGAAAGTATGGCTTCCAAACCGGGCCAGAGCAGCCCATACTTGCAGATTCTATTCGGGATTGTTATTTCTTTATTACAGCTTTTTCATATTTGCATTGTGTTATGTCAGTGTTAAAGTTTACTCTCTAAATCGAAAAGTGTAAATTCACCTAGAAATTTACAGCTTTACACCTTATAAGTAGTAAATTTTAAATGTACACTCTATAAGTAGTAAATTTTTATGTTTACACCTTTCGCGTATGGTGTAATTTAAAATTTACACTTTACTCGATGTTTTTTAAAATCTAACCCCAAAATTTTAAAATGCACTATACTGACTTCAGTATTTTTAGGTGACAATAACATTTAAATATTATTTTTGAAGCCAAATTTATTTATTTTAAATTTTTATTATCATTAATTTAAAACGACTAGTGTTAAGAATGAGAGAAGAAGGATGTTGTGTAAGGCAGCAGAAGGATGTTGTGCACGAAAACAGAAGGATGTTGTGCATGAGAATTACCTTGATGTAAGAGAGAGATGCAAATATTATATACATGTATTTAGATTGTGCAGAGATATGTGTTGTGTATGTATGAGTAGTATGTAGACGTAAGAGAAAGGAGAATAGAAAAAGAGTGGCAGACGCGTAAATGTACCGCTAAAGAAAAGATGTGTATTCTTAGTTTCTGTAATTAAATTAAGTCATTTAACCTTGTAATATTATTAATAAACTAATTATTATGTGTTTTTATATTTAAATTATTTGTCTTTAATTTTCAACCACCTATATTCAAAATCTGGCGATCGTGACAGGACTTTTGGTTGAAAAAGGTATCGTGTTCAGTTAAATAAGTGCCACGCCTAAAAATTAAATATGGAGTCTTTGAAGAAACAAAGAAAGGTTTTGCGTTCGGCCTTCACAAGAGCACATACAGCATTTGAAACAAAAATTAATGATCAAAGCACTACAAAGGGTGAAAAACTAGTTTCTTTTCAACTGTTAGAAGCTAAAATGACAGAACTGGATTTAATTCACACAAAACATAATGAAGCTCTTTTTGAGTCAGAAATGGCGGAAGAAGACATTGCTAAAGAAATAGAATCGGATGATGTATATAAAAGTCAGTATTTAAATGCGAAAGTAAAATTGTCCGATTTAATCAATCCGTTAATAATTACTCAAAAAGATGAAGCTCCAAGAAGAGTAACCATATCAGAAAATAAAAAGGTGAAATATCCAAATTTAGAATTTCCAAAATTTAGCGGAAAAATTAGTGAATGGCTTCCATTTTGGAGCCAATTCAAAAAGATACACGAGGACAAAGATGTCCTAAAAGAAGATAAGTTTCAATTTTTATTGCAGTCATCGATTCCAAACTCAAGAGCAAGTGATTTAATTAAAAGTTTTCCTCCGACCGCCGATAATTATGATAAAGTTATAAAAAGTTTAAAAAATAGATTCGGTCGGGATGATGTGATAGTGGAATTTTATGTTCGAGAGTTGTTGGGACTTGTTATGCAAAACGCCATGAGAGAAACCAAGAAAGAAGATAGCAAGAAGACGCCGCTCTCACAAATATATGATAAACTTGAGGCATATATACGAGCGCTTGACACGCTCGGGGTAACGACGGATAAATGTGCTGCCATGCTGCTGCCTTTAGTGGAATCTTCTTTACCGGAAGACGTTTTAAGGGCGTGGCAGCGAAGTGATCGTACAGCGCCTGAAGTAAATCAAGTAGGAGAAATCAAGGATAGGTTAGATAAACTTTTAGAATTTCTCCAAAGAGAAGTGGAAAACGAGGAGCGTATCGATATGGCCTTGGCAGGATTTAAACTTTCAACGGAGCCAGAGAAGACAAAGAAGCAAAATGAAAGCAAGTCAGTAAGTAAAGGCACTAAAGGTGAGTCTAATAAAGATATAGCGAGTGCTAGTGTATTAGTATCTACTGATGTTAAAATTAAGATTTGTTTATTCTGTAAAGGAGCTCATGATACGAATGAGTGTGATTATGCACGTAAGCTTACTTTAGATGAACGTCGTGATATTGTTGCAAAAGAAAATGCATGTTATTGTTGCTTAAAAAGGGGTCACCCTGTAAAACGATGTAGAGCTACGATAAAATGCCCATGGTGTTCACGACGACATTTGTTGCTTATGTGCCCCGCTTTGGCTTCAAAAGAGGCAGTTTCTAAAAACGTTGATATATCGGATAAAAATCAGATCAAAGATCATAATTTAACGACTTTCTGTGAATCCGATGTCTATTTACCTACCTTACAGGTAGTAGCATTTTCGGGAACTGTTGAGAAACAGGTTAGAATATTATTAGATACTGCATCGCATAGGTCATATATTCGAGCTGAAACCGCGCGCGAATTAAGTTATATTCCAATAGGTAAACAAAGAGTTACTCATAATTTATTCGGTGGTATAACTTCAAAAAGTACGGAACATGATATTTTTAAAATTAGACTGAAAAGTTTAGATTCATCGTATATGTGCAATTTTCTGGCGATGAGTCAGACGGTTATCTGTGGCGATATTCCTAGTGTAAGAAAAGATAACTGGGTAGATAGTCTTTGCAAAAATAATATTGTACTTACGGATTTTGAAGACACCCATAACGTAGTTATAGATATCCTTATAGGCGCAAATATTACAGGCAAACTAATAACGGGTGAGAAGTTGAGTTTAGATAATGGATTAACCCTTTTACAAACTTTGTTAGGGTGGACAGTGATCGGTAAAACTAAACGGGAACCGAGAAATGTTGATACAGCGGTATTATTAACAACGTTGTATGTAGAGCAAACTGCAGTTGCAGATTTGTGGCGTCTCGATTGCCTAGGTATTACTGATCCGATAGAAAAGGAAGATAAGTCCACCCACGACAAGAGGGTTCACGAAAGGTTAATTAGCAGCACCCGGCAAGAGTTAGATGGTAGATATGAGGTAGAGTTACCGTGGAAAGAAAACCACACGCCTGTACCTAATAATTACAATAGCGCCTATATAAGGGTTAAAAAAGTTTTTGAAAAACTTAAAAAAATGGGTTTACTAGATAAATATACGGCAATATTTGATTTCTGGTTAAATGAGGGAATTATTGAAAAAGTAGAAAATGATTTACTAATGAACGGTCATCATTTACCTCATAGGCCGGTTTTTAAACCAGGGAGTACTACAGAAATCAGGCCAGTTTTTGATGCATCAGATGGTTCACCTTCACTTAATCAATGTCTTGAAATGGGACCTAATCTATTTGAACTACTACCAGCATCTCTTAATAGGTTTAGAGAGGGTGAAATTGGAGTAGTAGCTGTTATAGAAAAGGCTTTTTTGCAAATTTCAGTAGCAGAAAAGGATCGTGATTTTTTAAAATTTTTATGGTTCGAGGGCGATTAACTTGTAACATATAGACATAGACGAGTTGTTTTTGGTCTCTCCTGCAGTCCGTTTTTGTTGGCGGGAACCATTGAGTTGCATTTAAAATCGTTTCTAACGAAAGTTCATTTGAATAGTTATATTACTGCGGACTTGATCCAAAAGCTAAAAAAATCGTTTTACGCAGATAATTGTGTCACAAGCGTAAATACGCAAGAAGAACTTGACAGTTTTATGGAGGGTTCAAAATTTATTATGTCAAAGGGTAATTTTAATTTACGTTTATGGGAAACTACGGGAAATTTTATAGAAAAAGAGAAAACGTTGGTATTGGGTACTTTATGGAATAAGAGGACCGATATTATCGCTATAAATCCAAGTGTTTTAAGTGGTTACGATACTCTACCTGCAAAAGTAACTAAAAGAATAGTTTTATCAGCTACGCATAAAATTTTCGACCCAATAGGTTTTACTTGTCCCGTGTCGGTTATTCCAAAGTTGATAATAAGGGACTTGTGGCTCGAAAAAATTGATTGGGATGATCCAGTTCAAGAAATTTATAGTACGCGATTTTCAAAATGGCAAGCGGTTATAAAAAATTTAGGTTCGATAGAAATCCCTAGAAAACTATGCAGCGGTTCATTATCGCTTCACACTTTCTGTGACGCTAGTGCTACAGCATATGCGGCAGTCGTATTTTCTCGGGTTGAATCTGACGAAGGAGTTAATATTTGCCTTTTAAATGCACGTACGCGGGTCGCCCCAAAAATAGCCACAATCCCAAGATTGGAATTAATGGCAGCTACTATTGGAGTTAGATTAACAAAGATGGTCCTAGAATCTTTAACTAGAGAAATCGAAAGTATTACATTTTGGTCGGATTCTACAACGGTTTTAACATGGATATCCAAGAAAAATATTTGGGGGACTTTCGTAAAAAATCGAGTTTTAGAAATAAAAAATTTTAATGAAGACCACAAGTGGAGACATGTACCGGGAGAGTTAAACCCGGCTGATTTGCCATCACGAGGCTGTAACCCATCTGAATTAATTCAATCAAGGTGGTGGCAGGGACCAGGTTGGCTGTATGAGCCTATATCACGTTGGCCTTCAACAGATTACGAAGTAGACGAACAGGAAGTTCTAAAGGAAGTTAAGAAGTCTAATGTAGTTTTAGTCGCAAGTGAAGCTAATTTTAATGTTCTGGAATATTTTTCCAGCTATAAAAAACTACTTAGGTTCTTGGCAATGATGCGCAGATTTATCGAAAACTGTAAGCTAAAAAAGAACTTAAGAAATCAAAAAGCATTGCAAAAAGTTCAACCATTCATATTGACTGTAAAAGAAGTTAAACAAGCGGAAATTAGGCTTCTAGATTTTATTCAAAAACAACTTTTTGCAGATGAAAGAAAAGTATCGTCTTTTCAAGTTATACTAAATAATGAAGGTTTATATGTGTTAAAAACGAAGATTCTTAATCTTAAAGATAATAACAGTTTTCTGTGCCCAGTTTTACTGGCTGAAAAGAGTAATTTAATGTACTTGTTAGTCAGGGAGACACATGAGCTCATGGGTCATGTAGGTACTCAGGTTATCATGATTACTCTTCGAGAAAAGTATTGGATAATATCCATAAGAAAGATATGTAAAAAGGTAATTGCTGATTGCTTGGTTTGCAAAAAGCAAAGTACCAAGCATTTAGAGTGCGAAACCCCTCCCCTGCCGCTAAATCGAATACGGGATGCTAAAGTTTTCGAAATTATAGGAGTCGACTTTGCAGGTCCTTTATACATTAAAGGGGGAGGGAAAGGATGGATTTGTTTATTTACATGTGCAGTGTATCGAGCAGTACATCTAGAATTAGCATCGTCATTGTCAGTCGAAGGCTTTCTAGAATGTTTGCGTAGGTTTATTGCAAGAAGAGGTCGGCCTCAAACAGTGTACTGTGATAACGGCACGAATTTTAAGGGCACGGCTAATGCATTTAGTGAGCTGGACTGGCAAAAAATTAAAAAAAGCAGTCAAGCTGAGAAAATTGATTGGTTGTTCAGTCCACCTTCTGCACCTTGGTCGGGTGGATGGTGGGAGCGACTAATTGGCATCGTCAAAAATATATTGAGGAAAGTCTTGGGAAGAGCTTGTTTAAGCTACGAAGCTTTGTATAGTGTCTTGTGTGATAGTGAAGCTATTGTGAATTCAAGACCACTTACTTACGTTTCAGATGATCCCGAAGATCTTAAACCGTTATCGCCATCGTTATTTTTACAAGATATTGCTGAAATTGGCGTTCCAGATTGTGACATGTTAAATCATACTAAATTAACAAAGAAAATGAAGCACCGACAGCAAATAAGAGAAGACTTGCGTAAAAGATTTCGAAATGAATATCTTAGTCAGTTATTATTAAAGTCAGGTAAAAATGAAAAACGGGTTTTAAGAGTAGGCGAGGTAGTTTTGATCGGTGATTCGCAAAAACGTATAGATTGGCCACTTGGTCGTATTGAAAAAATGATAATTTCTCCGGACGGTAATTGTAGGGTAGTAATGGTGAAAACAAAAAATGGTTTACTTAGGCGTCCTATACAGCGTATATTTCCGTTAGACATCTTCCCAGAAGAACCAGAAAAAACTAATTTAAATGATAGGCTAGACATTGTTAATAAAACTAATAAAACGAAAAGGTCTTCTGGAAATGTAATAAATGATAAGGCTAATATACCGAAAGAAAAAGAAATCGTAACTAGAAGCGGGCGCATAAGCAAAAAACCAGATCGCTTAAATTTATCGTAGCTCAAATAATAGATATACTCTGTGCAAAGCAAATATTGAATATATGTATTTAGTTTGTAAAATATTCTGTATGCTCTAAAAAAAAAAACTTTTTGTTTTTACGCTGTACTTTTGTCCTTTTCGGGGGAGGATGTTAAGAATGAGAGAAGAAGGATGTTGTGTAAGGCAGCAGAAGGATGTTGTGCACGAAAACAGAAGGATGTTGTGCATGAGAATTACCTTGATGTAAGAGAGAGATACAAATATTATATACATGTATTTAGATTGTGCAGAGATATGTGTTGTGTATGTATGAGTAGTATGTAGACGTAAGAGAAAGGAGAATAGAAAAAGAGTGGCAGACGCGTAAATGTACCGCTAAAGAAAAGATGTGTATTCTTAGTTTCTGTAATTAAATTAAATCATTTAACCTTGTAATATTATTAATAAACTAATTATTATGTGTTTTTATATTTAAATTATTTTTCTTTAATTTTCAACCACCTATATTCAAAAACTAGGATGTCTAATAATCAATAAAAAGGGGTACCGCGCAAGCGTAAACATATCATATGTTATATTCTGGAGCCTTATTGCCGAAAATAATATTGAAAAAGGAGTCGTTGCTTAATATTTTTTCTATTCCTGGATGAAAAGCTTAAAAAGTTTTTAAATATTATAATTAGACAGTGTTAATTTTATTAGGAACATTATTATAATGAGTTTGTTAGAGGTAAGTTAAAATTTTTATAAAAAATTATGAAAATTTAAAATTGAAGTTCAATAAAGTATTATTTTCCTAATTTTACTTTAATTTTTTAAATAATTTTAGTCTTACTTTTCTAGTCATAACAGTTATTTTCATTAATAAATAAAGAAAAAAAAAAAAAAAAAAAAAAAAAAAAATTTTAGTATATATAAGCCTTTACCTATTAATTACAATTGCTGGTTACATAATACAATATTTTATATTATATATGTTATTTTTGACTAAAATAATTGTTTATTTTTATTTTTCTTAATGTATATCTATAATTAATTACTGTTAATTTTTAATTTTTATATTGTAATTCTATTTTTTTTTTCTCAAACTTTAAAACCTGGCTCACAAACAGATAATGTTTTATCTCCGTGAGCTACATAGATAATAACGGCATATGTATAAGGCATATGCACTTATATGTATAAGCCTTCGAGCTTACTGGTAAATAAAATAAAAATAAAAAAAATAATATAACCTCAAACTTAACACTGTCTAATTATAATATTTAAAAACTTATTAAGCTTTTCATCCAGGCATAGAAAAAATATTAGGCAACGACTCCTTTTTCAATATTATTTTTCAATAAAATTTTGGGGTTAGACTTTAAAAAACATCGAGTAAAGTGTAAATTTTAAATTACACCATACGCGAAAGGTGTAAACATAAAAATTTACTACTTATAGAGTGTACATTTAAAATTTACTACTTATAAGGTATAAAGGTGTAAATTTCTAGGTGAATTTACACTTTTCGATTTAGAGAGATGTAATGTCTAGACGTTAGTTTTACGTGTGTAGGCGTTGTAACTATTTTGTTAATTTTGTTTTTTTTGTAAATTTTGAAATATTTTGTTAACGAAAACTTTTTTTTAGACTTCGAAAACCCCTGGGTAATGTAAAAAGTTTTTTTTTTCTGTTGTTTAATTCTCTGTTTTTGAAAATCAGAAAATATGCTGGGGTAAAAAAATGAAAAATTTTATTCATAAAAATGTTTTTATTAATCTAGAAAACCCCTAGGTAATGTGAAAAATTCTTTTTTATTTGTAAGACTTGTCTATTTTTTCCCTAGGAATTCGATGAAACCATTTATTTTAGCTTTTGACCACGTTCTGTAGGAGAAAAATCGTTTTTATTCGTTTTTAGGGTCCCAATTTTAAGGAAATCTATTATAAAAAATTAGCAGTTTTCAAAATAAGTTTTTCTGATTATTATTTAAAAGAAGGTCTTATATACTTTTTCCCCAGAAATCCGATGAAACCATTTATTTTAGCTTTTGACCACTTCTTATATGAGAGAATTCGACTTTTGTCGTGTTTTGGGATCCCAATTTTAAGGAAATCAATCATAAAAGTATAATAGTTTGCAAAATAAATTTTTCTGAATATTCTTTACTAAAGGAACTTATGTATTTTTTCCCCAGAAATCCGATGCAACCATTTATTTTAGCTTTTGACCACGTTTTATAGGAGAATAATCGATTTTATTGAAACCACTATTGTTAGGGTCCCAATTTTAAGGAAATCTATTATAAAAGTTAGCAGTTTTCAAAAAAAGTTTTTCGGAATATTATTTACAAGAGGGTATTGTATATTCTTTCCCCAAGAATCCGATAAAATCATTTTTTTTCGCTTTAAACTACGTCTTATATGAGAAAAATCGATTTTTGTCGTGCCGGCGCGACCATGCCACTGACGCGCGGATTTTCGCTTATAAAACGGGTAAAAAAATGATTTTTTTTTAACTTAAAGTCTTTCTTTACTAAAAAGACCTTGCTTTACAAGATTCTGGGGTCAGATTTTTAATATTATTGACCGTTAATTAAATATGGCAGCTCAAAAAAGACAAAAATTCGATTATTGATACACGGTTTTAAATTGTAATTTTTGTTTTCAAGTTTAGAAAGACTAAATAAATTATATTTTTGTATTGTTTATGTTTTCTTTTAGTAGAAATTAAAAAAAAATTCAAGATACGAGATTTAGCAAATGATTATAATTCTGATGAGAATTCTGATAAATACTCCAGTCAAATTGTGGAGAGTTGATGTTTAGTTACTGGCCTGCATAAGATTTGATCTATTATAGGTTTTTTGGATTACTGTACACGAATTTTGGGGTGAAATAATAATTTATCAAAAAAAAGTCCCCGATATTATTGATCAGCGACCCAAAAAACCCATACGGACCTAGCACTCAAAGTGCGAATACATCAAATATACCCCGTTTTAGGGTTAGATTTTGCAAATTTAAGGGTGTTTCTCTAATATCTCCCGGAAAATACCCCGAAATTCGTGATCAGCGACCCAAAAAACCTATAATAGACCAAAGCTTATGCCGGCCAGTAACTAAACATCATCTCTCCGCAATTTGACTGGAGTATTTATCAGAATTCTCGTCAGAATTATAATCATTTGCTAAATCTCGTATCTTGAATTTTTTTTAAATTTCTACTAAAAGAAAACATAAACAATTTAAAAATATAATTTATTTAGTCATTCTAAACTTGAAAAAAAAAATTACAATTCAAAACCGTATATTAATAATCGAATTTTTGTCTTTTTTGAGCCGCCATATTTAATTAACAGTCAATAATATTAAAAATCTGACCCCAGAATTTGTTAAAGCCTTTTTAGTAAAGGAAGACTTTAAGTTAAAAAAAAAAATCATTTTTTACCCGTTTTCTAAGCGAAAATCCACGCGTCAGTGGCATGGTCGCGCCGGCGCTAATGGGCTAGGGAATCAATCATTAAAGTTTAATAGTTTAAATAAATTAAAAGTTAGGAATCCCAGGCTAATCCAAGATATCAATAAATTCTTTAGACTTATATGAGAAAATATATATTAAAAAAAAAAAAATAGACATCCCAGGCTAATTCTAGATACGAATAAATTCTTTAGCCTAATTTGAAAAATCCTTAAAAAAATATAACAGAAAATTCGCAAGGAAAAATAGTGTCAATCCCATAAAATATTATACTTTTTCAAAAGTAAGTAAAGTAAGTAAAGATTTCATAACAGTCGCAAGCTTTAAAAAAAAACTATGTGAAGCATTTCATAAAACTATAAATAATGAATAAAAAACGCTGCCTAATTATGGGCACTAAGATTCCTCAAGCAATGACAAATATTCAATATGAGTTGACGCGTATCCGGTATCACGGCGAGAATTTTATTTACATAATTATATCTATACTATAAGCTGCTGTGATTTTTTTTTTATTTTACGACTGTACGGGCCCGTTTTTAAATATCTTTTTTTATTCATGTTCTCCTGATACATTTGGATATACAAAATTCAAAATATTTTAAGGAATTCATGTACCAATATTATATGTATACTAACTCTTGCGTTATTATTACCTAATAACAGAAAATAATAAAAATCCCCTTTCCTTATTATTTAAATATAATGTAATGATATATTTTTATTAAAACTCTTCTTTACTTATAACTACTGGATCAAAAAATTGAAAAGATTCCCTTTAATTAATCGCATATATTATATTTTAGTTTCGTCAAAAGGAAAAAAAATTTGTATTTATGCTTATTTTTAAATTTATTTTAACAATAACTATTTTAACTTCATTTTAACCTAACGCAAAAAAAAATCATTGTAACAACACTGAAAACTTCAGCTACACAAAAAAAAAGAAAAAAAATTGAAATTTCCTGTAACTTTTTTTTAAAATTAATTTTGTAACAAGAAAAAATAATCTTATTTAAAACAAAACAGTAAAGATAGTTGAATTTTCATCTCTCTTTTGAATTGTTTTCTGTTTGAAAAACTGCTCAAAAAATAAAAATGAAATAAAAATCGAAATTAAAGTTTTTATTATAAAAATGGCAAATAATATTCAGATGCCCTAGCCAGTGCAGCGGGTCTTCAAATCTTTAATTTGGAAATAACTTTCAAATTAATTTCTTAAATTTGGTCCAACTTTGAACATATTATATTTTCGATACAGGATTATGTGTTCAGAAAAATTGAATATGCATATGATTAGTGACACTTCTTAATAGACTAAGCTCTCCAGAATTGGAACCTGGCAGTTATTATTTGCACTTTTTAGTAGATCAACTCTTATGATCTTTTAATTTTTTAAGCGCCTTTTACAAGTCACCACTTTAAGCTTCATAAAAATTGAACAAAAAAAAATTTATCGTGACTTAGAAAAAGATAGGGAATTATTTTTTCTCCTTTTTATTAGAAAAGTGATTAAAAAATTAATATTTTTTTTCTTTTTTGATTCATAACTTTTCACACTCAAATCGTTAGGTGATTCTTAATCCACAAGCATTTAAAGATGAAGCTTTAAACAATCGGTATCCTGCAATCAAAAAATTTTTTTTAAATACTAAATTTAAAAGTTTTGGTTTGGGAGTTTATAAAAAATTGTTTAATTCTTGGGTCGAAATTGGTTACGGTGGCAGGTTGTACCCGAGGGAAAAAAAGGTGTCTTTTTTCTGGATAGGTTTTCGGGTAGAAATAATTGACATAATTTTTTCAAAATTGGCTCTTTATTAGATTATAAGTTGCTAAACATTTTTTTTTAATTTTATTTTTTTTTTCCAAAATGGCGCCGAGTACAGGTGCTCAAAGTGAGGTCTCACTTTTCATTGTGTACACGATAACTCAAAAAATAATTAAGATATCTTCCTAATTTTTTGGCTAAACTTTTAAAATACAATTATCTTCTGGATTGATGGATTCAAATTTTGGAAAATGGAAAATTGTGAAAATTATTTAATTTTTTTCAAAAATTGCAATTTTTTTCACATGTTTTTTTGAAGAAAAAAAAATGGGACATTTTTTGGGAAAATCATTCCATCAATCCAGAAAATAATTGTATGTTAAAAGTGTAGCCAAAAAATTAGGAAGATATCTTAATTATTTTTTGAGTTATCGTGTACACAAATCGAAAAACGTTGTTTCGAGAAAAGCGCGTTTAAAGTTTAGAATACTGTATCTTACGCCCTTCGCGGTGTCTTGCTTAATCTTCTATAACTTCCTTATTATTCAAGATATCATTATAAAAATTTTTTTCCATATTCTTAAGATGTTTTCGAACCCAAAAAAACCAAAAACAAAAAATCGATTTTTTTTCCCCTCGGGTACGACCTGCCACCTTAATATTGAATAATTTGCTTATACTACAAGTACTGGTGAATTAATATTAAAATTTATATAAATTTGATATAAAAAAAAAATTTAATTACATCAAAATTTTTATTGGAACTGAATAACGAACTGCTCGATATATCGAAGAAAATTAGCACTCCTTTCTAGATATTTATATCATAAATTAATTGTATATATAAAAAATGAATGTTGCCTCTCTTAGTTCTTGCACCCGGCAATAAAGAACGTCCTTAAACCAGACATTTATTTGGTTATTGCTATCTCTTCTGGGTAATATTTGATCACTTAGAAAAAAAAAATCCATGTTTTGGACATTTTTCTAGCAGAAAAAACCTCTTAAAACTTTCTTAAATCTTTACAGGCATACAATACTATATCGGGCTCATGTTGTTTGCCCGCATTATAATCTTCCCTTAGCTCTATTAAAAAAATATCAATGAAATATAGGTTATAGTATTATAATATTATTATAATTTATATTATAACCTATAAAGAAAATAGACAAATTCAAATTTGTAAACAAGGAATATGATTGGTCTTTATACTGTCAACAAGATGGCGGCCCTCATAAAGCCCATCAATTTTTATATGAAGAGCCTCGGTAGCTCTGTGGTTAGGGCATTGGATTACGGATCTAAAAGTTCGCGGTTCGATTCCCGGCTATATCAGCATTAAGTTTTTATCTTTACAAAAAATCTTTAATGTTGCTCTACACTGGTGGAAAAATCTTCTGTGACCGTATCGTGCTAAAAAATGCTAAAGTGTAAAATAAAAGTGTAAAAATATGGTTACAGTGTACAGCAATGTGCAAAAAAGTACAAAAACGTGCATAAAAAATGTGCAAAAATGTGACAATTTGCCGGCTCTATAAACAGTTTTGTACTTTTCTGCACGTTTTTGAACATTATATAATATTTGAGTATATTTTAGCATACTGTTGTACGTTTTTTTAAACTAAAAAAATCCTTAAATTTTATGCTATATTTTATTATTATTAATAAGGATCAAGAAAAAAAAATGATATTCACGAAAAATAAAGAAATAAGAAATGGGAAACGAAAATAAAAGCAGAAATTAATATTTTTTTTAAGTTCTGCTCCGAAATTGGTTCAATTGATACAGCAGAATACCTAAACTCCTGACAATAATGAAAAATAAGTACATCCATATATTTCATTTTTTTTTCTTTAGAGAAAAAACTTCAAAATTTGTAAAATAAAAAAAAAGTTAGTTGATGGTATCTAGTCAAACTGGTTGGTAGTTTTAGCTCCAAATTTTTACAATTTGTAAAAAAATTCTTCTTGATGATTACTTTTTTAAAAAGTATCTATTTACCCAGAAATTCTGCAAAAATAACCTAAAAATCCAAAAATATTTCTTCAAAGATTTCACTCATAAAAACTTAATTTTTTTTAAAATTGTATTCAAATTTCGCAGTCATTTAACGAAGCAAACCAAACAAAACCTCAAGTCGAGAGGTTAAAAAATTTTTTTTTTGTAAATACTGGTGAATTATACTTAAAAAATTTCTGGATAAAAAGATTTTGCGTTATTATTTTATCTTGAAAATTATTTAAAAAAACTTGCGAGAATTATTTAAAAAAAAAATATATATTTATATTTCTTTCAAAAAATTCTTTTGAACGTAACTTGCTTTTACTATTTTAATAAAATTATTATCTGTATATCAATTCATAATTTTAAAAAAAACTAGTTTTCTAAGCTTAGAGAAAAAAATTTTTAGCTAAAGCTACTTATCAGTGTGACTTACATCAACTAACTTTTTTTTTATTTGCTTACTAACAAATCACTAAGCAACGCAGCAAAATTTTAATTAATAAAAAAAAGAAACGACAAATAATTTTTTAATGCGTTGCTTAGTGATTTGTTATTAAACAATTTAAAAAAAAGTTAGTTGATGGTATTAAGTCAAACTAATCGGTAGCTTTAGCTAAAAATTTTTTTCTTCAAGTTTTTTTTTAAATTATGAATTGATTTACTAATAATAATTTTTTTAAAATAGTAAAAGCAAGTTACGTTCAAAAGAATTTTTTGAAAGAAATATAAACATATATTTTTTTTAAAAATAATTCTCAAGCTTTTTTAAATAATTTTCAAGATAAAATAATAACGCAAAATCTTTTGATCCAGAAATTTTTTAAGTATAATTCACAAGTATTTACAAAAAAAATTTTTTTAACCTCTCGACTTGAGGTTTTGTTTGGTTTGCTTCGTTAAATGAATGCGAGATTTGAATACAATTTTTAAAAAAATTAAGTTTTTATGAGTGAAATCTTTGAAGAAATATTTTTGGATTTTTATTTGCAGAATTTCTGGGTAAATAGATGCTTTTTAAAAAAGTAATCATCAAGAAGAATTTTTTTACAAATTGTAAAAATTTGGAGCTAAAGCTACCAACCAGTTTGACTTGATACCATCAACTAACTTTTTTTTTATTTTACAAATTTTGAAGTTTTTTCTCTAAAAAAAAAAAATGAAAAATATGGATGTGCTTATTTTTCATTATTTTCAGGAGTTTAGGTATTCTGCTGTATCAATTGAACCAAATTCGGAGCAGAACTTAAAAAAATATAATAATTTCTACTTTTATTTTCGTTTTCCATTTCTTATTTCTTTATTTTACGTGAATATTATTTCCTTTTCTTGATCCTTATTAATAATAATAAAATATAGCATAAAATTTAAGGATTTTTTTAGTTTAAAAAAAACGTACAACAGTATGCTAAAATATACTCAAATGTTATATAATGTTCAAAAACGTGCAGAAAAGTACAAAACTGTTTATAGAGCCGGCAAATTGTCACATTTTTGCACATTTTTTATGCACGTTTTTGTACTTTTTTGCACATTGCTGTACACTATAACCATATTTTTAAACTTTTATTTTACACTTTAGCATTTTTTAGCACGATACGGTCACAGTAGATTTTTCCACCGTGGGTTCCAGAATTGAGGCATCCGCATAATTTTAAATTAAGGCGTAAAACCCGGAATTATGTAAATAAAGCAGCCCGAAGTGCTTCCAGGGCACTAAAACCCGGCGTGGGGTTTAGGAGAAGTGGCGTACCTCCTGGACCATCGGTTACAACGCCTACACACATAAAACTAACGCCCAGACATTACACAAACATTGACACTTACATAACATAATACAAAAAAATAATTTTTATATAATAGATATTGATTTGTAAAATATAATAAGAAGAATAAAATTTTTAAAGATTTAGGCCGTAGAAAATAACTAAAAGCTTAGTTGTATAGGTAAATTTAAACCTTTTTAAATTCTGACCGAGTATTTTCAAAGGCTTCAGTAGAGCTTGAATTTTCTAGGATAAAGTTTTCTTTTTTTAAAACGTGAACGAAAGAATTAAAAAAGGCTAAATATTTTCATTTTTTTGATTCCTCATTTCAATTATAAATGAAGTTCAAAAAAATTTTATTAATGAGCATAATAGTCTTTCGTAATCATAAAATGAACTAACCTCTTCAGGGGCTTAACGAGCAAAAATTAATTATAAAAGTTGTTTTTTATCTGAAAAAAAAAATTCAATTTTCTCTACTCCTAAATAAAAAATTTCTATTTTTTTTAAATATTTGTTAAAATAATAGATTTTGCCAAGGATTTTGCTTTAGAAAATTATAAAATAATTATTATAATTTTTTTATATATGAGCTCAAATTTACCCTAATTTTCAGGTTGACCTTCCAAAATCAGATTTCAGGTCAAAAGGGTGGTTCGCTCATCAAAAATATAAGAGTCTACCACATTTCAGTATTTTTTGCCCCAAACTGTCTGAATTATGCCTGCTAAAAATTTTCGGTTATTCTCTGTTCTTGCTGTTATAATGCTTATCATTATATTTCTGGATAGATCCAGTTGGACTGTACAACTCTTTCAGAATGATCTTCACCAATTTAACCCAAATTTTGCAAAATTGTCGTAGTTAACAGGTGGGGGTGAATAAATTTGGAACACTAAATCACACAAAATGGTTATAGATCAGTTTTATTTCCCGTTTATGTCAATGGGGCTTCTGTGCCTAGAAATACAGGTTTCAATATTATGAAATAGGGTATATTGGTCATTTTCACCAGATCGCTGAAACCTCGCAAGTTAAGCAAAACAATTCTGGAATCACCTTTCAAGACCCATACATCGCAGTTTTTCATCATTAATTATCTTACTGATGTAGTCCATAATTCCCATTTTGACCCATAAGAACAAACTTTTAAATTGCTGGCAAAATTGAAATTTTCAATGAAGAAAGGCTTCTAGATCTCAAAATTTTTTTATCTTTACTCTTTGATTTCCTTGAGTTATTTTTAAAATATAGCTCTAGAAACATATAGATCAAAAATAGACATTATTTAAAAAACCTAAAATTGGAACTTTCAATTATCATATCTCATAATAATAAAAAATAAAAATTCAACTTCTTAAAAATAATTGAAAAGGGGATAATAAAAATTTTTGGAAACTTGGAGCTAATACAAAATTTTTGAGACCTACAAAACTCACTTTTGTCAAAAATTAAAATTTAGGGAGAAATTTAAAAATTGGACATTTTTTGCCAAAAATGAGCATTAAGTTTATTGGTATCAGTCTTAAAAAAATGCAGTTGACAGGGCTTGAAATTCGATACTCATATCAAAAAAATGAAACCATTTTACGTTTCTAGGCTCAGAAGGCCCTTTGGAATAAACGGAGGGTGGTTGACATGTTTTTTCAACATAGTAAGCTGATATATAACCATTGTGTGTGATTTGGTGTTCCAAATGTATTAAACTCTCTTTTTTCATTTGTACAATCACATGCTTTATTTTTTATTTTATTATAACGAAAATTTATATTTCTGAAATTTATTTAATATATTTTTTTTGCCCTCCCGGGCGTAAGACTCGCGCGTAAAGAATTTTCTGCACTCGTTCTACGCCTAGCTAGGCAAAAAATATTGTAAGCACCATAGGCGAAATACTTTAGACACTAGTGCCAAAACTTTTACGCCCTTGATACTTAATATACTATTATTTATGTATTTGTAAAAACATTCTCACGATTGATATTTATTGGTCATTTACAAAGTCGCTAGCATCTCACAATATTTCCTAGTAATTCATAATTTTAACTATAATCCAAACACTTTCAAGTACTATTAATTAGTATAAAATAAACGGATTACTCGCCGCCGACTAAAAAAACCAGTAGGTCTATTAGGCATGTGTTTTATCCGTTTATATGTTCCTAATTGTCAAATTTATATCTAACATTAAAGCTACTGTGAGAATGTTTAGATTAAAAATTACACATGATCTTATATCAATGTAAATGTAATTTCTCCTATACTTTAAGTTCAAAAAAATCTATGAGAAACAGAGCCTATAAAATGATCAAAAAATCTAATTTTAACAGAATTCCTTTTCGGCTCTTTTAGTATCAAGTTTTAAGCATTGTCGCATTTATAATATACGATTTTATTCATTTTATATTCAAATAATCGTATCGAAATTTATTTACGATATCCTTCCCTTAACATTAGTTTGGTAAGGGATACATGCATATTCGGTGCATCATTGAAGTTATCTTTAATATAATTCTTTAATAGCCAAAATATGATAAAGTATTTTCAACTACTTTATTTAAAAAAGAAGCAAATGAAAATAAACTTTAGTCATTTGAAAAAAAATTTTTCCTATTTGTTTGATGAATTCACCGTTTATAACTTAAAATTATCAATTTACCTCTTTTCCATTATTTGTTCAGCAAACTTGATAATTGAAGGCCAGAGGCCAGAGTCCTATTTTTATCGCTATCTTTGCAAACCCATCCCAATAAGCACAATTCAATTTTTTCGTATACGGCTCGAATTCGGAAATGGGACAAATTTTTAATTCGTATCGTATTCGTATCGGACTCGAGTCGAATACCGTCAATTTTTAATTTTTGGATAATTAAGTATTTATTTATTCTATTTATTATTACTTAATTATTTATACATAATAATTTACCAGATACACCATTTAATATAATTCTTAACTTAAATTTTCATTAATTTTATCGAACTCGAATGTTTATTTTTGTAAAAAAGAAAGAAAAATAATTAATAAAATTGAAAATATTCAAGAGGAGAAAATGTAGGTTAAATAATTCTTTTTTAAATAATGTTAAAATATAGGAATTTGCTTATTTATTATTTATTTATTAGTTAATTATAAAATTATATTTTTTTGACTCTATGTAAATGATTAACACTACTGTCCCTATAAATCTAGTAAGATACGCCCTGTACATGAAATGGTTCTTTACATTTATAACCAGTGTAATGTATGTGCATTAGTGTAAAATAGATTTATATGTAAAGTGCGAACATAGCTGCAATTTATTTAATATTTTAACTCTAGATTATAATGTAACGTATGATAAATGTAAATGTATTGTAATGTATATATGCTAGCTATAGCGCATATATTGTATGAGTATGTATTAGTATTTGCAATTTAGTAACTTTTGGGTAAAACTGTTAAAACCGACAACAGGGCGGTAATTTAACTTTTTATTAAAACATGGGTAATTTTGCATTTTAAAATATTATAAAGCTCATTGCTTATATGCCCTTTAATTTTTCGCTAAAATATATTTAATATTAAGTTACATAAAAATATCTAAATAATTAAATGTTACTTGAGAATATTATAATGACATAATATAAAAGTCACAAAAATGTAAGAAGAATTTAAAACGGTAAATAACATAAAAATGTAAATGAGGATGACTTGTCCAGGAAAATCTAAAACAATTACGTCACATGTTGTTTGTCGGCTTCTCGATGCAGCTGCACACATCGAAGCCTCCAAAAATTAGAAGAGATTATAAAACAATAGGACCTATCTAGGAGAAGGGATGGATCTCAACACGCAGCATTCAAAAACGCATCGACTACGCGGCACTTCGTATCCGGCTTTCAAAGAACTTACATTCATCTTAAAAAGTCAATAAATAGTCAATTAGATTTTAACATAAAAATACGAAGTCTCTTCATTTATAAAATACCTAGAATTACTCCCGTACATTAGAGTTGTAGTTTTCATACTAATCGCGAATTGAACAATTACGCGCTCTTTTGCAAAGTAACTATAAAATAAACTAGCCAAAATACCGAACATAACAGTATAATGTATGTAGAAAATATGCGCATGTGAGTGTAAGAAAACTAAACTTCACACGCGGTTAATTCAAAAGTAACATCTGATCAACATTGCACATATTTTTTACATAATTTAAACATTAAGATAAATTACAACTATTCTTATTTCAAGAAAACTAGAAATATAATATTATAATATTAAAATTGTCATAAATATAAATAATTAAATAAGTTTAATGGGTAAAGTAATTAAGATATCATAATACAAGGAACCAGATGTAAAACTAGTATATAATATGGTAGCAATAAATTTAGTGTTAAGTGCCGGATATTCTACTTGTAATTAATAGAAAACACATTTTTATATTTTCATGGGAACAGAGTACACGATGATGATTACATCACATCGCGCACCCTGTACCCCCATCAGATACACACCACCCACCTTCCTCGGCAACTCCTCTCGAAGAATAACCATTAAAACCAAAAGGGGCCTCAAAGAAGGGATGAGGGCATCACTAAATGAGGAGGAGCAATAATAGACTTGGTGGATGGAAAATACAACGAAGGGCAGATCTAATTTGGCTTCAAGGTACCATAGTCACTTTGTTTTATTGTAACACATTGTATACTTATAATTTGTTTCTTATAAATAAAGCGCCAGTACGTTGATAGCACAAAAAATAAAAGTCTATTTCATTCGATAATTTATCCAAGTTTCATTGAACTTAAATAAATAACACGCGCTTGATTCGTAGTTTACACTATTTGCGAATCGAATCTTCGCGCCCTAAAAGTTTACTAAATAAGAAAGGAGAGAAAAACGAGAACATTACACCAGATTAGGTTATACTTGGATATTTCTTTCAAGTCCGCCATTATTCAGCGCAAATTTTATTTTTTGCTGAATTTGCATACGCGCGTTATTTTCTACTCAATTTATAGTGGTTGAAAAATTAATTTAATTAATATTTTAAAACATTCAGATGTTATAAATAAAAAATTATTTTATTTAATAATAAAAAACGGTTATAATTCAATAAAAAACCATATTCAATATAAAATTTGTGGGGGACACTGGTGGAAAAATCTACTGTGACCACATCATGAAAAAAAATGCTAAAGTGTAAAATTAAAGTGTAAAAATATGGTTACAGTGTACAGCACTGTGCAAAAAAGTACAAAAACGTGCATAAAAAATGTGTAAAAATGTGACAATTTGCCGGCTCTATAAACAGTTTTGTACTTTTCTGCACGTTTTTGAACATTATATAATATTTGAATATATTTTAGCATACTGTTGTACGTTTTTTTTAAACTAAAAAAATCCTTAAATTTTATGCTATATTTTATTATTATTATTAATAAGGATCAAGAAAAGAAAATGATATTCACGAATAATAAAGAAATAAGAAATGGAAAACGAAAATAAAAGTAGAAATTATATTTTTTTAAGTTCTGCTCCGAATTTGGTTCAGTTGATACAGCAGAATACCTAAACTCCTGAAAATAATTAAAAATAAGTACATCCATATATTTCATTTTTTTTTTCTTTAGAGAAAAAACTTCAAAATTTGCAAAATATAAAAAAAGTTAGTTGATGGTATCAAGTCAAACTGGTGTTGGTAGCTTTAGCTCCAAATTTTTACAATTTGTAAAAAAATTCTTCTTGATGATTACTTTTTTAAAAAGCGTCTATTTACCCAGAAATTATGCAAAAATAACCTAAAAATCCAAAAATATTTCTTCAAAGATTTCACTCATAAAAACTTGATTTTTTTAAAAATTGTATTCAAATCTCGCAATCATTTAACGAAGCAAACCAAATAAAACCTCAAGTCGAGAGGTTAAAAAAATTTTTTTTTTTGTAAAAAATGGTGAATTATACTTAAAAAATTTCTGGATAAAAAGATTTTGCGATATTATTTTATCTTGAAAATTATTTAAAAAAACTTGAGAATTAATTTTAAAATAAATATATTTGTATTTCTTTCAAAAAATTCTTTTGAACGTAACTTGCTTTTACTATTTAAAAAAAATTATTATCAGTAAATCAATTCATAATTTAAAAAAAAAAACTTGAAGCTCGAAATGAATGAAAAAAAATTGCAAGAAAAAGAATTACGTTTCGAAATAAAATCTCTAAATTCTGAAATAACAAAATTAAACAAAATACCATCAACTAACTTTTTTTTAAATTGTTTATTAACAAATCACTAAGCAACGCAACAAAATTTTAATTAAAAAAAAAAAAACGTCGAATAATTTTTTAATGCGTTGCGTAGTGATTTGTTAATAAACAATTTAAAAAAAAGTTAGTTGATGGTATTAAGTCAAACTGATCGGTAGCTTTAGCTCAAAATTTTTTTCTCCAAGTTTTTTTTTTTAAATTATGAATTGATTTACTGATAATAATTTTTTTTAAATAGTAAAAGTAAGTTACGTTCAAAAGAATTTTTTGAAAGAAATACAAATATATTTATTTTAAAATTAATTCTCAAGTTTTTTTAAATAATTTTCAAGATAAAATAATATCGCAAAATCTTTTTATCCAGAAATTTTTTATGTATAATTCACCATTTTTTACAAAAAAAAAAATTTTTTTTAACCTCTCGACTTGAGGTTTTATTTGGTTTGCTTCGTTAAATGATTGCGAGATTTGAATACAATTTTTAAAAAAATCAAGTTTTTATGAGTGAAATCTTTGAAGAAATATTTTTGGATTTTTAGGTTATTTTTGCATAATTTCTGGGTAAATAGACGCTTTTTAAAAAAGTAATCATCAAGAAGAATTTTTTTACAAATTGTAAAAATTTGGAGCTAAAGCTACCAACACTAGTTTGACTTGATACCATCAACTAACTTTTTTTATATTTTACAAATTTTGAAGTTTTTTCTCTAAAGAAAAAAAAAATGAAATATATGGATGTACTTATTTTTAATTATTTTCAGGAGTTTAGGTATTCTGCTGTATCAACTGAACCAAATTCGGAGCAGAACTTAAAAAAATATAATTTCTACTTTTATTTTCGTTTTCCATTTCTTATTTCTTTATTATTCGTGAATATCATTTTCTTTTCTTGATCCTTATTAATAATAATAATAAAATATAGCATAAAATTTAAGGATTTTTTTAGTTTAAAAAAAACGTACAACAGTATGCTAAAATATATTCAAATATTATATAATGTTCAAAAACGTGCAGAAAAGTACAAAACTGTTTATAGAGCCGGCAAATTGTCACATTTTTACACATTTTTTATGCACGTTTTTGTACTTTTTTGCACAGTGCTGTACACTGTAACCATATTTTTACACTTTAATTTTACACTTTAGCATTTTTTTGCACGATGTGGTCACAGTAGATTTTTCCACCAGTGGAGTATAACCTTTAAATTTTTCCATTTATTTTTTATAAATTACATTAATTAAGATTTAAGATTACGCATAATTTTAATTTTTTAAATATTTTTGTTTTTAATAATTAAATAATTGGTCTGTATAATTGTAGTATAGTAAAAATTAAATTAAATCACATGTTGCAAAGTTTCTTAGCATGCCAGCGACATGCCAGTGAAGATTTTGTAAATCCACGTGGTTTTTAAGATTATCATATATGAGTAATTCTTAGTGAAACTTTACTAATGGAAAGGTAAAAGTCAGGGATTTGAAAAAAACTAATTGGGTTGGGTTTGGTATACGTTTATATGATACCATACCAAATTTTAAGGTTTTAGGTTCAAAGGGTACAAAATGGCGGCTATTTTTCGGTCTTATATGGTTTTAAAAAAAATCATTTTTAAAAATGACAATTTTCGATTTCATTTTTTCTACGCTCTGAATAAAGCTGAAAAATGGTTTTCTTGACAATGTCTTATGTAAAATTTCCCGCTGAATCCGAATCTGCCACCAGTTTTTCAAAAAACCGCCAATGAAAACCGGAAAATTGGAAAAACTAAGAAAACTCATTTTTTTTCAAACGCAGATTTTTCATACAGTCGTAACTTTTTTTTTTCCTAACCGGTCTTAAAATTTTTGTTTTTGTATGTACTTTTTAATAAAAAAAAAAATTTTAGCGAGTATTTGCCTTTTAAGTACTTAAAAATCCATTTCAATTTTTCCCATTTTCACAAAATTTTTCATTTTCAATTTTCCGGATTTCCTTGTCACCTAATGAAAATTTTGACCAAATTTTCGGATTCCTCGAGAAATTTTACTAAAGACCCCCTTTTTTGAAAAGTTTTGGATGTTTCCATAACGCTATAGAAATAAAAGAAATAGCAAAATACTGAATAACTACAAAATACGACAATGTTATAAAATAGGATTTTTTCTTAATCTTTAATTCAAAGCTGCAACCTCGACAGTTAACCAAAATACTTCCAATTGATCTCATTTTTTTCGTATAAGTATCACCTTTCAATTCTCTTACACCGCAATTTTTTTAAATTAATTCTCTCACGGCGATAGTCAATAAACCAAACGCCTATTCTTACCCCAAAATGACCAATTTTTAAATTGCTGCCAAAATTCTAATTTTTGATAGAAATGGGTTCTGTAGGCCTTGAAAATTTTCTACAAACACTAAGTTTCTAAAAAAATTTTACTCGTTTTTTTATAGTTATTTTTTTCGCAGATATGATAATTTAAAGTCAGAGTCCCATTTTTAGGGTTTTTGAAAAAAAGTCAATTTTAATCTTTATCTTTAAAAAGGGGATATCTTAGAAAATATTTAATGAAAAAAGATGAATAAAAAAGTTTTGGAAACTTAGTGCTTATAGAAAATTTTTAAGGCCTATAGAACCCATTTCTATCAAAAATTAGAATTTTGGCAGCAATTTAAAAATTGGTCATTTTGGGGTAAGAATAGGCGTTTGGTTTATTGACTATCGCCATGAGAAAATTAATTAAAAAAAATTGCGGTGTACGAGAATTGAAAGGTGACACTTGTACGAAAAAAATGAGACCAATTGGAAGTATTTTGTTTAACTGGCGAGGTTGCAGCTTTCTATTAAAGATTACGAAAAAACCCTATTTTATAACATTGTCGTATTTTGTAGTTATTCAGTATTTTGCTATTTCTTTTATTTCTATAGCGTTATGGAAACATCCAAAACTTTTCCAAAAAGGGGGTCTTTAGTAAAATTTCTCTAGGAATCCGAAAATTTGGTCAAAATTTTCATTAGGTGACAAGGAAATCCGGAAAATTGAAAATGAAAAATTTCGTGAAAATGGGAAAAATTGAAATGAATTTTTAAGTACTTAAAAGGCAAATACACGCTAAAATTTTTTTTTAATTAAAAAGTACATACAAAAACAAAAATTTTAAGACCGGTTAGGAAAAAAAAAAGTTACGACTGTATGAAAAATCTGCGTTTGAAAAAAAATGAGTTTTCTAAGTTTTTCCAATTTTCCGGTTTTCCTTGGCGTTTTTTTGAAAAACTGGTGGCAGATTCGGATTCAGCGGGAAATTTTACATAAGACAGAGTCAAGAAAACCATTTTTCAGCTTTATTCAGAGCGTAGAAAAAATGAAAACGAAAATTGTCATTTTTAAAAATGATTTTTTTTTAAAACCATATAAGACCGAAAAATAGCCGCCATTTTGTACCCTTTAAACCTAAAACCTTAAAATTTGGTATGGTATCATATGAAGGTGTACCAAACCCAACCCAATTAGTTTTTTTCAAATCCCCGACTTTTACCTTTCCATTAGTAAAGTTTCACTAAGAATTACTCATATGTAATCTAAATATTTTTACAAACTTATTAAATTATTTATAAAAATATTTTTTGTTGGCAGGTACTTGGCTCTTCGTTAAATATTTTAATAAGGTACTACACACCAGCTTACACCGATTGACCAATAAATGGTAGAACACATATTTCAGTTATCGCTTGCTTTTCAATATATTGCGGATATATAACATTTGGATATTAATTCTACTAAGTAAGTTTATTTTACTTTATTTAAAAATACCTTAATAAAGCATCTAAGCGAAAATTATTTCACTATATTTATATTTCTGTTAAAATTTCTCTCTATTACATACACCATAATTTTATATTTTTTATTAACAAAAAAATATTAATAATTTTATAATTTATATACAAATAGATTAAAAAAAAACAATATCTATTAAATAATTTATTTTTCAAGGAATCATCTATTAAAATTGAACATAAAAGTTGTTTATCAAAATAGGTCAAGTTTCTATTTTACAAAGTTTTGGATATACTTTAAATATTTGTATAACCGAGCTAAATATTATTATTCATTTATGTAGCACATTTATTATTAACAATAATATGTATTATAATCGAGCAAACACAAAGCTACCATTTTTCAAAAAGTCGTATTGAAAATTTTTCAATTATGCATATAACACAAAAGAATATGCATTTACCTTATATTATTTACAATTTAAAAAATCATCTATTATTATTATTATTGTAACTCTTGCAATATAACTCATTCAACTAACTGGTTATAACTCCATTTGGAATTTATTCATTTGGTTGAAGGTAGTTATGGAATATACTTTTACAGAAAAAATGGTTTCTAAAGTTGATAAGACAGACATATGATTAGAATAGAGAATCATGTTCTTCAAAAGCAAGAACATGAATTTTAACCGTTATGTCAAGATCAAAAATCAAATCCAAAACTCCACAAAGAACATTTAAAAAATTAATAATAAAGCATATCCTTATTAAAAAATTTTGTCTTTCAAAATGATTTGTTATTTGAAATACTGGCATAAAGCATCTTGCAAAATTACAAATCCACTAGGATTCCATTTTACCTACAATCCACATTATAAGTTTTTAACGAACTTGAGATCGACTAGTAAAATACTATATGAATAATACCTTTAAAAAGATAGTGGATGAATTTTTGCTTATTATGATTTTCAATTTCGAAAGATGCTTTATTCAAGTATTACAAAAAATAAATCTTTCTGATTTTCAAATTTGGTTCAGTGTTTATGTATTTAGCTTATTACTCAATTTATCATAAATTTAAAAATTTACTTTTGCTTAAAAAGCAGTATAATAAAATACTAAAAGCATATGCACTGACAAAATTTTGTGCATCAAAATGATTTGTTGTTTGAAATACTAGAATAAAGCATCTCGAAATCCTTCGGGGTAATATTTTCTCTACTATCCATATTGAAAGTTCTTAACGATCTCTCTGTTCGAGTAGTATAATACTTAAATTTAGTTTAATAGTATTCTTTCTATAGTAAATTTTACCCCGAAGGATTTCTAGTATTTCAAGATGAGATGATTTTATAATAATTTTTAGACGAGATGATTAGAAAAATTGGAAGAAGAAGAAATAGAAGGATTTGAATTAAATTTTCAAATGTAGGCCCAATGACCCGATTAATTTTTTAGTAATTAAGAAAAAAGCTTATTTGAATAAATAATGTTTAAGATAAGAATTTATATCGGCATTCTATTATCCGTCAAAAGTTGTACAAAAAGTGAGGCTTGTCCTTGTGAAATTAATAAAAAAAAAAAATTAATGGCTTACACACTTGTCAATAGGAGAATAATAGGCGTTCGCCCTTGAATGATGAATGAAAATATTTCATGGTTATAGATATTCTTGTTAATGGAAACACAACTATCGATAAATAGAAACATCAATTTTTAGTAGATTTAAATTTTATAAAAACAAGGTCTTAAATAAAACAGTAGTGAAACTTATTTATATTATTTAAGGTACTCGTACCAGTACATGAACGATCACCAGTACCTGAACGATCGTTTCAATTTTGATTTTTTTAATATTTTTTGTTAGTTTTAAATAAAAAAATTAATTAAATATTAAAGCTAAAACATCACTGATTAATTAAAAAAAAAAATTAAATGATTTCCTTTCAAATTAGAGGAGAAAAAAGAAAATTAAAATACATTATAAGAAAATCGTTTATTTTCTTAAGATTTTAGTAAGGTTTTGGGTTTTATTCTTAAGAGAATAAATAACATTTGAATCTATGTAACTTGAAAAAACTTATTATAATTATTTTCTACACTTATTCCCCTTTAAATTTTGCTATGACTACACTTTTTTTACTTATTATTTATCTCAAAAACGTTATTTTCAAGTAAGACCTTGAATATCAAGCTTTGCTCCAATACCTGAACGCCGTTCAGCTTTTGGTACTAAAACCTAACGCAATACCGTATTTTACTTTTACAACACTTTTAAAGATATTATCGCATTATATTTGATTAAAACCTTTTAATATTGTGAATTAAAAATTTTTCAGACTATACTGAGTATTATAATTAAGTATAATTTTATATAAAAAAAGATTTTCATAAGTTGCAAAGCTGTATATTTAAACGCACCCTTACCCCTTTTATTTATTTAAGATATAGTTTAGTACATTCGTATACGCAATGTGTCTCAAGTAACTTGCCAATGAAATGTTCTAAATATATGTTAATAATTATTTCTCACATTTTTTTTTTTCTGTGATCAAATTTAACCCAATACTGTGATATAGTGATAATACTGTGATAAAAAATAAAGCTGTAACTTCGCGTAACAGAGAGCAATAGTTTTTCTTTTGCATCTCAAAATTTTATTTGGAGCAGCTTTAATTTTTATTTATGTATTTATGATAACCTATAAATAACAAATTTTTAGGTATTTAACGCTTGCTTTGTCAAAGTCGAAGGCCTCGTACTGTATATACGTATTACACATGATTCAATTTACTTATTTTTTTATTTAACACAATATTAATCAAAAAAAATATTTTTATGTCGATAATTAAAACGTATTATAGATAGAATTTCTCACTTATAGAACTTTGATGATCATAAATACCGATACAATACGCGGTAACACGAAAATTTTAAATCGTTCAGGTACTGGTGCATTGTGTTATAAACGATGGAGCACATAAAATTTCATCGTCCAGGTACTGGTACATCAGACACTTCATAATTATTACTTAATTTTAAAAAATAAAAAGCTAACTGGTACAAAATTTTTGTGTAAATGTATTTGTAAAGAGTCAAATTTATCATTAAAAACAAAACTTTTACCATAGCTAATATTATATATTAATTATTTCACTTTTAATGAACGAAAATCCTTAACCGTTCATGTACTGGTACGAGTACCTTACTAAAAGTTTGTGCAGAAAAATTTTTTAAAAAGTTTCTAAAAATTAATATTTTAAACTTTTTTAGGCTGAATCGTTTTTTCAAAGAAAGCTTCTAGAGAAAGCTATTTCAGCCAGATTACATAGAATCGACCAAAGATTTATTGGAGTCGATAAAAGGATTGGAAAAAAAAGCTTTACCTTGCTCCGATCTTTCCAAGGACGCTGTCAGTCATCTTTATTCAAAAACAGAAGAAGAGCCAAAATTTCAGCATCGATGCTGGGAAAGATAAACTTTGAAAATTTTACAATAGATTTTTGTATAATTTTTCTCATTTTACGATATATATCTGGATAAGCGAACTAAAATCCCCGTTTATCCTATACACAAAGTTCTTTTAAAATCAGGTAAATAGACACAGAAAAAAAGCAAAAAATTGATGTAAAAATGATGTATTTTCAAGTCCCGTAAACCGCAATTTTTTATCGCTAATTCTCTCATCGTTAAAGTCAATAAACCAAGTGCCAATTTTTAGCCTAAAATGACCAAGCTTTAAATTGCTGCTAAATTGTAATTTTTTATGAAAATGCGTTTCTTACGTTTCAAAAGCTTTCTATAAGCTTAAAGCTTTCAAAGGCTTTTTTATTGAAAAAAAGTTTCCAATATATCGTTTTTCAAAGTTAGCTATAAAGCTATAAGCTTTATTGTTGTTTCTATCGGCCGTTTTCTTAATACACAACGTTGAACGTCCCACACAACACAAAATACAGCTAAAGTCATATGCTTTTTTCTTTATTTAAAAAAAAACATATTAGCTTATTCAAACCCTATAATTTTTAAGC
This sequence comes from Anagrus nilaparvatae, assembly GCA_022575985.1. Taxonomy (NCBI): domain Eukaryota; kingdom Metazoa; phylum Arthropoda; class Insecta; order Hymenoptera; family Mymaridae; genus Anagrus; species Anagrus nilaparvatae. The sequence continues at coordinate 6,884,347 of JAKSXM010000287.1, forward strand.
TTTGTATCATTTTGACCTAAATCTGACATATGTGAATGTTTAAATTGCCTCATAATGTTTTTACCTTCAGTTATTGAAAAGGCCTGTGAATCTATAAAAAAACAGGACGTTTAAGGGGGATAATTCAAAAATTAAAAATTGTTTTTGAAAGCTTTTTTATTTTTTTCTTTTGTATATAAATTGCTTAACAATGGACAGATAAAATTTTGAGGAAAAAAAAAATCTGGTTTTTGAGATATTAAGATATAAGCAAATAATACAGAGTTCCCGAAAAGCTATTTAAGCAGGTATGCACTGTAAAAAGAAGTTTCGAAAAATAAGTAAATTTTCGAAAACATTTGTAAATATTTGAAAAAAATCGTGTATCTACTAAATTTAGTATATTAATAAAAAAATCGAGTACTCTCGATTTTTTTTTGCGAATTTGCAAGAAAAATTGATAATTTACAAATTTTTTTCGAAAATTTACAAAAAATAGTTGTAAGTTTACAACTTTTTTCGTAAAATCACAAAAAAAAATCCAAAATTCTCGAATTTTTCGATAATATACTAAATTTAGTAAATTTAAGATTTTTATCGAATATTTACAAAATTTTTTGATAATTCACTAATTTTTCGAAAAAATTCTATTTTTTTTTTTGTTAATCTAAGAAAGTTACTTTTTACAGTGTGTGTATACGCAATTATTTACACCCATAAGCCTATAAATTTTTTTTTCCTATGATATTAATTTATTGTAAATAATATTTATTACAATAATAATATTCTTTTAAAATATTAACTACTGGCTGATTGGTGTAATTAAATAGTAATTCTCATAAAAATCAATATTTTCGTAAAATGATTGAATTTATGTGCGTAGATAAGCTTTCAATTGAAGCTTTAGATGATTAAAATATTATTTTTGTCTAAAATAAGCACTTTTCAAAACAACATTTCAGTAGATATTGGAAGAAAAATAATATAAAATTTATAAACTAAAATAATAGAGAAAAAAATCGAGTTAAATATTGAATTAATGAGAAGACAATGGTTTTTAATTTATTTATATAATAGTTATAGAGTATCAGCTTTAAAAATAATTAGATGTACTTTATAATGAAAATAATAATAAACTGAATATATAAAATTAGTTAATTTATTTATATTAGTTAATAATAAATAATTATTAATTAAAAAAAAATATATTTTACAAAGGCGTAAGATGCTCGGCATAAATGGACAATAATTCTTGTCCTTTTATTACTTTTTTTTTTCATTCAATGATATTATATACAGGTTTTATAAAAAAGTTGTAATTTCAATTGTTTTTATTCAATGATAGCATTCAAATATTAGTATTGAATGTAGCAGAATAAACCCCACTTTAAATTTTTTACCAATAGTCTCCTGTTTTATTGAAAAATCGTTATTTCAATTGTTTTATGCAATGATAGCATTGAAATATTAGTATTGAATTTAGCAAAATATACCCCATTATAAATTTTCTTCAAAAAGTCTCTTGTTTTATATAAGTATTCTAATTTCAATTGTTTTTCTTTACTAACGGGTAACAATAACCATATTCCGATTTTGGGAGAAAAAAACATTCATAAACTTATCTAGAAATATTTATTAATACTAAATGCAATTACAGGAATTCGGGACATTTGGCAAAATAAATATTTCTACGAACCGGTTAAAAATCTACTATTATTCAATGATAGCAATCAGGTATTTACTTCAGTCAAAATACAGAGGGGGGGGGGTTGTATTTTCACTGGCGAACACGAGATTTGCTCTACTATAGGTTTTTTGGATCGCTGAACACGAAAATCGGGGTCATTTCGTAAAGAAATGGGGGCTTCATCTTTAAATTTGCAAAAACTACCCCAAAAAAGGTTTTTTTTTACATATTCGAACTTTTAGCGCTCAGATTTGCACCATACGGATTTTTTCGGTCGCTAATCAAGAATTTCCACTTTTCAAAATTTCGATCATTTTTAACTTTTTTTTTATAAACAATTAGCTGTAACTCATTACTGAAGCGGTTTAGCGAAAAATTTCCCACGATACCTCCCCCTAGAATTGAATGATCTTTAATGTGAACCAAGCAGAATTTTGATCCAAGTTGCCCAGATCTGGAATCTCAGGCTTTTATGAGCCAAAAATTACAAAAATTTAACAGGTCGTATTTGTTTAAACAAATAAATATTTTCAATTTTTTTGTTTATATTCTTGTACCAAATACTGAAAAGCATTGATTCTTTCATTAAAAAATTATTATAAATAAATATATGGCTAAAATATTTCAGTTACCAATATGCTGCGCAAAAAACATCCCGAGGTGGATAGAACGACCTTAAAGAAAATTGTAAATTATAGCATAAAATATGATATTTGAACCTAATTTAATATTTATAGTCAGTAAAAAGAAATCTGCATGAAAATTGCAATTTGACTGTTATATTCACTGATTACTTGTAAAAATGCATACTTCTTATTTTAATGACGGGACAATCGAAGAAAAACCTCAGAAAATGATCAGCATAACTTAAAATAACCATTTATATTAAAATTTACAGTTTTCTTTTAATATTTCATAACTAGAAAGCTTTTACAACATTTTAGTAGTAAGAAGTTCTTAGCAAGGTTTCTAAAAGCTTTCTAAAACGTTTTTAAAGCCTTTTTCCTGATTTTTACCGATTTTCATTTGCAAATTGGCACACTGCATTAACCTGTATGTAAAAATTTTTTTCTTAGAAAATAGTTTTATGACCTGAAGTGTCTTCGAACCAGTATTTTCCACTACGGTCAATTTGGGAAATAAGAAACATCCTATAGATAAAAATAAATTAATGGATTTTTTTGTGCTATTAAAATGTTATAGAAAATATTGTTATCAATTATAAACAAATAAGAACATAAAAATTACTTATATAGAAACTAATGTTAATGAACAAAAAATATCAGAAGTTGTAAAATTATAATTTTATTTTATTGCATTTTTTTTTATAAAAAAGTATTAAATTAATCCATAAAAAAAATATAAATAAGTAAAGTTGAGGAAATTGAAAAATATTTAATTATTTAAAAAAATATGTGCTATACTAGGCTATCTCATAAAAAAAATTCCATACCTTAAATAATTTCTATATGGTACATATTTTTTTAATTTCATTTTATTTATATTTTACCGTCACTGATGGTAAAATTTAACGGGTGTTATTACTTTATATTAATTTACAATACTTCATAACAATTATGACCATATAATAAATATTCCGGTTTCAATAACAATAAATTTATATCTTGACAATGTATATTATAAAAATTTAATGTACTTTTTTTAAAAAAATAAGAGAGAATGCATAAGATTAATCTTTCTTATCATGAATCTGTTTGATCTTAGATTTAAATGCGCTTCTATCTTTTCAGACACTTTTGACATCTTTTGAAAGACAATTCTAGAGTCTCTTGAACCTATGGAATTGCGAATGAAAAATTATATTATTATTAGCATTATCTTTTTTATAATACTAGACTATCGCATTATAATTTCCCCTTAGCTTTATTAAAAAAATATAGGTTATAACCTACAAAGAAAATAGAAAAATTCAAATTTGTAAATAAACAATTTGATTGGTCTTTATATTGCCCACAAGATGGCGGCCCCCATAAAGCCCATCAATTTTTATATAATAGATCTATAAAATTTGAGTTTAAATTTCTGGCTCGAAAATCAGCCAACTCTTTATCTAAAATTCTATCAGCGATCAAATCAGAAAAAATAAGTAAGTCATTTATTTTATAACTTGGTTTTATCGATCAAATATTAGCAAAATATGAAATTTTATTGTTGTTGTCATTAGTATATAATTCATTGCTAGTCCAACTTTATAAGATAAATATCTGATGCGCATAGACCAATAAGTAACTGATGCATACCTAATGTTTGGATTAACTAATGTTTTATACGAGTATAAGGTTGTAAATAAAACCTAGTACAGTCGATCCCCGTTTTACGCAGTTAATTCGCTCCCGAAAAAGTACCGCGTAAACTGAAACTGCATAAACGGAAGTATTGCTCTTATGTTGTTCATAGGTACTCTTTTGTGCTTTAAATCTTGAAGCCAAACAATTAACATATCTTCCATAGATTCAAGAATGTTAGGTCTACTATACTTACACTTATGAGCATTATTAGACCCCATTCTACTTGCACTTTCTTTTATATTTTTTTGATTATTTCGAATAGTGTGAATTGTAGATTCGTTCACTTCAAATTTTTTAGCAATTGTTGCAATGGTATTTGTTTTTAACAGCTCTAAAATTTTATAAAGATTTGCTTAAAATTAATTTTTTTTTTACTTATTAATACTAACCTATAATTTTTAGTTTTTTTCCATAGTCATAACCATTCTAATCTTTTTTATTGTTTTTAAACTTCTCGAAGCCATTTGTAAAAGATTAATAAATTAAAAATAAAAAAATTTTTGTAAATAATAATTTGGTTATAAAAAAATGAATAAATGAAAAAAAAAGTAATTAACTGAATATAGTCGTAATTATAAAATTTTAATTCTTAAAGGAAGGTAACAGCGTAAAAAAAATTTCGCGTAATTCGAATCTTGGGATATTTTCACTTTACTACGTAAAAGCGGAATCGCGTAAACGGAATTTGCGTAAAACTGGGATCGACTGTATTTGCAATGGTTTAGACTTTAACGATTGAAAATGATTACCAAAATACTACTTTGAATTCACCAAGATATCCAGATCATTTATAGAACTGACCCTTTCTATGTTAACATTACCAATTTTATGTTCAAATTTTATTGAATTATTGCTTCTGGAAATCCATATGATTTTACATTTCATAGCACTTTTACACAAAGTTTTCCATACTCCAGTTAATATAATTATTATTCTCCAGCTGCAATATTTGGCAATCACTTTTTATCGCTACCCGTCTACCTAGCTTAGAGTCGTCAGCAAACAACTTCAAACTCGTATCCGTGATAGAAGCAGATAAATTATTCATTAAAACATTAAATATTATAAGGCCGAAATGACTTCTCTGAGGAACGCTAGATGTGTCACAAATGGTCTTAAGCCTCTTAGCATGAGAATTTATTTACACGTGGATTTGTAAATTGCTTCAAAAGGTATATTAAGTACCAAAATTTTATTTAGAACAATGATCCCCTAATTAAAAAGAGTTGCTTTTTTAGAATAAGAAGTCAGATTTTTTATTTAACCTTCCAGAAAGTCAATTGGCCTAAGCACTGTGTGGTTAAAATTTCTTCACCTTGGGCTAATTATTTTTTAAACCCTCCTCCTCATGTTAGGTCAGGTTTTTTTACAAACCGATTAAGAAATATGTTCTGCGAGGTGTATTAAAGAATTAAAAATATCATGATATCTTAATCATTCATTTAGTAACAAAATTTTGACCTGAGTCATTTTTAGGTTACGAGCCTAGGCAGATTCGGATCAACCAGGTTCTATCAGTGGGCATCTTTAAATAAGTAGTAAATATTATCTAATTTACATGCTTGGTTGATTACTTTGAAATTTCAGTTTGCTTCTTAAAAATTCAAGTACTGACTGAAAATTCAAGCAAAGCAACTTAACCATGCCCATTATATTTTGTGACTAATAAATTTACCCTAAATTCAATGGGCTCTGCTGCTAAAACATTGTTTCTTATAAAACCAAAATTCACTTTGGGAATCTTAATAATTTCGTAAACTGAAACAAAAATCATCAACTAATCTAGATTTTCACTTTCTAAAATAATTGCCAGGCTGATATACTGTATATGATATATCAGATCAAGTTAAATAATAATTTTGTAATGTGATAGCACTAAAAAAGTTTTAATTAAACTTTTTTACAAAATATAAGTTATAAGTTATTGTACCTCAAAAAAATATTTTAATGTAATAAAACTTTTATTAGATATTAACTATTTCAATAATTAATTAAAAATAAAAAATAAAAAAATTTTGCATAAAAAAGTTTCCTACACCACAAAAGTTGGTTGAGTTTTTTAAAACTAGGGAAATAATGACCAGCTAGAATTTCGTATTTTTGGTTATAGCCAAAATTTTAATTCAGTTTTTTAAACGTTCGATTTATTTTTAATATTTATTTTTTGGCAAAGCAATATATTACTCTCCTTACCTATTGTAGGATTAAGTTTTGAATGCATGACAGCTGGCCAAAGGCTAGAGTAATTAGCTTCAAAATTCAAGCAATATATTTTTGCAGTGTTATTTTGAATTTGTATGCATTAACTTAATATGCATACACAATTTATTGGACTAATGAGCTATCATTATATACCAAAATTTCTCTAAATATTGGCTTTTTAGTAAAATTTCCCAAGGAATTCAAATATTGAATCAGAATTTTCATGCGACAGAAAAGCCTTAGGCTTTAAGCCTAAAAATGGAAAATTATGTAAATTCGTTTTTAAAAAACATTAAATTTCTGCTGACCAATATTTTTGATTGCTTCTTTTTTTAAATCTACATTGTCTGCCAATTAGTAAAACTGTTGAAAAAATTCAACAATATTGCATCCATATTTTTAACTCCGCCCACTTTACAGAAATTTCGCACCTGATGTATACGTTACGAATATTCATTTGTAAACGTATACCCCAACGACAATTAGCTGAGAGAGTGTATGATGAAGATGCTATGTAGCCATTCCTTATGTGGCCATGCCCTCTCCCCTTATTTGATCATGACCAAAGAGACCTTGTTTGACAACCTTTTATTTTTTCATCCTTATAAATCTAATACCATTTCTTGATTTACCTTGAAGTACTCACTGGAATTATTTTATTTTATTTATTTTATTTTATTTTTATTTAGAAGTATACACAGGAAATTTCCCGTTTTTTAAAATATAAAAAAATGTACAGAAAAAAAAATTTTTTTCATATAGATACAATTGTTTATAATAATTAAAAATTATTAATGCTAAAGGAAAAGAAAAAAATTGACTACTTATAAATAAAGATTTTGCTTTTAGATAAACTAATAAACTTATTAAATACTAATTAACAATTTTGAAAATTTATTGTTCTTTACTGTAGCACATTTAAACATTCTAGTTTTTCTTAACAATTTACCAGGAATATTTAGCAAAAAAAATTCATTAATAGCTTTACAGTCTATGTAATTGTTAAATAATTTGTACAAAAATAGTAAATCATATCTTTCAAAAACAGAGGTCAAGTTGGGAATGCTCAATTTCCTAGATATAGCCGAGTAGTCATGACTCAAAATATCAAAATGAAAATTGGTATGATATGCAACAAATCTTAAGTATCGATGTACAATCTTGTCTAGTTCATATATCTGTTGTTTATTAAGAACATTCCAGATAACAGAACCATATGACAAAATTGGAAAAAGATACGAATAGTAAAGTGTTCTAAAAGCATCAAAGTCATTAAAATGTTTAGAATTAAATTTTAGAAAATATAAAGTTTTATTAGCTTTTGTTTTAATATACTGTAAATGATTACTAAAAGATAATTTATTATCAATTATAATTCCCAGATCTTTAACATTATTGACATTATTAATTTTAGTTCCAGAGATGAAATAGTCATGTACAACTCTTCCATTTTTAGAAAACTAGATTCAACTGCGCTTCGCGCACAGATTGATGAATTGAGTTATGATACGTTTGTAATTTATGAAGAAAAAAAAGATTTCTGGTTATATTCAGTTGGGATTTAGTGTAAACTACTTAGATTAGTAAAAAATATTTATTTTTAGAATAGGAGGACAGATCGTCCATACTATGAGAAAAGTTAAAATTTTAAAAAATATTTAAAAATTATCTATGGAGAGGGAAACCTCGCTCTTTAAAATTTATTAATTTGCGTATTAATAATTAATTATAATTTATAATTTATTAATTACTCACGTATTTATTAGTTAATTAAGCAATTTATGATAAATATTTCATTTATTATCTTAATTTTATTTGATTATTTAAGAATTAACAGTTTTTCCCACCATGAACTTCTTGAATTTTTTTTTTTTTTTATAGATTCTACTTCACTTTACACAGAGACCAAATTATGTTGTTTTTATTTAATTTTTATAATGAAAAAAAGGTTTTAAAATGAAAATAGAAATTATCTGATTTTTAAGCTATTAGCGATTTATCTATCTTAGTAGTTTATGCTCCCTACTAAAACAAACAGCGACACGCGGCCCACCGGCAGTCCTTAGGTGGGCCTCCATCGGGCCGCGTGACTTATGGTAACAATCTGCCTATTTGCTTTAGTAGGGATATACAATTAGAAATTTGTATAGATTTTTTCTGAGAAGTAGCTCTGCTTAAATTTTGCATGAAAATTTAAATCAATGCTTGAAAATTCAAGGAAATGAAAAACAGAACACCTAGGAGTATGAAGAGAAATCATTTGTAGAAATTCTTACAGACGCATTACTGGCTACGTTAAATATTATTTTGTCATTCCCTTAAGGAAACGTAACCATAACCTTGCTTATTGTTTCTAATTTCTAATTTTTTCTTAAATTTTTAACTAACTTCTCTTCTCAAATTTATTTCTAACAGTCAATGTTATGATTTTTCTGTCATCTAGCTCTAATCCCAATTTAAGCCTTTTAAACGTACACTTTTCACCCTCACCTTCACCTTAATTAATCTGAATCCCCATCTGCGTACTCAAAAGTTTCTTCACTGCCGACACATTCTTTCATTTGCACTTTCCTCTAAAGTATCTCTCACCCGCATGTCTGATGGATCTCTGACCCATTTGGAACATGTTTATATAACATGGTCAAATGTGTGCGATTTAAGGCGAGGAGATAATGGGATCAGTCTAAATTGTAATATTTGTAAATCCCAGAAGATAGCATTATTTATAGCAAATCGTTATTTTAGTTTAAACAAATTTTGTCTTAATGCGATCTCTACGTTTAGATAATTTTGCAGTTTTTATTCCTTGATACGTTTTGACTTTTATGTACAAATTTATTTTTATTCCATTATCAGAAGGAAATTTTTTTCTGAATTTTTTTTAGTTATCTATATTTATACATAATTCTCAGTGTAACTAATATAAAAGGCAGGTCAAAATCTAGAATCTTAAAAAAACTGATTGGACTGGGTTCAGTATGTGAAAATCTGACACTATGCAAATTTTTAAGGTGCTAAGTTCAATATTTTCAAAATGGCAGCTGTTTTTCGATTTTTTTTTGGTTCGAATTTGCTGCCAAAATCTGAAAAAATTAGTCATTTTAATTTTTCACCACTCTGCCTACAGTTAAAAAATAATTTTCAACTCAAAGGGTATGTGAAATTTTTCGCAGAATACGAAACTACCATTAGTTTTTCGGAAAAACCTCAAGAAAACCCGAAAAATTGGAAAAAAGAAAAGGAACTTTCAAATATGAATTTTTCAAAAAGCGGAATTTTTTTTCTTCTAATTGGCATGCGATTGGCCTAAGTTTTCCTATGTACTTTTTGTTGATAAAAAGATTTTGAGGGATTTTGGTTTTTAAAAAAACGAACTTTAATAATCTTCCATTTTTCGGGTTTCCCTCTCATCGCATGAAAATTCTGACTCAATTTTTGGATTCCTCGGAAAATTTCACTATAGACCCTCTTTTTTGAGACATTTTGAACTTTACAGTAATGCTGTATAAATAAAAAACAATAATAATTCGTAAAATTGACAATAAATAAAAAATTCAAAAAATGAGCAAAATTTTATTTTTTTTTATTTTTATGCAAACAGTTTCTTCTTTATTTTATTTAGTATTACAAAAATGTTAAAAATTTCTCAAAAAAGTGGGCCTATGGTAAAATTTCCCGAGGGATCTAAAAATTGAGTCAGAATTTTTATTCAATTACAGGAAAATCCGGAAAATTTCGGATAATGGAAGGTTATGAAAATTCGTGTTTTGAATTTTTAATTACTTTAAAGGTCGATATCCTGAAAAACTATTTACCAACAAAAAGTACATGTGAAAAGACAAATTTTAAGGCCAGTTATATGAAAAAAAAACACGGTTTTTGAGAAATTCATATTTGAAGATTCCTTTTAGTTTTTTCGACTTTTCTTGAGATTTTTCCGAAAAACTAATGGTAGTTTCGGATTCTGCGAAAAATTTTACATACCCCCCGTAGTTAAACATTATTTTTTAGCTGTATGTAGAGTGGTGAAAAATTAAAATCGAAAAATTTTTTCAGATTTTTGCAGCAAATTTGAAAAAAAAAAATCGAAAAACAGCTGCCATTTCGAAACCATTGAATCTAGCACCTTAAAAATTAGCATGGTATCATATTTTCACTTAGTAAATCCAGTCCAATGGGTTTTTTTAAGATCCCAGATTTTGACTTGCCTTTTATGTTAGTTACACTAAGAATAACTCAAGCAACATGGGCGAGTTCTATGTATCATCAGTGCCTCGATCAGTGCCGAAACACCTTTACATAACCTAGTTAAAAAGTAATATTTTCTGACTTGTACGACCCACCTTTTTGCCTTTTTTGCCCTTTTGTTGTAAAATGTTGTTCTAAACTTGTTATAAAAACGTAAGATCGGTTTATGACTATACAACCTAAATGCATGGCACATGTTTGCTTTTGCTAAGTGCTGGGTATAGTACAAAAATATTACGTAATAACACTATTATTATGAATCCCTAAATCAAAATAGGTAATTTTCCAATTCCTAAAGTACCTCTCTCTATAGACATGTTCCATATTCAAAGTGCATTATGTCAAATATAATTACTGACCCTCAGAACTATACGCTCCGATAAGCCTTCGCATTCAACAAAAATAAACTTTTTTACAATTCTTTAGAAATTTTAATCCCCTCCTTTATATACTTGTTTAATTGAATTTTCCATTTATTGTTAATAAATATTCAGGAATAAAACTTTTTGGGTCCACTGATGCACACTGAACCCAAAAAGTATAGAGAATTACGCCCATGGCTACATTTGTCCAAATCCAAAATTTTTAGAATTTTACAGATTAGATTTTCTCTTTTTTACAGAACTTAAAAATTTGTTTCATCTTTGGTTTTTTAAAATATAGTCTTTGGACTTTTAAAGAAGTCAAAAGGCGTAATTTCTTATCGTAAATTTTCGTAGGATTCGATTCCGGAAATCAAATGTTTTGATATAAATGCACGTGAAAATAAAAATTTAGAATTTTTTTCAAGTTTCAAAAAACTGCGTCACCTTAGATGTTGCCACAGAAAGTTCATCACAAAAGTTACCACCAAAGAATTTTGGCCCATGAAAACTGCGTACAAAATAAAATATAAACATATTTTTTGAATAGGCATCTATATGACCATCAGTGATTTTCACACGTATATTTTTAATATCAATTTGACACGAAAAATTTAACCACCCTATAAAATTTGACACAAAAAAATTGATCTCAAAAAAAAAGAAGAAATTATCCTTATGTGGTCCATTTTTTTTCCTTGTTAGTTTTTAAAACTCTTGAATGGTTAAATTAAACATAGAGATTGATTTTTACAAAAAATTTTGCAGCAAAGATTAAAATATTCTTTTCGTCAACTTTTTGGTGTAAGTCTTGCAGGTGTTTAGATTTTTTATATCAAAAATCAAAATTATAAATATCCGTGTAAAAATCACTGGTGGTAAAATAGAATCGAATCTAAAAAAATGTTTTTATATCTTACTCTGTATGCAATTTTTATGCATCAACATTTTTTGGTAGTTAACTTTTGTGGCGAACTGTCTGTGGCAAAATCTCCGGTGACGTAGTTTTTCGGTGGCTTAAGTCATACATATCTTCCATTTTTTTTCTTGTCAGCGGCCAGAAAGCACATATTTCCCGGCCGCGGCGCAATTAAAAAATACGTGTTTTTTTGCCACTGACAAAGAAAAATTATGTTTTGCCCTCGGCCGCAAAAAAAAAGAATGTCCCAGATCGCAGTTTGTCAACCTCGGCTTCGCCTCGGATTGCAATTTGCGTGTGATCTGGGCCATTCTTTATTTTTGTGGCCTAGAATAAAAGTATACTGTCCATCGTATAAATTTAAAAATTATTTTTTTAGCATAGAAATCTTCATCAAAAATAATGGCTTTTATTTTATTCAATTATTTTATTCAATTTTGTAATTATCTGCTCAGCCACTCGATACCTGATCAAAAAAATTCTGACTTTATTTACTTGCATTTTATGCGAAATTTTGCGTATGCTGGTAAATTTTAGTATAACTTGAGAAAAAAGAGACAATAATTGAAAATACGCAATCATAAAAATTTTCAAAAAAATAGGGTATCTTTTATTTTTTACTATTATTTTTTATTAATTTAATCACAAAGGAGCTATTCAATAATTAAAGAAAGTTTATCAATTTTATCTTTAACAAATATATTTTTCTGTCGCAGAAAAATTTTATACGACCCTTGGCCATTAACAAAGAATGACCCAAATCGCACTAAACTGCGATTTGGGTCATCCTTTATTTTCCTGGCCTAGGATCGTAATATACCAGTGGCGGATACAGGGGGGGGGGTCAAAGGGGTCAATTGACCCCCCCTCAGCGGTCAATTTTACCTTTTTTTTTAACTTTCAAAGAACGCACTTATATACCTGCAAAATAAATAATTTAAATAATTCACTTTACTTTACCCATTATAAAAACATAAACAATAAACATATTCAATATTCAGGTTAGAAAATTTTTATTACTTATTCCAAACATTATTAAACATTATTATATACAAATAGATATAATAATCATTAAATTAACAAAGTTTATTAAATTCATTAAATTCACCCATAACCTCTCGATTTAAATTAATAATGTTTATGTTAATTCAACATGAATTTAAAATTTTGTATATGTTTGTTTGTGTACATTATTGTGAGAACCAATCAGAATGACTTTATTCCGATTACACCTAGCAACCGTTGCGATGAGCCATCTATTTTTTAGGATAGGATGTTGAATTATTCAAATAAAAATTTAATAAAAAAAATATTATTTAATGATTTTCTTCTAAAAAACACTATTCCAGAGTATTACCTGGGTGTAGCCGGGCCAAATCACTAGTTTTCATAATATATTCTTACAGAAAAAAATTCATAGTTGCTTAGAATAAAAAATTAAACCCTTTAATATTTTCTTTAATTAAAAATCTTATTACGTTTTTTACTTAATTTAATTATTTCAAACAGTATTTAATATTTTATACTTATCACTTACTTATTTTCACAAAAAGTTTTAATCATTGAAAATAGCAAAAAATTAGGTAAACAATTTTTTGCTGTAGTATAATTTTTTATTTAACAACGTCGATAAAAAGCAACTTTTTATAAAAGGTGCCTTAATCAAATATTTTCATAAAGTTTAAATTTACTAAAAAACTAACGTTAAATTTTTATTTTAAAAATGAAGTTAAAATTAATGACCAGACTAATATAGAATAACAATAATAATAGTAATTATAAACATTCATAAAAAATTTATAAACCGAAATATTGCAGGTTATTTAAAATAATATTGACTAATAAATAATAATAATTATTATTATAATATAAGTATAATGGAAAATATTTTTTCGTGTTCTTAGCATTAATAAAATAGGTAAATTTTATGTTTTAAAAATAATGTCCAGTCTAATATATAATGATAGAAATAAAAAAGATCCTTTCCATGAAAAATAATAAAACGAAATAAAAACTTGTAATAAACGAAAGTGGCAAGACTAAAGGTATACTAACTTATTGTGGAAACTGTTAAAGTATTACCAAAGAATAGTGGTATTATTATGCTCTACCATTTTTCAACTGGCACCACGTACAAATGTTTCCATACGTTATTTAAAAATATTAATATTTTCGAACCGAAATTTTTGAAAATCGAAAACTTCTTCATACGAGTGGTTGAGTACAATAATATTTTGTGACCTCCACGGAGCTTCAGGGGTTGGTTTGCGAGTTTTATTAGATCGTACGAATGAACCGAAGTTTCTTTTATTACGTATGTCACATTTTTGGCGAAATCAGTGACTTTACTATACTCTAAGATAAACCTGCGATCTAAGGTTTTTTTTTGTTCCCATGGACAAAACGAAATTTTTTTTTCTCAGTGGGGTGAAAACGCGTTTTTTCGATCTCGTTGTGGGGCGAAAAAAGTGTTTTCGGCCCGCCAGGAAGAAAAAATTATTTTAAATCAAACAAATTTTAACTGCAGATTCTTTAACCCTTTAACCTCAGGGGAGCGTTGTAATTTTCAAAAAATATTAACAAATAAATTGTTTATAACAATTTAAGCTAAAATCGCTTCTGCTTATCCTAGAAACGTAATTCTTTTTTTAAATGACACAAGTAATCATGCCTGGATTACAGTTTTAGAATTTGGTCAAAGTCCGAATATTGCTTTGATAACAGTATCCAAAAAACGAGTGAATTTTTATAAATAGAATGCTAATAAATAAACCCCATTGTTCTTTAATAACCTGATGAATAAAAAAATTTATGACCTTAATAACTGCCAATATCTTTATATTTTTTAAAGAAACAAGGTAAGAAGGCATTATTGAATACATATTACGATCCACAAAAACGCATTTTGAATGTAAATTAAGACCTTAATTAGAAAATAAAACTTTGAAAAGTGCATATCTGCCTTAAATCTTGTTTAAAAAGAAGTTTTCCCTCGGTTTTTCCGTTGCAGGTTCCATATCTGTTACGGTTACCCTAATTTGTAAAAAAACTCAAAGATATCTACGGATGCTCAGATCATAATTTTTTATTACAATATCTATCAAAAAGTTTTTTTATTTCTTTATATTTTTCTTATATTTCTATTTCCTTATAAAATAAAATAATATACAATAAGTTTATAATAAATAATTAATTTAATTGTATGAAATAAAAGTTTTTTGTTGCGGTTATATAAAAAGAAAAGTATAACTATATTTCAAAATAAGGGTACGTCAAAATGACTTATGTGACTGACATTTGTATTTTTATGAAAAAAATTACCTTCATTTTAGGGTAGATTATTTTTTTCTTAATGCTATGTTTCTATTTTTAAGATAAATACCGTAGTTTTCTCATGTGAAATGAGGAACTAATTTATGTAATAAATAATAATATTATTTTTGGAAAGAAAACATAACGAGATAAATTTGTTTACCATTTTATGTATTAATATTTGGAAATAAAGTGATATATAATTATTAATTAATTTGTACTATCTACTTTGATGCATTAACCAGGTACAGAATTATTCGCATGAAGGTACCACCCCTTCTTTTATTACTTTTTAAACCATATAAATCTGACAGGCTATCCCGTAGTACTCGTAAGGACTTGGAAATTCCTTCTTCTATTACGACCAATTGGGGCCTTAACTCTTTTCAAGTTAAATTTGCATTTTTCTGGAACAGTATTTCCCCATGTATACGTGACATACATTCCTACAATCGTTTTAAGAGGAGTATCAGACAATATCTTTTCAGATCAGATCTTACCTGACACATAATATTTGTATATTATACGATTTGACTAATTGATTGATTTATTTGACTTATTTTGACTGTTTGACTATTTGACTCATTTTGACTGTTTTTTTTTAATATTATTGTTACATATTTTATTTGAAATTTCACATATTTTATGCTATTATATTAGTTTACAAATTTATACTGTATTTATTAATAAATTAAATAAAATGTATATAGGTATATAAGATAATAATATTAAAAATTTAATTAAATGTATATAATAGTTTTACCAAATATGTAAAGAGTGTTCTATAGTTTTGTTTTAAAGGCAATAATAATAATAATAATAAGTAAAAACTTATTTTATAATCAACTATTTATAGTCAGTATAAAAACTAACACTAATAAAAATATAAAAATATAAATGTCAGTCATTTAAAGTCATTTTGACGTACCACTTTTTTTAAATAAATAATATTCTTTTAGTGTGTAAAGCAAAACTTTCATTTCAGGCAAGTAAAGTAATAAAGTAATTATATGCACATAGGTGAAAACTTCAAAGTTATTGTAAATGTTATTTTTTTTTTCAAGAAAATAAAAATTAAATATAAAAAAACTTTATATAATATAATATGACTCATTTTTTTAAAGAAATTCAAAATGTTGTTGTAATTATAACTTAGTTTTTTATTGATATTTTATTATTTTTGTTGCAAACTTAAAAATTAGAATTTAGATTTTTTTAAATAATAATAAGGTTAGCATAGGGTATGTTTCAAAAATTTTAAATTAAAAATATTCGTTGACAAACCTTGATAAACCAAGTTTTTCACAGCCCATATATTATATAAGTAGTTAAGTAAAAAAAAATGCAGACAGATCCACTAAGCGTGTAAATATAGACTGCGCACTAGTAAATTGGTGGGAAGTTTAAAAATAGCTAAAACCGAGAGACAATTTTCATAAGAAAACATACAAGATTTTGCTTGAGCGCCCCCCTCCCTTTGAGACACTTTTCTGGATCCACCACTGAAACACGTTGATAAAATGTGGGAATTCTTCGATTCAATTGCTTAGTACCAAAGAAGATATGTATATACATTTTGGGAAATATATTCTCCATAAGCGCTCCTTCCACTTTCAAAAATAGTATTTTTTAAAAACCAGGGATAAGAGAAGAGAATCCCTCAGTACTCCCTCGTTCCCTCAAGTTCTAAATTAGGGGCCCATATGTGAATATTAAAAAACTTTTGTGGTGGGAGTTTTTTTTTAAAATTCTTCCTCCCAAAATGGTTTAAATTCTGATTCAATGAAAGTAATTTCATTTTATATACATTAAATAATTTAATTTTTAAAAAAATTTTATCTATTTAAATCAAAAAATTGTTATCCATCTATGTTTGTATGTCTAAATAGTGAAATATTCATGTGTCTTACACTTTAGCCAGAGACAAAATTAACAACCTTATTATTAGCCAAGAATGAAAATCAAAATTTTTTAATTTTCCCTTATAATTTGTCAAGCAAGGTCATTTTTAAGCTCAATCAATTTATCTATTAAATTTATTCTTATATAAAAATAGTTTTTTTATTTTCCTGATATTAAAACCACTTTTTCTTTTGTTGAGTATATAAAGTTTAGTTTATAAATAAAAAAGCTACTTATTAATTTCTTTGACATTTATTTTCTTTTTTAAATACATTTTCAAGAAAATTTAAACGTCTCTTTCTAGTATACAGTTTATTACCTTGAGTATATTCAAGGTGTAAAACAAGTGTAAAAATATATTTTTTAACGTGTGCTTCCGAGGACGTAAGGGGAAATTTTTTAAGGAAAGTTTATAACTTAAAGTAGCCCTATCGCTTCTAAAAAATCCAATAATACTAGCTAAGATACGCCAGTATTAAAGAAAATTTAAAAAGAAATCCATTGAGCCAAAAAACTTTCTAGTTTTCCGATAAAATAAAGGAAAAATATTTGAAAATTTTTTGATATAACACGCGTTCGTTATGGAATTCCATTTTGTTTTTTAAAGTTCTCTATGAATATCGAATCTTATAAAAAAAAAATTGCACTAGCATATAGCTAAACAAAATTACAATATTTTTTAATCAATGAAAAATTTGAGTTTTCGACAAAATAAAAGAATAAAATAAAAAGATCGTTACTCAGTGAAGAATATTAGATATTTTTTACTTAAAAATATTTAATAAGGTAAAGTTAATTTTAAATTTGAAATTGTGTAAAAAACTTTTTATAAAATTGTAAAATATTGTAAATTTTTAGCCTTGATAATGAAGACTGAAGGTCTTCGAAACGTAGGCAATTTATTGAAAAAATAAAGAAAATAATTGTTAGCTCAGAAATCAAATATTTTTATTTAATATTAAAGTATAATCAATTATAAAATGAAGAATATATTTTTTTTATCCATTATACATAACAAAATCTCATGCATGCGTTTGTAATTTGACAATCATGCTTTATTGAAATATTAAGCGTGATATTTAAATTATTAAAAGAAATTATATAAATTATGAATGTGTATAAATAGTACATTTTTAACTAAGGGAGCAAAAAAAAATTTCCATGACCCCCCATTTGTGCAAGTACAAGTACAACTCGGAGATGTATTGATTTTATATATTGATTTTAGTATTAAAATTTTCGTTATAAACAAACCACCCTAGTCTGAAATAAATTGAATAATTATATTCATCGACATGTTTTTTATATGTTATAATTTTTTTATCAAAAACTATAATCAAAAAATACTTAAATTTTTTATTATAAAATGTCGTCCCATAAGAATCACGTGTATTAGGTGCTTGAAAAAGCAAAATTATCTTTAATTATTTAACAATGAAGGAGTCACCCTAGGATCTTCAAACTTTAAATATATATTTTTTATTATGACTTTTTGTTATAAACCAGTTTTTATTAAAATCTCTACTCAAACAAAAAAGGTAATTAACATCCCTAAAGTTGAATCAGGTGGATAGAAATAGCATTTTTTGGGTGAAAATTTCTGGAGATCAAAACTTCTGGAATGTTTAATATTTTTAGCCATTGATCATGTTATGTTTCCCTTAAAATTAAAAAAATAATTTTGAAAATTTATTGACTACTGACGGAGATATTAGCACTTAAAATTTCATTAATTTTTGAGCTACTTAATTAATCAAGACTTTTTTATAAATAATCTGATTTTAAAAATCTTTGAATATAATATTTAGGACATTATTTAGGATCGATTCACTAAAAAAAAATTTAATTTTCTACATTTCGCCGCGAATAAATTGATTTTTTGAAAAATTTAGGTTAGGCCAAAAATCAAAAAATTTGAAATATATTTCACATAATTGTTAAAAATTGAGATTTTTTTTAGTGAATCGATACTAAATAATGTCCTAAATACAGTGGAACCTCGATAATTCGAACCTCTATAATTCGAAATCCTCGATAATTCGAAGTTTTCTTTTTGCCGCTTGAATTTCCTATGCTTAAACATGTAAAAATTTCTTCTATAATTCGAACTTTTTCCTCTATAATTCGAAGTTTTCGTTTAAATTTTACTTAAATTTTTTTTTTAAATTCACAATTTTAAATGATAAAATTCAATCGTTCCCTTACAAAAAGATTATAAGAAGATTATTATAATATTTTATAATTATAATAATAAGTATTTATAGTAATAAGTATAATAATAAGTATTTAAAATATTTTTTCTCTAAATTTTAAAATTTGCTTATCTTATCTTTAACCTTATTTTTAAATTGTACATTTTATTTTTGTTTGTTTATGATTAAACTTAGTTTTTTTTTTTTAGTTTATTTATTGTCGTTTGAACTGTTGAAGAGAAAGGAGCTAAATATTTTATTAAATAAATTATTTTTAAAATTTATCATGACTCGCGCGCATTACAAAACGCTTACTTTTGAAGACAAAAAATAATGTATTTTAGAAGTGCTTGAAAATAAGCGTAAAAAAAGTGAAGTAGCCCAAGGGTTTGGAATTCCGCTTAACACCTTGTCTACATATTTAAAAAATATAGAAAAAATTTTCGAGTCTGCTTTAAAACACAATAAGAATAAAAAAAGAGACAAAGGTGCTAAAAATCCTAAAATTGAGAAATGTGTTGTAAATTGGTTTACTCAAGCTCGCGATCAAAACATTCCCATAAGTGGATCCATTCTTAAAGCTAAAGCTGAATATTTTGGAAAGTTAAAAGATACAACTTTCAACAGTTAGCAGTCCGCAGACTGCAAAAAATGTGACGGAATTTTTGGTTTGTTTTTTTTCAAAATCCTCTATAATTCGAAGTCCTCTATAATTCGACGTTTTAGCTTGCCTCGTGAACTTCGAATTATCGAGGTTCCACTGTATTATATTCAAAGATTTTTAAAATTAGATTATTTATAAAAAAGTCTTGATTAATTAAGTATCTCAAAAATTAATGAAATTTCAAGCGCTAATATCTCCGTTTGTAGTAAATAAATTTCCAAAATTTTTTTGGTTCCTCATAGAGGAACCTTTGTGATAGGTGAAATTTTGATTTTCGATATTTTGGCACATAAGCACGTTTTGAGACCTCAGGAAGCTAAAAAACCGGTTTTTAAAAAAAGTCTGTGTGTGTCTGAAGTCTGTGTCTGAAAACACAATTAGTTGTATACCTTTAATTTTATTTACAAAAAAATTTTTAATACATATGAATAATAACTTACATGTTTATGTATAAATAATAATAAAAAATTAGGCATAATTTATAATATTAATAATTATTAAAAATAAATCATTATCGAAAATATAAATATATTTTATAATTAAATTCTACAATCTTTCGTATCGAAGAAAACATTAAATTAATTTATATAAATCAAAAATTTTTTCTTTAATTACATATTAATCCTATATATATTAAAATGAAAGATTGCAAAAAATTCAATATTTTTGATTTTCTTACAGATCAATTTATAAATAATTGAATGGACGAAAATACATAAAAGTGGATTTTTTTATTTTTAAAAAATATTTAAATGATTTCGAGAAATCAATCTCAAAAGTTAGTGGTCAAAAACGCAAAAAAATGTCCTATTTTTTCACTAAAACTAATTTTTCTCAGAATGTAAGGGATCTTTCGAAATGAGCTTTTGTGCAAATTATCCCTTGGAAAAATGCTATCGATTTGACGTTTTTTGATTTTTTAATATGAGCTCATGGTTAAGAGTTATTACTGTTTAAAGCAGAAAAGATCAAAATATAAAACTGAAAAAGTTGTCACTTTGTAACTCAAAATCGATATTACCAAAAGCTTAAAACTAAGTTGATATGCATTTGTTAAATTAGTATCTAAAATATGTTTTTTTTTTTTAATTTAACTCTTTCATTAAGGAGAAATCTTAAGAAAACTAAATTTTTTGAATTTTTGGTTTTTTCATGTTTAAGACAGCCGATATCCATTTCTTATTTAATGAAATTTTTGAAGTATTTTGATGTTAAAGGCAGCCAATATGACTTTTTCAATAAAATAAAATTTAAAAAAATTTTTATTTTTTAATTTTTAAGACCGTCGATATCCATTTTCTTATTTGATGAAATTTTTTGAGAATAGTATATATTCTGCTATATTCAATACTAATATTTCAACTTTTCTAACAAACGGGACACTATACGAAAAAAAATTTAGATTGGGATATAGTTTCTGCTAAATTCAATACTAATATTTCAATGCTATTTGCATAAAAATAATTGAAATTACAACATTTCTATAAAACAGGACAGTATTCGAGAACATTTAGGTGGGGAATATTCTTTTAAATTCAATACTGATATTTCAATGCTATCATTGCATAAAAACAATTAAAATTACAACATTTCTATAAAACAGGACAGTATTCGAGAACATTTAAGTGGGGAATATTCTGCTAAATTCAATACTAATATTTCAATTCTATCATTGCATAAAAATAATTGAAATCACAACTTTTCTATAAAACAAGACAGTATTTGAGAACATTTAAGTGGGGCATTTACTGCTAAATTCGATACTAATATTTCAATAATATCATTGCTTAAAAACATTGTAATTACAACTTTTCTATAAAAAAGGACCTTATTCAAAAACATTTAAGTAGGGCATTTGCTGCCAAATTCAATACTAATATTTCAATGCTATTATTGCATAAAAACAATTGAAATGACAACATTTCTATAAAACAGGACAGTATTCGAGAACATTTAGGTGGGGAATATTCTTTTAAATTCAATACTGATATTTAAATGCTATCATTGCATAAAAACAATTAAAATTACAACTTTTCTATAAAAGAGGTTAGTATTCAAAAACATTTAAGTGGGGTATATTTTGCTAAATTCAATACTGATAAATCAAAGCTATTATTGCATAAAAACAATTGAAATTACAACATTTCTATAAAACAGGACAGTATTCGAGAACATTTAGGTGGGGAATATTCTTTTAAATTCAATACTGATATTTAAATGCTATCATTGCATAAAAACAATTAAAATTACAACTTTTCTATAAAAGAGGTTAGTATTCAAAAACATTTAAGTGGGGTATATTTTGCTAAATTCAATACTGATAAATCAAAGCTATTATTGCATAAAAACAATTGAAATTACAACTTTTCTATAAAACAGGACAATATTTGAAAACATTTAAGTGGGGCATATACTGCTAAATTCAATACTAATATTTCAATGCTATCATTGCTTAAAAACATTGAAATTACAACTTTTCTATAAAACAGGGAAAAAAATTTAAAGCAGGGTATATTTTGCTAAATTCAATACTAATAATTCAATGCTATTATTGCATAAAAACAATTAAAATTACAACATTTCTATAAAACAGGACAGTATTCGAAAACATTTAAGTGGGGCATATTTTGCTAAATTCAATACTAATATTACAATGCTATCATTGCTTTAAAACATTGAAATTACAACTTCTCTATAAAACAGGGAAAAAAATCTAAAGTGGGTTATATTTTGCTAAATTCAATACTATTCTTTCAATGCTATCATTGCATAAAAACATTTGAAATTACAAAATCTCAGGACAGTATTTTAACTCTTTCCTGAGGAATTGCCCCCACCACAAGTCACGTGATACACGCTTTACGCAGTTTATTTTACTTTATTTATTTAATATATTAATTTATTTAAAATAAAATACTTGATAAATCATTTGTAAATAACTAATATTTTTATATTTAATGAATAAAAATAATTTTAAACGATACTACATAGCTGTAGTACTACTCCATACACGCATACTAATGTAAGTCACACAGAGAACGATTTAGGGAGATTCCTCAGGAAAGAGTTAAAACATTTAAGTGGGGCATATTCATAAGATTAAAATGGATTTCGGCTGTCCTATTTATGAATATATTATAAAAATTACAACATATTATAAAAATTTCACTCTCTAGTAAAATTCATATTGGTTGTCTACAATATAAAAAAACTGACATAATTTCAATCTATGTTTTTGGCTGTTTTATATATGAAAAAACACAAAAAATTTCACTATGGCGTAATATGGATATCTTCTGACCTATTTATGAAGAAAACAAAAATCATAAATATTTCACTCTAGAGTAAAATTTATATTGATTGTCTTCAATATCAGTTGTGATGTATATGAAAGTAGAAAATATTTAAATATTAATTGTCTACAATATGAAAAAAACTCAAATAGTCATATTTTTTGAATTTTTGAGTTTTTCATGTTTGGGACAGCCGATATCCGTTTTATTATTTCGTGAAATTTTTTCAGTTTTTTCATATATAAAATACCCGTCAATATAGATTGAAATTTTTGCAGTATTTGCATGTTGTAAACAATCAATATAACGTTTTCTATAAAATTAAATTTTTTTTAATTTTTATTTTTCCATGCTTAAGACCGCCGATAGTCAAATTTTTTTAATTTTTGGGTTTTTCATGTTTGGGACAGCCAATGTCCGTTTTCTTATTTCGTGTAATTTTTTAAGTTTTTTCATATATAAAATACCCGTCAATATAGATTGAAATTTTTGCAGTATTTTCATGTTGTAAACAATCAATATAACGTTTTCTATAAAATTAAATTTTTTTTAATTTTTATTTTTCCATGCTTAAGACCGCCGATAGTCAAATTTTTTTAATTTTTGGGTTTTTCATGTTTGGGACAGCCAATATCCGTTTTCTTATTTCGTGTAATTTTTTGAGTTTTTTCATATATAAAACACCGACAATATAAATTGATTACATTATGAAAATACTGAAAAAATTTCAATCTATATTGACGGGTATTTTATATATGAAAAAACTCAAGAAATTTCTTGGAATAAGAACTTGGAATTCGGCTGTTTCAAACATGAAAAAATAAAATTTTGAAAAACTTTGATATAGAATGTCCTAAACATAAAAAAATAAAAATTTTAACAAATTTCATTTTATAGAAAAAAAAATTTCGCGAAATGATCATTTCATCAAAAAATCAAACTTTTATAGAAAAGTTGTAATTTCAATTGTTATTATGCAATAATAATATTGATATATTAGAATTAAATTTAGCAAAATATACTCCATTTAAATGTTTTTGAATATTGTCCTGTTTTATAGAAATCTTGTAATTTCAAATGTTTTTATGCAACGATTGTATTGAAATATTAGTATTGAGTTTACCAGAAACTATACTTTAGTTAACCTACTGGAGATACCATTTTAAAAAAAATGCACTAGTTGTTTACCCCCAGGGTTGTGTGGAGACAACAACATAATGTTTATTATTACCTCTTGGCATTCTGATTTATTGTAAATTATATTATAATATATATATATGTATATGAAATATATATTTTATTATAATAGTGAAAAGTTTTATATAAATGTTGTAATTATAAATATTTTATTATCATGGCATTGATAGAATTGAAATGTTATTATTGAATTTAGTTGAATATATACCATTTAAATGTTTTCAGTGTAGAGTTCTGTTTTATCGAAATTTTGTCAATTTAAATATTTGTATGCAACGATTGCATTGAAATATTCTTATTGACTTTAGCAGAAACTATACGTCATTCTACATTTTTTTCTAATAGTGTCCTGTTTTATACAAAAGTTGGAATTTCAAATATTTTTATGCAATTTTAACATTACTCCAGTCAAAACGCGGTTTAGGGTGTATTTTCAGCTGCTGACATGAGATTTGCTCTACTATATGTTTTTTGGGTCGCTGATCACGAAAATCGGGGTTATTTCTGCCCGAAATTTTCGGAACACCCTTAAATTTGCAAAAACTACCCCCAAAAAGGGGTTTTTTTGATATATTAGCAAACTGAGTTTATAGATTTAGCCAAGAATTGGCCTTAGGGGGTTTTTTGGGTCGCTGAACAAGAATTTCAGGTAGTTTTTAATGAATAATTGATATTTCACCCTTAAATTAGCAAAAATTAACCCTAAAAGGGGGTGTTTTTAATATTTTTTCACTTTGAGCGACCAGATTATGTATATACAGGTTTTTTGGGTTGCTAATCAAGAATTTGGGGGAATTTTCAATAAATAATTAATATTTCACCCTTAAATTAGCAAAAACAACCCCTAAAAAGGGTGTTTTTGCTATTTTCGCACTTTGAGCAACCAGATTAAGTCCTTACGGGTTTTTTGGGTCGCTGATCAAGAATTTGGGGGAATTTCTGATAAATAATTAATATTTCACCCTTAACTTAGCAAAAACAACCCCTAAAAAGGGTGTTTTTGCTATTTTCGCACTTTGAGCGACCAGATTAAGTCCTTACGGGTTTTTTGGGTCGCTGATCAAGAATTTGGGGGAATTTTTGATAAATAATTAATATTTCACCCTTAAATTAGCAAAAACAACCCCTAAAAAGGGTGTTTTTGCTATTTTCGCACTTTGAGGGTGATATACTTATACTCACATTTTAAAATTTTTAAAACTATATAACAGTATCCTTAAAAATGACATCTTTTTGCATAATACCGATACTATCACGCACATAGACTTTAAAAGCAATGGCACTTCAAATATTGACCTTATCTGTTCGACTGAAGATATTGCTCATAATATTAGTTACAAAATTCATGATGAACTCCTAGGTTCTGACCACTTTCCCTTATACATAACCTATAACACAGAAAAATTTGCTTATTATCAAAAAACCTTTAAAATCCATTCTCTAAGAACAAATTGGCAAACCGTTAATAAGGAACTTACAAGTCAAATTACAGACTTTTATACTAATGAATTTGATAATTTTTCCCCCTCTATGAAGTATCAGTATTTTGTTAACAAAATCACCAAAATAGTCAGAAATAATACGCCTGTAAAAAAAAGAGTACATATTTCGCAACATCGTAATCCAGTCAGATGGTGGGATTCTGATTGTGAAAGAATGAAACGATTAAGAAAAGCTGCTCTTAAAAAATGGAAATGCACTCTCAACCTCGAAGATCTCATTCATTATAAAAAAACAAATGCTCAAACTAAACAGCTATTCAAATGGAAAAAAAAACAATCATATATCAAATTCACTGAAACTATCAACCTTGACATTAGTCCTACATATGTATGGGAGCAAACAAAAATCTTTAAAAATAAATGGATTAAAGTTAAATCCAATTCACTCAATGAAAATTTACAATTTTCTCAGTACGAAGCTGCACTAGATACTCTAGCTCCTCCTTGGGCTCCTACTGACCCCACTTGGACTCCTGACACCATTCACAACCCTCTTCTTGAAACACCCCTTACCTACAAAGAATTTAATGATGCATTAAGCTCAAGGAAAAATTCTAGCTCACCCGGCCCTGATGGTATTAGCTATCAACTTTTAAAGACCTTGCCCGCTTCTTATCACCTCATTTTGATTGATATATACAATGAAATGTTTGAAAAAAATGATTACCCATCTTCTTGGAGTGATACTTATATCCATTTTATTCCCAAACACACTGGAAATGGACTTAGACCCATTGCTCTTACATCTTGCCTGTTAAAAATCTTTGAAATCATTATAACTCGCAGAATGCAATGCTTTCTTGAAACAAAAAATCTGATTCCTAGCAGCCAATCAGGTTTTCGCAAGGGAAAATCATGTACTGATAACCTCACTATAATGTCTCTTGATATTCACAACTCATTTAGTAACAAAAAAGACGTTCTAGCAGCCTTTCTAGATGTTCAAGGAGCCTTTCCGAACGTTAACAATGACATACTTCTCACGAAATTAGCAGAAGTTGGGTGTCCCAAAAAAGTAATACAATTTCTAAAGTTTATAACTTACGAACGTAGCATATACTCAAATCAATCCGGTGATAGTCCTAGAAAAGTTTACAAAGGTGTACTTCAAGGTGGCTCTTCCAGTGCCATGTCTTATATTTTCTACGTCGCATCCATATTACAAAATCTTCCCCCCCAAATAACTGCTTTACAGTTTGCAGACGATATTGCATTATATTTAAAATCTTCTAAGCCTCACAATTCTGTTAAAATTCTAGAAAAAGCTGTCGAAACCATAAGACTCAATCTTCTAGAATTAGGTCTTGAACTTGCCCCGCAAAAAACGGAATTCATACACTTCAATAAAAGAAATATTTTGCCAGAACAGTTATCTATCAAAGTAAAAGACTCCATCATCAAGTCTACTGATCAAACCCGCTTTTTAGGTATACACTTCGATTACCAATTCAATTTCAATAAACATATCTCACATGTTCAGTCCAAATGTAGTCGTGCCCTAAATATCATCAAATATTTAAGAGGCACATGGTGGGGTGCTCATCCTTCAACTCTCCTTACTCTGTATAAAAGCTTCATAAGACCTATTATTGACTACGCTGGTTTTATCTACTTTCCCTCAAGAAAAGACTCTATACTTAAACTTGAACGTATTCAAAATCTTGCAATAAGACTCGCCCTTGGATACCGTCTTAGTACTCCTACCAATATTCTCCTCGCTGAATCTAAAATATGCAAAATTCAACATAGAATACAATTTCTTTGCGAATCTTTTCTCTTAAAATCAATCTCGAGAACGAATACTCTCCTGTACGAAAAGATACATGAAACTCATGCATTTGCAATTAATGATCGTAGAAAAAAAGAAAACCTGATGTACAACTCTATAACTAAAATATTATGTTATAAAACCTACATAATCAAAAGTAAATACGAAGAACTCTATGAAAATAATCAAGAGTCTATTCTAGATGACACGATCAATACATCAATTGGGACAAAACTAATGCGTTGCAACATTGAAAATCTTTCCAACATATTTGACAACCAATTTCATGACTCTGACTGTATTTCAATCTTCACTGATGGTAGCAAAACTCCAGACGCTTTATCTGTTGGAAGCTCTTATTACTGTCCTACTCTTGAAATATCTCAGTCCACTAGCATCAATAAATTTGCTTCTATCTACACTGCTGAACTTCTAGCCATAAATATGGCCCTTGACACTGCAATTAAAAATTTTACCTCCCATATCAATATTTTCACTGACTCACTCAGTTGCTGTCTTGCTCTTCAAAATCCATCTTTCAATAACCAAACCAACCCTTTTATAATAACAATAATTAAAAAAATAGTTGAATTTCAAAGCCTTAGTACAAAAACCTTAAAAATCTATTGGATACCCAGTCATCGAAACATTACAGGAAATGAAATGGCTGATCAACTAGCTAAAGACGCCACACTAGTTCCACCTACAAATACTTCTATTCCTTATACTGACTTCATAGCTCTATTAAAAAATCAAGCTCTGAAAAAAACCTCTGACCTAATTACTAAAGAAAGTCAAGAAAAAGGACGCAAGTATTTCAACTTATTTTACAGTTCCTCTTCAAAACCTTGGTTTCATAAATCTAAGCTCTCCAGAAGATCAATAGTATCCATAAACCGTGCAAGAGCAGACCACTATAGCCTCAACCAATCTCTTTTCAAAATTAAAGTAGTTAACTCCCCCAATTGTGACTGTATACTCTCTGTCCCCCAAGATCTAAATCATATAATCTGGCAATGTCCTAATCTTGATCAATCGCGTCCCCAATTGATTCGTAAGCTTCGTCAAGCTCGTCTCACCTTACCCCTAAATATTGACTCACTACTAGCATCCCCCAACTCCACACCTATGAAACATATCACTGATTTCTTAAATATTAATAATATTAATGTATAAATAGTGACCTTGTTAAATAGTTTGAACATACTGTATAAAAATTTTATAATAATTAAAAATCTTGTAATGTAATACCTGTTTAACATAATTTCAATAATTCTGTATGTATCAACTAATATTTTTTTAACTTTGTATCAATCTTTTTATATGTAATATTATAATTTTCATATGTAATCTTTGTCAGCTTAATAACTTTCATAAAGATAAGTTAAAAAAGCTTAAATATAAAAAAAAAAAAAAAAAAAAAAAAAACTGTTTTTTGGCCCAAAATAAATAAATATTCAATATCTCGGTCAATATTAAATGAATTTTCGTGAAAATAGGTACCGAGGGGTTTGTTGGGTCACTCATTACGATATTAATGTCAGAAGTTTATGAAACACCTTGTAAACAGTAAAAGCTACCCTTTTTTAAGGGTTTTTTTTTAAATGTTTTGGAATTAAAGCTAAGATTATCAAATAAATGCCATTTTTTCAGAAAAATGAATAAAGATTTTTTTTTTTAATTATGCACCGAAATTGAGATATACATTTAAAGTTTAATAATAGGAGGGTTATAAGACTACCCCTATAATAAGAATAAATACAAAAAGCATGACTTTAGATTATTGTTTTTGTATTTTAAGCAATTTTTTGAAAATATTGTTTCGTATATTTACTATTATGAAACTAATCCTTTTAAATTTATATTTTCAATCTTGGAGCCCTTATAAATTTAAGTCCTTAAGGCAGGTTTGTCTGGTATCGCGCTTTTTTTTCAAAAAAAATTTTATTTTTTAATGAGTCCCTTAAAGCCTTAAAAATTTGTTCAATAAAATTTTTTCCAATTTTTTTCATGCCCATTTTTTAGCGTCATCTGAGCTGAGGTGCTTGAAAAATAAATCCTTTGATGAAAAGTCAGAACACTTGTTCCTAATTATGTCCAGCCATTTTTGGCCCTATCGGGTAATTATTGTTTACGTTTTTATTTTCTATAAAATTTAAAATTCACACAAAAAATACACAAATCTTTGATTTTTGTACCTTTTTGTACCTTTTGTACCTTTGTTCCGACCAACCAATCGGAATTAGAGATTTGACAGCAGCATTTAATTGACTTATCATCTAAACATACGGTACTGTACGAAAAATTTTCATAAAACTTAAAAATAGAGGGGCCCAATGGATTCACTATAAAAATTTTATGTAATTGCTGAAAAAAAACAGGATTTTTGGCCATTACTTTTTTTTGGCTAATGATAATGAGATGTACAATGAACCATTTCAAAGCTAAGGTTATCCACGAAATTTCATGTACTATGCAACATTTCAATTGGATCGGCCATTTTTTTTTAATTTCGCCCGAAAAAAAAGAGCATTTACCGCTATAAACATAAAATAGGCAATTTTAAACGGATAGCTGGACATATTTAGAAACAAGTGTTCTGACTTTTCACCAATGGATTTTTTTTCTAAGCATCTTAGCCCAGATGGCGCTAAAAAATTGGCATGAAAATTTTGGAAAAAAAAATTATTTTGCACATAACTTTTTTTTTTGCTTATTTTAAACGGTTCTAGGTGGTCTCAAAATTTTCCCAATTTTATCATCTTGCAAAATGATATGAATCATTTTTTTTGTGAAAGAAATATTTTTCCAGATATTTACGCCAGAACGATCCGGTTTCTTCATTTTTCGTTAAACAACCATTTTCGCCATGTCATATGCCATGTCTCCTTTAATATTGAAAAAATAAAAATAAAAATAACTTTATTTGTCACCTAAAATACTTTGTATTAGTAAAGTATAATTTTTTTTGTAATACTACCAGATTTTTAGTAAAATTAAAAAAACTTTAAAAAATTAAAAATTTTTTTGGCAAAAATCACACTTTTCATTGCGCTATAACTCGGAAGGGGTGCATTTTTATGAAAAATTGCAATCAATGCTTTTATGTTAAAAAATGGTAATTTATCGAATGGTTAAGTTTTTTTTAACCCCCCTCCCCAAGAAGTCCTCCCCCCGCCCCAACGCTTTTCCCCACTATCTGAAGTTGTTTACTTCGGTACTGGGCACCTTTCTTAGCAAAATTCAAGTTGCTTCAAGTATCTGCTATCTACTTATAATTAGTCCTTCGAGATTTTACTTCCTTTACTGGAGTAAATATATACTATTCTCAAAAAATTTCATTAAATAAGAAATGGATATCGTCTTAAACATGAAAAAACCAAAAATTCATAAAATTTAGTTATTTTAAGATTTCTCCTTAATGAAAGGCTTAAATTAAAAAAAAAAACATATTTTAGATAACCATTTAACAAATGCATATAAAATTTTATTATTTTTTACTTTATTTTGAACAAAAAAAAATTAGAATAATATGAAATTTAAGATTTTAATTTATTATTGACTAAAAATTCATCATTGATTACCCACATTTTAATAAATAAACAAAAAATTTAATTCTATAGAAAAATTCATATTGATTGTCTACAATATCAGTTGTGATGTACATGAAAATAGAAAATATTCAAATATTAATTGTCTACAATATGAAAATATTAAATTGCTTTATAATCGCGTGTAATTAAATTTATTGTAATTAACCAGATATTATTAAAATATAAAAAAATTAATGCCCAAGATTTTTTACTTGGTTAAGCCGAGCATCGCGAGGCCAATCAGCTAGTTAAAAAATTAATATTTAAAATTGTTTTACAAATTTTTTATCCAGCGCGCAGTTGACACTGCAGAGCGAAAATGAATCGATTAATTAAATAAAATCGAAGACGAAATTTTAGAAAATTGTATAATAAAATGAGAAAATTATTATATTTTAGATTTATATTTAATTATAATGAAAAATACCCAAAATTTTATTAAAAATTAATTAATTTAAAAGATTAAATAATAATAAAAATTAAATAATGCGCGAGAGTATATGAGACAGAGAACTTCTTGTATTCTATACCGCTAGCACCTAATAAAAAATATAATTACGTGCACGACAAAATCAACGTGACCAATCAAAACACGAATAAATCGAGGAACAAATTCTGATCACGTTTCTCCTTTAGAGTTATAGAACTAATAAAATATTTTATTGTTTCAGATTTTTTTCCTTAAGGGATAAGCGTAGAAAAGTGACAAATTCGTAACAACTTTCGTAAAAAGTAACAAAAAAAATCTTACAAATATTATCGCTGTATCAATTGCCGCGACATATTATTATTAAATCTAAAGCACCCTTAAAGACAGCGAACCTCGAAATTTTCTAATTAAAAACAAAGAATTAAATATTTTATTAATTTAAATTTAAAATATAGATAAGTTAAAAAGACTATTAGTCTGCATCAGTGATAATTTTTTTAGCTTTTTTGAAACTGAGCTACCCAATTATTGAAAATTTTTATTTCTGGGGTTCTTGACGGTATTTTTCGGGATTTTCGCTATCGAAAAGGTAAATAAAGTTCAAAACAAATATAAACAAGGATTTAGCATCGGTTTTAACTAATATTTTGACATTTATAAGCTATAAAATTCTGTATTTTATTTGCTTTTCTCAAAATTTTATGATTTTACTTTTTCTTGCATCTTGGGCTGTTTTTAATCTATGCACATGTTATACTGTTAAACATTTAATAATTTTTAGCCCAAAATGATTATAATTTACCATTAAGATGCCCGGCAATTAATTATTTTAGCGTGATTAAGTGAGCGAACCTCAAGAGTCCCAATTTTTAAATTTTAGTTATACAGAAGTAATTATATTTTTTTATGACAAAAATTGTCTGAATTTTTTTTATCTCATAAAATATATTTTCCCAAGCAAATAAAAGTCTAACAATATTGTGTAGACCACATATAATTTATTTTTACCCTTTTGTTTGCAAAAGAACACCAATTTTTTCAATTGAATGCATTATAGAATTTTGGACTTATAATACCTTATTATACTGATTATTACCGTTAGATTCCAGGCTGAGATTCTAATAAAACATCACGGTAAAAAATTTTGCACTTCAAAGAGAATTTTAATTTTTCTTAGAGTATAATTTATAGATGGGCGATTCTTCCTTAAGCCAGTCACCCCTCCCTGTCCAAACTGGTTTTTTCAAATTGATGGGAAAAAGGTCTAGTTTTTATTTCTTTTTGGCCCTTTTACGCTGTAAATTTAGAGTAACCACCCGGTCGGATTTCATAGGTGGCGAGCCAGCAGTATTTGTACGGTCTTCGGTCGCTAGCCATACGAAACGAGGTACGGGCCACACGCAAAATGTAACGCGATACTCCTATGGCACTCAGCTGACAAACCGTAGTATTGTTCTGCGCATGCTCTATACTTAAATATTCTTACATATATTTCCTACCAAAGCCTTTTTCTATTACTTTTGTTTATACTTATTCAGTATAAATTCAAAGTACCTTATTAAAAATAATTAAACTATTCAAAAAATTTATTTATTTATTTCAGGTTAATGAGTAATAATTTTATTGCATATGAAAAATATTTTTTTGTAATAATGTAGCTAATGTAAATGTTTTTTAATTTGGATTAGCTAAATAAAAATATTCTACATTAGTATTATTTATTAAAAATTAAATAGGTAATTAAAGCATAAATTGTTTAAACTATTTCATTATTTAGATCTCTAATATTTATGTTTATTTCATTTATTGCCATCCAAAAAAATAAATTGTTGTTTATTTTTTTTAACTAGCTGTACATAAGTTTACACATATTGGTTACATATACATATAAAATATATGCTTCGTTATACAATATGTCCACATGGACTCGTAGTCCGAGCGTGGAACTATAGTTATATAGCTGCAAGCAGCTTGTAAGCTGCTATAGCTTCAAGAATTAACAAATATTATGTGGTTCTTATAATATAAAAATATTTTTTTCTGTAAAGTTTTTATTAATTTAATGGTAACTATTTTATAGCCTCTTCTATTTAACATATTTAGCTTCTTTATATTACTTAATCTACTTGATTTTATATAATTCTAATTATTTTTGCTTAACCATAATTTTATGTTTTGGATATTACTTATTTTTTGACTATTATTTACTTTT
This sequence comes from Anagrus nilaparvatae, assembly GCA_022575985.1. NCBI lineage: Eukaryota > Metazoa > Arthropoda > Insecta > Hymenoptera > Mymaridae > Anagrus > Anagrus nilaparvatae. The sequence goes on from JAKSXM010000287.1 coordinate 6,918,118, forward strand.
ATTTTGTCTTTTATATCTGTTGGATAGCTGAGTTGTGGACTGTATAAAGCGTGATTAACTAGGATTTTGGTGATGGTGAAATAAAATAACTTAGTAAAAAATACATTAATTTAAGTAGCATAAATAACTATTAAACTTTATTATAAAAATCACGTGTTGCTACTTGGACTATTGTCCTAAGACTACCGGCACTCAACGCCGCTTCTCAAGGCACGCGCTTACACTCTGTGCACACACGCACGCATACTTATATATATTATTAACTTATGTATATTATTATAATTATTATACTTTAATGTAGTGTATCCCCCCTTTTAATTTATTTACATAGAAAATAAATTAATAAGAAAAAATTTATTAATTTTATGTACATATTTAAAATAATTTGTAAATCAATTAAAATAAAATTTTAAATTTAAACCCATAATATTTTACAAAATAAATTAATAAATTACAATACATTTTTTTTTTTACATACTAATTTTTTACTAATTTTTTATTATATACAGGTTTTTTTTAATTTTTTTTACGTAAATTTATATTAATAATTTCACACACGCATTCATCCATTCAAAAAAAAATTACATTATTTACATTTTTTTTTTTAAATATTTACAATTTTAATACAAATATAGCTTTGCTATTTTATAGCTTTGCTATTTTATCCATATTTTTTTTGAAAGTAAAATTAGCTTGTTTATTGGTCTAGTTAGTTCAGTTGTAGTGGTTTTTAATTTAACAACTCTTACTAAACCGTCATTCCCTGGGCAAATTTTCAGAATCTAGGCATAAGGCCATTTACCCAGAGGTAAGCTATCGTCAGGAATTAGAAAAGGGACGATTTTCATCAACACTATTAATAAAATTTAAGTTTTCTTCTGCATTCTTATTATCAGTAGACAAATATATATTTTTAATTAAATTAGAGTCAAAATTTTGACTGATGTTATAATCATCTGACTGATTAGAAAAATGCAAAGTAAAATGATGATTTTTTTGACAAAACTTACATCTTTTTTGTGATTTACATTCGGGCAACATATGTAACCCTAAACAATTAAAACATCTATGTTTACTAGCCACGAATTCTTTTCTTTCAAGTATAGTTTTGTTCAAAAAAATATCACAAAAGGAAAAGAAATGATCCTTATTACAAATAATACAATTGATTTGATTATCTTTGTTATGTTTCGAATCATTACTTGTAGGATTCATTGATGACTTATCAAAAATATTCTTAGTATTGTCTTCGATCGATTCTAAGACAATAACATGATTTTCCATAAATCTAAGTAAATCTGAAAATAAAGGAGGTTGTTTTGAATTTTTTAAACTTCCAACAAATTTTTCCCACTGTCTTCGCGTATCCAAATCAAAAAGTGAAATTGAATGAAAAACTAGCATATCATCCCAATATTTGGTATTTCTTTTTAAAGCTTCTAAAGCCTGTATAGGAGCTGTAATACCATTCAAAATTCGCTTTAATTCTGATGAGGATTCCTTTTTCATAGGTTTTAAACTAAAAAATGAAGCTAAATGTGAATTAACTAACCGCCTCTTATTTTCAAATTTATCAACTAATTTTTCCCAAACGAAAGAAAAATTATTATTGGTAATGCTATACGAATTGACTAACTGAAGGGCTTCACCCTGTAAACTGGATTTCAAATAATATAATTTAAAAACATCAGAATAACTTTTATCAATAACTAAAGATTTAAACATGTCTCGGAAATTCTCCCATTCCGTAAAACTACCGTTAAATTTTGGAATAGGAATTCTTTCCAATTTTTCCAAATTATTTTCAGTGGCAAAACGTTAAGATCTATGCGAGTTATCACTTTGAGGGTTATGAGTCGCTAAGAATTCATTAAATTGACATTTATTTTTTAAATAATCTTGTTCAACTGTATTAAAAGTATTATTTTTTATATAATTAGTTTTATCTGAATTAGCGATGTTTATAATTTTGTAATGGTTTTCCTCAAAGTGATACCACATGTCATTCAAGTTTTCTAAACGTGTGGAAGCATTGTATATGCTTTCACTGCCATCTTGAAGAAAGTTGTTATAAGAACTAGCAATACGTTGCGAAATAGAATTTTGCTCCAAAATTAAACTCTTTGCCATTTTAAATTAAATTATATTTTTAATGAGCTGTAAGTCTTAGCTTTTAACTCGGTGTGACTTTGTAGTGTAGTTTTTTATTATGATAAATGATTTAAAGTTTACTCTTGTTGATAAAGTTTTTTATAAGGTATCTCCTTAGTGTGTGCGAGTGTAGATGTTTTGTGTAGTGCGTGTGTGCGTTGTTACCTATGGCCTCAGAGATTCGCAATTTCTCCTGTCCCCAAGCCGGCTTAAAGTGCTCTTGGAGGCACCCGGACTGCGTTATCTAAAAATGTCGGATTTTATCCCTTCAATTTTCAGATTCCTAGTCCTAAGCATTGGTGGTAAATATGTATGTGCTTTATGTTTAACCTCTTGAACCTTACGTTATGTCGGAGGTCACCAACAATTAACACAAGCAGCTACCGAACCGCATATTTTGCTTTTATTTCCTCGGAAGTCGATATATACATAGAGATATATACCGCTTTTTCCTTTATTGGAAAATAACTCTAGGTTCTGGAAGCATGTGGATAAATTGTCAGTGAAACTGCAGGATTAGAAGGTGAATTAAAGGATTGATGAAGGGATTGAGGGATTTTTAGGGTTTGGGAGGCCAATTGCGGTCTAAGGTCCGACTTTTTGTAGGAGCCATGCTGACAATTCCGTCTTTAAAACACAGAGTTGCATTTCTACAACTCTATGCTTTAAAAGAGGCGCGAAAAACCTTAGAAAAACGCCCTCTATGCATGACATACGGAGGCAAGTAAATGGCACTTTCCATTTCATCTTGCCCCCTGCGACTCGGCAGCTAGCTCTACTCTCCCTTCTTAAAATAAATATTTAATTTTATTAAATATTCATTTTCAGAAAAAAAAGTTGTCACTGCTCTGTATGCGAACCCACTTCATAATATTTTGCTATATTACAAAGCGAGCGCGTTACCTCTGTGCTACCGAGCCGGTCAGCATTGGTGGTAAATAATTTCAAGAATTTAATCTTTTCAGAAAAAAAATCTTGAAATTATTTTTATCGATAACGGGATTCGAACCCGGGACCCTTAGGTTACCGAGCCAAGACGCTACCAACAGAGCCATCCAATGCTCTAAGTAAACTTATATATAAAAACTTTTAATACAAGAAAGAGTTTAATTTTTAAGGTATGCAATATTCTAATGTAACTCATAAAGAACTAACTGCGCAAAATAACTAAAAGAAATAACTAACTGGGTAATAACTTTACAATAATAAAATATGCAAATTTTCGAAGAAAATAAATCAATGAGAAATGTTGCATAAACTGAACTAGTCAAAATCTTGTTGGAATTATTGAAAAAACTGTGCTACATATAAATGTGCAAGAGTTCCCATGAGAACAATCCCAAAAAAAGACTTTCTCATCGAGGCCCTTCTGAAAAGAAAGAAAATAAAATAAACTAACTAAAATTATTTTTAACTAAAAAAGAAAACTAGTAATTAACTTTTTCTTCAGAAAGGAAACTCAATGGGACCCCCAAACTCATGCAACAAATTTCACCAATTTTTAATTTCTTGTAAATGGTAAAATTTAAATTGCATAAAAGAAAACTTATTTTAAATAAATCATCAATAATTCCTACTAAAAATGAATAACTGATACAGGTTTTCTCACCCAAAAAAGAGAAAAATAAAAAATAACTATAAAAACTTTAGAAAACTGTATAATAACTGAAACTAAAATATTTCTCTTCTTTTTTGTTGAAAGAACTCTGCAAAACTGAAAAAACTAAATTTTTACAACTAAACTAATAAACTGATCATCACAAAGGATAATAAAAAACTTGCATCTAATTATATATAAATATAATAAACGCATAAATAAACTAATCACTAATATTTTTTATATAAATTAATTTTTATCAATGTATAATAAAATTTTTAAAATAATTTATAATTCTATTAATATTAATAAACTCAATTACACACACAAAAAGGATTCATACCGCGGTGCCTTGAACTATACAAAAAGAAAATAAATTTTTACATGTGAAAATATTTCTCTTTTTTTTATAATACATAAAATAATTTTTTTTTTTTTTAAATGTAATATTTTAACTTGATATAATAAATTTTAACTTAAAATTTTTTTTTTTAAAAAAATTGACTCTTTTAAAATTAAATCAATAGAATAAGAAAAAAGAAAAAATTTGTTAAATACAAATATTAAAATAATTAAAAAGAAAGAAAAAACCTTGAACTTGGTGCATGGACTCTCCCATATAGCATAAACAGCATGAACGAGAAGAAAGCAGACAAAAAATAACTGGTATAAACTGCGCGCGCCGAATGTGTCTGAACTTGAAAAAAAAAAGGATAAACACCTGATTTTCGGCGGCGTAGGCCCTTTCCGGTAAAGATGTAGAATATTATTCAAGTTTATGTATTTCCGCTTTCTTTCTTGTCGATGACGTCATAGAAAAATTCTAAAAATGGAGTTCTTTCTTTTTTGATGATGATGATTTATTTATACTTTTTTTTTTTTTTTAAATTTATACTCTTGATGTCCTTTTTTTTTTTTTAAAACAAAAATATTTTATCTTGATAACTTTTAAACTTTTTTTGAACAATTTTTTGTGCCTTAGGACAACATAAAAAAATGAACTGTTAAACTTTTTTTTTTAAATTTTAAAATTTTTTCAATTTCAAACTGCACATCACCCAAAAGAAATAAAGAATATAATCAATATAATCAACGCATTTAACACGTGATTATCAATAAAAGAACAAAAATCTGAATGGCGGCTTTGAAATGATTATGCCGGTAAAAACCGCGAACATGTTTTTCACTTCAAAACTTTGATAATTTTTATATAAAAAAAGTCACCTTTTGTTTTTTTTTTGAAGTAATTATTATTTTTCACTTTATAATAACTTAATCTTTACTTTAAAATAACTTATATTAACTTTTTGCCGCCACGAGGTTGTTGAAAATCACTGAGTTCTTTTGTTTTTTAATTAAATTAAAAAAAAAGTGGCGAAGATGGACCATAATGTTGGATAGCTGAGTTGTGGACTGTATAAAGCGTGATTAACTAGGATTTTGGTGTTGGTGAAATAAAATAACTTAGTAAAAAATACATTAATTTAAGTAGCATAAATAACTATTAAACTTTATTATAAAAATCACGTGTTGCTACTTGGACTATTGTCCTAAGACTACCGGCACTCAACGCCGCTTCTCAAGGCACGCGCTTACACTCTGTGCACACACGCACGCATACTTATATATATTATTAACTTATGTATATTATTATAATTATTATACTTTAATGTAGTGTATTATTTAACAATATCAATAGGCAGCCTATTGAATATTGATATTGCATTATAAAGGCTACTTTTTTGTCCCATTTTTCTTTTTTTACCTATAGAAGTTATTTTTCTAGTTCTATTTTGCTTTAGCTTGTACTTCTCTGTTAAATACTGTATTCTACTTTTAATGACTGTAATATAATATAAATTTTTTACTGATAGCAATTTTTTGTACTCTTCTTCGAATTCTGTTAAACGTTTGTACTTTTTATATATGATTTTTTGTATTTACATGTGTATATATTAAAAAATAATTATTTAATTCTTATTTTTTGTCTGAAATAATAATTTGAAGACATGTAAATTTAATAAATTAAATTAAATTAAATTATTTTGTACTCAGTAATAACAATAATAATATAGTACTTCTTTTTTTATTATAGTTTGTGCTAACACAAACTATACTTTTGTGAAATGCGCATGCGTAATATGGCATGCCATCATATACCCACCCGAGTGCCGCGTTACATTGTATGTTATTTTATGGATTTATGCCGTTGGGTGGCCTCTGTAGTTATATGGCTAGCACGCATATGCCCCGCTTAGTTCCATCAAAGAGATATCCGTTCGGGCATGTTAGGTGTTGACGGTGGCAGGTCGAAATTTAAAAATCAGAAAATTCGAAAAAAAAGTAAGTTAACAATAAATGTTTTGAATTTTTTTTTCTTAAAAGTTGTTATTTATTAAGGCATTGGCTTCAGCATGATTGAAATACCCCCATGGCCCCATCTATTTTAAATGGGGTCGTGAAACCTACCGCAGCAAATGTGTTAAAATGAAGAAAACAAGACCATCCACACTGAGAAAAAATGTTGACTAAAATGTACATTTGCAACTGGAAGATTTTACTATTAATTTTAGTAAAGTTATCGGAAGAATTGAAAATATTACCTTTTACTCTTTTTGTTCATGATTTTTTACTATAATTAATTAATTTTAATTTTTTTCTTTTTTTTTTTTTTAATTTTATTATACTCTCACTCTCTCAAATGTCTATAATGTTTATTTTTTTTATTTTTTTTTTTTTTTTCATTTATATTATTTTTTTTTTTTAATAATTTATATTTTATAATTTATACAATTTTCTTTTCTTATATAGCATCTGTAATCCAATTTTGTCACTTGCGAGAAAAAAATGTAAAAATAAATTCTACTAAAATTAATAGTAATTTTTTTTTTCTATGCGGGTAGTTTATAAAATAGCGCCTATTGTGGGCATCTGAGACAAAAAAATAAAAAAGCATTTTATTCCCTATACTCTTCTCAAGTGCTGGAACTAATAGTTAAAAAAATTCCAAAAATTTACCATTTGGTGCGCCAAAAACGAAAAATGGAGACTTTTAAGTACAAAAAAGCACCTAAAATGGTCAATAAAAATTTTCTAATCCACTTTTTTCTGATCTTCTAGTTACAGCACTTGGCACTACAATTACAAATAAAACGCACCTAGATTTAGTTCAATAGCTGAATAGTTTTTGAGTTAGAACTGGAACCGATTTAAAAAAGTAGTTTTCAGATTTCGCTTCAAAACCGAGCGCGCCAAGTAGAAAGTTACCTTAAGGATTTTTAGAATTTTGTAATATTTTTATAGATTTTCATTTGATTTTATTTTCATCAAATTTTTTTGCATGTATTATGAATAATGTAAGCCTGTTGAAGCTATTTATAAGCATTTTTTCCCGGAGATCTCAAGACAATTCGTCGGGACTTTTTACTAAATCCAATAATTTATCTTTTTTTTTTTTAATTGAAAAAAGTTACTAGAAAATGTAGCTGCAGGGCGGATTTTATAAATAATAATAATATACATATAAGATATATAATAATAATAATAAAATAAAATCAAATAGTTTGTGAATGTTATCGTTTTTGAATTACAATAAAAATTATAAACTGATAAATAATTTACATTTAAAATGTTTATGACTTGTTAAATGTTTATTATATTACTTAAAATTTATATATAAGAAATAATAATAATAATAATAATAATAATCTTTATTTTGAAATCAAAAAATAGTAACAAAACTCTTTCAATATGTTACAGTAAATAAGTAAATCTTTCATAATAAATAAAATAACAAAGAAAATATAAAAAAATATAAAAATTATAAAATAATACAATATAATAAAATAAGTTTAATGAGTCAATAGATTATTAGTACGTCAATAGGTAAATATGCGTCAATATAAAATCAAGGAAAGGAAAGAAAGTATATAAAATCTGCTGTTAATCAACTACATAGTATCTAATTTATAGATGTATTGTTTTATTGCTTTTTTGAAGCGTAAGTAATATGGCAGGTCCCGTAGACAGGGGGGAATTTTGCTCCAGAACTTTGAATATTTGACTTTGAATGAGAAGAGTCCCCAGTCGGTGGTAACAGTTGCAGGGTCCAGGTCTATTCGTGGTCCACGGGTGGGTTTATCAGACTTATAAGGTGTGAATAGAGGTAAGAGGAACGGAGGCTCCTTCATTCTTACCAGTCTATACATAACTAAGGATGCAAAGTAGTCAGCACGTGCCAAGTTAGTCATCCATCCCAGTTTTCTCCTATACGGGGAAATGTGTTCATGTCTGCTTATTCCAAATATGTACCGAATACATGAATTGGAAAGCCTTTGCAACTGAGTGATTAATTCATTGGAGATGTCAGAGTAAATTACATTACAGTAATCTAAATGGGGGACTACAAGTGATTCCACTAGTCTTTTACGTAGTAGTTGTGTAGTATGTACAAGGTCTGATGGTTTTGAGGCAATATAAGACTCTATTCACTTTTTTGGTAATTTGGAGCACGCGAGGTTTCCATGAAAGTGTGCTGTCTAGTATGACGCCAAGGCTAGTCACCTCGTCAACAAATAGAACATTATCTCCACGGGAACTGACCTCAATACTGGGTATACTTAAGTTTGTAAACTGCTTAATAGTATATGAGGAACCAAAGACTATAGCTTGAGTCTTTTTCATATTTAGCGATAGACGATTAGTTTCCGCCCATTTGGCAACTATTTTAGCAGATTGTGAAAGACTGAAAATGCCCTCAGTAATTTTATTAGCAGGTACTTGAACATAAATATGTAGGTCATCGGCATATAATAGTCTGAAAATGCGGTTGTCTAATAAGTGGTGTTTAAGATTTATGTTATACCTATAACTTATATGCATGCTAAAATAAAATATTTATTCAATTTCAAATATTGACCAACTAGTGTAAAAAAATTGAATATTTCTGACCAGCTCATGAATTGGTCAATTACACGTTTGGGGTGTAACATATATAGGCCAATCAGGACGTAAATTAAGAAAACGTATTGTAGAGCATAAAAGAGACTACGAAAATGAACATAAAGATTCCATTTTTTACAAACATAAATTACGTACCAACCATGACTTTGACTTTAACGAAACGACAATATTAGATACTGAATCTAATTATTACAAAAAAACCTTTTCCAGAATGACACACATTCAAATCCATCAGAAAACTCTTAATCGCAAACAAGACACTCAACACTTAAAATATTTTTTAAAAAATACTATCAATCTTATAAAAAAACGAGTTAGAAGACGTTAAAATAAAAATTACTAATTACAATTGGAAAAATTCTTATCAAAAATTTTTCCTTTTTTTATCCCTATCAAAATTATATATCTTCCCAAAAAATTATTTTTTATCCAAAAATAATTATCTTCAAATTAAAGAATTCAAAATTAAACTTTTCCTGTAATAAAAACTAAACATAAGGGTTGTAAACAAACATTTCCAAAAAGATAAAAGAAATTTTTTTCAATAAATTTTAGTTCAAACATGTTAATAAAAAATAAAAAATTTAAAAAATTTTTTAACGTAAAAGGTAAAAAAATATTTTTATTTTTAAATTTTTATTATGTTCCCACGAAAATAGGAAAATCTGTTTACAATATAATATCATAAGTCCTTAACATCCTGCTCTTATATAATATAATAAATTTAAAGTTATATGAGTATCTTAAGTTTTTACATCTGGCGTTCCATCTTAATTGCTTTTTATTTATTAATTTATTTAACGATTTATATTTATTTTAACATGATAATTTATTTAATTATATTCTATTTCTAGTTTCCGTAATTTAATCTTAATTATTTAAGTATGCATAAAATATGGGCAATGTGCGGCTCAGATGTGCTTATGAATTAGGCGCGTGTATTATATAAGAAATTTAGTTAATACCTCACACACATGCGCACATTTTATATGTACATATACTTTACAAAACACACTGGTTAATACGAACCACTCTACGTCTGCTCACTTGACCTACTTTTGACTAGATAGCATCACTTTAGTTTGAAATTTGATGGTCCTCTAATTTTTTATGCTTAATTAACTAACTTAATAAAAGTTATGCATCGAAATTTGTTAAATAATGGGATAAAAATATTCTTTTTTGTTTCAGATTATATTAATTTAAAGATTTAGATCCACTCTTCTCTTAAAAATTTGAAAATTTTAATACCCTAAAGAATGTATTGCTAATGCAACATGTGCAAAAAAAATGTGGTCACTCGGCTTTTTACAGAAGCGCCTAAGTAGTGCCTGGCTGTCGACAGGCAGGCATTAAAAAATTGTCGACAGTTTTACAAAATATTGTCAGTTTGTCAGTTGTGTCACCTCTTCATCCTGGTTGTGACGTAGTAATATCTTGCTGTATACACCATAGAAGTCTTACAAGGAATTATATAATATTATTTTTAAGATTTTTCAAAATATTTATAGTTAATGATAATAATAAATTTAAAAAATACTCAAATAGATGTATGTTAATAAATCAATATATTTGAATAGTATGGGTTTGATAATTGACTCATTCGATTCTTCACTTTTTTCCAAAAATAATGTGTAATTTTTTAAGGAAAAATCTTTAAAATCTTATAAATTTTTTTTTGATATACGAATAAAATTAATTTTTTAAATTTTATCAGTTTTTATAATTATTTTAATTGGAAAGAACGAGGGATTAAAAAGGGATCGTATTATTTTGTACGTAGCCCAGAAGTCAAAATAATTAAAAATGAATAATCTATCCAATATATTTGTGCTAACAATTTTGGTTATTTCGCTTCAAGCTAAATAACGTGAGGCTCTTCAATTTTTTATTATCGATAATAACATTGTATCGACCTTGTAAAGTTTTATAATTTTTTATTTACTGCCGTCCGTGAAAAAACTTGCAAGGCATGTCTTTAGATTTTTAACATATTATAAACTTTCCATACTGAGTTTCCCCTTACGCCCTCGAAGGCTATTCGGCACACTTTTAAAAATCTATTTTCACACCTAGTATATGCTCAAGGTAATATTAATAAACTGAATTTCAAAATTTTAAATTTCTTTGAAAATAATAATTATTTAATTAGTACTTTTTTTATTTACTAGATTCAACTGCGCTTCGCGCACAGATTAAAGGATTGAGTTAGGATATGTTTGTAATTTATGAAAAAAAAAGATTTATGGTTATTCAGTTGGGATTTAGGGTAAACTACTTATGAGTAAAAAATATTTATTTTTAGGATAGGATAAATTGTCCATACTATGAAAAAAATTTAAATTAAAAAAAATATTTACAAATTATCTATGCAGCGGGAAACCGCGCTATTTAAAATTTATTTATTTGCGTATTAATAATTAATTATAATTTATAATTTATTAATTATTCATGCATTTATTTAAGTACACCTCTCTCACGCAAAAATAACGTCACAAAAAACGAAAAAAATTTTTTTTTTTAATTATTAATATATTTTTAAACAATAAAAAGAATTGATTCAAATATCTCTAACTGTTATTTCACAATCCTACCTTGAAAATCAGCTAGAATATCGACATGTTTAGGTAAAACGGCCCTAAATACTATATATATTTGAAAATTTATTTGTTTGTTTGTCTGTCTGTTTATACCTTAATGACTCAAGAATCGCCTAACCGATTGGCATGAAACCGGTATCAAAATAAAGAAAAAAAGTCTGCGCGTGACAAAGGTCATAGATTTTATGCTCAGCTATCGTAGTTTTGAGATATTTAATTTTTAGTGTTTTTGAACTTCATGAAGTTTTTTAAAATTTTTCACAAAAATTGAAATATTTCGAGACTATCAAAAAAAATTTTCATCGCACTTTGTAGTATTCAATTTAGCACCAATTTTTACGTATTCTCTGAAATTTGTATTCAACTTTAAAGTTTTATCAAATATTTTTGAAGCTGGTAAAAAAATTTTTATATATATATATATATTGGACAATAACATAATAATAATAAAAATAAATAATAAAAAATCAATAACAACAAACCTGGAATAGATCAGGGGGGGGGGAGCCGCCACTCTCACCTACTATCGGTTTGAAAAAGATGTGAACCTCTCGTTTTTTCATAATATTTTGGTTAAAAATAGAGATATTTTAATGAAACAAATTTTTTTTGAAAATATAACTATATTTTTACAATTTCACCAAAGGAATATAGTTCAACTTTATTAGTTTCTGTTTTATTGCAAATATAAGTCAAAAAACAAGAATTTTTTATATATATTTATATAAGCAAAATAAAAATTGATACCTATTTTTACTTTATGCTCTATTGAAGCCAATTATTGACCGATTTTTGCGATTCAAAGTTCTTTGTGATCAGGCGAATCAATAAATTTACAATATTAACATGGAACATGTTTATAGGGAGGGGGTACTTCAAAACTTGAAAATTAAGGGGGGGGGGGGGGTCAAATTTGTCCCATTTAAGGGGGGGGGTCAAATATGTCCCATTTAAGGGGGGTAGTCAAATATGTCCCATTTAAGGGGGGTAGTCAAATTTGTCCCATTTAAGGGGGGTAGTCAAATTTGTCCCATTTAAGGGGGGTAGTCAAATATGTCCCATTTAAGGGGGGGGGGGGTCGAATATGTCCCATTTAAGGGGGGTAGTCAAATTTGTCAAATTAAAATAATGATTGTGGTTAAACTACTTTACATAAATAAGGGATATAATGGTACACTATACTTATAATATAAATTAACTCATACATAAGAAATAAACCAAAACTTTACTCTAGTAAACATGTTCCATGCATTTAGGTTGTGTTCACACAAACCGGTTTAAGGTTTTTATAAAAATTGAATACTTTTCTGAAAATTGCAATTTTTATTTTCTATATTTTCCCAGATGTTAATGTCCTAAAAAGCATGACACTGTACATTCAAACTCTGAAACAATAGAAATATTTTTTTTCTACCTCTTGGAGTTTAAAACAGCAGGAAGGTGTGAAAAGTTTTTTGAGAAACAATGGATGAATAGATTGCACCTGTGCCTTGATTCATTTCGCTTTAGCTCTAAAACTAGAAATTCGCTACTTTAATCAATTATATATTTGTAACATACAAATCTAAACCTACTTATTAAAAAAAAAATGAAGGCAATCGATCAATTTGTTGCTGAGATAGAGGTCTCGTCTTTCAAAGGTCATAGAAAATTTGCAAATTAATATTTTCAAATTTTTAAAACAGCAACGTGTAAATAAAGAGTTATATTATCAGTGGTAAAAATTTGGCTAGAAAAAAATGATTTTTTCGACACTTTTTTGAGGTCAAAAGCAGCGGAGTGAAAAAAAATTTCAAAAAATTCTTGTTTTTTGACTTATATTTGCAATAAAACAGAAACTAATAAAGTTGAACTATATTCCTTTGGTGAAATTGTAAAAATATAGTTATATCGAGGGCTCCTATTAAAAGAGCTAGCGATGTTTTTTAATGTCTTAGTTAAAAATAGCTAAATATTTTTGTGTCTTATTAAAACCTCGCGTTGTTTTTTAGGGTCTTGTTAAAAGATCGCTATGTTTTTATTGCTTATTAAAAGCTAGCTATGAGTCTATTAATAATATAGCACATAGCTAGCTTTTAAATTTTTAAAAAAAATTTGTTTCATTAAAATATCTCTATTTTTAACCAAAATATTAAGAAAAAACGAGAGGTTCACATCTTTTTCAAACCGATAGTATGCTAGTATATATATATATTATATATATAAATTTGACCGAGTTAGAAACAACCTTGTAACTCAAAATGTATAAGAAACTATTTTTATCAAATAAAATGTATTGCATATTATATTTTGGTTCCTCATAGAGGAACCTTTGTGATAGATGAAATTTTGATTTTTGATTTTTTGGCATATAAGCACGTTTTGGGACCTCAGGAAGCTAAAAAACCGGTTTTTAAAAAAAGTCTGTATGTGTGTGTGTGTGTGTGTGTGTGTGTGTGTGTGTGTGTGTGTATGTAACCGGTGAAATTTCACAACCATTATGGAATTAAGACCTAATTTTTTTTTCAAAAATTTTTTCATCAAAAAATCTCAAACTACTTTTTTTTTTTTTTAATTTGGATGTAATACCTCATTTATTTCCATGAAAGTACTTATATTTGAAAGTACAATTTTTACTCGATATCTCGAATCTGATAACTAATTTTTTGAAAATTTTTTTCTCAAAATTTTTTTCACCAAAAAATACAAAAAAAACTTAATTTTTTTTTATTTTTGGATGTAGTACCTAATTGATTTCTATGAAAGTACTAGTTTTAGAAATATCGTTTATAGTAATTTTTTGGACCTGATACTTAATTTTTTCAAAATTTTTTTCTCAAAATTAAAAAAACAAAAAAATTAAAAAATCTGTAATATTTTTTTTTTTTTTTAGTGTAATACTTCCTTTAATTCCATTAAAGTACTAATATTTGAAAATTTTGCAATCGGTGGTATTTAACAACCATTATGGAATTAAGATCTAATTTTTTTTTCAAAAATTTTTTCATCAAGAGATTTCAAAATACTTTTTTTTTTTTTTTAATTTAGGTGTAATACCTCATTTATTTCCATAAAAGTACTTATATTTGAAAGTATGGTTTTTACTCGATATCTCAAATCTGATAATTAATTTTTTGAAAATTTTTTTCCCAAAATTTTTTTCACAAAAAAATACAAAGAATACCAAATTTTTTTTTGTTCGGATGTAGTACCTAATTAATTTCTATGAGAGTACTAGTTTTAGAAAGCTTATTCATAGTAATTTTTTGGATCTGATACCGAATTTTTTCAAAATTTTTTTCTCAATATTAATAAAACAAAAAAATTAAAAAATCTGTAATATTGTTTTTTTTTAAGTGTAATACCTCATTTAATTCCATGAAAGTACTAATATCTCAAAATTTTGTAACCGATGATATTTCACAACTATTATGGAATTGAGATCTAATTTTTTTTTCAAAAATTTTTTCAGCAAGAGATTTCAAAATACTTTTTTTTTTTTTAATTTAGATGTAATACTTCATTTATTTCCATGAAAGTACTTATATTTGAAAGTATGGTTTTTACTCGATATCTCAAATCTGATATTTAATTTTTTGAAAATTTTTTTCCCAAAATTTTTTTTACAAAAAAAATACAAGGAATATCAATTTTTTTTTTATTCGGACGTAGTACCTAATTAATTTCTATGAGAGTACTAGTTTTAGAAAGTTTATTTATAGTAATTTTTTGGATCTGATACCGATTTTTTTCAAAATTTTTTTCTCAAAATTAAAAAAACAAAAAAATTAAAAAATCTGTAATATTTTTTTGTTAAAATCGCTCTTATTTGACTAATTCTTATGTTTTAAGAGTAATAGATTTTTTGGAAACATTTGAATGCATAAATTGCAATAAAATAACTAATGAAGGCATTGAGAAATTATTAAAAAAATGTTGTTTACTAAAATATATAAAAATTATAGATTGTAATAAAATAACAAAAAAAATATTTAATATTTTAACAGAGACAATTTTGAATCGGGGTAAAAATTATTTTATATGCACAAATACTAAACAATAAAATTTCAAGTTTGGATTCAAAAAAAATTAGTTGTGCTAATATTAAAATAATTGAATAATAACTTTTACAAAATTGCTTTAAATAAATATATGTTTGATTATTGTTTTCATTACTATATTTTTTTTAATAAGATATAATTTTTTATTTAATTTTATAATTAAAATAATTATTTATTATAATAAATTTTATTCACTTTATAAAATGATTTTTTAAAATATAATTAATTATTAAGATACTCATGTATAATTTTTATATTGGCAATATATTTTTTATAACTGATACTTAGTTTATTGAAAATTTTTTTCTAAAAATTTGTTAAATAAAAAACATTCAATCACAGCAACATTTTTTTTCTTTTGGAATACGGTACTTAACTTTTTTTTATGAAATACTGATATCTCAAATTATAATTTTTATTAGATAAAATAGACCATTATAAATATTTTGCTATTGTTGATGAGGAACCATAGTGCCAATCACTTGGCAGCGTTTTTTTCTTAAAAACAGTATGCATGCTATATTTTTTTTGAATTTTATTATACTCTCCAAGGTCACCACTTGAAAATGTAAATATGAAAAACAATATAAGATAAGATTTAGTCAAGCAAAAGTAATGAGAATCAGATTTGGTACATTTATAACTTCCATGATTACGAGGTTGTAAATATGAGTGACCAACGGCAATCTTTTTCGAGCCTTATTGCTTAATAGTGGTCAAATCTTTTTATCAAGTTTCTTGGCTAATTAGTTAGAGCTTGAATTTTTCTTAAACTTTTATTTTATTTTATTTCAACTTTCTATTTTATTTAAACAATTTTTTTTCTGAATCCCCTGTTTTCTAGCCAGCAATTATAAAAAAAAAAATTATTTAAATCTCAAGGGATGAAAACTGTTCTTTAATTTAATTAAAATGTCATATTTTTTCTATTTTTTCTTATTTTTGGGTCACTTCTTACCCCTAATCGTCATCCTAATTTTAGGAAATAATAAAAGAATTAACAAATGTATAAAAAAAAGTATCAAAGCTTTTTCAACTTTTTTTTTTATTTTAATAAATTCTTTTTCATTATACGCTGCAAAAAAGATCTACTTTCTTACTTTCGGGCGATCTTTTTTTACATTTAATGAAAAACTATGTGTTGAACACGAGTAAAAATTTAGGAATTTTCATAATTAATTAAATGAAATTGGTCTTTACGAACAAATGATGTTAATAATTTTTACTACTAAACGTGATATACATTTAAATACCCAACGTTGTAAATATCAAACATTTTGTAGAAAATTATTGAAAAATTTTTTTATCAATTTCCCAATAATTTTTTGCATCTAAATATTGTGTAATGATGTTATAAACATAAATTAATTGAAAACAAGTGGTATTAAGAAATATTTCTCAAATCGAAAAAAATTCCAGAGCCGGTGGTACTCGAACCCACGATTCTTTCATATCTAGTGAAATCGCTTTAGCCAACTAAGCTTTTTTTCGATTTGAGAAATATTTATTAATACCACTTTTTTTCAATTAATTTGTGTTTATAACATCATTACACAATATTTAGATGCAAAAAATTATTGGAAAATTGATAAAAAAATTTTTCAATAATTTTCTACAAAGTGTTTGATATTTACTACGTTGAGTATTTAAATGTATACCGCGTTTAGTAGTAAAAATTATTAACATCCTTTGTTCGTAAAGACCAATTTCATTTAATTAATTATCAAAATAGAACGAACGATAAAAAATTAGATTTATAATTAAAATTGGCACTATGTCGAAGAGTTGCCCTCCAGAATCGAAGAAGATGTCAAAATAAAGTCGGTGGATTGGCCCGGACGCCGTAGCTTAGTTGGCTTAAGCGATTTCACTAGATATGAAAGAATCGTGGGTTCGAGTCCTACCGGCTCTGTCATTTTTTTCGATTTAAGAAATATTTAATAATACCACTTTTATCAATTAATTTGTGTTCATAACATTATTACACAATATTTATATGCAAAAAATTATTTGAAAATTGATAAAATAATTTTCTACAAAATGTTTGATATTTACTACGTTGAGTATTTAAATGTATATACCACGTTTAATAGTAAAAATTATTAACATCATTTGTTCGTAAAGACCAATTTAATTTAATTAATTATCAAAATATAACGAACGATAAAAAATTAGATTTATAATTAGGAATTTTCACTTTCGATGCTATCTGCACTCTTTCGCTACGCTCTGTCGTGCATACAACTGCATTGATAGCCAAATCCTATTTTTTTTGCCTTGTTGAACAAATACATATTTAATAATCCATTGATTTGATGTATGTACTTGGTTCGTCAATGTCATATTGCACAAGTTTAAATAAATAAAAAAGAATTTAATAAAAGTGGAAAGGGTTTTTTATAATATTTTTTTAAACTTTCACCTATGTATATGCATGTAACATCGATGGAAGTAGTACTAGTTTTACAAAAGAAATAGAAAAGCTTGTATAACGTTCTAAGAGATAGATTAAAAAAATATTTTTTATATATTTATGGTAAAAATTTGAACAAGTTGATTATTTATTGATTAAAACAAAAATGTTTATTTTGAAACATGTAATGATATATTTAAAGTTAATTGGAATGTGGATGCCAGAAAATTTAAAGTCATCTAGACAGAAATATTTGTACATAATCTATCAAATTATTCTGGGTACATTTCATTTTTCGTTTTTAAGTTTCATGATTTATACTTTAATCACAAAAGTTTTAATTAATAAACAATATAGTGAATATAGTCAAACAGTGAATACAATGCCAATAACATTGGTTATATTTTTAAAATTTTTGTACGGCATTTATAAAAGAGAAAATTTAATTCAGTTAACAAATTACTTTTTATTAGATGATTTTAAGACCGCAAATGATAATGAAAAGAAAGAAGATATCAAAATCCAAAAATTAATAAGGTAACTTATTTTTCGTCAAATCTCTTTATTATTCAATAATATTAAAATTATTCATTTGATTTAGCTTCATCATAAAAATATTTGTGGTATTAGGAACCGTAACTACTAGTTGTTTGGATGTAGTTCCATTTTTGACATCTGGTGAATTTTTGTTACCAATAAAACTTTACTTCTTTTGCGACATCAAAAAAAATAACTACTGGTTTTTTTTCATATATGAAGTAATAGGGTTCCAAATGAATACATTTTGGGCAACCGGATTCGGTCTTTTATTTATGGGTTTTATGATGCTAATACGTCAGCAATTAGTGTTTTTATCCATGAGGATAAAAGAATTGCCAATCACAGTGAATTTGTATTTAAAAGAAAAATCTGGACAAAGCAAATTAAAAGCAGAGACCAAGTTTTTTTCTAGAACTATACAACACCATCAAAAGATTTACGAGTAAGATATTATAGAAATTTTTAGAAATTTAGTAGAAAACAACTAAAATAATATTTTTTTAGTTCCTTAAGGCTTTGTGATTCTTCGATTTTTTTTTACTTAAATTTGTATCTAAACTTGAACTACCAAAGTGTTGTTTCAAATTTAACCAAAGAAACCACATTTTTAAATCTCTTGTATTTGGGCCAAGGTTGTCTGTTTGAAAAAATTGTAGATATAAGTAGTATTTTATTTTCAAATGCTGAATTTAAGTTTTTAACATGCAACATGTTTATAGGGAGTGGGTACCCCAAGAATTTGAACTGATTTAAGGAGGGTGGTCAAATTTGTCCGATTTAAGGGGGGATAGGGGATAAAATGTGTCCAATTTAAGGGGGTTGGTCACATTTGTCCGATTTAAGGGGGGGGGAGTGTCAAATACACGGTTATTCAGAGCGGGACATAAATGTGTATCATTGGACTATATAAATAGCAGACGTATATTTTTAATAGCAAATTCGCGTCCCACTCTGGATAACGGTGTATGTCAGATTTAAGGGGGGGGGGGGTCAAATATGTCCGGAGCTTAGAATAATTTTGATGTATGGACTTAGAATAATCTGTATTTAGGTACCTAGAATAATTTCGATTTATAGACTTAGAATAATTCAAGTTTAGGGGTTTAAAATAATTTCGTTTTAGGGACTTGGAATAATTCAGGTTTAGAGTTATAATAATTGGGGTTAGAATATTTTTAAATGAGGGATCTATAATAATACACGTTTAGAGAATCAGAATAGTATGGATTTAGAATCTTAACATCTATCAAAGGCGATAATTACAAATTATAAAAATAGCAAATTTTATTGCAATGTTGCGTAACATTTATGCATTGTACCTATCCCAGCTATAAGTAAACATGTTCCATGCATTTTGGTTGTGTATACTCGTTATAAGTTTTTATTGTTAATTAGTCAAGTATTGTATTATGCTATTCGAGTTTATATAAGTACTTAACTAATTGAGAGTTATTATAATAAGGTTTATTTCTGTTCATTTCTCTTTATTTTTGCAATAAATCTAAATTAAATCCCTAAGTTAATAAATTGGAGCTAAATTTGGCAGTATTCGATAAATTATCATTAAATAGTAATATTGCTACAAGTCATATTTTTAATGCTAACCCACATTTCTTTTCACGACATAGCTTATTACTTGATCAGTTTCGCAAACGGAGTGTATTAATGTAACATATTCATATAACTTTATTTATGTAACATATTCATTTTTTAAAAAATGTTTTAATCATACACTCGAACCTTTACAATGAATTTTCCATAATTATAAAGATAAAAATTGCAAGCTAAGGCTTTCCCATAAGGAAAATCTGAAAGCAGGTCTGGGTTGAAAAGATATAAGAATCCTTGAATCAAAAGCCTTAAGTAAGTGTAACAGTTGTAATTTGA
Source organism: Anagrus nilaparvatae (assembly GCA_022575985.1). Classification (NCBI taxonomy): domain Eukaryota; kingdom Metazoa; phylum Arthropoda; class Insecta; order Hymenoptera; family Mymaridae; genus Anagrus; species Anagrus nilaparvatae. Next base: position 6,938,308 of record JAKSXM010000287.1, read on the forward strand.
ATAATTGAAACGATCATTTTTTGACTATAATTATAAAGTATAAGGTAACCTCTGCTCTACAGATTAAAAACCTCAATATCTACATTTTAACGATTTTGAGATATTGAACGAAACGCGTTTCTATTAATTTTTTAATGTTTTTAAATATTTTTAAAAAATGTTAACATGTTTTTTTACTAATTAAGGTATGCTCTTTTTAATGGTGACAAAAATTTTCCCGATTTTCCACTCCTTATGTGAAAAACTGCAGATGTGCCATTTCGAGACTAAAATTCCACGGAAAATACAGATTAAAAACATCAATATGTACATATGCCATTTCTTCCTGTAAGCAACGCTCGCCGCGCGGGTTCTTTACATAGGAAGAATGTCAATATCTACAATAAATTTGATATTTTATATAATTTATTAATATCCATCCTTTTTTAAATTTTTAAAAATTTTATTATATATTTTCATTATTTTCTTTATTTAATTAATTATTAAAGCAATTTTTTTTTCAAGTAAGCATTACTGAAAGTAAGTAAGAATAATAATAATCATAATGCTGATAGTTTATCTAGCATTCAAATATAAAATTTATTTAATAGCATTTTATTAATTATTATACCATATCAAATTATTAATAAATTATATAGTACGTAAATTACATAATAATATTTATTAAATCGTTACAATATTTTAATTAAATAATTATAAATATTTTAAGTTATAATAAATAAATGTAAAATTTTAATTTTTTTTAAATATATCGTTAAAAAAAAAAGATTCCCCTCGAGTTTCCCCAAAAAAAAAACGTAGATGTGCCAAATTTTAAGTATGGAGTCTCAAAATACTCGATGCATTACTTACGAAAAACAGCATATGTACATATGCCATTCCTCAGGTATTGACGAGACAGCGCGCGATGGCATTACAGGAGAAAAACCTCAATATCTACAAAAACGTGTAGATATGCCATTTTCTGCTGTATTCTTTTTTTTTATCCATATAAATTTTTTTTCAATACCTGGAACCCTGTAGATGTGCCATCGAATTTCGCGAATGATAAGTGATAAGAGAATAATTTTTGCACCATCTAATAGAGAATTTTATTACGATTACGCCCATATAAAAAACTCATTTTTCATAAAAATGTAGATATTGAGGTTTTTAATCTGTACGGCAGACCTTGCATAAGAGTCCATGGAATCAGAAAATCAATGCTTTTTAACTATATGCCTTTAGATAGGAAACCACCAAAAATAGTACCAAAAAAATAATTTGAATTATTTTTATAATTGTAAATTTGTTTTTTTTTTTTAGGTTTACGGATTCTGTAAATGATACATTTAAGGAAATTTTGGGCATTCAATTTGTTTCAAGTGCAATATTAATCAGTATAAATACATTTCAATTATCTACTCAAAAATTAACCAATGTAGAAATACTCTTTTCAGTTTTATTTCTAGCATCATTGTTATTAGAAATATTTACTTACTGCATATTCGCAAACGAAGTTAAAAGTAAGGTAACTGTATTTCACTTAAATCTACTAGATAAATTGTACAGAAAAATAATCGTCATTTAAAAACTGATTTATATAAAAAACCTACCTTTTCGGGCAGATATTTAAATTTTCTTTCAAACAACACAACAGGTACTAAAATAGGGATCATTAAAAATTTGGTAGACAAAATATTTAAACTCTCAGATACTGAATGCCACACAAAAAATATAGAATATTTGAAAAATGACCTAATTTTAAACAATTATCCTATAGAATTTATTAACAGACACGTTCACAAGCATTATGCTAAATTAAATTCTACAACCTGTGATATTTCAAGTAATGATAGTACAAACCAAAACGATTACAGAAACACTATAGTTTTACCTTTATTACCCAGAATTTCTGAAAAAATCCAAAATGTTCTCAAGCGCAAATGCAATCTAAATAATGTATTTAGATGCCCCTACAAAATGAATAAAATGTTAAAATCGGGTAAAGATAAACTAAAGAGGGACTACAACAAAGAGTTAATTTATAGAATAAACTGTAATAAATGTCCCAAGAACTACGTCGGTCAAACTAAACGACTTTTGAAAACTAGAACGGGAGAACATCGCGACAATATTAAATTGAAAACTGAAAGACACGAAGTAATAACTAAACACATCCTTGAAAATAACAGAACTCATGATTTTGATTGGGAAAATGTAGATATATTACATACTGAATCAAACTTTTATAAGCAAGCCTTTGCTGAAAGATTATATATTAAAAAACAGGGTCCTAATGCTATAAATAGCAATAGCGACTGTAATAAACTACCTAAAAGTTACATGATCCTTAAATCAATTTAGTCAATAAGATTATCTTACTCCTAAATAATAAAATTAAACTAATTTTTAACCAATAATTTTAACATCTGTTTTTACTGGGATTTAAAATTAATTTTCCTTGTGTTGTAATGCACAAAGTTATACAATTTTCAAAAATGTCATCTCTTTCTTGTACACATGTTAATAAATTTTTAAAAAAATTAAAAAAATAAATTAATATGAGCAATACCAAAATTGTAATAAAATAAAATAAAAACTAATATAAAAATAATACCTAGTACTACTGTGACGGAAAAAATTCCATTTTGTTTATATTATAAAAATTCTTACCACTTGACTTTATATATTTATTAACTCTTAAATTGCAATATGAAGCATATATAACTAAAAAAATTTTTTTTTTTTTTTTTTTAAACAATCGCCAAATATAACTCAGTAATTTTCAAAAATTACTTAATAGGTAAACTTTTTCTTTTTAAAAAAATATGTATTAATAATTTCAAAAATATGTAATTAATGTAATACTATTTTAATTATAATATGTATATGTATATAGAATCCTTTAAAAAGAATTTTTATAAAAACTCAAAACGTTGGGAACAATTTTTATAATAAACATCTTTGCTCTGGAAAAGTCGATTTCTCATTTATTCAACTATTAGTATCCCGAATAAATATTAAAGCTCTGTTAACTTAACCAGCATTAGCAATAAAAGTTACATGTTTTTTTTTGTTGCTAATATTGGTAATTTAGAAGATACTCCGACAGGATTCGCAGGATTCAATTTCTCCGGTATAAGCATGATATAAGTGCTATTTTTAAGGATATTTTGAAGTGGATTTAAGAAGAAACTACATTTTTTTTTTATTTAAATTTTATTTTAACCCATTTACGCCTAATCGACACATTCAAGTCATTTGAATTTTTTTCAATGCAAAATCGATATTTTGAGTTAAAAATGTTACCTAGTAGGTAATTGGGGCTGCTCTATTCATTTCTGAAGTCCGCTTTAACGTGCAACCCCTAGAAAATGTTATATCATCCCCTAAAAGTGGGGTAATTTTTTTATAATTTTTGGAAGTTATTTAAATTAAAATAATGGGCACAAAAAATATTTCATGGCATTAAAAACTTAATATGGGACTATCAGGAACATAAAAAAATGAATTTGTGCCAATTTTTCATCGTCAACCCCTTGAATGAGGTAAGAGATGGATTTGCAGCGCCCTCAACAATTCTGTTTTCCAAAACATAGTTTTTCATTACTTTAGGGTTTTGAAACTCGGAGTCTAGATGCGAACCCGGAATAACCTTGCTTTCGTGTTTTGAATCATAGAAATAGTCTGATTCAGGTTTTCATTTCACTTTACGCTGAGAACTAAGTTTCAAAACTCGGAATATCGCTAAAACCGGGTTTTGTTTTTAAAATTTCCAGGTTTACGGCTCTGTGTGTGGTTCTGATATGTTTTAATTTGAAAATATTTTCGAAAAATTGCCTAAGGTCACAAACAAAGTTGCTTCCTTGATCAGTTAAAATATTTTTTGGTGTAAAGAATATATATATCGTCGTGCCCTATTAAAAACTCGATATGTTGTTCTTTTTTTCTAAGAAAGGCACCGACATAATATACTTTGTATGTACACCTTGCGTTGTATGCATAGTAAGATATCGGGGTCTTTGTTTGTGAAAAAAAATACATAGCGTCATTTTAATAGGACCCCTCGATATATATAGTGATTAAATAATTCTTCTATTATAGTTTCAGCAATTTCGTTTTTTAAAGGGATTAATACTAAGTATTTAGTCAGCATATCTTTAATCGATAATATATACTCATATACTTTACTAGTTTCTGTTAAAGGACCAAATATGTCCATTGCTTCCATTGCGTCCAGTGGGAGTGTCTGTGATGATTACTTCATTCCTGGCCCTTATTCTATTTCTTTTTCCTAGTTAACATGTTGGACATTTCTTCATTGTTTCGATTATATCCAATTCCATATTTTTCCATGTCGCTAATTCTCTAGCTCTGGCAATCGTCCTGTTTTCACCAAAATGTTGAAATGCTAGTTGTCCATGAGCTTCTTTAATGACTATCTGCTTTTCTTCTTCGGTTAATTATTCTAACGGAGTTTCACAATAATTGATTTTTACGGGTAATTGATTGATTTTAAATTGTGTGGACAGAAAAGGTAAAAATTCTTCAATTCTTATTTTTCCTATGGGTGTTATGCTTGGATCAGCTAAAGGAATATCTGTGATAATTTTTTTTCTCTAATGGTTGTTAAGCATATTTCGTATAATATTTTTATCCAGACTTTTTCGTCAAACTCGGGCAACCATACATGTTGTCTATTTGCTCTAGCAGGGGTTTTTATTAGTTTTATATATAATTTACTATTGACGTTAGGCATTTCTATTACATTACCTTGTTGTGGATTACTTATCCACTCTAAGTAATTGTTGTATATATAATCCTCTAAATTAAGGCCTTGGTATGCATTTTCTATTTGTTGATTATCTTATGTTATTTGCTGTTGATTTTGTGGTTTGACTATTAATTGTACATATTTTATATCATTGTTTACTTCTGGATTTTGCATTTCTCTATTTATTATTTCATCTATATTTTGAAATAATTCAGTTAAATCTTCTATATTGCGTTCGCTATTTGATACTTTCTCTTGATTATTTTCTGTGGATAATAATTCTTTTGGTAGTTCGTTTTCTATTTCTTCTGCTAAAATATTTTCTTCTTCTTCTTCAGATATACCTTCTATTGCCTTTTTTATTACAGAATTTAACTCTTCATTAGCAGTAACGTGTATCCTTGACAAAGCTTTTTTTTCACATCCTTTCTTATACTTGATTTTATAATCATACTCTTCTAGTCTTAGTCGCCATTTAAGTAATCTTGAAGAAGGATCTTGTACGTTGAAAAGCCATGTTAAAGCTTGATGATCAGTATATATTGTAAATTTTCTACCAAGTAAGTATTCTCTGAGTCTTTTAATTGCCCATACAATGGCAAGTAATTCTTTTTCTGTCGTTGAATAATTAAGTTCATTGGCGTTCAATGTTATTGATATGTAACAGCAAGGATGTCCATTTTGCGATAATATTTCACCTAACCCTACATTCGAAGCATCTGTTGTTAATGTTAATTCGTGGTCAATTTTAGGGTATTTTAAAACAAGTAGATTTATTAATTGATTTTTTAATGTATCAAATGCTTTTTGCCATTTTTCAGTTCATATAAACTTATTATCTTTTTTCGTTAAATCAGTCAATGGTTTGGCAACAGTGGAGAAATTTTCTATAATAACCTGCCAATCCAAGAATTGATTGCAGTTCTTTTATTTTTTTACTTTGAAATTTTTGACAGCCTTTGTTTTTTCTGTGTTCGGCTTAACGCCTTCATTAGTTATTATGTGACCTAAATATTCTAATTCGAGTCTTAAGAATTCGAATTCATCCGGTTCTAGTTTTAGACCAGTTGGTCGTAATCTATTGAATATAAGTTCTAAATTTTTATTGTATTCTTGTATGGTTGAGCCAAATACTTTTATATTATCTAAGTATATAAAACAAATTTGCGGATTGGGCCTCTAAAAGCCGTGTCCATCATACGCTGGAATGTTCTAGGGGCATTTTTTAAACCAAAGGGTAAACAGGTATGTACAATGTTCGTAATGACCCTTTTGTGTAGAAAATGCAGTGTATTTTTGAGAGTCTGGATGCATGGGGTTTCAAAAAATCCTTTGCTATGATCAAGGGTAGAGAAAAATGTGGCTTTCCCAAATGATCTAAAATATCATCTATATTGGGAAGTAGGTACGAATCTTGGTCGGTTTTTTCATTAAATTTTCTAAAATTAATTACGACTCTCCATTTTTGTTTACCACAAGCGTCTAATTTTTTCTTTACTACCCAAATAGGTGAATTATATAGTGAATTAGACTCTTTTATTATACCATCTTTTAATTGTTCTCTTACCTGTTTATTGACTTCTTCTTTATGACCCTCTGGAAACTTATAATTTCTTAAATTTATTGGGTTTTGGTCTTTTAAAAATATTTCAGGTTGAATTATTTTCCAACAATGTAGTTCGTCTCCAGGTAAATGAAATATATCATTATACCTATAAATTAATTTTTCAAGGCTTTCTTTTATATCAGTTTCTATAATGTGATACTCTCGTGGAGTCTTTTAATAACTTTATTCTTTTGCCTAGTTCAATATGATTTATTTTATTCTGAATTTTTGTTTCTTTTATTTTTACTGGGATAGAGGCATTTATATTGTGTGTACCTATGGTTAATAATTTATCATGTGTGTGTATTTTTTTTCTTCTGTCATTGGCTCTTGACCTGAATCTTCCATTAAATTTACTCTCGGGGGAGGTCTTTGGCTGGAATCGCTTCGATGAAAATTTTTACTTTCCAGACATACGTTTGAGGTATGTCCTACTTTATTACATTTGTAACATTTTATTATAGATTTATTTGAAGAGTTATTATTGTTTTCAAAAGTTTTAGTTTTATTTTCAAATTGAGTTCTATTATCGTTTGTAGTTTTATTTTTAAATGTTGAGTTAACAGGTTTAGAATTTATTTTATTATGGAATCTTTTTCTTAACCATATTTCAGTTTCTAATGCAGTTTGTTACGTTTCTACAACTGTTTTGGGATTTTCGGCCCTGATTTGTAAGGCAATGTCAAAACGTTTTTAACATAAGTTTCTAAAGCAAATTCTTCAGTTTCTTCTAATAATGTAGTTCTTTTTATTTTGTATCTTTTTTGGGCTTGTATTGAATAACGCAATTCGTTATGGACTTGTCTAAAATGAACGTGAAAACTTTTCTGATTGATTTAAGTTACCAATATAAGCGCAGTTGATTTGGACTTTGAAAAAATATTATTAATTAACTTAAAAAAAAAAATAATGCAAAGGAGCTTTCGCTTCGGATATAAGTGGGGGGGGGGCACTATGTATAATGTTCCTGGGAAAAGAACTCCTAATACATATCATGATGGGTCTAATTCTTAAGGTCTATTAATTCAAGCTTAGTAATCCTAGAATACATGACAATATAATTTGATATAAGTCATATCTGTTATAAATCATGCCCATTTCTAAAAACAAAATTGGCAGAAATTATTTAAGCGTCCATCGAAAACTTGAGTAGTTTTAGTTTTCTAAATAACGATTACTTACATTCTGTTTCAGAGCAAAGAAATTTCTACAGATCTGTATTTTATGTATTGGCTATCATTGACAATAGAATCTAAAAAATCAATGATAATTATGATGATGAGATCATCAGATCCTGTATTAATTAAATGTGGACCATTAATAGAATTTACAAATGAATCATCTTTAAAGGTTAGTTTTTTCTTGTAGTAAATCAAAGTACATACAGTTTCTTTGACAACATTTACACGGAGAAGCCCGAATATTTGCTGTGAAGAACGAACTAACACCGAAGTAGTCAACGTTGAATTTCTTCGCTGCAATGAATAAAAAACGCCACAGTGAACGCAATCCTCATGTTTACAATGTATATAGCGCTTAGAATGTATAGTATAGTACCTCAGGTATACACTATACTAAACTAATTCACATGCAGTATTATCTATTAATTTATTTTATTTACTACTAAAAATATTTGGGTCAATATTTGTGAACTGTATATAACTTTGCATGGATGGTTCTCGAAATGTACTCCAAAGTATGTTTGGTCGAAAGTATACATAAAAAAATTTTTTTCCCCAATTTTTAGCGCTTTAGAGCCAATCCTCTATTTTTTACATCAATTTTGGTTTTTCTCAATTTTTTGAAATTTTTAATTTTTGAGAAATTTTTTTAAATTAATTTTTCTCGCAAAGTACTTTACAGTAAAACTTTTTTTTCTTATGGTTGCGCATAGGAAATTTCCCGTAGAATTTGATTCTGGGGTCCAAAATTTTTTTGGAACTGCATATGCACGAGAAAATCAACTTTCTTGCTTTGCATTTTCTAGCTTTTATACCTCAGCTGCAGTCAGCTCAATTTTCATCCTGTTGGTATCAAATTTTATGTTTTCTCATATACTTTTAGGGCAGTTTCTATCCGAACAAACTGTTCTTCACGGCAACCGTCTCTAACGGTTGGGATTTCGACCGTTTTTAACAAAATTCAACCGTCTCTAACGGTACCGTTTGTTCGGATAGACACTGCCTACTTGGCAGTTTAGCATATGAAGTTTTTTTTTGGGTAAATTTATTTTAAAAGCACTAAAATTGAAAAATAGTGGTTTTTTAAGAATTAAAACCGCTATTTTTAAGAATTAAATAACTGCTATTTTTCAATTTTAGTGCTTTTAAAATAAATTTACCCAAAAAAATGCTAAAAGTATATGAGAAAACATAAAATTTGATACCAACAGGATGAAAATTGAGCTGTCTGCAGCTGAGGTATAAAAGCTAGAAATTACAAAGCAAGAAAGTTGATTTTCTCGCGCATACGCTGTTCAAAAAAAATTTTGGACCCCAGAATCGAATTCTGCGGGAAATTTCCTATGCGCAACTAAAGAAAAAAAAGTTTTACTGTAAAGTACTTTGCAAAAAAAATTAATTAAAAAAAATTTCTCAAAAATTAAAAATTTCAAAAAATTAAGAAAAACCAAAATTGATGTAAAAAATAGAGGATTGGCTTTAAATCGCTAAAAATTGGGGAAAAACATTTTTTTAAGTATACTTTCGACCAAATATACTTTGGAGTACATTCCGAGACTCGAAAATCCAAACTAGATACACTTCACAAATATTGACCCATTTATGAGTAGTTATTAAAATATTAATACATTATATTATTAAAACTCATTACTTCATTCTAATTACTATATTTTGTACTCATGATCGGTTTTTACCGTATTATAAATGCCGCAGCTGTAGTTACAAAAAAACGGCGCAGCGGAGGATAAATTTGTGACCGCAGTGGAGGACAATTCTTTACAGCGATTATTCAGGCTCCTTCGTATAGTAAAGCATAAATTCATATGTTATCTGCATGGTTATGTTTCATCAACTTTTTTACAGCCGTTTCCATGTGGGTCTAAAAACGTGATTACATGCTAAAAATCCTAACTTTTATTAGTTAACAAATTTAAAAAATTTATTTTTCAGATCTTAAACATGTCGTACTCAGCTTATAATATGTTGAAGACAAGTTCAGAGTGAAATCCAAGATAATTCCAAATATATTTATTTCATGATATAACTAGCGCAGCGTCATGAGATCACCGTAACAGTTTAAATTTGATTGATTAATTTAAAAAATAGGGAAAATTTTTTAAATATTCAAATTAAAAAAAAATTATTTAATAATTTATTATTCTTTACTTGAATTTAATAAATAATTTGGTTTACACATTTTTGATAATGAATTCTATCATTATTTATACACAACTACACGTTTAAACGGTCAAATTAAAAGGCTTTTTTCGAATTCTGAAATACGCATGTACATGAGCATATAATATTGTATTCTTCAATTTTCTTATTCCACCACGGCTTAGAAACAAAAAAAAAAGGTACATAAACAGTATAAACACGCTAATTGAAAAGTTATCAATGGGTATATATTCCAAGCTTAGAAATTTTGTATAAGTTTAAAGCACGAGAGGGCTTTGTTTGTATAATTAAAATATAAAAGAAAGAGATCGTATGGGCACTAGCCCATATTTACCCAAACCTTATGTATTTTTTTTTATCTCTCAGTTGAGAACTTATTAAAATGAAAAAATAAATAAATAAAAGAATGAAAAACTGTATCGCTGCATTTGTATTATCATAATTCAAAAGTCCTTTAATAATTTGACCTTTTTACACGTGTACCTGTATAAATAATGATTAAATTCTTTAACAGCAATTAATAAAAAAATATTATTAGACGCGGTAAAGAATATTTACTCATCCTCTAGCATGTAAACATAAATCTTCTATTAACAAAGAATATAATATTTTAATAATCATTTGGAGAAAAAAAATTACTAATTATATAAAGAAATTAAATTTTTATACACCTGGTATTCCAAATGATCATTTGAATCTTCGTAAAATGACTATAATGTATGAAATTTTTATTTACTTTAATTTTATACTAATTAACTATTATATGGTAAGTTAATTTTATAAAGGCATCTCTTTAATTATCTTAAAAAACAATGAATACATAAAATTTATGTAAACTGCTGGAGTTTTTACTACAACTTTGTACCTTAGGGTCCTTAGGGATATAGACGCATAAAACACATTTAAAATTTCTACACATGTTTTATTAAAAATAACCATGTTCTATAAAGATACCAGTTGACCTTTTAATTACATATTTTTTGCATATTAAATTTTAACAATTTTAGTTTCAAAAAAATTTCTTTTACATATTTTAACTCACGGGACAAGGAAGAAACCTCGAATTGCAGAAGATTTGTTTTTTAATATATTTAAACTTTAAAAGTACATTGCAATCGTATATTTTTAAAGAAAAATTAAGTGTAAAAATTTTGAACATTTAGACGCTTCCAAATAGAAAGGTCGTTATTCAAAAAGGCTTTCAAAAACCCGACGTCTCATAGTATAAGGTATACGAGATGGCGAAGTCTGTATCGTCGCGCTGAAAAAGGACCTTTGTATTTGGAAGCGTCGATTTACTTTTGAATTATAATTAAAAAAAAAAATTTCAAGTTAAATTTCTATCGTAACTTTGAATTATCAAGGATTTTGAATTATAAGGTATGGAATTTTCGAGGTTTTACTGTAGCGTTTTCTATTCTATTTGTATTGATTAATTAATAAATTAATAAAATATGAGCAAAAATAAGTTACAAATGTATAATTTATTGATACTAAATAATAAATAAATAAAATTAGGTAAAATATTAAAAGTGTTTTTTTAATTATAGATATACATTTGAAATCTGTTACGTTGTAATATACTCAGAACATGCTTCTAAATTTGTTTACATTGCTGCCAAAATTCTAATTTTTCATAAAAATGGGACTTATTGGCCTCAAAAATTTTCTACAAGCTTAAAGTTTACAAAAATTTTTTACTTGTCTATTTTTAATTTTTTGTATATTAGATTTGATAATTTAAAGTCAGAGTCCTGATTTTAGGTTTTCTAAAAAAAGTCAATTTTAATGATTATCTTCGTAAAGCAATATTTCATAAACTATTCAGTAAAAATAAATGAGTAAAAAGTTTTTTGAAATTTGAAACTTGTAAAAAGTTTTAGTGGCCTATAGATACCATATTTCTATCAAAAATTAGAATTTTAGAAGCAATTTAAAAATTTATCATATTGGGGCAAAAATGGCCATTTGGTTTATTGACTCTAGCGATGTGAGATAAGAAATTGCGGTTTATGGAAATGGAAAGGTGATACTTATAAAAAAAAAAATAAGGTCAACTATAGTAGTTTAGTTAACTTTCGAGGTTGCAGCGATACATTGAAGATTACTAAAAAACAAAAAAATGCTACTTTTTGTAATGTTTGATGTAACGCTGCAGAACTTTCAGGTTATCAAGCTTTCAAACTCACCGTGTAAGTTTTTAAAATGTTCAAAATTTTATAGGCTGACTTTGAATGGTAAATATTTAAATCCGACCAATTTTTAGACAAATAGTAAATTAAATTTATTTTATTAGTTAGACGTATAATATATTTTATTATTTATACATATCTCTATATATTATAAATTTATAAATGCTGCCGCCGCTGTCGAATGACACCTTTGGGCCAATCTGGTACTTTTGGGCCAATATGGTACATTTGAGCCAATCTGGTACTTTTGGGCCAATATGGTACTTTTGGGTTATAATGGACCTTATGGGATAAAATGGAGCTTTTGGGCCAAACTGGACCTATTGGATCAAATTGGTCCTTATAGGCCAACTTGCACCATTTTCGGTAAAATGGGACCTTTGTGGACAAAATTAAAGTGGGCCTATTGGATTTTGAACCAAAGTGGACCTCTTAGGGGCAAAGTGGACCTGTTTACATGAAACTGTTTTAAAGTTCACTTACCCAGTGTTGTTTTTTTTCTTAGGCATGAATCCTTTTTAATCAAAAAGATGGTTTTAATAAAAAACAGACTGCAAAAGGAATGAACTATACTTTTTTTTTACTTTGATTAGCTGCTGTGGCAAGAGACCTTTATTCTGAACCAATATTGTTTTGAGAGAAGTAATCATTTATAATAATATTTAATTCAAATTCAATTGGCTATAGGATTTTTTTTTTTTAATTTAAAAATTTATATTTTTATTGGAAGATTTTTTTTTTTTTTTTTTAATTATAAATCTATTTTCTAAGTATATCGAAAACTATATTTTAAACCTAAAGGATTATTTTATTATTTTGCTATATCGCTATATGTTTTATAGTAATAAATTATTGTCAATGATTTTTATTATTTTCAACAAAAAGGTCTATAAATAGTCTTTAAAATACCGTAAACATATTGTCAACTTGTACGCTGCAATTCTCGCAATGAAAATACTTCTCTAACTATTATAAAAGTATATTACGTTGCCAACATTTCAACCACTTTCACGTGAACCATTTGAACCATTTTATCAAAATGATCAAAATACACCTTTCAGGCCAATATGGAATCACCTTCACAATACTTCAATCACTCTACGGAGGTTGACGCGCCCCTAGTATATCTCTATATATTATAAAATTATAACCGCTGCCGCCGCTGTCGAATGACACCTTTGGGCCACTCTGACACTTTTGGGCCAATCTGACACTTTTGGGCCAATCTGACACTTTTGGGCCATACTGACACTTTTGGGCCAATCTGAGGCTTTTGGGCCATTCTGACACTTTTCGGCCAATCTGACACTTTTGGGCCAATCTGACACTTTTGGGCCATACTGACACTTTTGGGCCAATCTGAGACTTTTGGGCCATTCTGACACTTTTGGGCCACTCCGACACTTTTGGGCCAATCTGCCACTTTTGTGTTAATAAGGGACTATTGGTCAAAACCGGACCTTGTGGGTGTAAGTGAACCTTATGGGGTATAATAAAATTTTCCATTTTCTTAGTTATTGACACTTTTGGGCTAATTTGATACTTTTGGACCAATATGATACTATTGGGCAAAACCGGATCTTGTGGGTCTAAGTTAACCCTATGGGGTATAATAAAATTTTCCATTTTCGACCCCTTTTACCCCCCCCCCCCCCTGTATCCACCAGTATATAATTAAAAAAAATAAATTTATAAATTTCCCGTTGTATTTAGGCAACAGCATCATATCTGAAGCCCATGACAAAATTTGTACTTTAGGAAACCTTAAGAAATTTATTGTTTTCAGTTATAATTAGGTATTTTGCTGGTGCTTTTAGACTCCTAAATACTTTAAAAAAAAAAATACCCTGCTAACTAGGTGGCACTGAGGTTCCTCAAACAATGGGCTGTAATCTTAATTTACAACAAATATTATTGATTACAACCATGCAATTATACATACATTTTTCGTTTTTAGTAGCTGGTAAAGTAAATTATTAAGATCATTTTGTTATTAAAGTGAAAATTCTAGCGTCCATGGATTGGTCGCGCCGGCGTTAATGGATTTTAAATCATTTTTGCATAATTAAAAAGAGACAAATATAAAAAAAGCTAATTTTATTTTTTTTTATAAAATTTTATTTTATTAGAATATATAATTATCCCTTAATAATTAAAATATTGGGTAACATGATTTTTTTGTTTTGTCAAAGAAATGGTTGGTAACGATGCGAAAATTACAAATATTCGCTCAATTATTATAAAAAGATAGGAGTTTTTACCAGAATTTATAATAATTTCTTATAATTTATTTTCTCAGTGTACTTCTTGCATTTGACCAATCTTCCGCAACAATGATAATAATAATAATAATAATAATATTTTGTAATAAAAAAAATAACCACATTAATTGCTTCAAGATTTTAACATTATTTATATTATTTCTATTAATCACAAAATAATAAATTATTTAATTCTATAGATTGTTTGATTCTTTAAAAAATGCCAATATAACTTTTAAATCTTAATTTTAAAATGCAAACATAACCATTTAATATTTTTAGGCTTTTTATTATTGTTTATAATTTCATTAAGCTGCATACATAAATAAACATAGCAACGAGCAAAATAATCCAAGGAAGTCAAAAAGAGGCAAGATTTCCATCACTCTTTCTTGTGTCTTATAATTTATATCAATACAAAAAAAAAAATTGTGATCGGATACAAAAAATTACTATAAACTAAATTTCTAAAACTTGTACTCTCATTAAAATAAATAAGATATGTCCAAAACGAAAAATAAATTTGGTGTTTTATGTATTTTTTTGTGACGAAGATTTTGGAGAAAAAAATTTTCAAAAAATTAATTATCAGATTCAAGATATCGAGTAAAAATCATAATTTCAAATATAAGTAATTTCATGGAAATGAATGAGGATATTACATCCAAATTAAAAAAAAAGAAAAGTATTTTGAGATTTTTTTAATAAAAAAATTTTTGGAAAAAAAAATTAGGTCTTAATTTCATAACAGTTGTAAAATATCGCCGGTCGCAATATTTTCAGATATTAGTACTTTCATGAAATTAAATTAGGTATTACACCCAAAAAAAAAAAAATATTGCAGGTTTATTAATTTTTTTGTTTTTTTAATTTTGAGAAAAAAATTTTAAAAAAATTCGGTATCAAATCCAAAAAATGACTATAAACAAACTTTCTAAAACTAGTACTTTCATAGAAATAAATTAGGTACTACGTCCAAAAAGAAAAAAAAATTCGTTTTTTTTTGTATTTTTTCGTGAAAAAATTTTGGGAAAAAAATTTTCAAAAAATTAAGTATCCGATTCAAGATATAGATTAAAAACTATACTTTCAAATATAAGTACTTTCGTGGAAATAAATGAGGTATTACATCCAAATTAAAAAAAAAAAAGGTACCTAGAGCTTTTTTGGTGAAAAAATTTTTGAAAAACAAATTAGGTCTTAATTTCATAACAGTTGTGAAATATCGCCGGTCGCAATATTTTCAGATATTAATACTTTCATGAAATAAAATTAGGTATTACACCAAAAAAAAAAAAAAATATTGCAGGTTTTTTAATTTTTTTGTTTTTTTAATTTTGAGAAAAAAATTTTTTTTAAATTCGGTATCAAATCCAAAAAATGACTATAAACAAACTTTCTAAAACTAGTACTTTCATAGAAATAAATTAGGTACTACGTCCAAAAAGAAAAAAAAAATTATTTTTAAAAAATTAAAAAAAAAAGAAGTACCTCGAGCTTTTTTGGTGAAAAAATTTTTGAAAAAAAAATTAGGTCTTAACTTTATAATGTTTGTGAAATATCACCAATTACACACACACACATACACACACACATACATACTTTTTTTAAAAACCGGTTTTTTAGCTTCCTGGAGTCTCAAAACGTGCTTATATGCCAAAAAATCAAAAATCGAAATTTGACCTATCACAATGGTTCCTCTTTGAGGAACCAAAAATAAATTTGTCTAGTATCCAGTTATAGTAAAGATAATTAACAATTGTTTAAAAAATTAACTTAACCCATTAGTTCCCAAGCGGACCTGAGATGTCGTTTGAAATTACGTCTATAAAGTTTGTTTAAAATCAAAATTTTTTTTAACCAAAAATGTTCCCCTATGCAAAAAGAGTTGCTCTTTCATATTTTTTGGTCAGATTATTAAAATCTTGGACCGGAAGTGAAATATAACCACTCAAAGTTCGCTAATTTTAAATTATGGAAGATAACTTTTTCAGCCGTTTTTTTTGAAAAACCGGACTATATTATGGATCTAGCCAATTAAAAGTTAGCCACAATTATTTCTTAGCAACTTTGAAAGATTTTTGTGATTTTCCAAGATGGCGGACATCAAAATGGCGATCATTATGATTGAAAAAACCAGGAAAAAACTAAAAGTAAAAAAAACATCAGATTTTGAAGATTTGATAATTTTCCATAATTTTGGACGCCATATTTGATTTCCCAATTTTCCAAAATGAAAAATGATATCAAATTTAAACTTAGGTACCTAAAAAATGCATAGAATAAGTACCCACAGCCCATATCTTTTAAAATATTGTCACGATTTATTAGAATTTGATCATTTTCCGCCATTTTGGACGCCATTTTGAATTCAATTTTTTATAAATATTTCATGCATGTATAAATTTTCACTAAAAAACCTCGCTTGTTTGAAAAAATATTGGAAAAATCAAAATCTGATGTTTTTTTTTACTTTTAGTTTTTTTCTGGTTTCTCAATCAAACTGATCGCCATTTTGATGTCCGCCATCTTGAAAAATCACAAAAATCTTTCAAAGTTGCTAAGAAATAATTGTAGCTAACTTTTAATTGGCTAGATGCATAATATAGTCCGGTTTTTCAAAAAAAACGGCTGAAAAAGTTATCTTCCATAATTTAAAATTAGCGAATTTTGAGTGGTTATATTTCACTTCCGGTCCATGATTTTAATAATCTGACCCAAAAATATGAAAGAACAACTCTTTTTGCATAAGGGAACATTTTTGGTTAAAAAATATTTTGATTTTAAACAAGCTTTATAGACGTAAAAACGACATCTCAGGTCCGCTTGGGAACTAATGGGTTAATGTGTTTTATAAATTTAGGGTATAATTATTTTTTATGGATAAAATATATTATATTAAACCCTAAAAAATCTCTTACATACCAAACCCTGTTTAGTTATAAATGTAGCTTTCATTCTATGGCCACTTTTAAGATTATGATATTATTATTAGATAGCAATTTACCTTATGAGATTTTTGATATTTCTCCTCCTCCCTCCTCCATTTACTTTAGAAAAGTATCCTGTATGGAATAGGTACATTAATGCTTTCTGATATATTTTTTAAATTTCTTGCCTTGTGATTCATACTTCAAATTCAACCTGCGATTGAAATGATGTCCAATAATTTTCAGTATGAAATAGTTAGGTTTTTTTCATTAATAATTATTTTAAAAATTTATCAATTAATCTTTTTCATATTTTCCTTAGCTGTTGGCTATTCCTGACTGGCCCTTTAAGAAATAATCTCAAAATAAATAATTTAATCACAGACTTATAGCCAATTAGGGATTTTATTGGGAGCAATGGGTAAGTTAGCTAACAGCGAATAGCTTAAGACCCATTTACTCTGGCAGATATAAATATTTTAGAACACTTACTTCAAAGAGCTTACTTTTCGCAGGTGTAAAACAGGTGCTTGTACTTTTGGTCGTGGTAACTTAATAATATTGGTAAGTGAAAATCACAATGTTATTAAATTGCTCAATGTAAGTTCATAATACCAATAATATAAATTTTTTTCGCAAAAGAAAACATTTTTAATTCCATGCTTTTATTTTAACAGCAATGTGAAAAAAACAAATATTTGCTAAATATTCAATAAAATAACTTTTTTGGTATTGAAAAAATTATTGACAAAATCACTTCGTCATAATTTATGTTAAAAATTAATTAATTAAATGATATTTTTTACATTGAAATTTTTAATAACATAAACAAAACAAAAAAGGTTTTTCAACTAACATGTTTCAATGATTTCTTAAAGGACCCGTTAGGAAAATATGCTAAGGAAAATATGAAAAAGATTAAATGAAAAATTTTTAAAATAATTATTAATGAAAAAAACCTAACTATTTCATACTAAAAATTATTGGATATCATTTCAATCGTAGGTTGAATTTGAAGTATGAATCACAAGGCAAGAAGTTTAAAAAATATATCAGAAAGCATTAATGTACCTATTCCATACAGTATACTTTTCTAAAGTAAATGGAGAGGGGTAAATATTATACACGAAACTTTTATACAAAGTACCGTAGAAATTCATATTTTATTGATATAGGTATACACCTATACTTACTCTTTTTCTCCTTTTTTTTTATTTTATAAAAATATTTATATCTATTTACACAATAAAAAATAGTGAACAACAGATGAACTGTAAACTTGGATAATCATGTATTATTTATTAAAATTTGCTTTTTAATTTTAATTACAGATGATAGTTGATATAATTGTTTTTAAAAACTCAAGAAAACAAAATATACGGGAAATAGACCCCTTGTAAACCGTGTCAATGACCTACTTTCAGTTCGCGCGTGGACCAGGTCTTATAAACACACGCTTTTATTTACCTGTTTATCTATATGCTATTTAAATGTAAAATATAGATTAATTTTATGAAATAAGTGTCTAAAAATTTTTAGTGTTCGAAATAGTGTTATTATAAATTTAAAGCTTAATTTAAGTAAACAGTAAGATTATACATATGTCGAAAACTAAAATTCCATATAGGTAGTTTCGCCACCCTATGACGAAAACCAAATAAATGAGTATATTAAAAAAATACCATATATTTATTTAGAAAAAATTTTGTCGCAGGCGAGGCCGATGCGCAATGTGTTACAATTGTTTAAAATATAGTACAATTTAATTTGAGTACATGTACGTATGAGTACTTAGAATATAGGTAATAATAATATAATTTTAATTACAATTTAAAATTTTTAGAAACTAATAACATGATAATATAATAACATTAAAAGAAAAAAAAAATTAATTACATAGATTTTGAAAATTAATATAAATTAGTGTTGATTTAAATACCAAAAATTTACTTGTAAACATAAATTAAAATATTTATAAATATTTGATTATTTATTTTTAATTGAATAATTAAATTTAAAGAAAAATAATCATGCAAAGAAACATAGATATTTAAAATATATAATAATAAATTGAAAATTAGCTTATAGATACTTGAATTGAAAAATGAATTTATAGAAATTATCAAAATTTAATAATTGATTTTTAATTAAATACATCTATAAATACACAAATTTTGAAATAAAAATAAAAATAAAAATAAAAATAAGTGTTGATTTACACACCAAAAGTTCACTTGTAAACTTACAGAGATATAATTTAGAATATTTATTGTAATTTCATTATTTGTTTTTAATTTAATAATTAAATTTAAAGAAAAATATAAAGTGAATAAACTAGATTTAAAATGTATATAGAAATAAATTGAAAATTCAAATGTAAAGTTAAGGATAATAATATAAAATACTTAAATTAAAATATGAATGATATTAAACTGAAAATTCGTTTGTAAACTTACAGATACAAGAATTAAAATATCGTTTTATAGAAATTATCATAATTTAATTATTGATTTTTAATTAAACTCTTAGTCAGTAAAATTTCTAGAAAAATTTGTAATTAATGAACGTAAAAATAAAAATTACATTAAAATAAATTAAATAAATTTTCAAGATCAGTAGTTGGGATGATAGGTTCAGAGGATTGACCCTTTAGCTTCGCGAAAATGGCACCTTCATAAGAATATACGTAGACATCTTTATTATTCTGGAAATGCTTTTTGACGCGCTGATATTCAGTATATAATTCATTGCTTAAAAGAACATTTACATATATTTTTTTATTTGCTTGTGAATGACATATAAAAGCTGAATTCAAAATATCTTGAAATGTTATTTTACCATGACGACGCTTGAGATCCATGACAAACTTACGAACTTGTGACGACGAAAATTTAATAACTAAATTTATTGAATTATAGTTCTGATCTGATTTCTGATTCTTAGCTTTGAATTGTCGGATATTTAAAACGTGTGAAGTCAAATAGCCTGCACCAATTTTATTTAAAAAATTGAATACAATAGTCGGGTTATCTAAGGAGCAATCTTCTGGTAAACCAGTTAAAAGGACTTCAGTGCAATTGTAAGAAAAATCCAAATTTGTGCATATTTGATCAATACTTATTTCTGCAGCAATGATTGCTTGGCGAAGAGTTTTTATTTCATTATTTGATGAAGAAATTTGTTCTATATTTTTCAATACTTGAGAATTAACATTTTTTAATTCTTGTGCAATTTCTTGAAGGGATATCCCAAAACCTTCTAATGCTTTATAACATCCCTGAATGAGTTGTTTAATATCATTATTTAATACAAGCTCTTGAATCTCAGGCATTGCAATTAATAAATGAGGATTTGATAGATATTTCAAATATATAAACAATGAATTAAAATAAATAAATACTAAGAACTATGGTATAAGTATTTATCATATGATTGTCGATAAGTTAGAAAAGATAAAATTTAACACTATTTGAAGTTGATAACCACTGTCATGAATTCCATGAGGCTTAGAAAATTTTTAACTAGTTTTTACAAAACAGTAACACTTTTTATGTCCAATTATCTGATTAAATTATTTAATTATTTTAAGAATACATTTATAAATACTTGAAAAACTTATATAACGCTTTGAGAATTAAGAAAAAGTAATAATTTGAAGAGCGATTTATCAGACAACTTTGTACTCATACGCACATGCGCACTTCTATATATGCTTATCGTAATAATTCTAAATATTAATACTATCATAGAAAAAATTAAGTACTACGTCAAAAAAGGAAAAAAAATAAGGTATTTATGATTTTTTTATGTAAAAAATTTTGAAAAAAAAATTTTCAAAAAAACTACGTCTCAAATGCTGAATTCCTTTATAAATGATAATTCCAGATATTAGCACTTTCATAGAAATAAATTTAGTACTAGGTCAAAATAGAAAAAAAAAATTATGATGTTTTTTTAATTTTTTTATATGAAAAATATTCAAAAAAAAAATTTGAAAAATTACGTATCAGATGGAAAAAATCCTTTAAAAACAATAATTCTAGATATTAGTACTTTCATAGAAATAAATTAAGTACTACATCCAAAAAGAAAAAAAATTATTGTGTTTTTTTAATTTCTTTATACAAAAAATTTTGAAAAAAAAAATTAACAAAAATTACGTATCAGATGGAGAATTCCTTTAAAAACGATAATTCTAGATATTAGTACTTTCATAGAAATAAATTAAGTACTAAGTTCAAAAAGAAAAAAAATTATTATGTTTTTTTAATTTTTTTATACAAAAAATTTTGAAAAAAAAAATTTCGAAAAATTACATATCAAATGGAGAAATCCTTTAAACGATGATTCTGGATATTAGAACTTTCCTAGAAATAAATTAGGTATTACGTTCAAAAAGAAAAAAAATTATTGTATTTTTTAAATTTTTTTATTAAAAAAATTTTGAAAAAAAAAATTCGAAAAATTACATATCAAATGGAAAAATCCTTTAAACGATGATTCTGGATATTAGAACTTTCCTAGAAATAAATATAGAGGAACCTTTGTGATAGATGAAATTTTGATTTTCGATATTTTGGCATATAAGCACGTTTTGTGACCTTAGGAATCTAAAAAACCGGTTTTTAAAAAAAGTCTGTGTGTGTGTGTGTGTGTGCGTGTGTATGTATGTATGTATGTATGTATGTATGTCGCACTGTAACCGGTGATATTTCACAGCCAACACAACATTAAGACCTAATTTTTTTTTCAAAATTTTTTTCAGCAAAAAAGCTCGAGGTACTTTTTTTTTTTTTTAATTTGAATGTAATACCTCATTTATTTCCACGAAAGTACTTATATTTGAAAGTATGGTTTTTACTCGATATCTCGAATCTGATACTTAATTTTTTGAAAATTTTTTTTCCAACATTTTTTTGATAAAAAAATACAAAAAACACCAAATTTTTTTTTCTTTTTGGACTTAGTACTTAATTCATTTATATGAAAGTACTAATATCCAGAATTATGGTTTTAATGGATTTCTCCTTCTTATTTGTAATTTTTCGAAATTTTTTTTTTCAAAATTTTTTTGTATAAAAAAATTAAAAAAACACAATAATTTTTTTTCTTTTTGGACTTAGTACTTAATTCATTTATATGAAAGTACTAATATCCAGAATTATGGTTTTAATGGATTTCTCCTTCTTATTTGTAATTATTCGAAATTTTTTTTTTCAAAATTTTTTGTATAAAAAAATTAAAAAAACACAATAAATTTTTTTCTTTTTGGACGTAGTACTTAATTTATTTCTATGAAAGTACTAATATCCAGAATTATGGTTTTAAAGGATTTCTCCATCTTATATGTAATTTTTCGAAATTTTTTTTTTCAAAATTTTTTGTATAAAAAAATTAAAAAAACACAATAAATTTTTTTCTTTTTGGACGTAGTACTTAATTTATTTCTATGAAAGTACTAATATCCAGAATTATGGTTTTAAAGGATTTCTCCATCTTATATGTAATTTTTCAAAATTTTTTTTTTCAAAATTTTTTGTATAAAAAAATTAAAAAAACACAATAATTTTTTTTCTTTTTGGAATTAGTACTAAATTTATTTCTATGAAAGTACTAATATCCAGAATTATGGTTTTAAAGGATTTCTCTATCTGATATGTAATTTTTTCAAAATTTTTTGTATAAAAAAATTAAAAAAACATAATAATTTTTTTTCTTTTTGGACTTAGTACTTAATTTATTTCTATGAAAGTACTAATATCTAGAATTATCGTTTTTAAAGGAATGCTCCATCTGATACGTAATTTTTCAAAATTTTTTTTCTTCAAAATTTTTTGTATACAGAAATTAAAAAAACATAATTTTTATTAGATAAAATAGACCATTATAAATATTTTGCTAGTGTTGATGAGGAACCATAGTGCCAATCACTTGGCAGCGTTTTTTTAATTTTAAAACTAAATATTTTACCTTTTTATGGTAAAAAATAGATTTTTTTTTTTTCATTCAGCAGCTAAAGAAAATTAAAAAAAAAAAAATTTTTGATCTCGGTAGCTTATCATTTAGTATACACAAAAACGGTCATTTTCCATCCAGCAGAATTTTTTTTCATAAGAAATTGCGTTGAAGCCGATTTTTGGCCACTTTTTTTTTTTTACTACACTGTGCGACCCTTGTCCATAAATAAGAAATGACCCAAATCGCAGTTTACCATACTCGGCTTCGCCTACACTGGGAATGAATTGGTTTCGCGAGAAGACAAATCGCAGGCGTCTCGCCCCACTAATATTTATGTATCTCGCGAGCAAAATTTTCGGCTTCTCAGACACCAAAAATATTTGCTCTCGAGACGAAGCGCGCGCAGTTGCCTCGCACAACACTTCCTATACATATTTTAAGCATATACTGTATATGTTATGTAGTTTGCTAATAAAAATATTTTTGTGTTTATTATAAACTTGTTATTTTAAACTTTAAACTAGACCCTTTTAATAAAAATATTATTATTGTTAAGTATTTAGATAAATAAATAAATAATAATAGTTTTTAAAAGTAGTAATCTAAAACTTAAAAAAAATTTTTCAATTTACTTTTTCAATTCACTTTTTTTTTAAATAATATTAGTAAAAACCTCGTACTTTTGAAAAAAATAAAAATTTTTTTGTGTTTATTATAAACTTGTTATTTTAAACTCGGCTTATTTTACTAAACTATTATTATTTATTACATAAATAATTTATTTATCTAAATATTTAATAAAAACATTTTTAGTAAAAAGGGTCTTGTTTAAAGTTTAAAAGAACAAGTTTATAATTAATAACTACAAAAATATTTTTATTTTTTTCAAAAGCAATATAATAATAAAATAATAAATATAATATCAATAACAAACTACATAAATACATATAGTATATGCTTAAAATATGTATAGGAAGCAGGCCTGATAGGAAGTGTTGTGCGAGGCAACTGCGCGCGCTTCGTCTCGAGAGCAAATATTTTTGGTGTCTGAGAAGCCGAAAATTTTGCTCGCGAGATACATAAATATTAGTGGGGCGAGACGCCTGCGATTTGTCTTCTCGCGCAACCAATTCATTCCCAGTGTAGGAAGGTAATTTACATGCGATTTGGGCCATTCTTTACTTTTCTGGACTCGAGCCGTAAATATACTATTTTGTGGAAAATAAAAGCAAATCTTCCGGGGTAAAAATTTACCCTCGAAACACAAAATTTCCCCTTTGGGCAAAACTCGCAAATTCAATAAAAATTGATTTTTGAAGGTCGCATTAAACTTCTATCTTCTAAAGTATTTTAGAAAGAACAAATTAACTCATGAAATAAATATTTTAATTTGGGGCAAATATTGCCTCTTCAGGGAGAAATTGTCAAAATCTGAAAAAAAGGTTTTAAAAGGTAAAAAAGAAATTCAATAATTGTACAGATAGCTTAGTTTTCTCTCTTTTTCTTTCTTTTTCAATATAATTTCATAAAAAATATTAAATATTAGCACATAATGTACAATTAATTAATTTACGTGATAAAATAATTCTAAAATTTTTAAAATACCTAATTATTAAATATAAATAATATATAAAAATTTAAATAAATAATTTTATTATTACTTTTTTTCATTATATGTATTATGTTGTTACTTATTTCATATTAATTATTTCATTTTTTTAATTTCACAGTACACATTTTAAATATTTTATCACATGTATACAGACATTTTATATATATTTTACATTTATTTTAATACCCTGAATTCGTTACATTTATTTTATTATTGTTTAATTTTTTTTTTTTAATACCGATTAATACAATTATTGTACGTAAGCTAAACTTTAGATTTTTAATATTAGCAGTATTATAATTAATATTAATTTTTAATATTATTACAATACTAGTAGATTGTCACAATTTTTATACCTCTTGTCTTCTTTTCTTACTAATATATCAAAAATATATTTAGCACGTGGATGTGCTTTCATGAGACTTTTGCTTTTATGCCAAGGATGTCTCTTAGTTTCCTTAGAATTAGTATTACTGGAACCAGGTTCTCCTAATTTTAAATTTCCAATTTGATGTCCTAATTTATTGGCCAATGCTATTCTTAACATTATTTGAGTCAAGGTACCTGCCAAAAGATAACCAACTTTTTCATCTAGCATTGCTGAGACTTCACAATATTTTACATTGTTAATATAGGCTGAGAATTTACAATCTATATTAAAAACAAAAAAATTATATATCAGTATTTTTTAAAAATTAATTTAAGTTTAAAATAAATAATAATCAAGTTGTATTATAGCTCAAAATTTAAAGTAAAACAGACAATCATAGAAATTTGCTCCTATAAGGTATTAATTTATTAACATGGAACATGTTTATAGGGAGGGGGTACTTCAGAACTTGAAAATTAAGGGGGGGGGGTGGTCAAATTTGTCCTATTTAAGGGGGGGGGGGTGGTCAAATTTGTCCTTTTTAAGGGGGGGGGGGTCAAATTTGTCCTTTTTAAGGGGGGGGGTCAAATTTGTCCTATTTAAGGGGGGGGGGGGTCAAATAAGACTTAGAATAATTAGAGAAGTATATATAAATAAATAAAATACTTTTAAAAGACTTTGAAAAATCTGGGCTTAAGGACTTAGGATAATACAGGTTTATGGACTTAGAATAATATCGATTTAGGGACTTGGAATAATTCAGGTTCAGGGACTTATAATAATTCAGGTTTAGGGAATCAAAATAGTTTGGGTTTAGAACCTTAACAACTAGTAAGGTGATAATTACAAATTACAACAATAGAAAATTGTATTGTAATGTTGAGTAACATTTGAATTATATCTAGTCCTCATTTGGAAGTAAACATGTTCCATGCATTTAGGTTGTGTTTACACAAACCGGTTATAAGTTTTTTAATGCTTTTTAGGACATAAAATCCGAATTGGCAACATGAAGTTTTCTACACTAGATGACTATCCAATACATTAAAAATTGATTGCAATTTATTTTGTAGAAAAATTTATTTTGCTCGAATGCAAGATAGTTGTAATAGATTTTGAAGATTTGAAAGCCTCATTGGTATAAATAAAGTTTTTCATAATAGCTCTGATTACTAAATTTTATAAACTTCATTTTAATTAACTAATTTTTTTTTAAATATAGTTCCGTATAAAATTGTAACATTAAAAAAAAAAAAAAAAAAAAAAATTAAATTGTTTTATTTTTTTGAGTGAAAATTTATGAATCCACGTTATTTAAAAAAAATGTATATATAAACTGAAGCTTTCTTTCATACAATTTGAACAGTTAGAATTAAATTATCATGATTAGTTGAATTTAAATAAAAAAAAAAAAGCTAAAAGAAGAAGCTTCAAATACCTTGTCAGAAAATTATAAAAATAATTTTACATAATTATCTGTTTTGAAATCTATAATATTTATATTAATTTTTTCATTACAAATAATGATTTTTTTATATGTATTATTACTTAATATTATTTAATTAAATTTTATTAAAATTGTACTTATAATCAAGACATTATATTTCTTATATCACTATATGTAACTACACTAAAGATTTTTTCTTCTTGGAAGCCATAATTTTTTAAGCAATACGTTATTTTGGTATGTAAAATAATGATAATTAAATGTTGAATTCAAATATAAATATAATTTTAAGGACGCTCATCAGTGTACTCGCTAGTCATTGGAGAAGCTATTAAAAATTTTTGTTGATATTGTAAATTTATGTGAAATATGAATATGAAAAATCATTTTTTAATTTTATTAATTATTTAATATTAAAAAAATAACAAATATTCTCTTTATTTACTAATTACCGATAACAAAAAGTTTACGTAGTATATAAACAACTGAAGGCGCGCTCAGTGTAAAATTTAATTTATTATTTGGAGTACAGATATTAGAATTTATATTTACCGTATTTTAAAGCATTGTATGACTTTTATTATTTATCAAATAAATATAAGATTTATCCTTTACAAGTAATTATAAGCTTTTTTATTTTTAAAATAAAATTAAATAAATAATATCAATAAATACATAATATTTACAAATAAACGCGTGCCCCTGTATAGTATACTATCCATGTACTATCATGGCTGCTTTCTCTTTAAAACCTTGTTTACTAATTTTTGGAGTTTAATTGCTCAAAATAACACACGGCTACCTAATATGTGATAGTAAGCAATAGATTCCTTGGACTTTAAACTTTATAACTAATCTACACAGAGATTGGAAAAATTTGATTTGACAGAATAAATAGCAACTTCCGGATTTGTTTTCATAAGGAGTCGTGTTAAAATGTTGGAACTTTTTTTACAAATATTTCAAAATTTTGCACGGCTATCGCTAAAATGTCCTATACCATTCGATTCGGGAGATTTTATCCTTTAAAATGATATATCTCATTGTTTAAAACTTCCGACTGAGGAGCGTCCTTAAAGAACATAATATGCAATTTGCATAGATAAACTATTTAAAATTTAAATATTAAAAATTTAACTTACGAATCACGCATTAGCATGTATCTGATTTATGTCTTAACCCTTTTATTTATTAGTAATATTTAACCTTTAATGTATAAATTAAATACTTAATGAATATGCTACTGGTAAAACCCAGCAGAACTGTTTTTGCCAAAAGCTTTAGGCAAAACAAGTTTTATTGGATAGAAATTTTGGTATGGTTTTAGACAAAATTAGTTTTGCCCATGGACTTCGGCTTAAAAATTTTAGGACGAGATTCTCACAGCAAACTTGACGATAGGCCATCTACCAAATCTCTGGCAACGTTATTCTTGCTGAGCACCAATCGCAGGGGAAGGTTAGTATTAGTTAAAGCCACTAGGTGTAATCTGATGCTCCAATATTCAGAAAAAGGTACTTCAATCCCCGATGTAACCTTCGTTATAAAAAGTGCACTTCAAAGGATTAGTTATTGGAGCATGACAGACGACCACACAGGAAATGATCATAACTATATAAGTTCCCAGATACAGGATGGAGCCTTATATTGGCCTCCAAAGAATAACATGGTTTGACGGCATCAGGTTTATCGCCGATATTGTGAACGATTTAAAAATGCATTCAACTCAAACAGGTTTTCTGATTACTGATACCTAGGTATGTACCTAATCAAGGTACTCAAGTATTAATTTTGGGTTTGAAATTTGCAGTTCGTAGTAGAACAGGTTTAATAGTAGATGACAGGAAAAATTATCTCCGGGAATCTTATGACCCGCAAGGTTTTCATGGTTGCATTGCTTCAACATTTTAGGCTGGTCTAGTTTTGCCTCAATTCAAATTTGAACCTTATAGTTCAAATAAAATAGTATGCCTAAAATTTTTACCGGCTTGATAATTGATATTTCAGTATATCTTCTCGCAAGTAGAAAAAATCTTTAATGTTTATCAATACTTTAATTTTTGTATAAATTTGATTATTCTTACCATCATAAGAAACCCTGGAGCGAACAATATCAGACTTATTGCCTACCAAAATTACTGCTTTTGAGTTTAAGTTAAATTTTATAACTGCTTGTAAAAGACTTTTAGCAATGTTTTGCGACTCTTTATCATTCACAGAAAAAAGTACTAGAAATGCATGTAGTTCAGGCAAATTTTTCAGATTCTAAACAAAAATTAATGAATTAATATTGCAATTAGATTTATTTAAATTTTTATTTTGTAATTTTATTTTAAATATTTATTTTTTTGTGTAATAAACTTTCTTTACCCGAAGTAATTTCTAAAATTTACAGAATCATAAAAATTACGAACATAGGGACCCAGGCTGTTAAATAGTTAATTAGATCAACGATACAAAGTTTCGCTACCCTTCCCTAAGATCCACAAGTAGCCTTTGCTTCCCTCGACTACCCATTCTAGAATTCTCCCTAATAATAGCTGTTCAAGCTTCTTTTAGGACCGGTAAGAATTAGAAATATATATAACATTAGTCCTTAACTTTTATAATTTTTGAAAAGTTATTGTAACTTTTGACAGATCTAACCGGTTAACTCAAAAATTTAAATGGATTCGTAAAAAATATTACCGATTCAAATGAAACTCTTTTCCACCGTAAAATTTTTCCTTACTTTTCAGTATTTTAAGGTTTTTTTTAAAAATTGGATAAAAATTTTTTTCAATGCAATTCAATTTAATTAGCATTAAAAATTTGTGTCGTTATCAATCGAAATAAAACCTAACCTATGTCTTGACCGGTAATTTTTTCTGTCTTTTTCCATAAAACCCGAGGTAAACCCGACGTCTCTAGCTTTTATCATTTTCTATATTAGAAATTTAAATATATACATAGGATATGATAGGATATATGAACGATTCTTCCTCTAGCTAGTCACTCTCCTTTGTCCAAAAAAGGAGACAATTTAAAAGGGGTATGGTTTTTTCAAATTGACGGTAAAAGGACCTAGTTTTTTCCTATTGGCCTTTTCATTTTTTTAAACTAAAGTGCTCATTTCAGGCACTAAGTAGTGGCCGGTTGAAATTTAAAAACAAGAAAAATTGGAATAAAAGTAGGTTAAAGGAAAAAATTTGAAAATTTTTTTTCTTAAAAGTTGTTATTTACTAAAAGAAAGAAAACAAGACTATCTCTGTATTAATCCGTTTATTAAAATTAAATTAAAATTTTTTGAGTGGTTTGTGGTTTTTAAAAAACGTAGTCAACTTTAACTGCTGATATCTCTGAACCTACAGGTCAAAAATAAAAAAAATTTAGCCCAAAATCGTAGTCTTTTGATATATAATGAGTGTACCTAATGTCACGGAATATTATGCAGTAGTTTCGGATTTAGCAACTTAAGAGTTTATTCGGTTTTATCCGGATTTAGCATTTTTTTATGATAAGTAATACCCGAAACTTCTCGATCAAATGACTACGATTTTGGGCTTAAACTTTTTTATTTTGGACCTTTAGGTTCAGAGATATCAACAGTAAAAGTTAACGTTTTTTAAAAACCACATAGCACCCACAAAAGATTATCAGAAATAAACGTATCAGCATCCGGATGGTCTTGTTTACTTCATTTTAATAAATAACAACTTTTAAGAAAAAAATTTTTTTTTATTTATACCGAACCCTGGTAGCTTTTTTGCCCGTAGTATACAACTACGTAAAGTGAAACGGCGGTAAACAGCGCACGTACTCCAAACGTAGAACGGAGCCTCTGCTTGCGCGAGAAAATGCGCACATTAATTTTTACAGTTACTCCGCGTTGAGAAGAGAGAGACACATGTATAGAGACTATATATTTTTAACGTTTCAAGCTTAATATGACGCCGTTGTCTGTGTTTATTCTTTGTTATTGTTTTTATATTGTTAATTCAATTTTCAGAATTTAAGAAAAGTTTATAGAAATTGCGAAGATAGCAAAAATTTTAATTCAAATAATTTAATAATAATGCAAATACGGTTATCTTTTATATCTTTTATGCACCAAAAAAGAGTGTTATAATTATAAGGCATCGGAATCGATCTACTATTGAATTATTTATTTATTTGTTTAAAAATACAGTGACAGTTTTACGAAAAGTCTGTTTCAAAAATCTATTTCAAAATCAAAATTAATAAAAAAAGGCATTGAAATAGTATTGTTTATATGCAATATGGAAGGACACAGCATACCTAACCTTACTTTTGTTCTAATTATTTAAAGAATTTACTTTTTCTAATTTTTTAGTTTTACTTTAACGACGCTCTGGCCTTGAATCCCAAGTCGTTGAGTGATAAAAAAAATAATACAGATTTAACTATTTAAATGATACAAATAATACTTTATAAATTCAAAAAATTAATTTTTTAAATAATATTTACAAATTTAATGGTAAATATCTCTTAATTTTACTAATTTACATTTAATGTGTTATTACTTTTTAATCACGCAGTACTTCTGCAAAAAGAACAAATTCAAAACTCAAATTTAAACTTCCGTGTATATATTTATCAAATAAATATAAATATTTTATATTAAATGCAGTTTACAAATTATTTTATGGAAAAAAATTTATTTTAAAATAATAAATTATTACTTAATTAATAAATATGAAATTACGAATTAAAGAATAATATTAAATTTGCGTTTTTATTTACTATAACCTTAGTGCGCGCGCTTTGTATAATAAACAAACAATATGGCGTCCTTGCTGCTAAAACTGCGTTATAAAATTTTCTTCGTTTAATTACACGAAATTTCCCACGTATACCTCATATTTGGAAAGTACCAATAAATTCTTTAAGCTTTGAACTTTCAATCTGCATTCGGGAATTCGCGATTTGATGGTAAAAATAATCAACTTCCTGAATTCTTCCCATAAGACTAATGTAATATTTACTTATCTTTGGACCTTTATATCTCAAAATTATGCACGACTATCGACTATAAGGCCCATACCATTCGATTCCTGAGACTTTCCTCTAATCACCAGTATATGTCTTATTTGGGGAATTCTTTGGCCAGAGCGTCCTTAATTATTATTTTTAAAATTAAAATTAAAAAAAAACGGTATAATATACACATTTGGTTCATTTTTTTATTAACTCTAGACAATTTTAAGCAGATTAAGATAGTTCAATATGTAAAACGTGATTTTAAAGTAACTAGCGGCCGTGCTACGGACTGGAGCAGTAAGTACATGCGAAATACGGCCGCCCTACATTGATTTTGGCTACCAGGGAAAATCTACTTTTTTATTTCAATTTTTTGGTTTTTAAATTTTAGTTTTCCGCCGCTCAGCGCCAAATGTGGGCATTTTATATTTCAGAGTTGAAAAGGCCAATAAGAAAAAAACTGACCCTTTTCAATTTTAGAAAACCGAAATCCTTTTAAGTTGCCTCCATTTTTATACAGAAGGGGGTGGTTGGCTTGAGAAAGAATCACTCACGTAGTATGTATATTGTCTTTAAGGTTGTAGATCGGATCTCCTAAAAAAACGCTGCCAAGTGATTGGCACTATGGTTCCTCATTAACAATAGCAAAATATTTATAATGGTCTATTTATCTAATAATAATTATAATTTGAGATATCAGTATTTCATAAAAAAAAAGTTAAATACCGTATTTTATAAGAAAAAAAATGTTGCTGTGATTTAATGTTTTTTATTTAACAAATTTTTAGAAAAAAATTTTCAATAAACTAGGTGTTACACTTAAAAAAAAAACAATATTAAAGATTTTTTAATTTTTATGTTTTATTAATATTGAGAAAAAAATTTTGAAAAAATTCGGTATCAGATCCAAAAAATTACTATGAATAAGTTTTCTAAAACTATTACTCTCATAGAAATTAATTAGGTACTACGTCCGAACAAAAAAAAAATTTGGTATTCTTTGTATTTTTTTGTGAAAAAAATTTTGGGAAAAAAATTTTCAAAAAATTAATTATCAGATTTGAGATATTGAGTAAAAACCATACTTTCAAATATAAGTACTTTTATGGAAATAAATGAGATATTACACCTAAATTAAAAAAAAAAAAAAGTATTTTGAAATCTCTTGATGAAAAAATTTTTGAAAAAAAAATTAGATCTTAATTCCATAATGGTTGTTAAATACCACCGATTGCAAAATTTTCAAATATTAGTACTTTCATGGAATTAAAGGAAGTATTACACTAAAAAAAAAAAAAATATTACAGATTTTTTAATTTTTTTGATTTTTTAATTTTGAGAAAAAAATTTTGGAAAAAATTAAGTTTCAGGTCCAAAAAAATACTATAAACGATATTTCTAAAACTGGTACTCTCATAGAAATCAATTAGGTACTACATCCAAAAATAAAAAAAAATTAAGTTTTTTTTGTATTTTTTTGTGAAAAAAATTTTGAGAAAAAAATTTTCAAAAAATTAGTTATCAGATTGGAGATATCGAGTAAAAATCGTACTTTCAAATATAAGTACTTTCATGGAAATAAATTAGGTATTACATCCAAATTAAAAAAAAAAAAAAATAGTTTGAGATTTTTTGATGAAAAAATTTTGGAAAAAAAAATTAGGTCTTAATTCCATAATGGTTGTGAAATATCACCGGTTACAATATTTTCAGATATTCGTACTTTCATAGAAAAAAATTAAGTATTACGTCCAAAAAAAAAAAAAATTTTGGCATTTTTTGTATTTTTTGGCAACAAAAATTTTGAGAAAAAAATTTAAAAAAAATTAAGTATCAGGTCCAAAAAAATGCTATAAACGATATTTCTAAAACTAGTACTTCCACAGAAATAAATTAAGTACTGCGTCCGTAAAGAAAAAAAAAATTGGTATTTTTTGTATTTTTTTGTGAAAAAAATTTTGGGAAAAAAATTTTCAAAAAATTAGTTATCAGATTGGAGATATCGAGTAAAAATCGTACTTTCAAATATAGGTACTTTCGTGGAAATAAATGAGGTATTACATCCAAATTAAAAAAAAAAAAAAGTAGTTTGAGATTTTTTGATGAAAAAATTTTTGAAAAAAAAATTAGGTCTTAATTCCATAATGGTTGTGAAATTTCACCGGTTACATACATACACACACACACACACACACACACACACACACACACACACACACACACATACATACTTTTTTTAAAAACCGGTTTTTTAGCTTCCTGAGGTCCCAAAACGTGCTTATATGCCAAAAAATCAAAAATCAAAATTTCATCTATCACAAAGGTTCCTCTATGAGGAACCAAAAATAATCGATTTTTTTTTTAATTTTTTTTTCAATTCCTTATACCTTTAAAGATCGCCTATTAAAATATGTTAATAAAATTCGAAAATTTTAACGGTAAAAAATGAGTTTTACCGAGCGCGCTTCGTATGTGTAATACAGCAAAAAAAAACTTTAAATGCGTTTTCCTCGAAACCACTTTTTTTCAAATGGCCGCTAGATGATCTTAGGATTGGCTGGTCCAATTTCAAAAAAAGTTGGTGGGTTTTATTCGTCTACATATATTACACAAGACTTAATCACTTTTTCATTTAAAAAAACATTTTTTGCATACTTTAATGGATGTTGAAGGAGAAAAAACAGGCTCTATTTTCGTACTTTTTTTTCAGGCGCTCCCATTTTTTTATTTTATCATATTAACATGGAACATGTTTATAGGGAGGGGGTACTTCAAAACTTGAAAATTAAGGGGGGGAGGTCAAATTTGTCCTTTTTAAAGGGGGGTCAAATTTACCTATTTAAGGGGGGGTCAAATTTGTCCTATTTAAGGGGGTCGTCAAATTTGTCCTATTTAAGGGGGGGGGGTCAAATAAGTCTTAGAATAATTAGGTAAGTATATAATATAAATAAATAAAATACTTTTAAAAGTCTTTGAAAAATCTTAGGGACTTAGAATAATATCGATTTAGCATAATTCAGGTTTAGGGAATCAAAATAGTTTAGTTTTAGAATCTTAACAGCTAGTGAGGTGATAATTACAAATTATAAAAATAGAAAATTGTATTATAATGTTGAGTAACATTTGTATTATACCTAGTCCTCATCTAAGTAAACATGTTCCATGCATTTAGGTTGTGTTTACACAAACGGTTATAAGTTTTTTTTTCTAAAGGTGGTTAAGTCTTGCGTAAGAGACCTTCCTTTTCAAGAATCTTTTTGGTATTTTTTTTTTCAGAATGTCATTTCCGAAATCATCTAGCGGCCATGCTTTTCAGGCCTCTACTTTGCTGCCCTTTATAAATGGTACTAATCATGATAGTAAATTTTTAGCTAATTTTTTTTGAAGTTTAATTATTAATAATTAAGTAAAAAAATTTGTAAAGTCATTCATAATAAAACAGATGAGAAATAAAATAAGACAAAAGTCGATTTTTTTTTGTTTTGAGATCCGATCTACAACCTTAAATATATAGAAAATTGATTATGTCGGATCCTGTCTAAAATTCTCATTATTTTAAAGTGCTGGACGGATGACCTTGACCTAGTAAATTTTCATCTTCCTTATTTTTACGAATTTATAAAAAGATTACTTAATATTATCAAAATTCCAAAGGTTTATCTTTTATGTTTCAATTATTTGTACTTATTTATAAAAATATTTTTATTAAGTTTGGGAAAACGTTTTGAGTATCGACAGGATCCAGTAATGGTTAGCTAAAGCACTGTCTTAACCTGGCCTGCTACTTCACTTTTTCTAATTTCTACAAACTTTAAATTTTAAATTTTCATAAGCTAGGTGGAATCTGCAACCAAAAATAATGACAGTAGCCCAAATTTCTGTTAAAATATTTGATCAAGTTTTGTTTACATTATATTATAATTGAAGCAATTTTATTGCACGTAATTTTAAATTTCTAAAAGAAAAAAATCCCCGAGTAAAAAAAAAAGAAATAAAATAATTTTAAATTAATAATCTAAATCATCTTTAAAATAATACGGATAATCTTTTTGCCGAACACGTAGAAATGAGAAAGATTTAAATTTTCCGAACTCGAAAAAATAAGAAAGATTTGCCGAATTCAGATGCAGCCCCCTGAAACTATTCTGTCATTAAGATTTTCAGTTTTCTGAAACTAAATTTTAGTGGATCTAAATCAAATTAACTTTTTGTGTCATTTAAAAATTGGTTAATGAATAAAAAATTTTGAAATATTAAAACTAACTTTTATGCTGTGGTTTTCGATAAATCTCAACTGACTTTCCTCTTCATCAACAATCATAGAAATTGTTTTGTCAACTGGTTGAACTAAAAAATTAATTGAATAAAATTATATACTATTATTACTTATTAGTATTATTTTTTTATACAAAAATGATTAGTAATAGCGTAGGCCTAAACCCCTATTTTGCAATAAATTTTTTTTGCTTTAGTTACCCACGATAAGGATTTTTAGATTGAACTTTGTTCATTTCTCAAGATTTTTAACGATTACTTATATTTTTTAGGCCACTGAGTAAAAATATTGTACCTAAATTGTACATAAATGCTCCAGTATCCCACAAAAAGCAATTTTAGGTTAATTTTTGTGGTTTTATTGATATTTTCTTATTTGGTCACCTGGACATTTTGTAAGTAAAAATGGATAACATATTTATGAATTCAAAAACAAAGTAACATATAAAAATCTTAAAAAACACGCAAAACATAACTTGAAAATTCCTTTTGTGGTTAACTAGATCATTTCCGGTAAAAACGAAATTCAAATTCGTGTTCAGCGACCCAAAAATATAAAAAGTTACTTGAAAGTTTTATGGATCTACTAGTAAAAAAAAAGTGACTACGAAATAAGGGTCTAGGCCTACACAATAATTTTTTAAATTTAATATCTTAAAAATTTTGTTGTCAGAATAGACTACGGAGTACTAAGTTATAATTTTAATTTATTTTAAACTTGCTTATAATTTATTGTATCTTCATAGTTTTAAAGCATAGCAAAGCCGAAAAAACTTTTGCACTTTTATAGAGTTATCATATAAGTATTGCATTGGTATTTAGAATTTTATCTGGATACGATGTAATGGAAAATTTTCCTCAAATTAGTAATATATATTTCAGAGTATCGAGTTTGTATTCTGAACATATAGAGCCTCTGATTTATATGATTATTACAAATATTATATTTTAGGGTCAAAAGTTCCAAAAATAGTCCACAGGGCATTTTAAAATATTTAAAGTATAAAGCATATACATAGTATAATATTTAAAAAAATTAAAAGTTCCAAAAAATTTTTTAAATTTTGAAGTTTTTTTTTTACTTTTTTTTCTAAAGGCTATTGAATTTAAAAATGTATGTATACTAATATTGTATTAAAATAATCCCCTTATGTATTTAAGACGCAAAAAATATGCGTAAAGCGCGATAAATGGTGGTAACAAAATAGGATTATTGGGGCTATAGAATGGTGGCTATTGATAAAAATCAGTTTAATAACTATGACTTTACGTTTTTGGCACAATAATAAATCGTTTAAAATAAAAATTTTATAGCATTTATATAAGCGCAAGTAAACGACGGTAGTAGATTTTGAATTTTCGGGCATAAAAAAGTGGTCCCCCCTCTAGGAGATTCTCTAAAAAATTAAAAAATTTTTTAAATTTTACGTCTGGTATGAAATTACGATTATAAAATAATACGACCTTTCCAGACAATGATAATATTCTTACATCTTATTGATTGTTCTTAACTTAATACTACACTGTCTGATATATTTAGAGCGAGTATTTAAGAATTTTATCATTGTCTGGAAAGGTCGTATTATTTAATAAATTAAAAAATTAATATTTTTAATTATTTCCCACTCCATAGGGTTATAAAAAAAAAATTTAAGGATGGCATATTTTTTTTATACTCAAAAAACCGATTTTCGAAAAATTAAAAATGGAATTTTGGGGTCTGAAAAAGGTCCTAAATTCCGAACAAAAATTTTTTTTTGAAAAGCGATAACATTTTAAGTTTTTTAGCCAATGTGTAAGAAAAATATGGAATAATTTTTCTTATTTTTTCTGTATTAAACTCACATTAAAATAAAAAATTTTTTCCTTTTAGGTCGGGATAGAAAATTTCCTTGGCTATCTGATTCCAGGGTCAAATTTTTTTTTTAGCTGCGCATAAGCGAGAAATCAATGAAATACGCCGTTTTTTTTTTCAAAGGTCAATTTCTCAACCTATTAATGAAAAATCTTCTAAGTAGGCTTAATTTTTTCTTGAACTTCATATTTTTTGTGAAAAAAAAATTTCGATATTGCTTTTTGAGAGCTCTAGATAAAAAAATAGCAGCTTTCAAAAGTTAATTTTTTACAAATTTCAAATTTCCCGCCAACCCACGTGACTAATAAAAAATCTGACCCAAAATTTGGATTTCGTGGGAAATTTTACAGAAGGATATAAAATTTCATATTTTTGAGAGCTTTTTTGTTAAAACAGCGAAATTTTAAATTGAAAGATGTTTTAAATTATATACTAAATTAATCGAAATTAATCAGAAAATTCTTTATTATTTCGCTGTTTCAATATAAAAGCTCTTAAAAACATAAAAATATATATACCTATGTTAAATTTTCCACGGAATATAAATTTTTGGTCAGATTTTTAATTGGTCATGTGACTTGGCGGGAAATTTGAAATTTGTAAAAAATGATCTTTTGAAAGCTGCTATTTTTTGATCTAGAGCTCTCAAAAAGCAATATTCCATCGAAATTTTCTAGTTAGAAGATTTTCCATTAATAGGCATTTGAAAAATCGACTTTTGAAAATAAACGGCGTATATCATTGACTTCCCGCGCATGCGCAGCTCAAAAAATAATTTTGACCCCGGAATCAGATAGCCAGAGAAATTTCCTATCCGGACCTAAGAGAAAAAAATTTTTAATTTTAATCTGAGTTTATAACAGAAAAAATTGTTCCACATTTTTTGGAGCAGTTTCGAAGACCATACTATGCATTTCACACTCACTTTGTTTAAATTTACCCATATAATTTTGTAATTATTTAATTTTAACTTATATTTTTAAATTTATTATTTAACTTTTAAGTCTTAGATAACCTTAGTTTTAAGCACAAAATTTTTTGAACACAACGAAGTTAAACACCAAAATTAGAACAGATTTTTTTAAGCACACAAAAAATTGAACACAGTGTTTTCAACACATGAAATTGAACACATTCGCAAATTCAGACATAATAATTTTCAGACCCAAAACCTTTTTGTTCAAAATTATTGTATCTGAATTCGCGAATGTGTTGAATTTCATGTGTTGAAAACACTGTGTTCAATTTCTTGTGGGCTTAAAAAAATGTGTTCTAATTTTGGTGTTCAAATTTGTTGTGCTCAAAAAATGTCATGCTTAAAACTAAGGTTATCAAGTCTTATATAATTATTTAATTAATCCAGGCCCATACACGGCATTTGCCCGTTTGGGTTAAATTTTAACTTATTTAAATTTGTAATTGTAATTGTTATAATGTAATTTTTTTTAACTGGAATAAATTATTATTATTTTTATTATTACTCTGGTTTCCGATTTAAAACCGTACCTGCAGACCTCTTAACTTTTTCGGGTTTACCCAAAAACCGACCCGATCCAATCCGAAAAAAAAGTATTACACACACAAAAGTATTGCAAACGACTACTTATAATATTATAATAAGATTTAAATAAACAGAGGAAATGAGTTTACCTTACCTACCTTACACACAAGCTGACAAATAAACTGAATGCTTACATTGGTTTTACTATCATATGTATCAAAGGAAGCTTACATTTACAGTTCAAAATTATACTTGATTTTCAATATAAATTTAACATATTTTTTTGTATAAGTTGTTTGCGAATTTGCATATGAGGGGTTCTACTTCAAATGGGCCAAAAGGAGGATGAAAATATTTAATAAAACAGGATATTTGAGCCTAAGTACAAAATCAAAATTTATAAAAATTTGGCAGCAAAAATAAGAAACTCTTGAGTCAAAGTAGGCCAAAAACAGAAAAATGGCTGGTGAAAATCAAGGATTTGACCAAAAAAGCTAAAGTTGACTAAGAGTACTTATTTTTAGTTGTACTTTCAGCAAAAATAGTTTGGACCGATTTCTGCCATCCTTTAGTTAAGCTTGGGCTTAGTTAGGGTAGAACCCCTCATATATTATATATAATTATATGTTTTTAACATGTAACATGTTCATAGGGAGGGTTATCTGAAGAAGTCCCTTGCAGTAGGGGGAGTGGGCGAAAAAGTGACGTTCTTAGGGCGGGAAGTCAAATGAACTTAAAATAATTTAAAATGGGAGTCAGGGCCTGTGATTAGGAGCTGATAAGAACAGGAACTTAGAATACTGTAGGTTTATGGACTTATAATAATTAGGGAGTATAAGTTAAAACTGTTAAAAGTGAACATTCTTCATGGTCGTCAGTTGTGTGAACAAACAAATCAGTTGTAAGTTTTTTTTTCACAAATATAAAAGAATATTTTAGGTGCTCTTTAAAATTTTTAATATTTTTACTGCGGCTAATTTTAAATCTGAGTTAGATCATTAAACATATTTTTTGGTATTTAAGTTTTAATACAAAAATTTTGTATTTTAATCACATAGCATAAAAAAATATACTCGGAATTGCTACTGGCTAATAATTTTATTAAGTATTACTAGTATTACTATACTTTAAAAAATTTATTACAAATTGTATCATCATTGGGAAAAAATAAATATTTTTTAACTTGTTTTTATCAAACAGAATACTTAATTAATTAAATTAAATATTTATTTATTAAGAATGAAAATGGGTAAAAAAATTTTTATAGAAAAGTTGACTTTGCTGTTTTTCATCACTATGAAGAGATTAAGCACTAAGCTACCCCAATACTTTTTTGCTTTTTACTTACTTTCATAAATACTGTATTTAATGCTAGTCTTATAATATTAAAGGCACGAGCTTTCATTTTAATAACTTATTAATAATTTTCTTTGATTTAAAATTGTTTTTTTTCTTTTAATTAATAAGTATATTTTTCAGACATATTAAATTTAAATTAAAATGAAATAAAAACATAAATATGAAAGAAACAACAATAAAAGTTGAAATAAATATTAATGTTTTCTTAAAGTTATAACTTTAAATTTATAACTATTTAATATTTGAAAAATAAAATACCATGATGCTCTTCAAAAGCTCGATAATCTCCTGGAGACTCACTTGCCATAAATCGAGAAATAAGAGCTGACTTTCCAACATATTTATTACCCAAAACGACAACATTAAATTTTTGGATGTTACTATTATTGTTATTAACTATTGATATATTTTCATTTTCATGCTGATCTATAACACAATTATTATGATCTTTTCTGCGAAATGAAGCTCCTCGATTTTCAAATCCTGAAATAATAAATAAGATAGTAGTACATTAATTTTTGCGAAAAAGGAATATTTGAAGGTACTTTGATTTATAAGATAAGGGATATTATTTTTCGTTTAAAAAAATTAATTATTTTTTTTTTAATTTTTATTTCATCTTGCTCAAGACTTATTTTTATACACTTTTTGGAATTTGGTTTTGATGGAACGAATTTAGACAAAATTTAAATAATAAACTAATCTACAGAATGCTATATTGACAAGGGGAGTGTCAACTGTTTGGGAAGCCGATTTGCTCCTGACTTTCAGGACCGGTTGTGGTAGTTGAAAAAAGGTCCCTCAGACCCTCAGTTTACCTGTATGGGCCTCCTTGGACTAGAAATTAGATTCCTTAGCAGGATTCTATGCTATAAGATAAAATTTTTTCCTTTTGCTTCAGCTGTTTTCGTGATATAACTCTGTAAAGATCTTGTTTAAAATTAGCATTTTCTAAAAAATCTTAAATAGAGACTCTGACTTAAAAGTATCATATCTGGAAATATTTGAAAAGGAACGAGTAAAGAATTTTTGGTAACTTAAAGCTCACAGAAAATTTTTGAGACCTATAAAACCTATTTTGTCAAAAATTATAATTTTGGAGGCAATTTAAAAATTGATCATTTTTTTCGCTATAGCCAAAAGTGGCCATTTGGAAGATAACCTGTAAAGCCCTAGTTTATAGACTAGAACTCTGCTAGGTAGTCTTATTTCTAGGTGAAGGGGGATTTTTATTCAACTACCACAACCTGTCCTGAAATTTAGAAGGAAATCGGTTTTCCAACATTTAACACTCCCCTTGTAAGTATCAATCAAAATTATATCATTATGTTTTTTTTCTAGGTATGCATTTACAGTTAGACAAATTTCATCGAGGATAATTGAAATTTTTCTGTTTTCAATTATCTATAATAAAAAAAAAAAAAGAACATTGCAATATGGTGAAGTCTCAATAATTTTGATTTGACGAATTGTATCCTAATTTAAGATTCTTAATTCACTCAAAAATAAAAGATGTTACACTTCGAAGCTGATTTTATTTAAATTAATTATATTTAAAATGTTGAATTTATTTTAATTTAACATTTAATTTAAATCTATATATATGTATTTGAAGTTTATAATTCGCATATCATTTAAATATTTAGAATAATTATACTATGCGTTTTATCTCATTTTATATTCATTAATAATAATTAAATCTTAAAATTGACAAAAATTTCTCTAGTATTGATTAATTGATAAATAAACGCGTTCATGCATTTATTATAAGTATATACCATTGCATATTGATAAAGTAAAGACTTTATTAAATACATTTTAATTAAATTTTCTCACACTGGTATACAATAAAGAGTTGATAGTGCGTAACTAATTGACACGGTATATCAGCAAGCTTTTGATATAAAATTTTTATAAAATGTTTTATTTTTTTGTTTTAATATAATAATAAATTTATAAACACCTTCTTTTCTATTAATTTTTTTTCATTTTATTTTCTTTTTTTTTTGTAAAAACTCATAATTTATCAAAAATAAAAAGGACATATCGGTGTCACACGTGGATAATTAAACTAGCCTTAATTAAACTAGCATATGATATACGTATGGGTAAAGAAAGAAAGTTAGCCACCATACTCCTGCAATTTGATTTCTCAAAAGCTTTCGACAATGTATCTCCATCAATACTGCTCAGAAAGCTACGGGAAGCGGGCTTTTCAAAATCAACCCTGAGTTGGTTCTGGTCGTATCTCAGCGGTTGATCTGTATGTGTTGCATCTGGAAAATCAGTTTCTGAATATCGCGACATAAACATCGGTGTACCGCAAGGTTCAGTACTTGGACCCTTGCTCTTCTGCATTTACATGAATGATATTCGTGAGTTTCTGGATGCAAGTACGTTCAGATTGTTATATGCAGATGATCTGCAGATTTATATCCAGGTTCCGGACAGCCAAATCCAACAGGGTATCCTTAAGCTCTCTGAGTCAGCTAAGGCTATAGCGGTATGGGCGGAATCAAATCGCCTGAGGTTGAACACTAGTAAGACGCAGGCAATCATTTTTGGCTCACCAAACACAGTACAGCTCTTTGAAGAGCTACAAATTGATAAAATAATAGTAAATCTAATGGTGACTGTGTTTCGTTTGTTAATGAGGTAAAAAGCCTTGGAGTAATTCTTGACAGGACACTTTATTGGCAGCAACAAATACAGAATATAACAAAGAAAGTTAATAGAGCACTATATGGGCTCAGAATTATAAAATCGTGTACCTCTCAAGCTTTACGTCAGCGCTTAGTTGAAACTTTAGTAGGTCCGCATTTGTATTATTGTAATGTAGTTTATTCTGACATCAACCATAAACAAACTGACCAACTACAAAGACTGTCAAACTCCTGCGTACATTATATTTTTGGCTTAAGACGACAAGATCACATTACACCCTTCAGGCGACAACTTAATTGGATGAGTATAAATACCCGCACTGATTACTTTGCAGCCTTAATCATGTACAGATTAGTACGCATGAAAGAACCTCCTTTTCTCCTTTCATTATTTGAAACGTATAAATCTGATAACCCCCAACGTGGTGTTCGTAAAGACTTGGAAATACCATCCAAAATAACTACTGACTGGGGCAGAAACTCTTTTCAATTCAAATATGCTCAATTTTGGAATAACATTCCACCATGTATACGTGACCTACATTCGTTCACACTTTTCAAAAAAAGCATTAGAAAATATTTACACAGGAGAGAATTATAAATTACTTAAAATTCTGTATTAAATTATTTAAAATTTCGCATTAAATTATTTAAAATTTTGTATAAATTTACGACTTGACGTACATTCCAATATGTTATGCATTTGACTATTGATTGTTTTACAATTTAACTTAAAAGATTTGACCAAAATCACTACTACTAGTCATGTATTTTAATTGTATATATCTCACTAGTTATGTATTTTATTAATATTCTTACAGATAAACTTTATAAATGTTATATTGTATTAAATTTTACTTTTTAAATAATTGTATATAAATTCAATGTATATATTGTATATTTATGTATTAAACATTTTTGCTTTGGCTAAATAAAGACGATAATAATAATAATTAGTATATTCATTTTTTATATAAAATTACGATATATTGTTTCGATGATTAAGAAAAAAAACGCTGCCAAGTGATTGGCACTATGGTTCCTCATTAACAATAGCAAAATATTTATAATGGTCTATTTTATCTAATAAAAATTATAATTTGAGATATCAGTATCTCATAAAAAAAAGTTAAATACCGTATTTTAAAAGAAAAAAAATGTTGCTGTGATTTAATGTTTTTTATTTAACAAATTTTTAGAAAAAAATTTTCAATAAACTAGGTATTACACTTAAAAAAAAAACAATATATATTACAGATTTTTTAATTTTTTTGTTTTATTAATATTGAGAAAAAAATTTTGAAAAAATTCGGTATCAGATCCAAAAAATTACT
The DNA here is from genome assembly GCA_022575985.1 of Anagrus nilaparvatae. Lineage (NCBI taxonomy): Eukaryota > Metazoa > Arthropoda > Insecta > Hymenoptera > Mymaridae > Anagrus > Anagrus nilaparvatae. The sequence goes on from JAKSXM010000287.1 coordinate 6,982,766, forward strand.
ATGAATAAGCTTTTTAAAACTAGTACTCTCATAGAAATTAATTAGGTACTACGTCCGAACAAAAAAAAAATTTGGTATTCTTTGTACTTTTTTGTGAAAAAAATTTTGGGAAAAAAATTTTCAAAAAATTAATTATCAGATTTGAGATATCGAGTAAAAACCATACTTTCAAATATAAGTACTTTTATGGAAATAAATGAGGTATTACACCTAAATTAAAAAAAAAAAAAAAGTATTTTGAAATCTCTTGATGAAAAAATTTTTGAAAAAAAAAATTAGATCTTAATTCCATAATGGTTGTTAAATACCACCGATTGCAAAATTTTCAAATATTAGTACTTTCATGGAATTAAAGGAAGTATTACACTAAAAAAAAAAAAAAATATTACAGATTTTTTAATTTTTTTGTTTTTTTAATTTTGAGAAAAAAATTTTGAAATAATTAAGTTTCAGGTCCAAAAAATTACTATAAACGATATTTCTAAAACTAGTACTCTCATAGAAATCAATTAGGTACTACATCCAAAAATAAAAAAAAATAAAGTTTTTTTTGTATTTTTTGGTGAAAAAAATTTTGAGAAAAAAATTTTCAAAAAATTAGTTATCAGATTCGAGATATCGAGTAAAAATCGTACTTTCAAATATAAGTACTTTCATGGAAATAAATGAGGTACTAGATCCAAATTAAAAAAAAAAAAAAAAAAATTTAGATTTTTTGATGAAAAAATTTTTGAAAAAAAAATTAGGTCTTAATTCCATAATGGTTGTGAAATATCACGGGTTACAATATTTTCAGATATTCGTACTTTCATAGAAAAAATTTAAGTATTACGTCCTAAAATAAAAAAAATTTTGGCATTCTTTGTAGTTTTTGGCAACAAAAATTTTGAGAAAAAAATTTTGAAAAAATTAGGTATCAGGTCCAAAAAAATGCTGTAAACCATATTTCTAAAACTAGTACTTCCACAGAAATAAATTAAGTACTGCGTCCATAAAGAAAAAAAAAATTGGTATTTTTTGTATTTTTTGGTGAAAAAAATTTTCAGAAAAAAATTTTCAAAAAATTAATTATTAGATTCGAGATATCGAGTGAAAATCGTACTTTCAAATATAAGTACTTTCGTGGAAATAAATGAGGTATTACATCCAAATTAAAAAAAAAAAAAAGTAGTTTGAGATTTTTTTATGAAAAAATGTTTGAAAAAAAAATTAGGTCTTAATTCCTTAATGGTTGTGAAATTTCACCGGTTACATACATACACACACACACACACACACACACACACACACACACACACACACATACAGACTTTTTTTAAAAACCGGTTTTTTAGCTTCCTGAGGTCCCAAAACGTGCTTATATGCCAAAAAATCAAAAATCAAAATTTCATCTATCACAAAGGTTCCTCTATGAGGAACCAAAATGAACGTATCATTTTATAAATATGAAGAAAAAAGAATTATTTTTAGTTGATTGAAATAATACCAAAATTGCGTTTTAAAAATTTATATTTATATGATAAAAATATTAATCAACAATTTTATTATTGAATATACACTCCCAGACCAAAAGAATTTTTTCTTAACCAAAAAAGAATTTTGGAGCTATTTTGAACGTTTGAAATGATGAAATATTGTTCAGGAAAAGAATTTTTTAATGATATAATTCTTTTGATGTAAAATTCTAACCAAAAATATTCTTACTAAATTTAAATAATAATTAATTAATTTAATCAAAATAATATTAAAATAATATTAAAATAATATAAAATAAGCAAACATCTAAATTAGTTATTATAATATATAACCAAATTTAGTAAGAATATTTTTGGTTAGAATTTTACTTCAAAAGAATTATATCATTAAAAAATTCTTTTCCTGGACAATATTTCGTCAAAAGAATTTTTTTAGTAAAAAATTCGTTTTAAATGATCAATATAGCTCCAAAATTTTTTTTTGGTTAAGAAAAAATTCTTTTGGTCTGGGAGTGTATGGTATTTTAATTATTATGCAATATGTAAAATTTATATATTTAAATATAAATAAAAGAATAAAGTATTAGAATTTTATTAAAATACGTAAAAAGTTTCAAAAAATTAATTTGTTTACTTTTTTTTTGTAAGTAAATGAAATCGCAACAAGTAGTTATGGTTTAAGTATAGTCAGACAAGTGAAATAATAATTAACAAAAAGCAAAATAGGCTGCCAACTAGCTGGCACTAAGGTTCCTCAAACAATGAGTTTAATACATCTATATGCCAGTGATATCACCGATTACAACCATGCAATCATACATACATTTCTCTCTTAATTCCATAATAGTTGTAAAATATTATAATATTATTTGTAATACCGGTTACAATATTTTCAGATATTAGTACTTTCATGGAATTAAATGAGATATTACACCAAAAAAAAAATATATTGCAGTTTTTTTAATTCGGGAAAAAAATTTTAAAAAATCAATATTATATCCAAAAAATTACTATAAACTAACTTTCTAAAACTAGCACTCTCATAGAAATAAATTAGGAACTACGTCCAAAAAGAAAAAAAAATTGGGTGTTTTTTGTATTTTTTTGTGAAAAAAATTTTGGGAAAAAAATGTTCAAAAAATTAATTATAAGATTCGAGATATCGAGTAAAATCCATACTTTCAAATATAAGTACTTTCATGGAAATAAATGAGTAATTACATCCAAATTAAAAAAAAAATAGTAGTTTGAGATTTTTCGATGAAAAAATTTTTGAAAAAAAAATCAGGTCTTAATTTCATAATGGTTGTGAAATATGACCGGTTACATAAACACACGCAGACTTTTTTAAAAACTGGGTTTTTAGCTTCTTCAGGTCTAAAAACGTGCATATATGCCAAAAAATTAAAACTCAAAATTTGACTAATCATAATGGTTCCTCTATGAGGAACCAAAAATTTTTTTTTTTAAATATATAAATATAGTTACTTGTTTTATAAGGAGCCAAATTGGATGATTATGCCGTAAGTTGAGAGCTTTTACGTACTGAATGCTCTTTTCTTTCAACCAGAGATTTAATCATTCGTTATCACCGGTCAAGCAAGATGTTTTTCAATATTAATATTTTTTTGTGAATTAATAATTTTTGTTTGTTTTTACAGGGATTACTTATTGAGTGTGCAGTTTTTTAGAAAATAAAAAAATTATAGCTATTTACTGATGTTCGTCACTTCTTCATTTATTTTTATATATTTTAAAAAATAATTTTTTTAATATTTAGTAGGAACCCAAATAAGAACCGAAAATTACATGCATTGTGATGAAGGACATTTAAATTAAAAAATATTGCTTCAAAACTTATTATTTTGTGCTAAAAAGAATTTTCATATTTCAATAATCTTAAATTTTATTAATTATAAATAAATATGGGTAGTAAAATTATTTGGATATCAGAAATATATTATTTTATGAATTTCTTGAATTTATAAAATATTTAAAAAAAAGATTTAATTAAGAAATTCTCTATCTACTTAATTTTGAATTATTAATGAAATATTTCAAATAAATTTATAAGCATGTATCCCAAAGTATAAATATTGATTTTTTTCACAATTTTGGCAAACCCCATGAGTGATCAAAAAGGTTAGCGATTAAAAAATTTTATTTTAATATACTGATACATATATTAAATATTTAGCATACGTATCTATAATTATGAATAGCAGATTTTCTAAGGAACTAATTTAGGCTGCTTTAAACTTGTGCATCTGATAATAAGGATAATAAAATTTAACAATAAGGTAGCTGAATTTTTTGAGATATTTTGACTTAGGAAACAAGTTGAAGCTAATGTAAAGCACCAAAAAAAGTTTTTTAACTAATACTAAAATTCAAGAGCCCAAATAAACTTTGTGATTCAAATGACTTACTCTGTATATAAAAAGTCATATGTTTGACGGAACTAACCGCCCAATTGGTCTCATTTCGTACACTGTTTTTATATACAAGAAGTATTTGCTTTCTCAACTTTTTAGCTTTCTAGATGCAAATCTGATCAATTGAGACGTAAATTACGCTTTTTGGGAATTTTTCATTATTTAATGAAATGTTTTAGTAATCTATTAACAAAACCAGTTACAAGAGTATTAAAAATAGTTTCTGAATCAATTCCAGGGTAAATTTACCCGATAAATTCGAAATTTTAAATTCCCGTCAAATCAAGTGACCAAATGAAAAGCTGACAAAAAATTCAGCGGGAAATTTTACTATGTACTATCCCCAATTACTATTTTTAATACTCTTGTAACTGATTTGCTTAATAGATTACCAAAAATTTAATTCAAAAATAAAAAATGGCCAAAATTACGTAATCTGGCCTAAAATTGGACATATTTGCACCTAGAGGGCTAAAAATCCGTGTAAGTTTATATTTCAAATATAAAAAAGTGTGCCCAAAATGAGCCCAATCGGAGGATTCTTTCTGGCAACCGTATGACTTCTTATATGGTATTACTCAAATGTGATGCTCTCTCCTTGTTAATCTTTATGATAACATTAAGAAAAAAATTTTTTTATATTTTATATAATATGTATTAAAAAATTTTAATACGTGAACAAATATTTGCTAATGCATTAATAGATTAATTATCCTATACATATTTTGTGAATTATAAATTGAAATACTATTAGGATAATCCAATAATTTATGATAAATATTTGTGTATTTTTATTTTCGTAAAAATTTTAATTATTCGAGCATCCAAAATTTAATTAAAGTATTATAAGATATATACTAGTTATGCAAAAAATTTTGGTAAAAATAATCAAAAATCAATAACCAAATTATATATAAGGACAAAAAGGCATCCTACAGATATATAAATTAATTTTGACATTTTTGAAAATTATTTTTATTTTAATTATTTTTGATTTTAAAAATTTTATTTAAATAAAAAATACAATTCCCATAATTTATCCATGTATAACCCATTCATATAAAACGATTATTAACGATATGAGAAATACGATATCCCATAAATGGAACAAACTTTATCATATAAATTGCTGATATGATCCAAAACTACGCATATAATTCTTAGAAATTTTAATTTTAGTAAAAGTTATAGATTTTGCAAGTTTTCAATAAAAATTATGAAAAACAAATTAAAATTATAAAAAAAATAAAAATCTTGTTAAATTTTAAATGTCATTTTTTTCGAGTTTTTTTTATGATGTTACAAGGAAAACTCCATATATATTATTTTTTTATTAAACAAAATTATTTTATTAATTAAAAATAAAATATCAAAGTTTCGTAAAAAAAAAAAATAATAATAATAAAATAAAAATGAAAAACTATTTATTGTATTTGAAAAAAAATTTTATAACAAGCATTGATCCGAAAAAAATAAAATTTTTTAGTTATTTAAAAATAAAACAGTAAATAACTAACGCTCAAGAGATTTGAATGGAATTTTTATATCTAACTTTATAAACTTACATTTTTATAAAATATCAGGAATAACAGGAGTCATGTAATCAGTTTGGTTATTGCATAGTTTTAATATGTGAACCAACCAAAGTATAGATAATAAAATTTAATTTTTAATAAATAAATAATTATGCATGGTAGAATATTAAGAATTCAATTCAAATATTATTGCAAAAAAGGTTCATAATATAATAGTAATTCTTATAAATTAAAGTATAAATAACAGTTTTTATAATTGATAGTTACTAGGTACTATTTCATCAAACAAAATTTGCTAATATATTTAAAAAAATTTATAATAAAATATTAATTACCTTTGGATGTGATTCTAAAACTTCTTAATCGACAAAATTCATTCTCGTCAATATTATTAATCTTTGCGGAATTGGATGCTTTTCCTGGTACTTGAAGATATGAAGAGTTGTTCTTTTTTTGGTGGTTTGAATGATATACACTATGGCCTCTTCTGGCATCTTGCCTTCTTAATCCAGGACTTGGTTGTTGATCAGAAAGCTTTGACTTGCTTTTGTAATGTTTCAATCCTCCAGAATTTTTTTTGTTAATTAGAGACATCACTGAAATAATAATAAAATAAAAATTTACCAGATTAATTATTTGAAAATTTATTTTAAATTGAAAAATTAGTAATTTATTAAATTTTGTATGTTTTATATTTTATCGAGTATTTTATGATTAATTATTAACAGCTTTTTTTATTCATAAACAAACTTTAAATAAAGAAATAAAGAAATAAAGAAATTTACTCACTAATCTCTTCGTGATACATTTCTATTTTATACTTATGTAGGTAAACTGTAAATTTTAATTATTACAATAGGTACTGGAAATATTATTTTTTAGTAAACTGAAATATAAATAAAACATTAAAAACATTTAAAATACAATACAAAAGATATTATTTAGCTATTCCTAGTTACATAAAAAAATTACTTTTTTAAGTAATAAAAGTAACCATTTATTTTATTATTAGTAAATTTTCGATAAAAAATTGTTTATATTATTTTATTAAAATAATTTTATTTATGAAAAATTTGAGAATTTACTAAAACGATTTTTATCCAATATTTAAAAATTTTTCAAGAATATGAAAAAAATTATTTTTAACAGTGCAAATTCAAGTTTAACCCGCAGTTAAAAAAAAGTAGAGTTATGATTAAATTAATAAAAATAAAAATTAAAAAATTTTTTTTTTACATTATTCATTTAAGATCATAACCTATAATATGAAATGAGTATAATAATAAATATTAAAAATAATTTATTAACGAAATTTGAAAAAATAAAATAAAAAATAAATATTCGAATATTAATCATTGTAAACACTTATTTTATTTATTTTTTAAATTTTAGATAATTTTTACGAACCAAATGTTTTCCAACTATTTTTTCACGTACACGAACAAAATAAATGATTATTATTATTATTTTTTTTTTAATTTAGATTTAAATTTGAATTTAAAGTTAAGGTTTCCGCGCTCCGATGTTTACGTTAATTCAATCTTTACTCGTTTGAGATCAACTGTTTTTGTTTATATTTATATATTATGTTAAAAGTTTTGATTCTGCGCTTGTCGTTTGTGATGTTGGTTATATTTTATTATCAATCCTACTTTAATAGAAATATACCCTACCCCGACCCTACCCTTAAGAATCTGATTTATTAAGCTCAAAATAATAATGCGCGTAACAGATTTTATAACAATGTTAAATTATAAATAAAAAATATAACATAAAAAAGTTATAACATAAAACTTACTAAATATTTATTCCCGATTTAATTTTTTTTAAATATTGAACTTTAAATTAAATCTTTATTAACCTTCATTTAATATCAAATTTACAAGTTTATAGTGGATTCAATTTAAAATTAAATATTTTTAAAATATTTAATCGACAAAAATAAATAATAAATATTAACTTCTATTGATCTTTAAGTTTTTTTATGTATACGAATTCATATAATATTTTAATAAGTATGATTTTTAAGTAAATAATGTATTTTTAAAAGAACAAGAATAATACTTTTATAGTCTTATGGACAAAATTGATATAGGAAATACACTTTGTTTAATAATTAATATATCTGTTACCGTTAGAGTCCGCTCTCCCGATAAAGTTAACATTAACCAGTTAAAGTTAACTTTAGCGAAGCGTTTTCGTTAAAGTCCATGAAGACGATTAAAATGAATAAAAATATAACATTAGCGGCATCATGTTCGTTAAAGTTAACTTTAACCAATCCTTGTTAGTTAAAGTCCATGAAAGCGGTTTCATATAAGAGTTCGAGTTTGTATTATATATTATATACGACTCTCGCTATAAGGTACTCTCAGGGCTTAGGTTAGGCTCATAAAGATATTGTGAAACATCTCTATGGTTAAGCTACTCTTTTAAAAATGCATTTCTTAGGATCAGTAACCAATCCTAGTTATAAGACACCCCAAGGGTTAGGTTAGGCTATTTTTTTTTAAAGGCATTGTCACAGTATTGTTTACAAATTTGCGCATGGGTTCTTAAGCCCACCTTGCCCTAATTCTAGGGAATGCCTTACTGCGTGAAAATGCCTTTAAAAAAAAATAGCCTAACCTAACCCTAGGGGCGTGTTATAACTAGGATTGATTACTGGTCCCAAGAAATGCATTTTTAAAAAAGTAGCCTAACCTAAATCCTTGGATGCCTTATAGCCAGAGTCGTATATAAATATTATAATACAAATTTTTTTTAGTATGCTAAACCGCTTTCATGGACTTTAACTGACAAGGATTGGTTAAAGTTAACTTTATCGTATACACACCCGTTAATGTTGTATTTTTATTCATTTTAATCGTCTTCGTGGACTTTAACGAAAACGCTTCGCTAAAGTTAACTTTAACTGGTTAATGTTAACATTATCGGGAGAGCGGACTTTAACGGTAACATATCCATTTATTGATGCGTAAGCATCAAGGAGATCACAGTACTCTAAGATATTACATAAAGAACTAAAGGCGCGTAAGATATATTTGACTATAAAATATTATAGAAAAATAGATTTTATTTTGGATATTTCAACAATTGATAATTTATTTTGAAAAATTAATCAATTTTAGGTCCCTCCCTTGAATGTATATAGCAAAAATTTTTTTACCTGAAAATACAGAACTAATTTTTTTTTAAATTTGGATATAATACCTTATTTCTTTATGTGGAATTACTAGTTTTAGAAAATTCGTTTTTAATGGAGTTTTTGGATCTGTTACCTAAATTTATGAAAATTTTTTTCTCAAAAAAAAGGTAATTCTGATTGATGTAGTTCTGGTTTAAGGAAATATTTTTCTATTTTTTTAGGAACCTCTTTACCAATGGTTTGTTATAAGGGTTACAAGGAAATATAATTCATAGATAGGCTGGTTAATTTCATCGGCATCAACTTTATTTCATTGAGCAATTTTTTAGTTTTCAGATTTACACTTCTCACAGAAATCTTTAAAAAATGTTATTTTTTCTAAAAATTTCCGATGGTCGGGGAACCAGTTTTTTCGCATTTATTTAAAGATATCCGCAAGTCAGTGAAGCTAACATACCTCTTCAGGTCTCTTGATGACCACTTTTCCTCAACTGCTACCATCCGATTCTTGACCAATGGTATTTTTCAGGTCCAAAATTTGATGAAAACGGAGGATGATACAATCCAAATAAATTATCCTATAATTTTTAAGAGGTTAAAATAGATATGCTAAGGCTAGTTTAGTCTACAAGAATCCAATGCACAGGTCACAGAGTCTATTAAACGAAGAAAAAAAACAGTTTTTTGGCCTATTTATGTCCTAACGGCTGAGCAGGTTTTTGTATTCTGGCGAAAATGGTTGCATATTTTGAAAAAATTAAGAATACATCACCTGAAACCATTTTTGTTCATAGATATAATATCCTCAGTCCATAATGCCCATGAAACAAAGAAAAAAAAATTTTTTTATTGAAAAAAACCATAGCTCGGCCTAAGAGAAAATTTTTAACTCGTTTACGAGAAGTTTGAAGACTGTAAGTTTTTTAAATTTTCCATGTACGGCTTTTTTCAATTATTTTTATATTTTTATAGTATTTTTTGTGGGCGACATCTTTTAAAATGGGTCAGTTTCCCATGTAAAATAAATTTTGAAACGGATCAGTCTTAAAATTTTACCGTATTGAAATCCACTTTACAGATACGGGAAACGGTGAGATATTTCTGCCGTTTTTGCCCAACTTTGATAGATACGCTTTCATATCATAAAAGGTTTGTAAAAGTGAAATATATCAAACTTTTTGTACAAATTTAATCTCAAGTTTTCAGTGAATTTATCAACAAAACTGAGATTTAAAAAAAAAAATTATTACTCATGGACAATAAAAAAAAAATTGATATAATTATTGATATATTCACTTATAACGTATACATTTTAATAAAACTGGTACCATAGAAGCCTCGACCTACATACTTTAACCGCAAACATCATTAATTTAATAAATTAGCAATCTTCTTGATGAACTATGATCTTACAAATAAGGAACGAGTAAAAAAAAAATATTAGTTTTAAATTTTAACACATTATGTGAGCATCGTAAAGACTGGAGACAAATAAGGTCAAATTTCTTAATAAGTTCTGATAAGGGGCCACAGAATCAAAAAAATTTTAAAATCCGTTTTTTTTTATTTTTTACAAAATTTATTGATTAAATTTTAAAAAAATGAGTCTCATGCCCTCCGCAATTAAAATACCCTGCCAACTAGCTGGCACTGAGGTTCCTCAAACAATGGGCTGTAATCTTAATTTACAACAAATATTATTGATTACAACCATGCAATTATACATACATTTTTCGTTTTTAGTAGCTGGTAAAGTAGATTATTAAGATCATTTTGTTATTAAAGTGAAAATTCTAGCCTCCATGGATTGGTCACGCCGGCGTTAATGGATTTTAAATCATTTTTGCATAATTAAAAAGAGACAAATATAAAAAAAGCTAGTTTTATTTTTTTTTATAAAATTTTATTTTATTAGAATATTTAATTATCCCTTAATAATTAAAATATTGGGTAACATGATTTTTTTGTTTTGTCAAAGAAATGGTTGGTAACGATGCTAAAATTACAATTATTCGCTCAATTATTATAAAAAGAAAGGAGTTTTTAACAGAATTTATAATAATTTCTTATAATTTATTTTCTCAGTGTACTTCTTGCATTTGACCAATCTTCCGCAACAATGATAATAATAATAATAATAATATTTTGTAATAAAAAAAATAACCACATTAATTGCTTCAAGATTTTTAAATTGTTTAATTCTTTAAAAAATGCCAATATAACTTTTAAATCTTAATTTTAAAATGCTAACATAACCATTTAATATTTTTAGGCTGTTTATTATTGTTTATAATTTCATTAAGCTGCATACATAAATAAACATAGCAACGAGCAAAATAATCCAAGAAAGTCAAAAAGAGGCAAGATTTCCATCACTCTTTCTTGTGTGTTATAATTTATATCAAAATAAAAAAAAAAATTGTGATCGGATACAAAAAATCACTATAAACTAAATTTCTAAAACTTGTACTCTCATTAAAATAAATTAGATATGTCAAAAACGAAAAATAAATTTCGTGTCTTATGTATTTTTTTGTGACGAAGATTTTGGAGAAAAAAATTTTCAAGAAATTAGTTATCAGATTCGAGATATCGAGTAAAAATCGTACTTTCAAATATCAGTACTTTCGTGGAAATGAATGAGGTATTGCATCTAAATTAAAAAAAAAAAAAAGTATTTTGTGATTTTTTTAATAAAAAAATTTTTGGAAAAAAAATTAGGTCTTAATTCGATAATGGTTTTGAAATATCACTAGTTAAAATATTTTCATATATTAGTACTTTCATAGAATTAAATCAGGTATTACACCAAAAAAAAAATATATATTGCAGTTTTTTTTATTTTTCTTTTTTTTTTAATTTTGACAAAAAAAATTTTGAAAAAATTAAGTATCAGATCCAAAAAATTACAATAAACAAGGTTCTTAAAACTAGTACTTCCATGAAAATAAATTAGGTACTAAGTCCAAAAAGAAAAAAAAAATTGGTATTTTTTGTATTTTTTTGTGAAAAAAATTGTAGAAAAAAAATTTTCAGAAAATTAAGTATCCGATTCGAGATATCATTTGAAAACTATACTTTCAAATATAAGTACTTTCATGGAAATAAATGAGGTATTACATCCAAATTAAAAAAAAAAAAGGGGGGTTTGAGATTTTTTGATAAAAAATTGTTTGAAAAAAAAAATTAGGTCTTAATTCGATAATAGTTTTGAAATATCACTAGTTACAATATTTTCAGATATTAGTACTTTCATAGAATTAAATGAGGTATTACACCCAAAAAAAAAAAAATATTGCATTTTTTTTTATTTTTCTATTTTTTTAATTTTTACAAAAAAAATTTTGAAAAAATTAAGTATCAGATCCAAAAAATAACAATAAACAAGGTTCTTAAAACTAGTACTTCCTTGGAAATAAATTAGGTACTACGTCCAAAAAGAAAAAAAAAATTAGTATTTTTTGTATTTTTTTGTGAAAAAAATTGTAGAAAAAAAATTTTCAGAAAATTAAGTATCCGATTCGAGATATCATTTGAAAACTATACTTTCAAATATAAGTACTTTCATGGAAATAAATGAGGTATTACATCCAAATTAAAAAAAAAAAAGGGGGGTTTGAGATTTTTTGATAAAAAATTGTTTGAAAAAAAAAATTAGGTCTTAATTCGATAATAGTTTTGAAATATCACTAGTTACAATATTTTCAGATATTAGTACTTTCATAGAATTAAATGAGGTATTACACCCAAAAAAAAAAAAAATATTGCATTTTTTTTTATTTTTCTATTTTTTTAATTTTTACAAAAAAAATTTTGAAAAAATTAAGTATCAGATCCAAAAAATAACAATAAACAAGGTTCTTAAAACTAGTACTTCCTTGGAAATAAATTAGGTACTACGTCCAAAAAGAAAAAAAAAATTAGTATTTTTTGTATTTTTTTGTGAAAAAAATTTTAGAAAAAAAATTTTCAGAAAATTAAGTATCCGATTTGAGATATCATGTAAAAACCATACTCTCAAATATAAGTACTTTCATGGAAATAAATGAGGTATTACATCCAAATCAAAAAAAAAAAAAGTACCTCGAGCTTTTTTGGTGAAAAAATTTTTGAAAAAAAAATTAGTTCTTAATTCCATAATATTTGTGAAATATCACCGATTACATACATACGTACGTACGTACGTACGTACACACACACACACACACACACACACACACACACACACACACACACATACAGACTTTTTTTAAAAACAGGTTTTTTAGCTTCCTGGGGTCCCAAAACTTGCTTATATGCCAAAAAATAGAAAATCAAATTTTGACCTAACACAATGGTTCCTCTTTGAGGAACCAAAAACACATCAAATTAGTCTAAACAAAAATTTTAATATGACCATCTCTTCGAGAATTTTTGGAATTTCGGAAATCTAGAATTTTTTTCGAATTTCCAAAAATTTTCGAAGAGATGGTAATATTAAATTTTTTTTAGACTAGTTTGATGTGTTTTTTTTATTGCGGAGGGCATAAGACTCATTTTTTTTTAATTCAATCAATAAATTTTGTTAAAAATTAAAAAAAACTGATTTACAAATTTTTTTGGTTCTGTGTCCCCTTAACAAATAAAATATGAGTAATTCTTAGAAAATATTTAAAAATCGAAAAATAGCTACAATTTTGAAGACTTTGAATCTGGAATATTAAAAAGTGGTATAGTATTAATATTTTTACGTACTAAACCCAGTCAACCTTCGTCTTTCTTATAAGGTTTCACGGCCGCCTTATATTTTTTTTCGAAAGTGTAAATAAAAAACGCTTCCAAATTATTGGCACTACGGTTCTGCCTTACAGATTAAAAACCTCAATATCTACATTTTTATAAAAAATGAATTTTGTCAATTTTTTATATGGGCTTAATCGTTATCAAATTCTCTATTAGATGGTGCCAAAATTATTATCTTATCACTTATCATTTGCAAAATTCTATGGCACAACTATAGGGTTCTAGGTATTGAAAAAAAACTTATATGGATAAAAAAAAGAATACAGGAGAAAATGGCATATCTACACGTTTTTGTAGAAATTGAGGTTTTTCTCCTGTAATGCCATCGCGCGCTGTCTCGTCAATACCTGAGAAATGGCATATCTGCATGTACCGACAATGACAAAGGATTTTAAAGAAAAAAACAATACATTCAGATATTGATGTTTTTGATCTGTATTTTCTATCGTATTGAGGTTTCAAAATGGCACATCTGCAGTTTTTCACACAAGGAATGGAAAATCGGGAAAAATTTTTTCACTATTAAAAAGAGCATACCTTAATTAGTATAAAAACATGTTAAAATTTTTTAAAAATATTTAAAAACATTAACAAATTTATAGAAACGCGTTCGAAATCGTTAAGATGTAGATATTGAGGTTTTTCATCTATAAGGCAGGGTTCCTTAAGCGAAAACAAAATATTCGTAATGGTTGAAAGTCATTTTATCCAAGCATAAAATTATATAAAAACTAAAAATAATCTCTTACTTGATATTTTAATTTCAAACTCCCCAAAAAAAAAATAAAAAAAAATAATAAAGAATAACTATCCAAAAAATTCAAAAAAAATTTTCACGTTTATGTACGCGTTGTAAAGAAAAAATAAGAAAAATTAGCTCTTTTTTATAAAAATGGTCAAAAAACGGATGCCGAAAATCGGGAATTGAACCTTAGTTGCAGAGATACCTTATTTTTTTATGGCTAAAATTTTGAGAAAAAAATTTTAGCTAATTTAAGAATCAGATCCAAGAAATCGAACGAATTATCTGAAACTAGTACTCCCGTGGAAAAAAATTAGGTATTCTAACCAAATTAAAAAAAAAAAGTTCTGTTTTGAGGTAAAAAAATTTTTGGATTTCATCCTAGAATGGAAAAAAAATTCTGAATACATACAAACCCACAAACACACATAAAGACGTGACGTAGAAAATAAGTTTTTAAGCATCTAGGGATCACAAAAGGTGCTTTCCATATAAGCATATGAAAAAAACCAAAAATCAAAATTTGACTCATAACAAAAGTTCCTCAAAGAGGAATCAATAAGAGAATAAGCTTTTCTTGATGTAGCATTGGTTAAATTTGAAAATATTCATATATTTTATCTACAGTATCAGTTTTATATATATCAAACATGAAATAATACTATACTCGTACATATTATAAAAGATATTTTAAAAGTTAAAATAATTTTATGTGATACACAAGAAACCTAAAAATCACGAAAAGAAAACTATTTATTTTCGTAAAAGAAATAAAATAGTTTGCATTTTTGTATTTTATTGTGATATTCTATATTATTTAGATTGATTTAAAAAATGCTTTGAATAAAAGAATACACATAAATATTTCTAAAAAGCAGTTTGCAGTGAATATGTTAAATTGATATTATTATTATCATTTTATCTAAATATATTTTCAAAGTATTTATTGAATATAAAATAAAAATAAAATGTTGCTTGTTTTTCAATTTTAAAAACGTATTTCTTTTTTAATTTAAAAATACTACTTCATCTCGTTTATTTTTAAATAATATACATATTAGGTTGTTTCTTATTTCCCAAATTGACTTTGGAGGAAAATACCATCTCGAATATGATTAGACCTTCACCGAGGCCGAGGTGAGGCAAGGTTTGATATAAATGACCGAGACCGAGGCGAGGCGAAAGATGGATCTCGCCTCGCCTGGGACTCGGCCGAGGTCGAACAATCATTACCTCGGTCTCGCCTCGGTCTCGGCCGAGATCCTCGCCCGAGGTTTGATAAGACAAAAAACAATTAATTAAAATTCTAATTAAAATCTAAATTCATGTTTATTTAAAAAAAAAATATTTTATACAGATTGTAGTAAATAATCGTTATCGAAGCCACATATTTCAGATACTAAATCCGATTTCACCCAAGCACTTATACATAGTAATGCCGTTAGAGCATCATCTTTCAATGATCGTTTCTTAGGCTGATCAATCAAAGAAGCATCTAAAAACAAACGTCCTACGGGAACTGACGTGGCCATGATCGACAGCTTATCTCTGGCTATTTTTGATAAAATTGGCTAAAAATCCTCGTGCTGTCGCCACCAATCTAATATATTTATATATTTTCAAAAAATTAAGTTTCAGATCCAAAAAATTGACTATAAAGGATACTTCTAAAACTAGTACTCCCACAGAAAAAAATGAGGTACTACTTTAAAAAAGGAAAAAAATATTGCTGTTTTTTTTATTTTTTTATGCAGAAAGTATTGATAAATAAAAGTTCAAAAAATTAAGTGTCAGATTCGAGATATCGAGTAAAAACCATTATTTCAAATATAAGTACTTCCATAGAAATAAATGAGGCATTACATCTAAATTAAAAAAAAAAAGTAGTTTGAGATTTTTTGATAAAAAAATTTTTGAAAAAAAAATTGGGTCTTAATTTCATAATGGTTGTGAAATATGACTGGTTACAGTCATACATACATACATACATACACACACACACACACACACACACACACACACAAATACTGACTTTTTTTAAAAACCGGTTTTTTAGCTTCCTGGGGTCTCAAAACGAGCTTATCGTAAAATAATAAATTTTTTTTTTAAATCGATGTATTTTTCCCTGAGTATTCATTTCTTCAAAAAAAAATCTTTTTTATTGACCAAATTTCAATTTTTAGGTCAAAAACTGTGTTAAGTAAATTTTGCTACTTACAGTTTTCAAAGGCTTTTGACCTAAAAATTGAAATTTGGTACATAAAAATGATTTTTTTCATAAAGAAATTAATTGCCAGGGAAAAATGCATCGATTTAAAAAAACAAAATTATTATTTTACGATGAAAATAAAGCGAGTAATGCATGTTTAAAATTCAGAAACAGGCATTTTTCAATATAGAACTTTAATCTTTTAAGATAAATTTGATTAAAATCTTAAATTGACGATAACTTGGCTAAATTTACCAACCATGACTTTGACTTTAACGAAACGACAATATTAGATACTGAATCAAATTATTACAAAAGAACCTTTTCCAAAATGACACAAATTCAAATCCATCTTAATCGCAAACAAGACACTCAGCATTTAAAATATTTTTTTCATTAAAAATTTTTTTGAAAATAAAATTTAGTTCAAACATGTCAATAAAAAATAAAAATTAAAAAATAAAAGTTTTTTAACGTAAACGGTTAAAAAAAATTTTTTTACTTTTGAAATTTACTAATGTCAGTTAAAAATAAATTCCTTACATAATATAAAATAAAAAAATCAAATTTAACAAAAAAATAACTAAAATAATATAATGTAAAAAATTCCCCTTTAAAAAATTGATTTCATAAAAACTAGTCCTTCATATATTTATTTTTATGAAAAAATTTTGTGTTACTCGGCCAATTTCAAAGAAATTACATTAAAATCAAAGTTAATGTCATCTAACACAGATATTTTGTAAATTTATACACATATATATTATAACATAAAATTTAAAAAAATAGTATTATTTATAAGTGGTAGTTCATAATTTACATGTGTAATAAACAGTTTTTTCCTTTCTTCCCCTTTTTTTATATAAAAATTCTTTTTCTAGACTTATTAAAATTTAAAATCAAAAATAACATTTAATTTAACAGCAAACTCAAAAAGTAAAATTTTAAATAAGTTTTGTCTTTTAATTGTAAGTTTTTCTAATATTATAAAAAAAGTGTACATAATTGTTTTTTAAAAAATTTTTATATAACTCAAATCTATTTTTCAGATTTTGACAATGAAAGCTAGTCTTTGGAAACGTCAATGAAATAAAGATTTAATTTATGTTTCTTTATAAGCTTTGAGCTATTTCTTTTTAGAAAAACTTAGAAAAAATTTCTTTATAAGATTAAGTTGAAAGTTGAAATGGAAAAAATATAATTTATAGATGTTTTATTATGAAAAAATACTTCTTTGATTAAGTATATTTAATGTTTTAGTAAATCTCAAGATAAAGTCTTTCATTAGCGTTAAAATGAATAATATAAATTTTTTAAATTCTATTTCATGTTAAAAAGATTATTTATATCATAAATCCATTTCCAGAAATGAAATAAAATGATTTTTTTTTTTTTTAATTATTAATGCTACTTTAATCAACTTATTAAAAGTTATTGTAAATTAAGTTTTGATTTTTTCAATAAATATTATGTTTAATTAAACCCATATGTTTTTTCGTTTAGTTCCTTATCAACTTGTTTTTTTGGGTAATTGAATTAAAGAATTGAATATGTATTTTTATAAAGTTTTATTATTAATGGAATAAAAACATAATTCAACGGCTATTTTTAATGAAGTTTTCAAGAATATTATTTTTTAACGTGTGGTCTCGCGTGTGGTATCATAGTTTGCACACCGAAAGGATTCGATACTTGGTTCTAGGAGGAAGTGAATCTTTTTAAAAAAAATAAAAAAATAAATCAACAAGTTTTTAATTTAGAATAATCTGTAGTTTTAGTCTAAGTAACAAAAAGATAATATTTTGATCAGAGATTTAACCGTATGATACTATGTACAAGTATTGCTATGATCCACTAGCAATTGGTTACCTCCGTAAATCCGAGTAAAATCTCCCGCATATTCGCTCTGTGAGTGTGGAGGGTCTACTCTAATAAATAGTAATTAGAAAGATGATAAAAGTTAATTGGTTAAGCCCTTTCTAAAAGTAGTAATTCTTCATTGCATAATACGTAAGAGATCTGGACATTGTTCGTATTTCTAGAAAGATGTCGCCTTGTCTGCCTCTAATTAATATTTTTTTTTAATGGTTTTAATTAATGGTCTTTTTCTCATTTCTCATATTTATTGTAAATTATAAAAGTCGTAGGTGATACTTCTGTGACAGTTATCTTTACTTAAAAAAATTTTTCAGAATTGAAATGTTTTTAATTTAAATTAATCTAATTTTCATTTTATTGCTCTATTTAAAAAAAAAGATAAAGAATTAAAAGCTTAAAAGATTCTTCTGCTTCTTTTTTATTTTTTTTTTTTTTTGAAAAATGAACTGTGCATTTACGAGAAATTTTTTCTTGATTCTTCAGTTTAGCTGGGACCCAATGGCATAAAATCTTCCATATATCTTATAATGTACTTTATTTATTTTATATTGCTCAACAAGAATTCATATTCAATTTATAATTTCAAATACCATGAATGAGGTGCTTTAAATGTGATATAACTTTATTATAACTTAGTCTCGAATTTAATAGACATTTTGCATTCAAATATAACATTTGATAAAATAATGTCATGGTTCATATATTTATAGTCGTTGATTTTCATTTAAATAATTAAAGCGAAGTAGACAAATCAGTGATTTGACCAAATCACCAAATCTCTTACTTGTCTTTTTCACTATATGCACTATTAAAAATACCCTATGGTAAATATACGAAATAGTCGTAAAATTACGATTTTGTCGTAAATTTACTAAAAAAATCGTAAATTTACCATTTAAATCGTAATTTTACGATCGATCGTAAATTTACGATTTTTTCGTAATTTTACGATTTTGAAATCGTAAACTTACGACAAAATCGTAATATTACCACCAAATCGTAAATTTACAATTTTTATGGTAAATTTACGATTTTGAATTTGTAAATTTACGACTGCCATATTTGAGTATTTAGATACCTGAAAACAATATTTGCGAAACTGAGGGGTACGTACAAGTTTACCTTATTTTTTCGTACCTATAGGTTTATAAACTCATATTCGAGTAAAAACTTTTGAGCAATTCGGCTGATAATAAATTATACTCCGTCGTTGATCTGGAGCAAAATATTATTTTCTCCTCACTTTTTAGCTAATTTTGGCTAATGGTACATTAAAATTTTGATTATCAGTGAACATTTGGGAGTCGAAAATTTTTTTGACATAAACTTACGTACGTATAAGCTTATATATACGTACGTATAAGTTATGTATACGTACGTATAAGCCAAAATTCAGAAAAATTTGAGCTAATTTAATTCTAGCATATATGATTCCTGACCAAATTGGAAAATTGAAACCACAAAAAATGAAACCGGAAGTGGCCAAAAATTAAAAAAAAATTTTTTTGTTTAGTCCAGGTAAAAAGGAAAATTTTTCTCAATCATATGAGTATGTAAAAAGTGCATTAGTTTTAAGATAATTAAGCCTTTTTGAAGCCCTGAAAATCAAAAATCTCAAAAAAACCAATTCTCAAGCGTTATATATTTTTGAGAAATTATTATTTTCCAAAAATTTCTATGAAAACAATTCGAATTAAAACAAAAATTTTTGCTCTAGTGACCTTCACCATTAGGTTATTGAGCTTGAAATTTTATGCAAAGCAACCTAAGCTTGTTGACCTGAGCATATTTATTTGAATATGATTTTAAGAATATTTAAAAAAAAAAATTCTTTTAGAATAATAAAAATTTTTTTAGCATCATATAATGCTTGCACTGAGAGCAAAGTTGAACATAACCCGTAAAATAATCTTACTTCTTGCGTATTAATTTTTTCTACGTCTGATGTTAAAAAAAAAATGCGCGAAAAAAATTACAGAAAAAAATTTTGTTTTAAATTGAGGTTATGGTTAATACAGCTTATGAAATATCAAGGAAATTCTGTTTTTAAGAGTTATTTTATTTTAATTAAGACTGCCTTTTGAAAAACTCTTTTCTAATCCCCATCTAATTAATGCAAAAATAAAAAATATAAATTGTTTACACTTTTATACTACACATATTAAAATAAAAATTATGAAATTAAGGTTTACGTCAAAATTCAGAAAGTTGCTATTACAGAAAGAAATAATAAATGCAAGAAAATTTTATAATATTAAATATATTTTAAATATAACAATAAATGAATACATAATATTTTTTTCTTTAAATTGCATAGGAAGTAGTTACATAATATGATTGACCTATAACTTTATTAAGTAAACACAAAGCAAAATTTGGCGATTCTGTTAACTATATCATTTGATACTTAGAGCTAGCCTTAGCAATATAAAAATACAAATGTTCATCAAAAAAAATATCGTTTTTTACAATATTTTTACAATTTTCCCAAAAATATTTTGAGTTTCTCTTATGTCAACTAAAATAGCATAAATAAATTTATGGAACTATATATAAAATTCAATCTGCTAGTTTAGTTGACATAAGAGAAACTCAAACTATTCTTGGGTAAATTGTAAAAATATTGAAATAAAAAATCGATATTTTTTTTGTTGTTCAAATATGCAACAAATTGAACCATTCTATGCAATAAGGGTATACGCGCGGCCGAAAGGTAGAATTTAGTGAAAAATAAAAAAATTTTAAAAAAAGGGCTTTATGGGAATCATTGGATAGATAATTAAATTTTGCGTAATTTAACATAAAAATTTTTATTTTTTCATAAGCCGTTTTAATACTATTGTTAAAAAACCATCTTTTTGTCTCATCGAATTTTAATTAAAATTTAAACCTTAACTTACTATAACTTCTTCAAAAAGTTATATTTAAAAAAAATTTTTGAACACCTTTTTACGAGTACATGTTATTAAATGAATTTACAAATTCATCACCCACGCTTTTTATATGCGGATGCTTATCGTCATCTCTTTTTTTATTAAGGCATACAAAGCGGCGACATTAGATGAATTTTTAAACTTATTTAAAAATTTGAATTTACGCGGATTTTAAATGTCGGTACAGAAGGTACCTAGCGTTTCGATCAACACTAACACATAGATCATAAACATTTTGTGTGTTAATACGAATAAATAGTCCAGTGCCGTATTTACATGTAATATCTATCGAAATGTTATATACTACATGTGGGCTCTTCCGCGATATATAGACAGGACTGAATTGCTTGTGTGTAAAAACACATAAAATATTTATTTAATTGCCCTGGTTTCAATTTTTATTTTAAAAATTTAAAACTTTCAGAAAAACTTCCTTAAATATTCATTTTAATTATTCACGCTTTTTATATGCGGATGCTTATCGTGGGCGATGAATTTGTAAATTCATTTAATAACATGTACTCGTAAAAAGGTCGATTATAAATATTATTGTTTTAAGAATTACAAACGAGTAATAAAAATTATTAATTTCATATATAGAGCTTGGACCTAATGACGCTCTGAGTTATAACATTCAACTCGCATTTTAATAAAGATATATATATATATAACATCATTTTCCTATATACAGAATAGATGGCTGAAGCAATGTGAGTCGTCCTCACAAGTGCTAAAATCGCCATTTGTTAACTATATAAGAAAAATAAGGACGTGTTTACTTCAGCGTCTGTAGCACATACACTAACACACACAGCTACACTGATGAGATCTATGTGTTAGTGTTGATCGAAACGCTAGGTACCTTCTGTACCGACATTTAAAATCCGCGTAAATTCAAATTTTTAAATAAGTTTAAAAATTCATCTAATGTCGCCGCTTTGTATGCCTTAATAAAAAAAGAGATGACGATAAGCATCCGCATATAAAAAGCGTGGGCGATGAATTTGTAAATTCATTTAATAACATGTACTCGTAAAAAGGTCGATTATAAATATTATTGTTTTAAGAATTACAAACGAGTAATAAAAATTATTAATTTTTTGAACACCTCTTCAGAAACGGCGGGCTTACTATAAAAAGAAAAAAAAAACCACTAAATTTGCAATTTTTGTTAATAAAATAATTAAATTTTCATTAAAAAAAAAGTATCACCAACACCGCAACTTTAAGTGAAAAATCTATCGACGGAATCCTAAAAATTAAAAATTCTGAGTCGACAGTTTTAAAAATGAATATTTAAGGAAGTTTTTCTGAAAGTTTTAAATTTTTAAAATAAAAATTGAAACCAGGGCAATTAAATAAATATTTTATGTGTTTTTACACACAAGCAATTCAGTCCTGTCTATATATCGCGGAAGAGCCCACATGTAGTATATAACATTTCGATAGATATTACATGTAAATACGGCACTGGACTATTTATTCGTATTAACACACAAAATGTTTATTTAATTGCCCTGGTTTCACTTTTTATTTTAGAAATCTGAAATTTTCAGAAAAACTTTATTAAATATTTATTTTTAAAACTGTCGACTCAAAATTTTTAATTTTTAGAATTCCTTCGGTAGATTTTTCACTTAAAGTTGCGGTGTTGGTGATACTTTTTTTTTAATGAAAATTTAATTATTTTATTAACAAAAACTGCAAATTTAGTGGTTTTTTTTTTCTTTTTATAATAAGCACGCCGTTTCTGAAGAGGGGTTCAAAAATTTTTTTAAAATATAACTTTTTGAAGAAGTTATGGTAAGTTAAGGTTAAAATTTTAATTAAAATTCGATGAGACAAAAAGATGGTTTTTTAACAATAGTATTAAAACGGCTTATGAAAAAATAAAAATTTTTATGTTAAATTACGCAAAATTTAATTATCTATCCAATGATACCCATAAAGCCTTTTTTTTTAATTTTTTATTTTTCACTAAATTCTACCTTTTGGCCGCGCGTATCTCCTTATTGCATAGAGAGGTTCAATTGTTCTTCTCAATACAAAATTCTGTCCGAGATTTTTATTTATTACACTTTTAATAGAATCTCTCCTATAATGTACTTTATTTTCACTTGAATTATTTAATTTTTATAATTTTTATAAAAAGTTTATTTAAGAATACAAAAAATTTTATTTTCTCTTATAGTTTTAATCTCAAATAAAAAATTTTTTTTTCGGCAAACAGAAATTCACCGGAAAAAAAAAACTTTTTTTTTTGCAATAACAATACACACTCACACATACGCATATATTTTCTATAAATAAAACATGTATATCGTCACATACACAAAAAAATTTATATAGCTATAATATCGATAAATGTAAGTAATATAATATATTCGTGTTTGTGTGCGTGTGTTTTAAAGGTTTTTTTTTTGTTTTTTTAATGTCAAAATTTTCGTTTTATTTTTTCTTAATTTATTTTTTTTCAATTTTTTTTTTTTTTAAACAAACTGTAACTGTTTTAAAAAATAAATTATTAAAAGAAATAAAATTTCTTATTTCCTACATAGTATACATAAATGGTATTTCACTCGAATACATTGAGCGAGATCATCAGTAAGAAACTCAATGTATTTTTCTTATATACCAAAACTCAGCTTGAGTTGTCTTTGATTTCTTATATACTCTCCCGACTTCATTTCCCTTGCGAGAAAGTATACTTGAAATCAATTTATAACATGGACCACTGTATGGCAACAAATGTTATAGCTGAGTAAAATGTATTACATTCAAAGCACCAAATTCATGGCATTAGATGTGAATATGAATGTAATAACTAATCAAGAATGCCCGTAAAGCAAATTAAAATAAAACAAAATATATATAAATATATATTAGATTTTGATTACATGTACTAGATTCATAGGAATATAAAAATTATTAAGAAATAAAATTTCTTATTTCCTACATAGTACATAAATGGTATTTTATGTACTATGTAGGAAATAAGAAATTTTATTTCTTAATAATTTTTATATTCTTATGAATCTAGTACATGGAATCAAAATCTAATATATATTTATATATATTTTGTTTTATTATAACAATTATTTTCTAATAAAAATAACCACTGTTGAATATTACTTTTGATTTAATTAATTTACGTTTGTAATAAAAAAATATAAAAAAAAAAATTTAGTTTATAAAAATGTTTTTTTTCTTTTTCAGTTTTTATTACACAATTAAAGATTTAACTTTTATTTTTTATTAAATATTATTACAATAACAAAAAAAAAAAAAAAAATAAGGGTTTAACGAACTAACTTCAAGCTTACAAACTTACATGTAACTAAATCTATAGAAAGAGAGAGAGTGAGAGAGAGAGAGAGAGAGAGAGAGAGAGAGAGAGAGAGAGAGAGAGTGAGAGAGACTTAATTACAAATTTTACACATTTACATGAAATAAAAACAACGAGTTATAAACTCGTTGAATAAAAATTTTAATATCTCTTTCTATTTATTTTTTATCTCACTTTTTATAACATTTAATCTTATAGAATCTATTTCTTTCTAACGATTCTAAAAATTATGACGATATGGACTACTATTCGACTATTATCATTGAAATATGGTAGAAAAGCGCAAGCTCTACAAAATCCCTGTTATATCTCATCTGGTCTCTTTTCCACTTATACACATTTGTATATTTGTGTACATTTACACTTTTATAGATAACTTTTATATAATACATACATAATATATATATAGGTTTTTTTATAGATAATATTTAATAAAAGCTTTAGATTTAAAAAAAATTTTCAATTTTATATTTAACTTTTTATTCTTATTTATTTTTCAATTTTGCATCCTTAAGAGGGCGTCGAGGTTATGCTTCCTTCTTGTGGGTGACTTCAGCGCCAGAGTTGAGCGGTTAATTTTGTAACCGCACAACTATTATACGTGATTATACTCAATTTGTGCATGCAAAAATATAATTTAGTAATTCCCATACTTATTTTTAAAAATTTATGAAAATTATGCCCAATGATTATTAACATTTTTATAAATAATGGTAATTTGCATCAATATAATACATTTTACTTGCATATATTTAATTATTAGGCTTTATCTATATTAAAGTACTTATGTGCTTATAACTTCTAGTTTTTTATTGAATTTTTTTTTTTTAGATCTTTTATTTTGGTTTATTATATTTAATTGAACTTAAATTCACTTTCCATCAGATCTTTTTTCGATAAAAGTATTAAAGTGTCATTTTTTTGTATTGGATTTACCAGATTTTATTTTTTTATTACGCTGTACCAAAATTTTCTTTTTTATCATGCCTAAAATAAAATAAGTTTTTACACTCTTTCAACAGAAATTACTTGACGTTGTATTAATTTTTATCAATTGCATGCAAAATTTTTAGATTATAATTTTCTAACTTTCAAAGCAGTTGGACTTATTTAATTTAATTGCCAACTTATTTTTTTATAATAAAAATAATGGTTGTATATAAAAATTCTTTAAAAGATTATTTTAAAATAATTTTTCAAGTTTTTATTCTTTCATGCAATATATATAGCCTTATTTTTCTAAACGTTATTATTTTAAGTTAATAATTAAAAATAGAACAAAAATTTCTTTACGTTCTTTTTTTTTATCAAAATTTTTTTAGTTTATTTAAATTTTATTATTAAATATTTAGTTATTAGATATAACCTTAGCTTTTATTTTTTGTAAAGTATTCAATAAAAGCAAATTCTCTGTAATACGAATATTCTTTAACTTAAACTTACTTTAACATTAAAAATTCTATCAAATAATCTGATAAGATTTTGAGTCAGGTGTAATATTACGGCAATTAATTCCAGGTTTTTTAAAGTAAATATGCTTTTACTTGCATTAGGACACTTTTACCTTGGATTTTATCATCTAGATATTGATCAAATTGTTTTTCTAATAAATGTACTATTTCTGGTTCCAATTGATCTACTCCGCATGAACGAGTTACCACTCCCAAAACTTTTTGTTATTCTTTTAACCAATCTGCTGGATTTTTTAAATTCGTTGAAGAATTTTTCTGAAAGTAGATCCAATTCTAAAAATATTTCAGAATCTCCAAAATTTTGTTCAAAATTTTTAAATACATCTGGAAATTTTTCTATATAATTTCTAATTTAATTTACAAACTCTATACTATACAATCAAACTCCATTTAGATCTTTTCTTGTAAATCCAGGTATTTCTTTATTTTTTTTATTAAATTTTAAATTTAACCCTATATTTTGTTTATTACTATTTAAACATTTTTCAGAAATTCTAGTCACAACTAATTATTGTTCCTTTTATGCAGCTAAACAGATGGCTACTGATCTCTAATCTTTGAGCTGCTACGTTTCCATGCATATATCGCATTTTAACAGTTGCTTGATATTGTTGATCTGTTTCAATATCTGGTTCTGTCAATTTTCTCATAGTTACTTTTATTCATCTTGATTTTATATCAACTCCTAGTTCAATAACCTATGAATATCATAAATTTTATGTTTTAATAACGTAATAATTTTTTTTGCAAATCTATAAATTAATAAAATATTTCTGCATCACCTCTCCTATTGCTCCATAATGATGATAAACAAATGAAGATATAACAAATACTTTTTGACTTAAATATTTCAATAATTGACTTATATTCAACAAAATCTTGACTGTGTACTACAGCGGTATCTCGAAGAAAATCTATGCCTGAATGTATTAAAATGCACATGTGACTTTTTCTGTTTCGGTTTTTATTATCCAAATTTATACTTTGTATATACTTTGAAGACTCATTAAGTTTTCAGAGTCATGTTGATTATACAGTGGCTAAAGTTACTAAGATCATCAATTTTGTAAAAAGAAACTCAAGAGTGTTCGGTGATTTAGGTACGTTTAGGAGAATTTACTTCTCATATGTATATCCCGGTATAATGTATGGGTCACAGATCTGGTCGTCGTTAAATAAGACGCAATTTGAACAGCTGGAAGCACTTAATCATAAGTTTCTTAGATATGTAGCCTACAGGATTGGTTCTCCCATGCATTATACTAATCATGATTATTCTGGGATTGCAATGAAAATTGAAATCTCCTCAATAAGAAGTGCTGTTTTAAGAATTGACTTAATATATTTGTGTAAAATACTGAATCACTTTGTGGACTGCAGTACAATCTTATCAAAGATTCTACTGCGGGTTCCTACAAGAGTACTAAGAAATCCTGGCCCTACATTTGAACCTCCTTTCCCAAGATGTCCATATGCTTCTAAGTCAATAACAATAGGTCTATGTATGAAATACAATGACAACTTTGAACTATTTGATATTTTTGCTGACACCTTTTACAGTGTTCGTCAGCTAACGTGCAAGGTGTTGGCTTACACCTAATAATTTATACTTAATGATACGTAATACAGGCTCAAAAACCCGGTTGTGGGTCGATCACCGGAGTCACTCATGACGGTTGCCAGTGCCATCCCCTATTCGGGGGTGCTCTCCCTTATTTGGATGAGCAATCCTGATTGGGCTCTGGCATTAGGAATTGAGTTATCAGTGACTCCGGAGTTTGATCCATGAAATTAATATACTACACATGTTCATGTGAAGTGAGCATGAACTTGTCTGCTGGGTTGAGTTACTGGCCAAATTTATTTTATTGTTAGAGGCTGTATATACCACTATAAATAAATTCTTATTTTTATATTATTTTTTTTAATTCATTTATAAGTATTACTCTAGTTTATTTTGTTTTACTTTACTTTACTTGTTTTAATTATTACAATATGTAACTTATTTTTGTATTTTTGGGACTTGTTCCTGTTATAATAATAAAAAAAAAAAAAAAAAAAAAAAAATTTAAATTAACATTACAGGGTTCTATTGCATCCAACAAATTTTTTCATCAATTATTGGATTTAAAAGAACAGCTGCCCATTCCTATTTTCAACCAAGAAATCAACCAAGTAATAGCTTATTATTGCAGAATTTTCTTCCGTTAACAAACCGATAAGCTTTTAGTAATAAATTTTTTCTAGCAGCTGGAAGTACCGCTAATAAAATAAATGGCTCTTATGAAACGTTCTGTTTAATTGTTTTGTCTTTAATTATTTTTCATTATTTTATTCTTTCTCTCTTACAGTACAAACCAAAAAAGCTTGAAATCTATCAGAAAAATATAATTTATAGAATTAAAATTTTGTAATAAATCACTAAAATAAATCCTCATTTACCTTAGTAAACTACTAAATTAGATGGGCTAGTTTCTCTTGGTTCAATACCACCTTCCGTAACAACTGCTTTTTCTGATACCGGAATATTCCATTACAAATCAAATGAATATTCATTATCTTTACTCAAAGCTTGATATCTTGCGCAAGCTATAATATCATTTAAATAAAATTGTCCAAGGGTCCTAAAATATCTAGTCCTAAAGATGTTTAAGTTTTCTATGTCCATCTGATAATCATACAACAAATGAATATTAAATAATCTTCTTTGCACTTTATCATGACTCAGAATATAGAAAACTCTATCAAGATAAAGTATAATAACTATTTTGCGAAACAGAATGACATCTTTCAGAATCTGAAGATGTATTTGTTAATTTTTTATGTTTTTGAACATCTGCTAAAAAAGTCTGTCTCGAGGTCTGTCTATATACTCGATATAAAATTCTTCTTGTTCTCATTCACCTTTAAGTAACAAAACCTACTTTTTATTATATAAACCGTAATATAAACAAAATAAATTATTATGAAATAGAAAAACTTGCTTTAAATGATGAATAAAATTACAAATTAATTGTTCATGACACTGGTTCACAATTCAATGTACACTATTTTATGTTAGGTTAGGTACGATTGTTTTTATTTTTTAAATGTGTAAGTGTGTATGAAAATTAATCCTTCACGTGACAAAATGAAAGTAGTTTTATCTTTTTCTCACTCATTATACTGGAGTATGTCCGCAGAGAACATCCTTATAACAGTTATACTATATATATATTGATAAATAATATTTATATCAATAACAAGATCAGAATTCCAATGAACCCGCATCCAATAACATTTGATAATCCGGCACTTTTTTAGTTTCTAGTTTTTATTTTTGTATTTCAAAAAAAAAATTTTTTCTTCGATAACTTATTGAATAAATCAAAATAAAATAAAATACATAAGATTTCAAGGTCTTTCTATAACTTAATTATCGCTGTATTAGCTAAATTATACTTATAAGTAAACGAATTTGAGAAAATAGAACTGCCTTTTCGATATTTTTAATTGCTTCGCGTCCTGTTTTTGATATATATAGTGTTGTAATTATAACACATAGCTAAAGCCTGCTAAAGCTAAAGAAAAAATATAGCTTATACACTTATACTTATTTCCACAATTTAATTATTTAATGTTATTAAAATATGGTAAATAAACAAAACAAAAAATATATTTTAATTAGTCATGTATTTAAAAAAAGTTTTTAAGAAGAAAGAGAATTTGATTATTTTTTATTTATTTTCAAAAAATAATTAGTAATTTATTTTCAAAAAATATCCTAATTAAAAATTGTTGATAAAAGTTGTTTCAATTTTTCCCACACTCAAAATATGAAAATTATATTTTTTTAATTTTTTTGGTCCACCATGTATAAACAGAAATTGCAAAACATGTTAGAGTAGTCAAGGCATCAGCAATGTTAAATGAATCCAAAAAATTTATCAGCACGAGAATGGATCCACCTCAGTGAAACGTATGTATTTTTGGTCACCACAACCGTTTTTGAAGGTTTCAGCCTGTCTTCAAAAACGTGATCAGCGACCCCAAAAACCTTACTGGGGTACCTTACCTGCGGGGTATAGTCTCAATTAGCAATTGTTTTCAAGGATTGATCTATCTTGCTAATTTTTTGCCAATTTTTTATGATATAGCGTTCATTACTCAAAACTGGCCATCCGAAAATGGATAAAACCTTCAAAATCGGTTTCAGTGACCAAAAATACATACGTTTCACTAAGGTGGATCCATTCTCATTTTGATAAAATTTTTGAATGTATTTTTAACATTGCTGGCGCCTTGACTAATACCTAGGTTGAAAACTTGAATATTTTCCACCTGGAATTCATTTTTCTTGGCCTCAAAAATCCTCCTGTATAGTAAAAATTTTAGTTTTTTGGACCACCATCTTGGAAAATCAGAACAAATTTTGGGTTGAAAAATTGAATATTTACCACCTTATTATGATTAGTAAATAACTTTAATAATTTAATAATATTTTTAAATAACTTTTTTAATAATAACTATAATTTATTATTCTTTTGACCTCAAACATCCCACTGAAATGTTACAATTTCATTTTCAGTCCGCCATATTGGAAGATCGGAAAATATTTTGGGTTAAAAAATTTAATATTTTCCACCTCAAAGTCATTTTTCTTGACCTCGAAAATCCCCATGTATTGTAAACAGTTCATTTTTATGTTTTTCGGTCGGCCATCTTGGAAAATCGGAAAATATATTCAAGTGAAAAATATAAAATTATATGTACCCCAAGGGTATCAGCTTCTACGTGGGAGGGTGGCTTTACCCTAAAGGTATTCTACGGGTTGATAACCATTTTATTTTATTTTTTTTCTGGAAGCATAGTAGTTGCAGATTACAAATTTAGAAAAAATAAAATAAAAAAAATTTCATTTTGAGACTTGCAAGACCAAATTTTTTCAAATATACCTATAGGTACCCGAGACCTTTATTATTATAATATTATGACTAGCGTAATATTATATGTATAATCAAGGTAGATGGAGATAGAGGTATTATACATAGGAGATTTTTTTCTGCGCACGGCCACAGTGCGTTTGTATAAGTGAATGTATGTGAGTTGTTTTGTTTAGCACACGATTTTTTTGATAATGCTCTTAAAGTAAAAAATTTTACGTGTATAAAAATAAAACCAAATATTAATTGAAATTATTTTATGTTTCCTTACTATTGTGATAAAGTATTTTTTTTAAATATTAAAATAATAAAAATGCTTAAATAATAAAAATGTTAAGTCAAGCTAATAGTCTTTAAAAAAATATTTTATGTTATTTTTAATGTATATATATCATATAAAGTTATTAAAACATAAAATTAATTTAACACATTTTATTATGCTTTCTGTACTTAAACCATTTTTATTAAATAAAACGAATTTTCTATCATAATTTTTGATTTTTATAATAAAAATTATATATTTTTCAAATTATACCCACATATTGTACTTTATGTACAAGCAGCTAATTATTTTTGTTAACAAATATTATAATATTTAATACTTAAAAGAATATATAATTATTTTTTATTATATTTTATTTCACTTTAAAAGTATTAAATTTTATTGAAATAAAAAAGGAAATTTCCACTTCAAATAATTTCAAATTTAAAAAATACGCCAGAGCGCTCATTGGCTCTTTTAAGCGAATATGGCAATCTGTGGCCGGTAATCCTATTGGTTAGGCGCAATATAGTACCTCTAAAATATTCTATCTACCTTGTGTATAATTATACTCAGTTATATGTATAAACACACTCTGTTTCTATACATACTATATATGGGCATATCTCACCAAGTGGTTATATTTCTAATTTTATAAAATAAATTTTATTTTTGAGAGCACAATAATGACATTTTGACAGAAGTTTAATAAAACAATAAAAATTAAGATTTTCTTTTCGTAACTTAATTTTAAGCTACGGCCTTTGATAAATGGACTTCTTAAATTAAAAAATATATTTAAGGTTATAATTACTAAATGATGAAATTAGTTCTCAAAAATACTGGATAATTAAAGATATATATATCACAATAAATTTTATTTCTCTCCAAAAACCAAATTTCAAGCAAAGCAGCCTGGCCGTGAAGATAAATTTTTAATTTTTTCATATAATAAAAAAATATTAAATGTTCAACAGACTGCGCTATAGGTATCGCTAGGCTCCTTGAATATTTAACTCATTTCTCGCATAAAGCCTCAAATGTATTTATTAACAAATTAGTATTTTAAAAAAATTTATATTTTTACAGTTTCATATAATTTTAATTTGTAAGAAATCATTCTGATTGTTTCAACAAATCACTCAAACACTGAGAAAAAAATTTTCTTGGCTTAAGAAAATCATATGCATTGAATTTTAATTTTTTGAATCTAGAGTATATAATTTTAAAAAAAGAAAACCATTGTTAATTGAAAGAAATATTTTTTTCGTTTAAGTAAATATATTCATTGAATTTTGATTTCATTAAAACAAACACATGTTTCTTGGAAGAAACGAATATTTTTTTGTCGCTAGAAACTGGATAGATTATTACAAAAACTTTCAGTGTTTTGAATCAAAAAAATATATTCAAAAAAATATTTTCTAAATTCAAGGAAGCGTTTTTTTGGATCATGAATATTAATTTTTGATTCAAAGCAAGTAGTTTTCAAAAAAATATAATCTCCTGCCAAAATTATAAAACTCTATTTTAAAAAACTGCTTTATTTCGTTCAAATAATTATATTTTATTCGTTCAAAAAAATTTACTTTTTTTTCAAGAAACAATTTTTTTAATAAATTATATTTTTTTTGCTGAATTAACTATAATCTCCATTCATTTATATAAAAATTATTCTGCAAAAAG
The DNA here is from genome assembly GCA_022575985.1 of Anagrus nilaparvatae. Taxonomy (NCBI): domain Eukaryota; kingdom Metazoa; phylum Arthropoda; class Insecta; order Hymenoptera; family Mymaridae; genus Anagrus; species Anagrus nilaparvatae. The sequence continues at coordinate 7,015,591 of JAKSXM010000287.1, forward strand.
TAATTTGTAGATATCTTTATAAGCGAAACTTAATTCAATGCAAAAAAATTGATCAGCTAATGAAAAAATAGAAGTTTTTGCGAAAAAGATTAATATTTTAGATAATTAGAGCAAACAACATTTTTCAAGTTTTGGAAAAAATATTTTTTTTCTTCCTAAACTCAGCTTGAAAAAAAAAATAATTATTTTTATGACATTAAAATAAAAAAATAATATCAGAATTCACACATATGTTTATTACCACCTGCTAATTCCATCTGGCTTTGAATAAAAATTTTTTTTATTTCTTTTTAAAAACTTGATGCATTATTTTATGTTTTTGAATCTGCTTTATCGATAATTTTTTCGTTACATAGTCTTTGAAAATTAACTTCTATTTAGTAAGATGCTGCCGTGGTCCATTGGATTGGTTACGATGCGTATAGTTCTGCACAATCAAAGCAATTTGGGTTCGATTCTCGGGTATGACAAAATTTAAAATTTAATTTAATAAAAAAAAAAAAAAAATAATAAAAAAATAAAAAAATAAAATTTAATTAAAAAAAAAAAATAATTAAATGAAAAAATAATTAAAAAAATATATATATAAATCAATAATAATAATCTGTAAAAATAAGATTAATAATAAAAAAATTAAAAAATTATAAAAAAAAAAAAAAAAAACGAGGAAAAAATAATTTTTTGCATTTTGCACAAAAAAAAAAATTTTACTGACAATTTCGATCGAAAAAATTATTTCATTGTTTCAAAAATTTATTTATTTCACATAACTAATTATTTGATTGTACCAAAAACTCATGATGTTGTCGCTAAGCGACTGTTTATTGTTTCTAAGTAATATTTCTTTCTCCCAAAACATTATTTTTTTAAATAGAGAAAATATGTTTTTAACTCAATGCGTAAGATTTCATTGAGTCAAAAAGACGTATCTTAGGCACTATTGAAAAGAATAATTTTCTTGAAACAAAGCAAATTTTTTTGAATGTAGTAATTTTTTTTCTCAGTGAAGCATTCAAATTATTTGTCTTTAAGCTTCCTATTACTAAATAATAGTTTTAAAAATTCTTTATCTTTATACATAATTTTTATTTTACTACTGCTAAAATCATGGGCCGATCCATAGGGGTTGGTAGGCGCGATTACCTCCCCTTAGCTCCAAAAAATGCATGTTTTTTGTTCATAATTTTGCTTTTTTATACAAAATTTTGCTTAAGCGCCCCCCCGCCCCACATCTCACCCCTGAGACACTTTTCTAGATCCACCACTGGTTAAAATATGATCACATTAACTATTATTATAATTTATTAAATCATTTAGTTGTGCCTTCTATGATTTTTGAAACATTTTTTAGGGTTTTTGATTTTTTTCAAAATGAATATTTCTTGAAATATGGATTTTAATGATCCACGAAGTATGACCTACAACTACAAAATTTTATTTATTTTTTTAAAGCACTAAATTCAAATCAAAAACATCTTTTTTGAACTATAAGAATGAAGTATACGTAATTCTTACACGTTTGTTATTTTTAGGTTATTGGTAAACAACGCTTCGAAATTGTACGATTAGTTTATATAAAACTGAGATTTATACGTACAATGCATTGAATCAAGCTATGCCGTTTTTTTTAACTAAAATCTGATAAAATTTTACATAAATCACAAATGATTTTGCAAAGATTTTTTAAAAATTGAACGAGTGCCATTAAAAAATGTGATTTTAGTACCAAAATTACGCATCGACAACAAAGTCTTCTGATGCCGATATCTACTAAATTATAGAAGGCACCAGTTTTTCTCAAATAACTTTCAAATTGTGAAATATTGTAGAGAATTTTGACAATAGTTAGAAGTAAAAATTGTTCACGGCATTCATTTGTGGCTTAAGAAACTTTCTTTGGTCGTATTTATATGAAAATGTGGTTACCAATATTTCAGCTGGCAGAATTTTTTTTAGAAAAGGAGCACACTGTTTTAATTATGTGAAGAAATTAAATATGTTATTAATTTAACAAAATCTATTTATAAAAAGGCAAATGGCTTTGCGGCATTCCCACTGTAATGTTAAGAATATAAAAAACCTAACAAGGTTACCAACAAAATATTAGGGTTTCGAATCATTGCAACGCTGTTATTTCATAATAATTAAAGAAATTAGGCAAAAAAATTTCTTTCGACTTGAGAAGAAATATATTTAAAAAATTTCAATATTTTTTTTTTGAAACGGAATGCTGGATTTTCATTAAAACCCTCATATATGCAATATAACCACTTGGTGAGATATGCCCATATATATAAACACAGTGTATATCACGTGTGTACTGTGTGTAAGACACTGTAAGATGCACGTACGTATAACCTATAAACAAGAAAAAAAAGTAAAAAATTATGAAGCAAAGAGAGTTTTCGTCAGCAAATTAATTGAAATAAGTTTTAAAATTAAAGTATTCAGAATGTTTTATTTGAAAATTTCCATAAATTAGTTTATTAAAAGAAGGTAAACATGTTCAGATGCAATACGAAAATACAGAGTTAAAAATTTGATGGAGTCTGTAATCATGAGTCAGATAAGTTTTTTTATTTTATTTTCATAATAATCAAAATCTATTAAGTTATTAACAAGAAAAATTTTCTTTGTAAAAATATTTATTATTTTTAGAAAATAAATAGATAATTACAAGGAAACCCTTTGTGAGATGGATACTTCAAAACAAAATGTCTTGTAAAAACAGGCTTCTATGTAAGAAAATTTATTTATTTTTTTAAATAAATAAATAAAAAAGAAATTTATTATTAAAAATTTAAACAATATTGCTTAGATGTCTCTATGTCATGTTTGGTTCTTTTTAAAACAAAGTTGCATCGGTAGATAATGCTGCAAAGGTAAAATAAAATAATTTATAAATTTGTTAATTTGATGGTTTCAAACTCATAATTCTTTTAATTATAGGTACTCGTTAGATGATTGGAACTTGTAAAGTTGCTACCCTATCGAAGGATTGCATATGCAACGTTGCACATCGCATGTGCGCCATGTGCACCATGTGCAACGTTGCATATGCGCCATGTGCAACGTTGCATATGCAACATTTTTTTTTAAATTTAAAATAATATTAAATTATGATTCGGGAGTCAAGAAAAAAGATTTTCAGTAAAAAATTATATTTCTAACCAAAAAACAGTTTTTTGGGATTTGTGAAGACGACAGATGGTAAGAATTCGATAACGCTAAAATTAATATTTCCACAGGAATAAATGAATCACAACATCAGAATTAATGATATTACAGTCAAAATTGTTATTTTTTCCCCGAAATATATTTTCGTGAATCCAAAATGGTGGACCAAAAAAGTAGATAAAATAAGGGAAAATAACATTTTTCCTCAATCGGAGGGTTTTTGGGGTCAGGGAATGTGATACTTCAGTGAAAATTTTCATTTTTATACTTCGGAATAAATTTTCGGGAATCCAAGATGGCGGACCAAGTAACTAAAAAAAGTGGAAAATAACATTTTTACTAGGTCGAAGGGTTTCCAAGGTCAGGAAATATGATATATATATTTGAGTTAAAATTTTCATTTTGTTACCCAGAAATAAAGTTTCGGGAATACAAGATGGTGGACAATGAAATTAAAAAAAAAAGTAGCATTTTTACTCAATCAAGGTTTAAAACTTACAATTGTAAGGTTAGTAAATATGATATTTCAGTAAAAGTTTTCATTTTTTTAACCCGAAATAAATTTTCGGGAATTCAAGATGGCGGACCGAAAAACTTAAATTAAGGAAAATAATACTTTTACTTAATGGAGGAGTTTCGAAGGTAAGTAAATATATGATAATTCAATAAATTTTTCTTTTTTATTACCCCAAAATAAATTTCCGGGAACCCAAGATGGCAGACCAAGAAACTAAAAAAAATCATTTTTCCATACCCATATTTCAAACTTTTTTATATATGACACTCATATTAATATTGGGAAAAGGAAATCATCATATATGTATTTCATATTACAGTTATCCTTAATAAGTTTTAACTCAAAATGCGTTCTGACGTCAATGTTTCAATTGATTCATGTCAGTATATACTCACCTTTATATAAAAAATTTCAATTTCAAAAAAATCTGTCTAGCAAAATTTGAAAAAACTTCAAAATTGAGCTTTCCTATAAGCTGCCCATTCTTCTGTATTATTCCACCCCTTCTAAAAATGCTCAAAAATTACGAAAAAAGAGACTTTAGTAAAATTTCCTCAAGACTTTGATCCTGTCATTAGTTTTAAATTTGTTCCTGGAAAAGCCGAAATATGGAAAAGTTTACTTTGTATTTTAAAGTGCTGTAAAAAAAGTACCAAATTATATTTTTTGTTCAAAATTTGGTAGGAGGCTTGATTTCAAATAAATTTTGTAGTTCCGTTCCTAACTAGATGCGATGGGCCATCTAAGTTTTATTTTTAAATAAAATGGTTTGCGAAATTTCAAATTTCACAATAATATAATTTTTTTTATTTTTCTCCATTATTTTACTTTTTTGAGTCTTTTTTTCGATTTTTATTCTATAAATAATGTTGCATACCGAAACTAAGGTCGAACTCGGATTCCCAGAGAAATGATACATGAATAAAATATTTTAAATATAGAATTATAACATAAAATTTAAACATTAAAATAAATTATTGTTAATTAAGGTGTTACATCTGTCAAACCGGATTTTTAAAAATTTTTTAAGATTTCTAAATTATCGACGCTACATACATATGTAAAATCGTATATGTATTAGTATGATATCAGGTTATTTACATACTTTTTATTTAATTATTTAATAATTATGCATTAAAACAAGTAAAATAATTTGGGACTATAATCTTTCAGTTCCATTAATCTGTGTAATCGCAATCATACTTTTCCCAAGCTCCAAAGATGATTTTCCATAAGAGCAATGTTAAACCACCTACTCTTATTTCTTGATTAAATGACAATTATGCAGCAAAAGTTGTAAAAAAAGTTTATTTCATTTCTTAAAACTTTATCTTTATATTTTATAAGTTTCATTCATTTCTGTAATCATAACTTTTCATAGATAACACCTTAAATTAAATTATTGATATTTTTGAAATTTTGCAAACCAGGGTATTTAAAAATAAAATTATTTTTAACAAATAGGACTTATTAAATATTGCTTTAGCAAATCAAATTTAACCTTATTTTAGGCATATAAGGTCACCAAATGTCTGGAAATCCAATAAAACTGCAAAAGAACGACAAAAATTAACAATTTTTACGTTGTTTGGAGGTTAAATTAAAAAAAGGTTGGCCGATCGCATCGAGTTAGGAACGGAACCAGAATATTTATTTGAAAACAAACTTTCTAGCAAATTTTGAAGAAAAAAAATAATCCTGCATTTTTTCAAAATAAAAAGTGAATTTTCCATTTTCCGACTTTTCCAGGAAAACTTTTGAAAAAATAATGATAGAACCGAATTTTTGAGGAAATTTTACTATAGTATACAGTATACAGTATTTCTTTTTTTGTTATTTTTGAGCATTTTCAAAAGGAGTGAGATATGAAAAAGTATGATATGTGGACATAAAAAAAAAACTCGACGTCATTCCGAAATAAGTACATTTATTGAGTTGCTCAGTAAGTTAAAAATAAATTGGTGCAGAACTTATCGTGCAATCATGCACAAATTTTTCAAAGACGCTCGAGTAAAACGACTTTAAAGTTTTGGAATAAATTTTTTGGTACTTTTAGTTATTAAATTATTTATTTTTTTTTTTATTACTTAAAGAATTTTATAATTATAACAAAAAAATGTAGGCCAAAAAAATTAAAATAAGCCACGTAGTTTTAGAGAAATTTTACTTAGAAGATGTAACAACATGGTTTTTTAAAAAAAGAAAAATATTTTTTTTCGTAAGAAATTTAACAAAACATTTTTTTTTTATACTTACAAGTTATTAGTGATCTTAGAGCTATAAAGTTATCCTTCTGCTTTTCAAACTGAACCTGTAGCTGATTTTACATTTAAAAAAAATCTTTAAACGCGTTTTCTCAAAACTACATTTTGATACCTGGTTATGTAACCAAAAATTACCAAAAATTGCCCAGTCAGATTATCTCAAAATTTTTAGATACTCTCCTCATGTGTAGTTTTCGCGTGAACTCAAAGTTTGCAAACATTTTGTTTCCTTCTATATTTTTTTGCAAAATAACCAGAAAAAAATTGCTTTTTTGAAAATTTTTTTTCAAATTTGTGATGGGTCAAATTTTGATTTTTGATTTTTTGGCATATAAGCACGTTTTGGGACCTCGGGACGCTAAAAAAACGGTTTTTAAAAAAAGTATGTGTGTGTGTGTGTATGTAAACGGTGAAATTTCACAACCATTATGGAATTAAAAAAAAGTAAAAATAATATTTTATTGACCAGAATTGGAGCTGAACTTAATTTTTTATTGTTTCAAATTATTTAAAATAAATAAAACAATTTACAAATTATTTTGATGTGTAACAATTTTTTTTATTTAACAATATTTCACCAACAAATCCGTTGGCCTCTTCAGGTGATCTGAATACAAAAATTATATAATTTTTTCTTAATTACTAATGAACAATATGAGAATTTAAAAAAATTTTTATATTAACAATGTGTTAAACTTACATAAAAATACTTGTTTTTTGAGCTATGCGACACTGGGTGCTGCCGACATGAGACTAATTATTTTTTATTTTTTAAAAAAATCTTTGAAAAAATCTTTATAAATACATTAAATAGCCATATGTTTTTCATCACATTTCTTTAATATACGTATCAAATGTATTTGAATATTTATTAACGTGGGACTATGACATTTTTATATATAGAATTAAACGACCCGGCATTCTCATTTTCATTTATCGTAATTAAGGTTGAATCAGGTGGATAGAAATAGCATTTTTTGAGTAAAAATTTCTGGAGATCGAAACTTCTGGTATGTTTAATATTTTTAGCCATTGATCATGTTATGTTTCCCTTAAAATTAAAAAAATAATTTTGAAAATTTATTGACTACTGATGGAGATAATAGCGCTTGAAATTTCATTAATTTTTGAGGTACTTAATTAATTAAGACTTTTTTATAGATAATCCGATTTTAAAAATCTTTGAATATAATATTTAGGACATTATTTAGAATTGATTCACTAAAAAAAATTTTGATTTTCTACGTTTCGCCGCGAATAAATTGATTTTTTGAAAAATTTAGGTTAGGCCAAAAATCAAAAAACTTGAAATATTTTTTACATTATTGTTAAAAATTGAGATTTTTTTTAGTGAATCGATGCTAAATGATGTCCTAAATATTATGTTCAAAGATTTTTAAAATTAGATTATTTATAAAAAAGTCTTAATTAATTAAGTACTTCAAAAATGTATGAAATTTCAAGCGCTAATATCTTCGTCTGTAGTCAATAAATTTTCAAAATTATTTTTTTAATTTTAAGGGACACGTAACATGATCAATGGCTAAAAATATTAAACATTCCAGAAGTTTCGATCTCCAGCAATTTTTACTCCAAAAATGCTATTTCTATCCACCTGATTCAACCTTAAGATTTAATTTTTTTTTTCAAAAATTTTTTCATATGAAAATTTTTTGACATCAAAAAATTTAAAACTACTTTTTTTTTTTTAATTTGGATTTAATACCTCATTTATTTCCATGAAAGTACTTATATTTGAAAGTAAGATTTTTACTCGATATCTCGAATCTGATAAGTAATTTTTTTAAAATTTTTTTCCCAAAATTTTTGTCGCACAAAAATACAAAAACCAACAAATTTTTTTTTCTCTTTGGACGTAGTACCTAATTTATTTATATGAGAGGACTAGTTTTAAAAAGTTCGTTTATAGTAATTTTTTGATCTGAAACCGAATTTTTACAAAATTTTTTTATAAAAATTAAAAAAACTGTAATATTTTTTTTTTTAGTGTGCCCCATTTAATTCCATTAAAGTACTAAATATAATATCTGAAAATATTGTAACCGGTGATATTTCACAACCATTATGGAATTAAGACCTAATTTTTTTTTTCAAAAATTTTTTCATTTAAAAAATCTCAAACTACTTTTTTTTTTTTAATTTGGAGGTAATACCTCATTTATTTCCATGAAAGTTCTTATATTTGAAAGTATGATTTTTACTCGATATCTCGAATCTGATAGTTAATTTTTTGAAAATTTTTTTCCTAAAATTTTCGTTACAAAAAAATACAAAAAACACCAAATTTTTTTTCTCTTTGGACGTAGTACCTAATTTATTTCTATGAGAGTACTAGTTTTAGAAAGTTCGTTTATAGTAATTTTTTGGATCTGATACCGATTTTTTTAAAAATTTTTTCTCAAAATTAAAAAAACAAAAAAATTAAAAAAACAAAAAAATTAAAAATACTGCAATATTTTTTTTTGTGTAATACTTTATTTAGTTCTATAAAAGTACTTATATTTGAAAATATGGTTTTTACTCGATATCTCGAATCTGATAATTAATTTTTTTAAAATTTGTTCAAACATTAATTTTGATCAATAAAAAAAACTTTTAAAAGTTAATAGAAATGTATGTATGATTGCATGCTTGTAATCGGTGACATCTGTGGCATATTGAAGTATTAAGCTTTTTTTTTGAGGAACCTTAGTGCCAGCTAGGGTATTTTTTTTTAACAATTTGGAAATTTGTAGTTCACGCGATAACTATACTAGTTAATTATTAATAATTCATGTTATTTAAGAATTTATTTTATTTTTTTTATTTGGTGCTGCCAAACTTTAACTATCCATGTAACCATCAGGTCCTTCCAACAAAAACACGTCAATTTAAAATTAAAATTTTATGTATAAAAAATAAAAGAAATTAATTTAAAAAAATATTTTACATACTTCTATACTTTATTTATTTTACCCTAAAAAATCTTTTTATTATCTCTAACCATTATCCCTAAAATCAACTTATTAATTTTACTCAAAAACTAGGTAGTTACCTTCATTTAAAATGAATTTATTTATGATGATTTATAATAAAGTATTTGATTTTTACTGGGATTAAGAAACAGATATAATAAAAAATTGTGAACATTTACTTTAAAAAAAAATAAGACAAGTTAAATACAGATTAATTTTCCGTCTCAAAAGCCTAAGATTCAAATATTGGACAGATTTAATAATAATTATATTTGTCTCGTGACAAAGATAAATCAATTTTAGAAAACGGGATAGAAGGAAATTTGTTGACAAATTCTTTCAGTAAAAAAGCGAAATCGAATCTATCGCAATAGTAAAAATATAAGTTTCCATCTTGAGTTTCCAAAAATTTATTGCTATATGAAAACATGAAATTTTTATACGTAAATATTATTTTTACTAATTTCTGGTAACTACAGGATTGGGTAAGAATACTAATTTTTTGTTTTTTTAGTTTTTTAATCCGCCATTTTGGATTTCTGAAAATTTATTTGGGGGTAAAAAATAAAAGATTTCATTGAATATGATATTTATTGACCCCGGAATCTCCTCGATTGAGTAAAATTTCTGTTTTCTTTGTAGTTTTTTAGCCCGCCATCTCGGATTCCCAAAAATTTATTTCGGGGTAAAAAAATGAAAATTTTTACAGAAATATCATATTTGCTGACCCTACAAAACCCCTTAATTGAGTAAAAATGCTATTTTTTTTTTTATGGTTTCATGGTCCACTACTGTTCCACCATGATTCCCGAAAATTTATTTCGCATTTTGGGTTGGAACTATTGTTGGAACAACTGTAAAATAAAATACATATATGATTATTAGGTTCCTTTTTCCAATATTAATATGAGTGTCATATATGAATTTCATATATGAAAAAGTTTGAAATATGGGGTATGGAAAAATGATTTTTTTTTTTTTGTTTCTTGCTCTGCCAACTTGAATTCCCGAAAATTTATTTATACCCGAAATATATCATATTTCTTGACCTTGGAAACCCTTCGAGTGAGTAAAAATGTTATTTTCCTTTTTCTTTAGTTTCTTGGTCCGCCATTTTAGATTCCCAAAATTTTATTTCGGAGTAAAAAAATTAAAATTTTTAATGAAATATATCTTATTTCCTGACCTTGGAAACCCTTCGACCTAGTAAAAATGTTATTTTCCACTTTTTTTGGTTTCTTGGTCCACCATCTTGGATTCCCGAAAATTTATTCCGAAGTATAAAAATGAAAATTTTCACTGAAGTATCACATTCCCTGACCCCAAAAACCCTCCGATTGAGGAAAAATGTTATTTTTCTTTATTTTATCTACTTTTTTGGTCCTCCATTTTGGATTCACGAAAATATATTTCGGGGAAAAAATAACAATTTTGACTGTAATATCATTAATTCTGATGTTGTGATTCATTTATTCCAGTGGAAATATTAATTTTAGCGTTATCGAATTCTTACCATCTGTCGTCTTCACAAATCCCAAAAAACTGTTTTTTGGTTAGAAATATAATTTTTTACTGAAAATCTTTTTTCTTGACTCCCGAATCATAATTTAATATTATTTTAAATTTAAAAAAAAATGTTGCATATGCAACGTTGCACATGGCGCATATGCAACGTTGCACATGGTGCACATGGCGCACATGCGATGTGCAACGTTGCATATGCAATCCTTCGATAGGGTATGAATTCGACATCTTGATTTATTTATAGCCAAATAGCTCATCCTTGATCCTTTATTCACTGATTTAAAAGATGCAAGTAAGTTTATCAATTGTAAATTCAATACTTATAATATCGTTTAAACTAGCAATCAGAAACTATCAAACGTTATTTAGAAAAAATTGTACAAGTTATCCCCGATGTCTAACAGGATTAGGCGAAGATAGTTATTTTAAATCCAACCCATTTTGGAGTATATTGGCCTTGTAATGGAGGTGCCACATGTTATGTTAATAGATTCATTCAATCTTGTTAATTTTATTTTATTTAACATGTAAAATTCTGAACAATTTTAGAAAAATTATATATAAATCGAATATGGAAAATGATGCCGATGAAAAGAGAAAAAATGTCTAAGGAATGTGATGAAACTTACAGTCCAGTTAGTGCATTCGGACAATTGCAATATATATTTGCAATTATGCAGTTTAGAAATCATAAATATTTAGATTCAATAATTTTAGCAGATGCATAAGGTTCAGAATTAACGACTCAACAAGATGCTGTTTTAACACATATACACTTCAAAAATTAAGACAAAGTAGATATAATTCCATCCATTTGTTCAAAATAAGTATGTATGTATGTGTGTATGTGCTGTATTTAACCTCTTAGAACCTTACGTTATACGGAGGTCACCAACAGTTATTTGCACACAAGCGGTCCAAACCGCATTTTTTGCTTTTATTTCCTCGGAAGTCGATATATATATTGAGAAATATATACGTTCAAAATAAGTATTAAATTTTATTTTGTTATAGTTTTCTTTTTTTTTTTTAAATTTTAAATATTTTTTTTTTTTAGTTTTAAAATTTGCGGTAAAGAAAATAAAACTTTATTCACATTTTATGAATTGATTTTAACTTGCTCCAAATATAAATGAATCAATAGAAAATTTCTTAAGAGAAGAGCAATTACCTGGTGCAAATCAATGTCATTGCAGAGTATGCAACAGTAAATAAGATACCAGAAGGTTTATATACGTTATCATTCTCTACCAGAAACTTTAAATATTTAGCTTGTACGATTTGTGTTTTAAAAATACGAATATTGTATAGTTATTTAAAAAAGCGTATTAATATAAAACTTTCATAATTATTATAAATTTTATAATTTCTGCAAAGAAAAAAAAAGTTTCATTTAATTATTGTTATTCGCCATGTTATTTTTTTTTTTTGGTCTAACTAGTCAATTGATGATATCGTCAAAGTAATATTTTCAGATTCACAAATAAATAATTAAACTTTAAATGAATCGAAAAAACCATCTTAAAAATGATGAATTCAGAATATATTTAAAAAATCTAATATCAACATTAAACAGTAAATAATTTTTTTATTTTTCATTTATATTTTTCATTTACAAAATTTAGAATTATAGCAAAACTTTTTTATTCATTCAATCATTTTAATTTTTAAGTTTAGTTTATTTATATTTATAAGGTTTTAAAATGTATAAAAATTAATATTGTAAATTAGTTTTATAAATAATTTTTTTATTTATTATAAGAAATATAACCATGCTCGTTGTATAAATTATATTATTACAAAAATAAAATCAAAGTATTTAAAATTTTTACAAATATATGTATATACAATCATTCATTTGCTTATTTAATTTATGGAATTATTAAAATATTTTTTGCCTGTATTAAATAAAGAATTTAATTTCTTATCAACAAGACAAGATATTGATTGGCTTTATTTGTTCCAGAATTTTAATTTTTTAACTCCTTAGCTTTTTTAAAAAAAACTGCCAATACTTTATTTTCTTGATTTGGTGGAGTTGATTGCTCAGATTTGTCAATATCTTTGCAAGTTTTAATAGGAAATTCTGGATGCTATCAACAAATGTTTTCTTTGGATAAATGAAAAGGTGGATCGATACTTAATAAAAATTGCTCGTGTTAATTTTTAACTATATAATTCAGGTTGTCATTAAATTTTTTTCTTCACTTTAGTATATTACCTTTGGACTAATGTTTGTTTTCAATGCTGATTGCAGAACGTTATCTGCATCTGGAGTAATTCGTTCTCTGGTTTCACAGTTGGATTTTAATTCATATTTTTCAGATTGCAAACTTGCAAAGCTTCTTATTTTTATTTGTGCTAAATGATTGCAATGTTTGTTTCTGTTTTTGAACCAAATCTTATCAAGTCAACTTAATTATTTATAGGTATTCCTTTGGACAAACAAATTGAGACTTGGTTAAAACTAACTTCCACAATATGCAAGTACCAAGATAATTTTTATTATATAATCACACTGATGACAAAATATAAAAATTCTTTATGGAAAGGGCACGCGTACCCAGCTGTTTATGAATTATAAATGTTATTTTTGTGAATTTAATTTAACTGAAGTATCAATAAACAAATATTTTTTAATATCAAAAACTTATATTTACCCAAAACATAACCCCATAATCATAACTCGAAGTTTGTTTATAAATCTACGGGTTTTTTCCCGTAGTTCAGTATATAGAGGGCGGTATAAAACAGCGAAAATATGTCGGAAAATTCTGCAAAAAAGAGACATTTTCATCCAACCCAGCGATTTTATTAGTCAATAATTTTTATTTTTCTTTGAGAAAAAGTAATCAACAGGCTTTGATTAAACTCGGTACTAAGAGTTTTATTTCAAAAAATCGATAAAAAGTATACTTTCTGTATGCCAAAAATATGCATTTTCGACGTTTTCGCGTCATAAAAAAAGAAAATTTAGGAAAATCAGAATGAAATTTTGGAAAAAATGCTTAGTACCGAGGTACTATTTTAGTTTCCGAATATTTCTATCCATATTTCATCCAAATCCATCCAGAAACAAGACCACTGGATCGGTTGAAAATTGCCTTATTTTAGCATATAAAATCAATCTCCGGTGTCCTCTTAAAAGCTCTGTTGTGTAGACGAATTTTTATAATACAACTAATATATCTCCATAATTATATCATAAAGTTATTACCACTGCCACTGCCGCTGTCGCATGAGACCTTTGGCACAGTATGGTCTTTTTGACCCAGGAGATCTTCTGGTTTCAAAATATTCCTTTTGGCCCATAATTATTTATTATTTACTATTATAATATATATATAATTATATAATATTATTTATGACAATGCCTTTATTTTAATATATAATATAAACTCGAACACCTATACAAAAACGCTTTCGTGGACTTTAACTGACAAGGATTGGGTAAAGTTAACTTTATATAATAATATAAACCCGATGAAGTTATATTTTTATATATTTTAATCGTCTTCGTGAACTTTAACTAAAACGCTTCGCTAAAGTTAACTTTAGTCAGTTAAGCTAACTTTATCGGGAGAGCAGACTTTATCGGTAACATAATAAAAGTAGTCTTTTATATAATTGTCAGCCTAATATTTATATGACCAGGTCCAGCTTAACTCACCGAACCAGAATTTTTTTTCTTCAAAAATTTTTTTTAAGGCTTATTTTAGGTCTTGAATTTGAATTTTCACCGGAATTTTAAAAAAATATTTATTACGAAAAAAAATTTCTGATGTTTGAAAATTTTTTTGAGATTTTTGATTTTTAGGGCTTAAAAAAGGCTTAATTATCTCAAAACCAACGCACTTTATATTTATTCATATGATTGGAAAAAAGTTTTATTTTTACCTGCACGACCCAAAAAAAAATTTTTTATTTTGGACCACTTTCAGCTTTATTTTTAGCGGTTCGAATTGGGCGCCAGTCAAAACTCAGAACTGCTGTTTAGCAGAATCTGCACCAGGCAGAATTTCGAAATACAGAAAGAAGTTTAAAATATAAAAAACACCTAATTATTTATAAAATTAATATTAAATTATTCAGTTTTTTCTTAATATTCGTTGTTCTTTAAAAAAATTGGTCTAAAAGGTACCGATAATGCTAAACAGCAATTCTGAGTTTTGACTGGCGCCCGTTCGAATTTTTTAAATTGATCGGAAATCAAGGTCACCAATCGTCATAATTAAATTTGCTCAAATTTCCCCAGAATGTTGCCTTATGTGTCAGTTTATCCCAAAAAATTTTTGAGATGTGACATGAGCGCCCACAATCATTATTTTAGTCTGCCAAATCAGCGAAAATCCAGTTACAAAGAAAACTTTCTCCCAATAATATTTATATATAAAAAAGGCGTTTGTTTGAGATAATTAAGCCTTTTTAAAGCCCTAAAAATCAAAAATCTCAATAAAACCAAATTTCGTGGCGCGCCATTCAGTGGTCATAACTGTCGTTGTCCAAATATAGGTCATTTCTCAGAACCTTAAAATCTAGATTTTTTGAAAACAGCCCCATAAATGAATTTTGCAGAAACATTCAATTCCAGATTCATAAAATTAGAATACATCAAAGTTTAGAATGGGATAATTTCCGAAATTTTATAAAAAATATTATATTTTATCAACCTTGTATTTCATTATAAATTTATGTATTTTATACAAAAACAATTGTATAGAATAGAATAGTCAACAAGTCTCAGTTTTACCTAAGCTATAAAATCAGAAGTCAAATTAGTTAATTGTTAATTTTCATCTAATAGAGAAGGAATTTCACTTTTAGGCTGTTTATGATGTAAATTTTTGGCTGTTCTTCTTTTTCTAAGGATATAATTATTTTCACGATTGAATTTAAAGCAGCGCAGTTTCAGCGTGTCCCAATTTTAATTTAAAGGATCCAATAAAAAGCAGATCAATCCTATTTTACTCCAGTCAAAATACGGGGGATGGTTGTATTGTTTGTGGATGCCACCAGATTTGGTCTACTATAGGTTTTTTGAGTCGCTGAATACGAAAATCGGGATCTTTTCTATAAGAAATTGGGGCTTGACCCTTAAATTTGCCAAAACTACCCCTAAAAAGGGTGTTTTCGCAACTTTCGATCAAGGCCTCCAAGATTTGGTCTAATAGGGTTTTTATAACTATGAAAAATTACCCCTTCACCCTTAAATTATAGTCATAAACTGGATATATTTTTGCCTCCTCGTAAACATTTTGCAAAAAAAGATTTTGAATTTCTTCATTTGGATATGTGATCCTTCCAGCTTACAGCCATCGTTGTTTATTTTGCAACCAAGTTTAGTTCCATATATTTTACAAGCAGATTGGTTTTTATTTAAAAAAAAAAATTCAACCACTGCTTCAGAACGCGCATATTTATCCTCTTCTATATATCAAATGCTTTAAAGCTACCATCTGAAGCAAGTATATTACGTTTAAAACGTTGCAAAATTAAATTCGCGCCACCGACATTGCACTTTGACATATTTCAAAGTTTTCAAAACCTTGACAGCATCACATTCATTATTCCGCGACGAATCAATTACTTCATGGACGGCAACTAAAGATGTATAGCACGCTCTATGTAAGACTAGATTTTGTCCCTTTAAATTAAAGCAGAAGGATAAACGGTTCGCCAATATAGATTTCTAAAGAAAATATTTCATCATTAAAAGGATCAGAAAATTTAATTAATACTGCAAATAAAATAGTATCGATCGGAGGAAATTGCAATCTGGCACTAATGTTAAGAAATGGACTTTTTTAAAATTTGACAAAAAATGATTTTAAAATTGTGACTGATCCAAAAGAGGAGGCAACTAAGTTTTTGGATATCATTCGAAGGAAACTTTGCTCATTATTAGATTATTTTGTGGTTTTTTTTCCATAGCTTGTAGAAAAGTTAACATGGGCCAAACCAGTTTTAAACAGAGTAATTCTATAATGAAAAATATTTGCAAAAGAAAGGCGAGAAGAGGTTCTTCCTAGCTTTGTTATACAGTGGTGTGTAGCCGAAAATTTAGGAATATTTTCAGGTAATAATAAGAATTACAAAGATAATTTTAAGAGTTATTTTTTGAATTCACTAAGAACCGGAGTGAAAAATCTTTATCGTTAAAGTGCTGAAAAATTAAAATTAAGTACAAAAGCTTATGAGGGTAAAATATGCATGTCTACGTATTGACAAGGGTTTAGAGTTATTATGAAAATTAATTTTTATTTTTAGTTTAAACTGTAATATAAAATTTTATTTTTGAAAAATAAATTTGTTAATTATTTTTACAGAAACAAAGTGTAAAAAAAAACAAATAAGTTGGTGGCATTTTACTTCAAAGCATACAAAGCTGAATAAAAACATGATCAATGGTGCTTGCTGAAAAAGTCGACAAGATTTATGAAGTCAGGTGCAATCTTACCTAAGAAAAAATACCTAATTCATACAAGGAATCGATATTCAGAAATCGATGATTTAAAAGTTCTAAAATTCAATAGTAAATTTTTAACATGGAACATGTTTATAGGGAGGGAGTACTTCAGAACTTGAAAATTAAGGGGGGGGGGGGTCAAATTTGTCCTATTTAAGGGGGGTGGTCAAATAAGACTTAGAATAATTTCAATTTAGGGACTTTGAAATATCTGGGCTTAGGGACTTTGAATATTATAATATAGGTTAAAGGATTTAGAATAATATCGATTTAGGGACTTAAAATAATTCAGGTTTAGGGACTTGGAATAATTTTGATTTAGGGACCCAGAATAATTTCCATTTAGGGGATTAAAATAGTTTGGGTTCAGAATCTTAACAGCTGGTAAGGTGATAATTACAAATCATAAAATTAGAAAATTGTATTGTAATGTTGAGTAACATTTGTATTATACTTAGTCCTCAGCTAGAAGAAAAACAAACATGTTCCATGCATTTAGGTTGTGTTTACATAAACCGGTTATAAGTTTTTCAACTATGTATCGTTCTTCTAATGGGGACTAAAGCAAGTTTTACAGCGGAATCACTTTATAAAATTATTTATTACGAAAAATTTAACTTTTAATATTAAATAAAAATATTTGATTTCTGAGCTAACAATTTGCTTTATTTTTTCAATAAATTGCCCACGTTTCGAAGACCTTCAGTCTTCATTATCAAGGCTAAAAATTTTACAATATTTTACAATTTTATAAAAACTTTTTTTACATAATTCCAAATTTAAAAATTAAACATTACCTTATTAAATATTTTAAAGTAAAGAATATACAATATTCTTCACTGAGTAACGATCTTGTACTAAACTTTGAGCTTTTAAAAAATTTTACAAGTGCTAGATTTTACAAGTGCTAGATTTTTTTTATACGAAGGAACATAATATAAACAAAATATAAAGTTTGTAACTCTAACGTACATTTTTAATGACTATTTTTTTAATATGAAACTTATTACTCATTATTAAATACTCTGAATCTATAAATTTTCAAAATAATTTATTTGTCGGTCCCTAAACTCTTCTATATGATTTTTAACATATATCTAAATGTTCAAGTGCTTTCGGTTTAAAAAATGTTTTATTTAATTTTTATTATTTCCGTTTTCTTATTATTCTACTCCTTCTGTTTAACCCCAGTCTATTTTTATAACAAAAAATTCGTTTTTTAATCTTTTTGCTCTTTTTAATCAAACGTATCGTGTTTTTAAAGTGACCTTTTAAAAAACAGGTGTCTTCTATTCTATTCATGGTATTATCGTTATATTCTATAAACATCATCTCCGAATGTAATCGTTTTCTATAATTTTTTTCCCTGTCTAAAATGATGATATTCTCAAAGTCGATTTTATGTTTAAAGAATTTACTATGCGTGTTTAAGACGTTACGACTACAATTTTTTTCAACATCTTTTTCATGTTCTCCAATCCTGATACCCAATTTCCGAGATGTTTGACCTATATACCTATGATCGCATGATTTACAATTTATCTGATAGACTACACCTGAATTTTCATTTTTGTTTATTTTATCTTTACCTAATTTTACGAACTTTTTTAATTTACTTTTTGCCGTATTAATCGGAATATATTTAACTTTTTTTATATGTTTATTTAGAGAAGGGGTAGCATACTTGTAATAAGGCAAACTTATTCTTTTTATCTCATTATTATAATTATTTAAATTATTTCGATTTTGATTTCCAGTCTGACCTATGTTACTATTAGTTTTATTAAAATGATGGCAAAGTCTTTTTTTGACATATTTATTTATAAATTTTGAGGGATAATTATTCATTTTTAAGTAATTTTTTGCCAATGTGATGTTTTTTTCTTGAAATTTCTTATCTGACAATAAAATGCATTTATCTATTAAATTATACACTATGGCTATTTTTTGGGCAATTGGTGAGTGACTTAAAAAATTTACTAATCTACCACTGTATGTTTCTTTTCTAAACCAATCCGTTTTTGCTCTTTCATTTTTTTCCCTTATAATTTTTAAATCTAAAAAGTTAATTGAATTATTAGTTTCTCTTTCCATTGTAAATTGTACCGAACTATTATAATCATTAAACGTCTTAAATAAATTATCTATTTCTCCTTTTTTTACTAATATTAATGTGTCATCTACGAATCTTTTGTATAAAATTATATCATTATCACAATTTTTTATTGGGTTATAAAAATGGTTTCGAAAATTATTTAAGGTATTACTACTTTTTAATTTATCTAAACAATTTATCTCTAATTCTTGCAAGGTTATGTTGGCTAAAATTGGACTAATAGAATAACCTATAGCTGTACCCTTTTTTTGTCTGTAAAACTTATTATTAAATTGAAAATAATTATATTTGAGTAAAACTTGTATGCCCGCTATAGATAATAAAAAAACTTGTATCTAATATAAGATTTATTTCTTAAAAAAATAAATAATAAGTAGCATGTAGTAGTTATTGATGTTTTACAATTTTTTAAAATAATAAATTAAATTAAAATATTTTATATTTTATTTTATTCTACATGATTAAAGATAAAATTAAATTTACATATCTAGGGAAAAAACCTA
The DNA here is from genome assembly GCA_022575985.1 of Anagrus nilaparvatae. Taxonomy (NCBI): domain Eukaryota; kingdom Metazoa; phylum Arthropoda; class Insecta; order Hymenoptera; family Mymaridae; genus Anagrus; species Anagrus nilaparvatae. Next base: position 7,035,133 of record JAKSXM010000287.1, read on the forward strand.
TTTTATACCTTAGGTAGGCGGGTTTTTTGCCCTTTATATATAAAACTATATTTTAAATCACGGGAAAAAATATGGGGTTCAACCTTTGCATACTGTCTGCACTCGCTCATGCATACAACTGAATGCAAAGTCAAAACCAATATTTTATCCCTGTTTAAAAAATAGCTATTTTTTGTACATAAATATTAATAAAAAATAAAAAAATTCGTAAATTGAAATGCAATTTTTTTTACCAATTACCTATCCAAAATGGACTATGTCCCCAAATTTTAGCCCTTAATATGGAAAAATAAGCCCAGGGCGAATTTTTGAAAAAAAAACGCGTTTTCATCTTTTCTCAGCCACCCATTCTTCTTTTATATGCCATTCCTTCTAGAAATTATTAAAAATAATGAGAAAAGAGGTACTATAGTAAAATTTCCTCAGGAATCCATTCCTGTCATTAGTTTTGAAAAATTCCTACACGGGGAGCCGCAAAATCGATAAATTCACAGGGTATTTTACGGAAGCTACAGAAAAAATATATATCCGAATTTTTTATTAACCTTCTCAGAAAAAGCGTGTTTTTATATATATTTTCGGATGCCATATCAACCTAGATGCGATCGAACTGCCTAGACCCTAAAATAATCAAAAAATCGTAAATTTTTTTCAATTTTTCTCTTTTTTTTTTAATTTTTTGAATTTTCCCGCTCTAAATGACTCCGAATGATATAAATAAGTTAAGATTCGGATTCCCAGGGAAATTTTACATACTTTCCTTATTTAAATAATTTTAAGGCTTTAATGTAAACGATCTCACACCAAATGCTTTCAACACAAAAGTCGGATTTTCATCGTTTTTCAACAGTTTTTCTGAATTTTCCCGCGCTAAAAGACCTAATAAGAGTCATATAAGTTCAGATTCGGTTTCTCCAGGAAATTTCATATAATTTCTATTCTATTAAAATCTTTAGGCTTTAGTATAAACGAGTTTATAGCAATGCGTTTCAAAATTCTGATGTTTCTTGTTTTATTACATTTTTTTGTATTTTTGCGGTTACTCTAACAAAAATAACCATGGGGCACTATTCTCTGGCTCAAATTGTTATATTTCCCTAGATTAAGGAACTTTCTACATTACCTGGGGGTTTTCGAGGTTGTGAAAATCACTTTTATGAATGAAAATTTTAATTTTTTCGCCCTATCATTTTTTCCAGTTTTACAAGATGGAAGACTTTAAAACATGTCAGAATAAGCTTTTTACATTGCTTGAAGGTTTTCGAGGTCGAAAAAACGTTTTTATTAATGAAATTTTTCATTAATTGGCCCCAGCACATTTTCCGATTTTCCAATATGGCGGAACAAAAAACATGAAGAGGAACTTTCTATATTTCCTGGGGATTCCCGAGCTTAAGAAAGACGTTTTTAATTATGAAAATATTTTTACCCTAGCATATTTCATTCATAAAAACGTTTATCTCGACCTGGAAAACCCCTAGGTAATATAAAAATATCTACTTTTCATGTTTTTTGTTCCGTAATATTGGAAAATCGGAAAATATGCTAGGGTGAAAAAATAAATGTATTCACCAATGAAAACATTTTTCGCATCCTCAAAAACCCCCCAGGCAATTTAAAAAGGTCATTCTGAAATGTTTTTTGGTCCGCCATCTTGGAAACCCAGAAAATGAGCAGGGGCTAAAAAATTTAAAATTTGATGAATGAAAACGTTTTTTCCAACTTTGGAAACCTCCAGATAATAAGAAAATGTAGAAAGTTCCTTTATTAATGTTTTCTGTTCCGCCGTCTTGGAAAAAAATATGAAAATTGAAACAATTAAAATTTTTATTTGTAAAAACTATTTTTTCAACCGCGAAAACCTTCAGGTAATGTGAAAATTTATATTTTCATATTTTTTGGTCCACCATATTGAAAAATCAGAAAATTGTTTTGAATGAAAAATGAAAAATTACGCCTCCAGGATATTAGCTTTGCCTCGTACGGTTCATTTTTATCCTCAAGGTATTCCAGGAGATGACAGAAATTTCAGGGAGTTAACCCCCTGCCTCAGGGAGTTAACTCTCTAAATCAGGGAGTTAACTTCCTAAATCAGGGAGTTAATTCCTTAAATTAGGGTTACTAGGGTTATATTAGGGTTAATTACTTCCTGAATTAGAGAGTTAACACCCTGATTTAGGGAGTTATAACTATCTGAGCCAGAGAGTAGTACTACATGGTTATTTTTGTTAGAGTAACCGCAAAAATACAAAAAAATGTAAAAAAACAAGAAACATCAGAATTTTGAAACGCATTACTATAAACTCGTTTATACTAAAGCCTAAAGATTTTAATAGAATAGAAATTATATGAAATTTCCTGGAGAAACCGAATCTGAACTTATATGACTCTTATTAGGTCTTTTAGCGCGGGAAAATTCAGAAAAACTGTTGAAAAACGATGAAAATCCGACTTTTGTGTTGAAAGCATTTGGTGTGAGATCGTTTACATTAAAGCCTTAAAATTATTTAAATAAGGAAAGTATGTAAAATTTCCCTGGGAATCCGAATCTTAACTTATTTATATCATTCGGAGTCATTTAGAGCGGGAAAATTCAAAAAATTGAAAAAAAATGAGAAAAATTGAAAAAAATTTACGATTTTTTGATTATTTTAGGGTCTAGGAAGTTCGATCGCATCTAGGTTGATATGGCATCCGAAAATATATATAAAAACACGCTTTTTCTGAGAAGGTTAATAAAAAATTCGGATATATATTTTTTCTGTAGCTTCCGTAAAATACCCTGTGAATTTATCGATTTTGCGGCTCCCCGTGTAGGAATTTTTCAAAACTAATGACAGGAATGGATTCCTGAGGAAATTTTACTATAGTACCTCTTTTCTCATTATTTTTAATAATTTCTAGAAGGAATGGCATATAAAAGAAGAATGGGTGGCTGAGAAAAGATAAAAACGCGTTTTTTTTTCAAAAATTCGCCCTGGGCTTATTTTTCCATATTAAGGGCTAAAATTTGGGGACATAGTCCATTTTGGATAGGTAATTGGTAAAAAAAATGTTTTAGCCGGTTTCAGCGACCCGACCTGGAAGGTTTTGCTTTTCTGACAGAGAATGACTCATATGAAAATGAATCTTTTTTTAAAGAAATAAATAGTCAGAGAAAAAACAGCCGATTTGAAGAAAAAAAATTATTACTTTACGATGAAAATTCAGCAAGTTATAAACTTTTTAAGTTCAAAAACAGGCTTGAGGGCTAGGTATACCTATTATAATGCATAAATGTTACGTTATATTCTAGGTCCCTAAATCAAAAAAAATTTCCAGATTAGTGATTTTAGATTGCGGAAAACGTAGGAAATGAAAATTTCAATAAATGAATAGGTCAAGGTAGTGTAAATAGGCTAATTAAAAATAAAAAATTCGAAAAATCCGTAGTGAAGCCGACTTATTTTAATGTCGTTCAAAACAGTTTTCAAGTCGATAGCACAAAAACTCAGTCCAAGAACGATTTTGGCGTAGGTGAGGAATATCTAAAACATATAGTTTTCAAACTTCGATTCTATTATACGTGTGCGACCGTAGCACAGTGACAGCGTGATAGTCACGTCATGCAAAGGGAAAAATGCTCTTCGCTCACTTTCCTAATAACAAAAGGACTACAGTAAGGCACAGTCACATCAACAATCATTCTTAACATATTCAATTACCAAGTTCTCAACATTTATGGTCAAAACACCCCAAGAAGGAACTCACGATCAATTGCATACGCAGATAACCTGAACGCATATATCATAGATAACACCCTCGAAAGAATCATAAATGCCTTGGATGTCGAAAAAATCGCTATGATTCCCTATATTCAACACGTGACCTTGAGGTATGCTATTTTGATGAACTTGTAGTCTTAATTTTAATAAATAATTTTGAATCTTGTTGTAGCATTCTTGAAATAAGATTGAACTTAGTTTTAAGCAAATATGTAAAGAGTGTAAAATTTTGTGATCACAAATGAACACTATAATAATAATAATAATAATAGCTCTGGCGTAATAATATAAGTCAGTACGTAATTTTATTTAATATGTCAATTTTGACATGTTTAAGGTCGTCTAGTGCTGTCAAAACAACCTGAGAATTGTCTGGCAATTGCATTTCTACTTTCTATAGATAAAAAGCAACCTATTCCCAAAACATCAAATTTGAGAAAGTGATATATAGTCCGGGTAAATCTGTGAAAAAAAAGGCCAAACCTCTACCTAATTATGAAAGGGGATAAATCGAGTGAAAACCGATTGCATTGTATTCAGGAGTATGTTAGAAACAAAGTCCCGGAAAGTAGAATATGGATAAATGAAAAGGGGGGATTTTCACCCCATTTTTTCACCCCATTTCCCCCACAAGTACAAGCTCATTTAAGAAACAACTTTTTTTTAATTTTAAGGAGTGCATATAGGTTTTTTGGGTCACGGAACCCAAAAATGATGTCAGAAATGATATTGTATGCATTGCGGGGGGTGAATTAGCCCATTTTTCACCCCTTTTACCCCAAAAATATGTAATTTTTACAAAAACGTTTATTTTTCATTTTTAAATGTCTCTATGGGTTTTTTGGGTCACGGAACCCAAAAATGATGTCAGAAATGATATTGGATGCATTGGGGGGGGGGGTGAATTAGCCCATTTTTCACCCCTTTTACCCCAAAAATATCTAATTTTTATAAGAACGTTTATTTTTCATTTTTAAATGTCTCTATGGGTTTTTTGGGTCAGGGAATTCAAAAATTATGTCAGAAATGATATTGGATGCATTGCGGGGGGTGAATTAGCCCATTTTTCACCCCTTTTACCCCATAAATAACTAATTTTTATAAAAATGTTTATTTTTCATTTTGAAAATGTATAAGTATTGTATTATTCAAAAATTATGTCAGAAATGATATTGGATGCGTTGCGGGGGGTGAATTAGCCCATTTTTCACCCCTTTTACCCCATAAATAACTAATTTTTATAAAAATGTTTATTTTTCATTTTGAAAATGTATAAGTATTGTATTATTCAAAAATTATGTCAGAATTATTTTCAAAATGAAAAATAAACATTTTTATAAAAATTAGTTATTTATGGGGTAAAAGGGGTGAAAAATGGGCTAATTCACCCCCCGCAATGCATCCAATATCATTTCTGACATCATTTTTGGGTTCCCTGACCCAAAAAACCCATAGAGACATTTAAAAATGAAAAATAAACGTTTTTGTAAAAATTAGATATTTTTGGGGTAAAAGGGGTGAAAAATGGGCTAATTCACCCCCCCCCCCCCAATGCATCCAATATCATTTCTGACATCATTTTTGGGTTGCGTGACCCAAAAAACCCATAGAGACATTTAAAAATGAAAAATAAACGTTTTTGTAAAAATTACATATTTTTGGGGTAAAAGGGGTGAAAAATGGGCTAATTCACCCCCCGCAATGCATACAATATCATTTCTGACATCATTTTTGGGTTCCGTGACCCAAAAAACCTATATGCACTCCTTAAAATTAAAAAAAAGTTGTTTCTTAAATGAGCTTGTACATGTGGGGGAAATGGGGTGAAAAAATGGGGTGAAAATCCCCCCTTTTCATTTATCCATATTCTACTTTCCGGGACTTTGTTCCTAACATACTCCTGAATACAATGCAATCGGTTTTCACTCGATTTATCCCCTTTCATAATTAGGTAGAGGTGGTTTCACGGATATACCCGGACTAATAAGTTGACCCAAATTTTTGACATGTTTAATGTCGTCTGGCGCTATTAAAACAACGTGAAGGCTGTCTGGCGATTGCTTTTTTCTTTTCTCTAGAGCAAAGGGAACATATTTCCAAAAAATTAACTTTGACAAAATGATATAAGTCAGCCCATTTTTTTGACATATTTGACACCATGTCACTGTCAAACTGTCAAACACAACCAGTTACTCCAGCCAGATTTGCAGATTTTGGTTTCTTAACATTCAGTTAATTGAATTAAATAGGTTAAAAGCTTGACAAAATGATATGACCATTTACCAATGAACTGTAGACCTATATATATATTTGAAAATTTATTTGTGTGTGTCTGTGCGTGTATGCGTTTCATCATCAGGGTCAAATTAATGAACAGTCAAAATGAAGGGGTGACGTAGGCCATATTTTTGCGACTCAGCTATCATACTTTTGGAGATATTCAATGTTTACTATTTTTGGGAAAATTAAAATTTTTTGAAAATTTGATTAAAAAGTAAAATATTTTAAAAATATGATAAAACTCTACTGTCGAAATTGGTATTACTTGATTTGGCACTAATTTATACGTACTCAGTTAAATTTTTTTAAAAACGGACGTTTCTTTAAAAATTTGTAAAATTTTTTGATTTTTCAAAAAAAAATTTTCGTCAATTTGCAGTAAAAATAAGAAAACTAGAGAAAAATTCAAGAAAGTTTCTAGATTCTTTACTATTCATAAAACAAAAACATGATTGTTGTATCATAAATTAATTTTTTTACAAAATAGTTTATCGAGATTATCATGAACGAAAAACTAGGACCCCCTGAAACACTAGATTTTGCATATCCAGGAGTCAAACGAAGTGTAAATTATGAAATCACTATCCGAATAAGATGATTCATAATAGGTCTCGAAGTCTCTAAAATAGTAAGTAAGCGAAATACTAATACTAAAATGCTAGATTCTGTTCATGCGGGAGACACACGTCGACTCCATAAGAAATAAGTTATCTTCGGGATTGGACATGCTTCTCCAATACCTTTTTAAATACGTTTCTGTAATTAATAATTATAACTTTACTGAGGACAGAATTAGGCTCCTTTGAAAACTCTGAATGTGTTTGCATAATTATAAATTTGCAGTGAAACATGATTTTCTTTAGCAACAGAAACAGAAGTAAATGCGATACAGGGGGGGCAGAGTTCTCCCTCCAACTTATTCTAGTATATATATAAATCTTTAATTTTGTATGTTTGTTTATTTGTCAGAGACACGGTGTGGTGTTTATGGCAAAAGACGGCAAAAATTACGGTTTAAAACATATAGGCTAGGTTTCATTTCTATTGATAAAGAGAAAAATTTTTTATGTTGAAAAAACTGTATTTCCAAGGATAAAATTTTTATCAAATTTTAAAAAAAAACCTAAAAAACTAAAAACCAAGGAAAAATTTTTTTAACAAAAAGAATTTTATTCGATTCGGGTATATTTTTTACGTATCAACCTAAATTTTCAAGGTGATCGGCTCGATCTGTCAAAAGCTACAATAATTTATCGAAAATTACAAAAGTTTAGGACTATTATTATATATATTTCTAATTCTTAAAGGGAACTAATTTAGTAACTAAATAGAGTAACTGAAAGAAGCTTGGGTAAGCAAGCTTTGTATCTCTGATCACTATAATTATCCTTCTGGGTTCCAATGACCAGAATTTTTATGATTTAGTAAATTTTAGATACACTGAAAAAAAATTCCGGTAGCAGCAACAGGACAATTCTTGGGAAAATCAGCCGATAATTTCATTGTAATAATCTTCCATTCTATCATAATTAAACATTTTTCACTAATTTGTACTACTTTTAATCAATTTTTTACATTTTTTACATCAAATATTATCAATCGAATAAATTAGTTTTTAAGGATCCCAAAATAAGTTATTTAAAATAACTATTTTTTTCCTGAATAATTTAAATTTATTATATTTAAGTCTTGAACCAAAGTAAAATATATTATTTAAACATTAAAAATTGATTCGAACCTCTATTTAGTACCTTTAGTTAATTTAAACTGACGTATTTTCGCTGAAACGTCCGAATTTTCCTATTAAAAATACAGGATTTAAGATTTATTATGAGAATAATCTTTTTTTGAACCATAAAATTTCTTTAAATATTTGATTTTCTCAAAATTTGTTTTTATCTCAGAAAAAATTGCAACTTGAAAATACTCAAGAGTTCAGTATTATTTAATAGGTTTTTTAGGGGAAATAGGTTAGTTTAACTTATTTCTGGGCTATCACAAGGTTTGAAACAATTTTTTGTGCTAAAATAATGTATTTAAGTGTGATTCAAGACTTAAATATAAAATTTTAAACTTATGCAGAAAAAAATGATTTCAGTTAAAAATTCCATGTAAATTTAGAGGACCCTCGCATAAGTTAAATAACGAAATTTTTAAGTTGGATGAAGTAAAATATTTATCTATACAATGCTTGCTAACAATCAGATTAAACAAAAATAGTCAAATATTAGTTTAAACAAATAATTCGTAATAAATAATATTAATTTATACACAACTTTTAAAAAGTAGGTATAAAAAATTTAAATTATTCTTCTTAAAACATTTATTTTTATAGATAGAATTGTTTTATATGATGTCTTTGACATAAAAAAAAATCGATTTTTCAAAGCTGGAATTCCGGTTGCCGCAACCGGAATTTTTTTTCAGTGTAATACTTCGGGTATAAAAGGTTATCATACAAAATATTGAGTAACCTAAAAGAACATATCTTTGGAAAAATCAAGTTGCAGGGGTCCAGGGGCAGCTAGTATAATATAAAATAATTAAAAAAAAAAAAATAAAAAATAAAAAAAAAATTAGAAAATAAAAATGTATTAAAAAATTTTTTATAGAAATAAGATATAAAAATAAATTCTAGACAATAAAAAACATATTTATGAATTTATAAATATTGAGAAATAATTAAAATCTTCATAGACACAATATAAATATTCAAAATTTCTTCATTTAGTTGTAAGACAAATGTGAGTCTAAACAGACATAATTTTAATGTTAAAATATATTCAAATGTTTTAAATAAATTTAGTTTAAGTATAATACAGACCTGATGATAGGAATTTATTCCTGAAACTAGTCGTCTAATTATTATAAAAAATAAAGTTGTAAAAAGAAGGATCAATAAATAAATTAAAATAAACGTCGTTTTAATTTAATTAATTAAAAATATCATAAATATTGCAACTTAGGACAAGTGTTGTGAAATCTTCTAAAAAATCTGACTCATCCAGGACAAAATCATTGGGATTATAATCATAATGAGGTTCTCGAGAAATTTTGCCTTTCGTTGATCCCTTTTGTTGGACGTTATTTCTTGGACATCACCACAAATTCCAAATATTAAAATAACCTGTAAGAAATAAAAATAAATAATAAATAAAATTTTAATTAAGAAACGAATAGTTACGACATCTAACATAATATGGTATTACTTTTAGTTATATCTGTCATTAGAAAATAAAAACGTTTACCTTATCACCAGCTAATATTATGGATATGCGAATTCGTTTATTAAAATATCTACCTTATCAACAACATACCATTTGAATAAAATATTTTACAACATTTGAATAAAATATATTTTTGGGTTATCAGTTAATCTTTAGCTTTTTTTTTAAATGGGATATGCCTTTAAGTACTTACAAACCAAAAAAACAAATTTTTATAAACTTCTATTTCCCGAAATTTTCCATTATCCGGGTTTTCCTGTAATTTAATCAAAATTCTGACTCAATTTTAGACTCCTCGGAAAATTTTACTATAGACCCTCTTTTTGAGAAATTTTGTACGTTTCTGTAATGCAGTATAAAAAATAATCAGCTTAAAAATAAAAAAAATGATATTTTGCTCATTTCTTAAAATTTTTAAAATTTTAATAATATCAAATTTGCGAATTATTATATTTATACAGCATTAAAGAAATGTTCAAAATTTTTCCAAAAACAGTATATATAGTAAAATTTTCCGAGGAATCCAAAACTAAGTCAGAATTTTGATTAGATTATAGGAAAACCCGGATAATGGAAAATTTCGGGAAAAGGAAAGTTATAAAGATTTTTTTTTGTTTTTTTAAGTGCTTTAAAGGAAAATATCCCTGAAAAAATATTTTCCAAAAAAAAGTACATGGGAAAAATCAGCTTTTAAGGCCAATTAGAGGAAAAAATACGCTGCCAACTAGCTGGCACTAAGGTTCCTCAAACAATGAGCTTAATATATCAATATGCCACTGATATCACCGATTACAACTATGCAATCATACATACATTTCTCTCTCTTAATTCCATAATAGTTGTGAAATATCACCGGTTACAATATTTTCAGGTATTAGTACTTTTATGAAATTAAATGAGGTATTACACAAAAAAAAAATATTGCAGTTTTTATTAATTTTTTTGTTTTTTTAATTTCGAAAAAAAAAATTTTGAAAAAATTCGGTTTTAGATCCAAAAAATTACTATAAACGAAGTTTCTAAAACTAGTACTCTCATAGAATTAAATTAGGTACTACGTCCAAAAAGAATAAAAAATTTGTTATTTTTTGTATTTTTTTGTGACGAAAATTTTATGAATAAAATTTTCAAAAAATTAATTATCAGATTCGATATATTGAATAAAAATCATGCTTTCAAATATAAGTACTTTTATGGAAATAAATAAGGCATTACATCCAAATTAAAAAAAAAAAGAAAGTAGTTTGAGATTTTTTGATGAAAAAATTTTTTTAGGTCTTAATTCCATACTAAAATTTATTAGAAGTTATTGATCTGAATTGGAGCTTAACTTTATGATTTTATAAAAAATCAATTATGTTTTTTACCACATATTGATATGCGAACGTGGATCTACGTTTCTTTTACAAACATATCATACTGGTTGTGAAATTTCACCGGTTACATACACACACACACACACATACAGACTTTTTTTTGGTAGAGGTAGAAGAGCGGAGGGGTCAGACAGGTTATGTCGTGCTGGCTGCAATGCTATAGAGACAGCAACATATGTTGTACAGGTTTGCTTCAGAACACATGGAGGCAGAGTGAAGCGACACGATGCAGTACCCAAAACCTTGGCTAGTGAATCCTTATAGTATAGAAGGGAGGGTGTTTTTTTCAACTAATACAACCTGTTCTGAACGTCAGAAGCAAATTTGCATCCCAAACAGTTTTGAATCCCTTGTAAGATTTTCCGGAAAAAACACTAACAATCCACCCATTATTTTGCAACCTCGTCATTTCTTTACTGAGCAGATCTTAACCAATTTGTTTTACGATATCTTTATTGTTGTTAAGTGCTTTTTCCATAATTCATCAAAAGAAAAAAAAAATCCCTCAACTCTAATACCCCTCAATTCACTTGATTACTAAATTAATACCATACTCAAGTCCTAATGCGGTGTGAAGGGTGTCCGTATTTGTTAGCTAAAATTAAAAAAGGTCTTCTGAAGGTTTTCGTACCGCTGAACCCGAATTCGGGGTCCTTAGTGGTTGAAAAAAAGTAGAACATGTCAGAAACTACCCCTTTTAAGGATTTTAATATAAATGACATATTTTAAGAGTAATATGTTCCAAGAATAAGGAAAAATTGGAAAACACAATACAAGTTTTTTCTCTTTATTTTTTTTTTCTAATCTTGCATTTAAAAATTTTTCATCGTATTTTAAATTTCATATACTTTACTGCTTTCTCTATGGGGAGTAAAAATAGATCAAAATTATCCCTAAACTCAACACAACAAAAAATGAAAAAAAAATTATGAAATTTTATTTTTCAATCTTTTCATAACTAGCGTCATGAAAAATGCCTTTTTTCAACATTCTTCTTAAGTAATTAAGAAAAATGGAAGAACAAAAGGGGTGGGAGACAATTTTTTTTTGTGGAATCTTGGAAAACGCATAAAATAACAAAGATTTAGCTGGGAAAAATTTTGCTTATGTTCCCTTTTGCAATAAGCTAACGATTTTGTAAAAAAAAGGCTGATTTTCCTTTCACTCTTTACTTTGTTTTCAATAACAAGAAGAGACCGCTACCTTTGGGAAACCAAGATGCAATCTATAGTTATGGATGACTTTAATATGTTGAAAAATCAAACCCGATAACCTTCGTTTATTCCGACGAGTAGAAGGTCTATACAGGCATAGAGACGCAGGGTACAATGCATTCAAATAGTTTTTTTGGCAACCATTCTGAACTTAAGCAACCGTACAAGTTAATAAAAACACATCTTGTTTGTCACAATTTTTTGGTATTATAATCACCTTTCAAGCACTATAAACTGCAATTTTTTATTGATGATTCTCTCAGTCTTATGCTAATAAAATAAATAACCATTTCTGGCCTAAGATGAGCCATTTTTAAATTACCTACAAAATTACAATTTTTATAATTTTTATTAATAATGGGTTTTCTAAGTCTCAAAAATTGTCTACAAGCTTCAAATTTCCAAAAACTCTGTACTTGCCGTTTATAAATATTTTATCTTTTTAATCGACAATTCTTGGACAAATGAATATTTTAGTATGAAAAAATGAATATTTTAGACTGAAAATCTCACCTGGTAGGTATTTTTTAACGCTCTTTCCATTTCCGAAGTCCGTTTTTACCTACAACCCTTGGGTAATGAAATATCAACCCCTAAAGTGGGGTAAAATCACTAAAATTGTAAAATTAAAAAAAAAAAGTTACTGCACGCAAAAAAAAAGTTTCTTAATGTTGAAAATTATATTTTTCACTTTCCAAAAGCTAAAAGATGCAAATTTATGTATTTTCAACACGTTAACCCTCTCTAGGGGGTAAATTTAGGGGTAAGGGGGTGGATTTTACAGATGTATAAAAAATAAATATTTTTAGCTGAAAACATCACCTAGTAGGTATTTTTTATCGCTCTTTTCATTTCCGAAGTCGGTTTTCAACTACAACCCTTGGGTAATGAGATGTCAACCCCTAAAATAGGGTAAAATCACTATAATTGTAAAATTTAAAAAAAAAAGTTACTGCATGCAAAAAAACAGTTTCTTATTGTAGGAAATTATATTTTTCACTTTCCAAAAGGTAAAAGATGCAAATTTATGTATTCTCAGCGCAGTGACTCTCTCTAGGAGGTAAATAATAGCGGTAAAGGGGTGGATTTTACAGATGTAAAAAAAATGAATATTTTTAGCTGAAAACATCACCTATTTTTTATCGATCTTTCCATTTCCGAAGTCCGTTTTCACCTACAACCTTTGGATGATGAGATGTCAACCCCTAAAGTAGGGTAAAATCACTAAAATTGTAAAATTTTTAAAAAAAAGTTACTGCATGCCAAAAAAATGTTTCTTAATTTTTGCAAGTATATTTTTCACTTTCCAAAAGGTAAAAGATGCAAAGGACCCCGCACCATTAGCATTGGAAAATTGCAAATGGTGCGATTTTCTTCAAACTTTGGGAATCGATAGTTCAAGAGATTTTGAAACGAAAATGTCTTATGGAAAAATCGGAAATATTCATTCCCTTTTGAGATACGGAGGCTAGAACGTAGAAGTTTAAAAGGTTAAAAAATTATTTTGCTGATAAGTAAAAGATTTTTCTTGTAGGGATTACCGTCTGAATCAAGATTGGATTTCAATATGTTTTATGGGTCACTGATTCTAATAATGATGTTCCTAAAAACCCAAACGTATGTGTTAGCCCTTAAGGGCAAAAATGGCCCTTTTAAGGGTTTCTAAGTACAAATCATAAATGCTTACATCATAACTCAAACTGTACGATATTATGAAGGATAAACTCAATGATGGTCGTCACTAAACCCAAATGATTTATGAAGAGTTCTCAAAGGGCTACATTGCCCTTTTTAGGTCTTTTTCTTGTAAGATCCTTGAGAACAATGTAAAAAACTCAAGATAAACTTTTTTTGGGTGGCAATATTACTTGACGACGATCTGAAAATCCTAACAGTATTTCTAAAGCCCTTATAGGGCAAAGTTGCCCTTTTTAGGGCTTACTATGTATGAATCAGTGACCCAAAAAACGAGTTATGATGTAAGCATTTATGATTTGTACTTAAAATCCCTTAAAAGGGCCATTTTTGCTCTTAAGGGCTAACACATGCGTTTGGGTTTTTAAGACCATCATTATTGGAATCAGTGACCCAAAAAACATATAGTTTGAGTTACGGTGTAAGCATTTATGATTTGTACTTTAAATCCCTTAAAAGGGCCATTTTTGCCCTTTAAGGGCTAACACATACGTTTGGGTTTTTAGGAACATCATTATTGGACTCAGTGACCCAAAAAACATATAGCTTGAGTTATGATGTAAGTATTTATGAGTTGTACTTAGAAACCCTTAAAGGGCCATTTTTTCCCTTTAAGGGCTAACACAAACGTTTGGGTTTTTAGGAACATCATTATTAGAATCAGTGACCCATAAAACATATTGAAATCCAATCTTGATTCAGACGGTAATCCCTACAAGCAAAATCTTTTACTTATACCTCTTCTGTATCAGCAAAATAATTTTTTAACTTTTTTACACTTCTAGCCTCCGTATCTCAAAAGGGAATGAATATTTCCGATTTTTCCATAAGACATTTTCGTTTCAAAATCTCTTGAACTATCGATTCCCAAAGTTTGAAGAAAATCGCACCATTTGCAATTTTACAATGCTAATGGTGCGGGGTCCTTTATGTATTCTCAGCACATTCACCCTCTCTAGGGGGTAAATATTAGGGGTAAGGGGGTGAATTTTACAGATGCAAAAAAATGATTATTTTATGCTTAAAAACGTCACTTAGTAGGTATTTTGGTTCGCTTTTTTCAATTCTAAAGTCGGTTCTCTTCTACAGTTTTTAGGGAATGAAATAACAACCCCTAAACTAAGGTAAAATCACTAATATTGTAAATTATTTTAAAAATTGTTAGTATATTCCAAAAAAAATTTTTTATGCGGAAAATGATATTTTTCACTTTCTAAGAGGAAGTAATTTTATTTATTTTTAGCACATTCACCCTTTCGAAGGATTGAATATTAGGGGTAAGGGGTTGAATTTTTAAGATTCAAGATAAGTTGAATATTTTGGATTAAAATTAATCCCTATAGGTAAATCGGTGTGCTCTTTCTATTTCTAGTGTCAGTTTTTACCTGCTACTTCTAAGAAGTAGGTAATATACCCCTAAAAATATTTGAACATTAATTGAAATCAAAAGTATTTATACCATTAGAGCTGCTTAGAATTAAATAAAATAAATTTAAAATTAAACTATCATTTGAAACTTTGTACATTGATTTTAATTTATTTTATTTTATTTTATTTTATTACATTTTAGTTTAGGATTTTCTGATGCTGGTTTCGCCACTCTTTGCAAAAGTGTTGTAAAAAGACAACTTTCAAAAAAAATTACTTACCCTAGTTTAGGGGTTAGAATCTCATTACATAAGGGTTGTAGGTGAAAACGGACTTCTGAAATGGAAAGAGTGACCAAAAATACCTACTAGGTGAGATTTTCAGCCTAAAATATTCATTTTTTATACCTATGTAAAATCCACCATCTTACCCCTAATATTTACCCCCTAAAGAGGGTGAATGTTTTGAGAATACATAAAACTACATCTTTCACACTTTTGGAAAGTGAAAAATAGAATTTCCAACATTATGAAACTTTTTTTTTGCGTGCAGTAACTTTTTTTTTTAAATTTTACAATTTTAGTGATTTTACCCTACTTTAGGGGTTGATATCTCTTTACCCAAGGGTTGTAGAAGCAAACGGACTTCGGAAATGGAAAGAGCGATAAAAAATACCTACTAGGTGATGTTTTCAGCTAAAAATTTTCATTTTTTATACCTCTGTAAAATCCACCCCCTTACCCCTCATATTTACCCCCTAGAGAGGGTGACTGCGCTGAAAATACATAAATTTGCATCTTTTACCTTTTGGAAAGTGAAAAATATAATTTCCAACAATAAGAAACTGTTTTTTTGCATGCAGTAACTTTTTTTAAAAAATTTTACAATTATAGTGATTTTACCCTATTTTAGGGGTTGACATCTCATTACCCAATGGTTGTAGTTGAAAACCGACTTCGGAAATGAAAAGAGCGATAAAAAATACCTACTAGGTGATGTTTTCAGCTAAAAATATTTATTTTTTATACATCTGTAAAATCCACCCTTATCTCTAAATTTACCCCCTAGAGAGGGTGAGTGTGCTGAAAATACATAAATTTGCATCTTTTAGCTTTTGGAAAGTGAAAAATATAATTTTCAATAATAAGAAGCTTTTTCTTTGCGTGCAGTAACTTGTTTTTTTAAATTTTACAATTTTAGTGATTTTACCCTACTTTAGGGGTTGATATTTCATTACCCAAGGGTTGTAGGTAAAAACGGACTTCGGAAATGGAAAGAGCGTTAAAAAATACCTATTAGGTGAGATTCTCAGCCTAAAATATTTATTTTTTCATACCAAAATATTCATTTGTCCAAGAATTGTCGATTAGGCGCTTATGGGTTAAATTCTCTTTGTTACAACTAGTAAACCGAGTAACCATTTTGGTCTAAAAATGACCAATTATCAATTTGCTGCCAAAACTGTAATTTTTGACAAATACCAAGTAGTTACTAGTTAGTCGCAGTCTCATCTATTCTCTATTTTCATGGACATCTCATTAGGAATAAACTCTCCAAATTTAATTTATTTTCTAGCATGTTTGTTTCTAATATTATTGCTAATCATTTTTATTTTTTAATTAATTAGTAATATCTTTTTTTTTTGTGTACACAGGGCATACAGCCCCTCTGGTATGTAACTGTTTTTTTTAGTACTTATGTTTCATCCCCACCAGGGATGCCAGTTTGTAACGTTAATTTTCTATTAAACGATATGATTTTTACATAATTTTACTGAAATATTTAAAGTTGTTTTACATTTATAAGGATCTTTACTGGTATGCTAATATTACTTTTACTATTTAATTATTTGATACTTTAGAGGGAATGATTCATATATAATAATTATTTATTTAATTTATTATTATTTATTCAATATCAAGTTTATGGCTCCCTTACCTGCTATGATTTTGTCTGCTGCTGCTACTATATAAAATACTGTCATAAACAGGAAAAGGGGGGAGGTAAGCTAAGTCAATGATAAAACTTATTTAAATAAAAAAATATAAAGTGATTTAATTAATTAATGAAAAGATTATATAAAAAATTACAAAATTACAAACTTAGAACTATTTGGCCAATTTAATTTTATTAATAATATTCGGTTATAAAACCGCATGGCATAAAAGCCGGGAGAGAGCAGCCATCTTTGATGTCAGCTCGAGCGCTGGCATAATCGTATTTACGGGCATTTGCAAATAATATAAAATAATTTACTAAAATATAATAAAATAAACTCACCTCGTATATGCTATTATGCCCGCACTTAGATGCAAAGTTTGTGCACCTCAATTATTTTCACTCTCTCACTCATACATACATACAATAACGAAATTAAATAATATGTAATAATTTATCAATCGCGAGCTAGCTATAAAATTTGAATTAATTTTTACTTTTAAAGTAACTGCGATGAATAACTGGAATACATGGGCTCTCCCCTCAGTGTAATATAGTGTGTGTTTATGCACCAGGAAGTATGGCTTCAAGTGCAGCTCAAAAGATTAGAAGCTCCAGCCAAACCAGAAAGTTAATAGTTAGTAACCAGTACCAGTAACCAGGCCAAGTAACAAGAAGTCCAGGAAAGAAGATTTTAGCCAGGCCTGACCAGAAAGAAAAGTTTCAAGAAAAGGTACCTCGCGTTATTAATATTCCGTTCTATTGCGTTATTCATTTTCATTTATTAAAATTATTTTTACGCGGTTACGCGTATGAGTGAATGAAATTTATTTGTATGAGTGTGTGATAAATTATCTATGTGCAAGTGCGCGTGGCGAGAATATTTGTGGTAATTTTGGATACTTTTATTTTATATCTTACATACACGAGTATAATCGACACCCGTGCGCGCACATACGATTCAATAAAATATGGCGTCCATCAAAATAATTAAGGCCCACGAGGCTAATCAAAATATTTCTTTTATTTTTTATAATAGCCAATCTAGTTCTAAGTCTTTGTAAATAGTTATAAAATATTAATCTTTTTTATTATTAAATTCGTTTCTATTTTTATTAATTAAACAAGACTCATTATTGACTTAGCTCCCCTCTTCCCCCCATTTCCTAAAAATTTTACATACGATTCAATAAAATGAATCAACTTGATGAAAAAAACTTAGTTTTAAAAAATGAAAGCAATCCGATTGATAGTTTTTATTGTATCGTGCCCACAAGGTTGTCGATTTTTGCATCCATTAAGGTAGAGCTTCGCTCTATAAATATAAATAAAAAAGGAAAGAATATCACCCGCAAAGAAAAGGGAGATGCTTAAAATATAATTAATATGAAATGGTCTATTTTTTTTACTTTTATTCTTTATTTCATCCAGGTGGAACCCAAATTTTAAAGATGTTTTCGTATGTGTGATACATGATCTCTCCCAATTTTTTAGCCCTCTAGGTGTAAAAGTGCCCACATTAGGACTATTTGAATTTGTTTGGAAAATTTCCAGGTTGGATAATTTTTTTTAGTAATTAATTTATAAAACCGACAAGTTGTAAATAAAAAAAAATTTCCCAAGGTATCCCTATGTAAAATTTCCCGCTGAATCCGATTTTTTGGTCGGTTTTAGCCTACTATGCCTCAGGGCGCCAGAAAATGAAGATTTCGACCACCAATGCGGTAATTTGTATTTTAAAAAGCCTATTACTTAAAAATCTTCTAACTCGAACCAGAGAACCTTGAAAGTATATATTTTAAATTGATGAATTTTTTGGCTGGATATATTAACATAGCAAAAAGTTATGAGATTAAATGATGATTTTTCAAAATTTTATTATTTGATTTTAGCCAATAAAAACTGCCCATTTAAAAATTCTGAAAAAAATATCGAAAAATTCGGTTTTCTCGGGAAAAAATACTTTGGTTTAAAAAAAAAATCATCCTTTTTCGATGAAATATGGTCCAGATATCATAAAATTAAAAAATTGCTATTTTTGCTATTTTTGTCCTATTTTGAAATTTTTCAAAAATCTATAAAAAATTGTAAAAATGCGTAAATCGGTTCCTAATCATCGTAAAAAGAAAAGTTTTAGATAATTCTGGGGTACTATTTCCTTAGCTATTCATTACTTGAAGAAAAAAATTAGTTTGATTGAGAAAAATTCATTTTTTTTTGCCAAAAAGTATTTCAGCATGCTAAAAACCTAATTTAAATTAATAATGTTTTTAATAAATAGCAAAAATAGCAAATTTTTAATTTTACGATATCTTAGCCATATTTCATCGAAAAAATATAATTTTTTTTTTAAACTAAAGTATTTTTTCCCGAGGAATCCGAATTTTTCATTATTTTTTCATACTTTTCAAATGGGCAGTTTTTATTGGCTAAAATCAGAAAATAAAATTTTGAAATATCAAAAATCAAGAAGTTTTATGTATATTACTAATTATCCGCTTGAGTTCCTATGGTCTTAATTTATATAATTCGATAAGTTTTCCGATTATGCTAAGGGTAAAAAAAATTTGTAATATAAAATATTGAGAAACTTAAAACAACATTTATTTAAAAAAATTCAATCTGGAGGGGCCCCCTTAAGTATTAAAAGGTAAATATCCCCGAAAACTATTAAACAAGATAGTGTGTTTAGTATCAAGAACAAAAAAATTTTGGTACAAGTGTCATCACTAGCTCGAGTGCTCAGTGAAGCTGGGTACAATAGTTATGTGATCACGTTCATACCAGCTCATACTAAGATTTTCATACCCTTGGAACTTAATATTAGTGGTGCGTGGTTACCTTAATTTTCAGTATTTAAATTATAATCACTGTTACCTAATTTTTTTAACATAATTTTATCTTTAAGTAAGTAGTAATGAGTAAAGTTTAATAATTAATTATATATAGTCACCATTAACTGGATCCTTTTCTGAATTCCAGTATGCTAAAGATTCTGAATTGGAAACACCAATGAAAACTCCAGTATTTGAACCTTTAAGTGCCGATGGATTGAAACCAGAATCAATGATAGCTTCAAGGTTACTTGCAATAAAATTCGAGACTGAGGATCCATAACATTAGCTTGTTTAGGATTAATTCTAAAAAAATTAGCTTCAAACTTAGAAATTTCTTTCAATTTGCCCATTCTTCTAGGAAGATCATATATACCACCAGGCCAACGTAGGTCAACATCGCTTATCATATCGATTCCTTTGAAAAGCTTCTTTTCAAATTCTTCAACATTTTCGCACTCCGGGAAACGACCTGATAAAATAATTAGTAAAATAAATATATGTATACTAAATCTAATATACATTTTTGAGTCACTAATGCTTTTACTTGATTAAATTTTCATGCAAAACAAATCGTTCCATAAAATGTATAAAATTTTTTAATCGAAACAGAAGATTAATTTTTATATTTATTTTTATCTACTTTAACTGTATGGAAGAGGCAGCGAGTAAGCAAAGAGGACTAGATTTATCTTTGTAGTATCTTCAGAAAAAAACGAGGAAGCATGTTAGTAAGAAGAATTAGATTTTTTGCATTCCATTAAAGTTTAATTATGTAGTTGAATTTTCGAGTATCAAATATTTGAAAATTTTTTCCTAAAATATGCGGCTTTTAATCAAATTGAAAACGTGTTTATGCCAAAATATTCTAAATTTAATTAAAGAAAGTGTGAAAACGTTCTTCTTAATCCAAAAGAATTTTCTAAGAAAAAAAAATAATATATTGGTTATGTATAATGAACATAAATAATAAGAGTAATAGCTCCAAAAAACTATAGATTGAATTATATGTATATGTTACACCCCATCCGTGTAATTGACCAATTCATGAAATGGTCAACTTTTTGACCAATTCATGAAATGGTCAAGCCCCTTGCCCAATTCATGAATTGGTCAAAATTTTGACCATTTCATGAATTGGTCAAAAATATTCAATTTTTTTACACTAGTTGGTCAATAATTTTGGAATGAATAAAAATAACATTTATGTACACAGGAGTCATTATTATATTTTTTAATTTTAATAATTTTAATAATTAAAAATACATATTAATAAAAAATATATTACAAGTCTAAATTAAAAATAATTTTTAAGTAAAAAATTTCTAATAAAAATATATAGTTAGAAAATTAATATTTTTCAGTATATTCTCATTTAAAATAAATAAAAAAATATTAAAAATTGTTTCAAAATATTAACCAGAACTATACAATATTTGTATTGAAGTCAAAATTACAAAATTAATACAAATTAGTTTAATGATTGGCGCAACTTTTATTGCTATGACAAGATGAGTTACATTTCATATTATTTTTAAAACATTTACATCTTTGATGGACTCAAAGCAGTTTCTTTCCAAACATGTTGTATTATTCCTGTGAATGGCGCCCGATTCACAATGCCCTAAAACTCCAAGTACCGCAGTCAAAAATAATTAATAAAAATTATTAAAAATATTAGTATGTAAACCGAAAATCTCGGTTTTGGGATCGATTATTAGGAATTTTGAAATGGGCTAATAAAATCGGGGTCAGCATATCCCTGAAACCCTAGTGCCACAGTCAAAAATAATTCATTAAATTTTTAAAAATAATAATATTTTTACCGAATTTTGTGGTTTCGGTGGTCATTCTTTGGAAATTTGGTTAAGAAATGTGAATTGAACATGACCCTGAATCCTAAGTGCCGCAGTCAAGAAAAATTAATTAATAGTACATTTTTAACCAAGGGAGCAAAAAAAAAGAATGGCCCAGATCGCACGTTAATTAGCGGGTAAACTGCGATCTGGGGTATTTTTTTTTGTTCCCATGGACAAAACAGTGTTTTTTTTAAGGAAATTTTAGAATTGCACAAATCACAAAAAAGGGAGGGGTAAAGGGGAAAAAGGGGAAAAAAGGGGGGGGGAATACTAATTTTGATTATTTATTTACAAAATATTATCTCTTTATATTTTGAAAAAGTACCTCAAAAATTACTTTTTATTATATTTATTGAACATGTAAATGAGTCAATATTTGTAAAGTACATACAGTTTGGGTTCTTGAGTCTCAGAATGTACTCTAAAGTATGTTTGGTCAAATGCATATATAAAAAAATAATTTTCCCCAATTTTTAGCTTTTTAGAACCTATTCTCTATTTTTTACAGCGATATTTGTTTTTTTCAATTTTTTGAAATTTTTAATTTTTGAGAAATTTGTGTTCATTAAATCTTCTCGCTAACGCGTACTTTACAGTAAAATTTTTTTTCCTTATAGTGCCCCATATGAAATTTTCCGTAGAATTCTATTCTGGAGTCCAAAATTTTTTTTTGAACTGTGCAAGCGCGAGAAAATCAACTCTCTTGCTTGGCTTTTTCTAGCTTTTATACCTCAGCTGCAGACAGCTCAATTTTCATTTTGTTGGTCTCAAATTTTATGTTTTCTCATATTCTTTCAGCATACGAAATCATTTTTTTGGTTAAATTTATTTTAAAAGCACCAAAATTGAAAAATTTTATAAAAAACATTTTTTACAAATTATAAATTTCCCGCAAAGTCACGTGACCAAATGAAAATCTGAAATTTGGATTAAGCAGAAAATTTTACATAAGGATACCAATATTAAATAGTTTCTAAGATATCCCTTTTTAAAGATCAAGATTAAAATTGATTTTTTTAAAAAACCCTAAAAATGGGACTCAAATTATTATATCTGCTAAACAAATAATTATAAAAAGAAGAGTAAAAATTTTTTGGACACTTAGGGCTTGTAAAAAATTTTTCTTCCTAGCAGGCCGAAAACACTTTTTTCGCCCCGCAATGAGATCGAAAAAAACGCGTTTTCACCTCACTGAGAAAGAAAAATTTCGTTTTGTCCATGGGAACAAAAAAAAATACCCCAGACCGCAGTTTACCATCCTTGGGTTCGCCTCGGATGCTAATTAACCTGCGATCTGGGCCATTCTTTTTTTTTGCTCCCTTGGTTAAAAATGTACTATAGTAGTATGTACTATAAAAATATATTTGAGGCCTATAGAACTCGTTTTTTTTTAAATTAGAATTTTGGCAGCAATTTCAAAATTGGTCATTTTGGGGTAAGAATAGGCATTTGATTTATTGAATATCACCATGAGAGAATTAACAACAAATAATTTACGGTAAATGAATGGTGACACTTATACCAAAAAAATGAGACCAATTGGAAATTTTGGCTAGCTGGCGAGGTTGCAGCTTTGTATTAAAGATTACGAAAAAATCCTATTTAATAACATTGTCGTATTTTGTAGTTATTTAGTATTTTGCTATTTCTTTTATTTCTATATCGTTACGGAAACATCCAAAACTATAATAATTTGCATCTTTAGTAGGAAAAATATCAATATAAAATTCATTTTTTTTAGAATATAAAATATTTTGAATACAAAATCAAAAAAAATTATATTTTAGGACTGCACAAACTAGGTTTTAGTACTGCACAAATTTTTTCAGAACTGCACTTTTTGTGTAGAACTGCACGTTAAAAAAATCACTGGGACAAAACGAAATTTTTCTTTCTCAGTGGGGTGAAAACGCGTTTTTTTCGATCTCGTTGCGGGGCGAAAAAAGTGTTTTCGGCCCGCTAGGAAGAAAAATTTTTTTAAACATTATTTGTTACCGAATTTTGCGGTGTTTGGGTCCATTATTTGGAATAAAATCTAAAGAATTTAGGAATCAGCTTGTCTTTAAACCCCAAGTGTTGCAGTAAAGAATAATTTATTAAGTTTTAAAATAAATATTTTTTTTACTAAATTTTGCAGTTTCGGGGTCCATTATTCGGAATTTTTGAATTTTGTAACCGAATTTGAGCTCAGCGTACCCAAAAACCCCCGTAATTATATCTAAAAATAATTTTTTACTTTTTTTAAAAAATAGTAAATTGTACTAAAAGTTAACTACCCCTCGATATAAAAATATATCGTCTATTCTCTAATTCAGAAATTTACATAGCATAGACTGTAAAAAATAAGTATTACCGACTATAGACTGTTATTCTGTAATTTTGGACATATATTTACAGAATAGTGTTTAGAGAGTAAAATAAAAATTATAAACTGATAAATAATTTACATTTAAAATGTTTTATGTTATACCTATAATTTATATGCATATTATATTTATTCAATTTTAAATATTTACCAACTAGTGTAAAAAAATTGAATATTTCTGACCAGTTCATGAATTGGTCAACTTTTTTACTATTTTTTGACCAATTCATGAATTGGGCAAGGGGCTTGACCATATCATGAATTGGTCAAAAAGTTGACCATTTCATGAATTGGTCAATTACACGGATGGGGTGTAACATATACAAAGTTATTTGTATATACGCATATCAGACCTGAAATCTTACAAGAAGTAAATTTTAAAGCATCTGTTTTTTAAAAACTCCCAGTATAAAAATTTTTTAAATGAAATATAAGAGGATTTAATAATTTTAGTTTTTACCTGAAATCCCAGTAATAACAATGTCATTATCAGAATTTTTTTTATTTTCAATAACATCATTCATTGCTGGTTTAGTTGTTTTATCTTCTCCTAAAAAAAATATTTTTACTTTAAAATTTTTTAAAATTAATTAAAAATGCATTTAAGTTAACAATTGAATTTAGATTTATTTTGATATAAAAATATATTCCATTATTATTTTAGAATTTACATTATTTTATTATGAATATGTACATTATTTATGTAAATGTAATTAAATTTATCATTAAAGCATTATATTTTAAAGGTCATATGTAAAATTGTACAAAAAATATATGAAATGAGATAATGGGATGGCTGACAACAAATTATTCAGTAAATTTATGTAAAATAAATTTAGTACACTTGAAACTTCAACGTCTAGTTTTCATCAAGATTTTACATGGCGCAGGTAATTTTGTATATTTACATGCCACAAGATGTAAATATATAAAGATTTACTTATAAATAACTTGCTTTATATTTTATTAAATGAAAATTAATTTTATAATTTATCTTGGAGTTACTTTAATAATATAGAAGTTTTAACAATGTGTATTAATTACAAAGAGGTTAAACTAAGTAATCTCTTTGATTAATTAGCGCGCACGAGAAAGAAATACATAAGGTAGAATTCTACTTAAGGGCCACCCGTAGTACTTAAGGTGAACTTTTTAAAAAATTCATAAACAAATTAACCTTTCGTTATTATTATTCCCAAACATTGTTAACTAAATAATTAATTTTGTTGCAAATATAAAAATTCAAAATCAGCACGACAAAAATGGTTTGAGAAAACCCAATGGTTAAATGGTCTCTTCTTTTTGTCTGACGAGTTACCTAAAATCGTATAGAGAAAATCATTACATCAGAATGAGGTAATTAGCGGTTTTCTACTAACACTAACCTAAAAATGACCTAAACCTTTGTGAAATTCGCTTCAGCACTAACTTAGCCAAAAAGTTGTGGCATCTAAACTTTTTGGACGAAGCCTCATTGGGGTTGGTTAGCCCCTTCCTGGGGGTGAAAACAAAAATTTACAAAAAGTGATTGGAATCTATTAATTTTTGCATTCTAAAACCAAAAGGTTAATATGAATTTACAGCCCTTGAAACTTTGATTTTTCCGAATGAAATACTTAAAGTAATCGAAGTTCTAAGGGCTGTAAATTGAAAGGGGTGCATTTAATTAAAAAATTCATGTTCACCTTTTCGTTTTAAAAATTCCTAAATTAATTGATTCCAATAACTTTTTAAACAATTTTCTTTTGTCCCCACAAAAAAGGGAAAAACCAACCCCTAATGGAGCTTTGTCCAAAAATGTTAAATGCCACAACTTATTGGCTAAGGTTGTAATGAAGCGAATCTCACATAAATTTAGGTCACTTTTTAGTGTTGGTGGAAAACTGGAAGGGTCTGTTATGACTTCCTCTTCTAAAAAATCAAATACATATAACAAGCTTTCATATATATATCAAATCGCGCCTAATTCAAAATTATATTATCGAAGATTTTACCCCCAAGTGTAAATAAAAAAAGAACGCTATTTATTTAACAAAAATTAAAAAAAAATCTAGTTAAGCAAATAAGCTACTTTTATACCATGCTTCAGATACCCAATAAATATAATATGATCGACATCAATTTTCAAAGTCATTTCATATATATGAATGATAAAATGTTTAAATAATATATATAAAGGTATAAGACAAGGTAAGAGAGAGAGAGAGAGAGAGAGAGAGAGAGAGAGAGAGAGAGAGAGAGAGAAAATATAGTAATTAGATTTATTCAACAAATAGTATAAATATAATAATAATAATAATAATAATAATAATAATAATAATATTAAAACGTCATATATTTATATGAAATCTCATGATCCATGCGGCGCTTGTAGCGTGCGTATTTAAATATTTATTTTCACCTTTTATTTTCTCATCTTTTCAGTCTTATCTATGGTAATCTGAATATCGAAAGTTATATATATTTTCATAGTATATGCTCTAGAGCTTTTAATTGCTACTGTTATGCTACACGTTTAACGTTTATATTGATACTTCAATTTTCATAATAGTGCGATTTCAAATGTTAATCATAAATTTTTTTTATTTTTTTATTTTAATTTATTTAATTAATATTAATTATTTATTTTTTTAAAAGTAAAAAGAAAAAAATTTTATTTTGTGTTTTTGAAATATTCCTGAATTTCAAAATGAGCAAAGGAGCTATAAGAAAGCTACCAAGTGTGCCTCCAAGAGCAAGAGGTAATTATAAAATGTTTAAATATTTTTTGAAATCAAATAATTTGTTTAGTAGTAGTAGTTTATTTACATGTTTAACATATACATTGTTTTACAAGATCATGCTTGATACATCATATTAAATACAAAAGATTTTTTTCAATACATTCTTTAAGTATACCAACATAATTAAATAATTTGTTTATAAATCGTTTTTTTTTTTAAATTAATTTCATTTTCTTATGGGAAAATACATACTCATTTTTAAATGCGTATTTAGAATATTTAAAATTTTCAAATTGATAAGGTTTGCTTCAAAAGTTTTTAAGAATCTCTCAAAAATATATTAAAATAATTAAAAATTAAAAATAATTTCTAATACGCAGCTTAGCAATAAAAAAAATAATATATTTCAAATAATATAATATTTTCTACAATGCGAGGATTTTAAGAAACAAATAATTTATTTGGTCGCATTAAATTTTTTTTAAGATTAAATTTTAAATCTTTTAATTGCGTTTTTCTTTTTTCTTTACTCGTATATAAATATATTTTAAGAGTGAATGAAAATTAACTAATATTTTGGTCGTCATATTCATAGTTCAGACTGTCAGCCAATCTAAAAATTATATTTCAATAATTGAATTTTTAACCAAACGGAACAATAGTTCACAAAAAGCAGGAAAAGTTATAATAGTAAATTAATTGTTAGCTCGTATATTTTAATTATAATTAATTATCATATTTACAGTTAAAGTGACTATTGCAATATACGAAAGAAACAATTTATTACGTATTACCCATTTTTGCAAAACGCGAAAAAAAACGAGAAATTTCAATTATTTCCCAAATTTACTAATACTTTGCACATAAACTATTTCTTTTTGTAAATTTACAGAATTTACATTTAACAGTGTTGATTTGACAAATAATTAATTTATTATTCTTAATTATATATGCGAAATACCAAAAAATTGTTAGTTCAAGGTATCGAATAGATTTATTCATATTTAAAAATGTTATTTTATTAAGTTTAATTTTTGATGCATAAAGTAATCGTATAGAATATTAAAAAATAAGTTTTTGATCAAACAAAACAAATTTTTATGAATTAACACGAGTTTGCGTTGTTTAATAAGGATAGATAATAATTAGATTATATAATTATAATATGAATTAAATAAAGATTACCAACAGCGACCTGAGAAGAATTATTTGTCAAGGTAAAATCTTAAGAGCGCGTGTGTTCTCCAGATATTGCAATTAATTATTTTTTTTTTTTTTTAAATTGAGCATTAATTTTTTTTTAGGATTTAACCCTAAAGTTAGTCACTTCTTAATATATTCTTGATTCGCCAGAGCTATTTACCCCAAAAAAATTCCCCCCACTCCTTAATAAATATTTCCCCTCATTTGCTACACACATTCAAACTAATGAATATAAACAAACAAAATTATATTTTGGTTATACAAATGAATAATAATTTAATACATATAACCTATGATTCTTAGTTACAATCCAATTTCATGATCATCTAATCATTCATGATCTTTCAAAATAATAAAAATAATTACCTAACACAAAAAAAAAAAAAAAAAAAATGCGCCATTCATTTTTGCCAATATAGTCACAAATAATCAGCAATATAATTATATACATAGGTTTTTAAAATTTTGAGATTTACTTTTTTTATTGCAACTGAATTACTTTGTTTAAGTTATATCTGTTTTTTAAGTAAATAAACGCAGGTCCAAATATCAAGAAAATTTCAGGATAAATTATGAGTGAAAATAAATTTTGTGAAATTTAGTTTAAATGTTTCAGAGTTCTTTTGCTTATATGGTTAAAAATTTATTGATTTTTAGATTTATTAATTTTTTTATCAAAAAACCTATTTGTTTATTGTTTAATTAATAAACTTTAATTTTTACCTATTTTTATATGAGTAAATTTTTTATGTTTTCTTTTGCTAATAAAATCAGTTCTTATAGACTCTGATAACCTTTAAAATCTTATATTTTTTGGTTATTTATTTTTTATAAATATAAATTTCTTTTTATAAACATAATCACTAATTATTTCGTAAATTAATTATTTATTTGTTTTATTTTATTAAAATTAGCATTTTTTGTAAATATTTTTACAATAAACAATATTTCAATTTGTTATTAAAAAGCAAAAGAGGGGAAATTCTTATTTACCCCAAAAAAGTAGAGGGGGTAAGATTTCTGGGGTAAATAGACCTGGCCTTCTTGATTTCACTATTTAATATAATATTTTTATATAAGTAATTTAATTACAAAATATTTAAATATAAGCAAAAAGCAAGCAAATATAAAATATAAAAAAATAAAGTAAAAATATAATTATGTGCGTAAGCCATGCGATCAGTCAAAGCTATTACATACTTGTGCCACTCGGGAGAGCCAAGAGGATTGACGTCTTCGAGAGGATGACCAGCTGGACGTTGTTCCAACCTGTATTCTTAACCTGTATTCTTCCAAGAGGAATATTTACTTAGAACATTTATCCTAGGAGCCGTGGATAACCAGTAGAGGCACTTGGTAACTTGCTCGTGCAATGAAAACAAGACAAGTCAAAACTCAAATTCGAAATTAATATTATAACTTATATATTTGTCTAAAAAAAAAAATTTTGAGTGCATGTGGTTTGAAATTTAATTTTTTACGATTATTTAATTAAATAATGCCGATATTAATTACTGTGGCTGAATAATTGAGCCAGACCCAATTTTCCAGACCATATTTTACATATATAAGAATATGATTTAGCATCACTTATTTAACACGGTGCTTGTGGTCCTTTTAACTACTGTCCATGCTTAACAAGTCGATGGAATTTTCTAACGGGTATTTATATTTTTTGGGTCGCTGAACACGAATATGATACCGGTTTTTACCGAAAATAGCGCTTTTTAGTTCAACAGCTAAAAAAACACTTATTTTCTAGGTTAAAAAGTTATAATTTATAATTTTTAACCTAAAAAATAAGTATGCTTTTTGCAGTTGAACAAAAAAGCACGATTTTTGGTAAAAACTGATATCATATTCGTTATCAGTGACCCAAAAAACATAAGTAACAGATAAAATGTTGAAAAACCCCCAAAATATAACCTCCAAATTGTATTATTTTAGATACCTATTTATTATTTTAACTAAATATACTATGCTGAAGTAATCCTTTTAACAATAATTAACAGCTTAACTCGCTTAAGTAATTCCTTTGCTACAACTTGCGTACATATTGAACCTAATGATTTTACTAACTGTTATAATCAACCACTTATTATTGCTGTGAATGAAAAATTTTAAATTTTCTAAAAGGTCAATTAGTTTGTTAGAAATAAAATTATTTTCTGACAAGCCTTAAATTATCGATATAGCAGAGGCAGGGATGAGCATTGAGACGAAATGGTGTATCAAATAGTCTTCCTAAGAACGATAATTTGCATATATTCATCATTTTTTTTTTGCGATAGGAAAGTATCGATTATCGACTATCGCACTCTTCCCATCAAAAAAATTAAGTCAAAATATGAATGGGCTTACTTTTCCTCCATTTTCTCCATCATATTCTGATACATAACTGACAATGATCACTTTTTTAAACAAACAGTCTTAGAATCAATAGTTAAATGTAATTTTTTTTGGGGGAAATTTTTACTGTTTTTTTATTTAATTGACTAATTTGACTATTAAAATAGACTTTTAATCATTTAAAGCATTTGTTAGTATATTAATTTTATTTTACATAAAATAAAAATACATTTGTTCATAAAGCTCTATTTACAAATGTTATAAGATGTAATATCAGCGTTTAATATATATCTTATCTTTCTTACTACTCTATATATTTGAACATTTATTTGTATGCCTGTGTGTTTGTGTGTGCAAATTTCGGGGTTTTATAACTAAAGATCCGCCTAACCAATTTATATAATGAAGAAACTTATCAAAATGAAGAAAAAGTCTACGGTTGCATAGACCATAGTTTTGCGACATAGCTATTGTACTTTTGAAGATATTCGTTTTTTACTATTTTCGGAAAAAATCAGGAAAAAATAAAATTCTTGAAAATTTCGTTAAAAAGTTAAATATTACTAAAAAATTCTATTGTTGCCATTGATATTACTTGATTTGGCAATAACTTATACATATCCGTAGTTATTATTTATTTTTGCAATAATTTTTACATATTCAATTTTTATTCAAAACGGTCTTATCTTTAAAAACCTATACAGCTTTTTCGGTGACAAAAAATTTTTATTTATTTATTTTCTTCATTTTTTTTACAATATGCAGGAAAAATATAATCTGGAAAAAGTACACGAAAATTAATTGATTTTGCATAGGTAAAATAAACTCAGGATTGTTTGAGAACTTTGTTAGTAGGAATGTACCAAGGGAGCCATGCTCACATATAATTTTTCTAGGAAAATGGCGGAAAATACTGGAAAATACCATTTGTAAAAAAACAGTAGTTGCCCAATCGGGAAGCAAATTCAAGAGTATGTAATAACTTCACTCGAATAGAAAAATGTTTTTTTATGCAATACCGGGAACTGACCAGGGGGGGGGGGGGTGGAGCCCCCCACCTATCAACTATGCTAGTATATAATATTTTCAATAATAAATTTTTTGTTCAAAATATTACCTCTTAACTAAAATAAGCTTTTATAAAGTTTAATAGTATAAAAAAAAATTGTAGTTTTGTTATATCATTTTAATGAATAAGGTAATAGATTTTTATCTAAAGTTGCTTATTGTGGGCAACTAGTGCATTTTAGGTAAAAACAGATTGTATAATATTCATGTTCAGGGAGCCAAAAAACACATGTAACAGATAAAAATGTTAAGACGTAACCTCAAAATTCCTATTATGGGCAACTGGATCGTTTTCGGTAAAAACGGATTTCATATTTGCATTCAGTGACCCAAAAAACGTAAATCCTCATTGGAAAACTTTATGGACGAAAAGGGCTGGCTTACAATATATTATAAAAATTAAGTTGTTTTAAATACTAAATAAATTTTATTTTCTATGAATTCAATTTCAATCAGTGTCACTAATAAATAACATTAAATTTCAAATAACCGTCACGGTTTTAATCATAAACTTTGTGTATAGATTATATTGAAAATGGCTATCAAAATTGCATATAGACACCAAACAAATGTAATTTTTAAAGTGGGTGGACTCTCTATTTCTCTATATTAACGTTTTAAAATATTATTTTCTCGTGTTTTCACTTAACTTTATAGTAACTTGTTTTTTTGCATTTTTTTTTTTAAACTGGTTTTTTTTTATGAGAGCTTTTTTTCGTGAATTTCTGAATAAATTTATTTTGTATAATTAGAAAGTACTTAACATTTTTTTTTAAAGTCATATTTAAGAATTATTTTTAAACATGAAAATTTATGTTTTTTGTGCAAAAATTTATAAACATACGAAATCGATATTTTTCTAATTCTAAAATAAAATAAACGTATTCGTTTCCTGTGAATAGATTTTTCGATAACGTTTCATTGACCCGTATAAAAAATTATAATAAAACTAAAAATCAAATAAAATAACTAATTATAAAATTATCTTGCAGAAAGAAGAATGAGAGAAGACAGTACAGGCAGTGGTAGTGGTAGTAGTAAAGGAGAAGCAAGTCGTTTACAATTGATTCAGGAAATGCGACAACAAAATTTCGATAGCATCCGATTTGCATCATATCGTACTGCATGTAAACTTAGGTTTATTCAAAAAAAGGTTAATTGTAAGTTATGTTTATCTTTATTATGTTGTATATTAAATTTAATGAGTTTTAAAATTTTTTAGCGTTTTTTTTTTTTAAATAATAAAAGTCATTTTTATAATACATTTTTTTTTTCGTTTAATCTGATTTAATCGTGTTTTTGCATTTTATTTGATTTATATCAAGATTTATGTTTCTTTTTTTGTATGCTAATAATCAATATTCATGAGCAGAAGTTATACTATGTAAAGTTGTTCTGTTTCAATCAGGAGTCAGCGGTTACCCAAATTTTTTATCCAACCCAAAAGTTCAAACTTTTTTTGAAATTTTCCGAAAATGGTCTGGAGGTATAATTTTGAATTGGAAATTTCCCTCGTTATACGGTCCAGATATTTTCATTTGATAACGTGAGTTGACGGTAAATTCAAAAAATAATATAAAAAATATCATTTTTTAACCTGAAGCATTTAGATTTTTAGCTTCTCCTACGGATTTTTTTTTGATGAGGTGAAAATTGGCCATGAAAGCAAATTTTAGCAATTTAAGCCCAAATTTTTAATGATTTTCTACAAAGTTTCTTGCGCTTGTGCAGTCCAAATTAAATTTTGGACCCTAGAATCGAATTTTGCAGAAAAATATCTAAATTTCAAGACAATTTACAAAAAAAGCCGAAAACACGAAAATGGCTGCCAAAAATTCAGAATTAGTTCTAGAAAGCTAAAAACAGATGGAAGGACTTATTTTTAGTTGCACTTTTGAAAAAAAATAGTTTGGACCAATTTCTTTCAGTCTAACTTGGGCCCAGTTGGCTTTGAATGTGTATAATTTATTTTTAAAAAAATCCGCTCACCACTACCTGAATTTTCAGCTACCGAACCAAGTTTCTTATTACAGCCACCGGGATTTCGGTTGTAGCAGCCGGAATTTTTTTTTTTCTTTTAATTTTTTGCGCATGACTTGAAACGTAAAGAAAACTTCCAACAAGAAATAAATTTTGTTTTAAGTCCCATCCTGCATCAATGCTCGCCTTTTAAATAAGTAAAAATCAATTTTTTTAAAATTTCCTTTACTTTTCAAGCCATTTGCAATCGTTGAAATGAAAAAAAAAACCAGCAGTCACAACTGGAATTTTTTCGATAAAGGCAACCGAAATTTTTTTTTTAGTGTATTTAATCACTATATTTTCTATTTTTTAAACGTAAAAATATTTCTAGACTTGAATAGCAAGGGAAATTTCCAATTGAAAACTGCACGTGAAAAACTTTTTCAAAAAAAATTCATGCTTTACCCAAAACCCTAGCCGATCCAAAAGTTCGGATAACCGCACCGCCCTGCTGAGCATTATTTGCAGTTACCTAGAAATAGGTAACTATCAAATATAGGTAAATCAATATTTATTGCTACTAGTTTCCCTGCATAAAATCATTTTTATTCCAAATACTCATATATTTATTCTTAAAGGTTTTATTTTAACTATCAAAAGATAATTTTTAGCCTTAAAACTCTATTTTCACTACACAAGTCCCTTTAAAACCTGTAATTTTACCTCTAAAATTTAAAAAATAATTTATCAATATACATAAAATAATTTATAAAATATATGAATAAAACAATTTAATAAAATTGAATTATTTAGACACTTTGCAAGAATTTAAATGAAGCAAATAATAGCAATAAAAAGAAAAAAAAAACGTGACAGTAAACATTCATTTGCAAATCGGCACACTACATCAAGTTGTTTATAAAAAAATTTTTTTTAGAAAATAGTTTTATGACCTGAAGTATCATATTTAAGCCAGTATTTTTCTCTACGGGCAGTTTGGGAATATATAACTATATTAGATAGACATTTAATTAAGATTAAAATTTTATTATATAATTGAAACTTTTATAAGTAGTATATAGCATTGAGAGAAAAATTATTATTTTTTTACTTAAGTTTTAATTAAAATTTATATATGTATAATAAAATAATTATTCGATAATTATTGCTAATTAACTATCAAGCGGAGTGTGAACTGTTTGTGAAGCCAATTTGCTTATATGACTTTAGGGACAGGTTGCGATAATTGAAAAAGTATCCCCCATACGATCAGGGGGGTATTTATTATTTACCTTAATGGGCTTCCTGGGTCTTGAAATTAGACCCCTTAGCAGGTTTCTACGCTATAAGATAGGGTTTTTTAAGCTATCTTCTAAATAACGCAGATACCTTTTAAATCAACTAAAAGTTGTTCTCATTTTTTTTCGTGTCACCTTTTAATCCCCGTAAAGCGTATGTTTTTATCAGTGATTCTCTTACTGTTATAGTCAGTAAACCAAATTACTATATTTGGCAAAAAATGACCAATTTTAAATTGCTGTCAAAATTGTAATTTTTTACTAAAATGGGTTTTATAGGTCTCCAAAATTTTGTACCAGCTCCTAGTTTTCAAAAATTCTTTATTCGTCTTATCACGAAAACAAATTAAGCAATACTAACGATTAAAAACTTTTGAAAAAAACGAGCGGCGCGCCAAACGAGCTTGTACAAAATTTTTAAGACCTATAAAACCCTTTTTAGTCAAAAATTATAATTTTGGCAGCAATTTAAAAATTGGTCATTTTTTGTCAAATATGGACATATTTTGGTTTAATAACTATAACGGTAAGAGAATTACTGATAAAAAAAACTTAGAATATAGCCTACAAAAACTTTATCTTGTAGCATGGAGTATAGCATAGAACCCTGCTAGGGGGTCTAATTTCCATGCCCAGGAGAGGCATTTAGGTAAACTGAGGGTATGCGGGATGTTTTTTCAACTACCACAACCTGTCCTGAAAGTTAGAAGCATGTCAGCTTCCCAAACTGTTGACACTCTCCTTGTAAGTTTTATATATTACTTTGTTGTTTATTAAAATATAGATTTTATTTAATTATTTGATATATTTTACAAAAATTTTTTCATAATCAGAATTAATACCAAAATAATATTTTCACTTTTCGAAAATGGTCATTTTTTCATTAAATATCGTATATAGCATAAAAGTTTTAAAATTTCAACAACAATCTTTATTAACTAAATTTTTAAAGTTTATAAATAGTTAAATAGAATAAATTAAAACTGCATTAAATTATAATGATATTAATAATTTTAAATTGAATAAGTTTATAATATTAAAACCGAGATTAAAACTTTAAAAGCAAAATTTATATACATGACCAATAGTTGACTCTAGTGGCAAATATTTATTTCATTATCTATCATATATTTAAATTAATTGATTTTCTCTCGTTGCGATCTAATAATAAATTAATGAGTTTTGAATAGTCTTTTTATTATTTAGTTATAAATTAATATTTTATAAATTTACGGACTCAATAATACCATATATTTGTTGGCGGATATTTTATTAGGCTGTTTCTTGTTTAAATTACAAATAGAATAGAATTAGTTTTGAACGCGGGAATCGTCTAGGTTAAGCAAAGCAGCGCGCAGCCTATACTTGGATGTGTGACCCCATCGAATTTCTGCCTTCATACTTCGCTGTTTTTTAATTAAATTAATTTAAAAAATGTTTCCACGATGTTTGAGATGATTTAAAATTTAATTCGATATTTGAAGCTTGCTCACTGAAAAATTATCTTTATAATCTGACTTGAAAGTAACCGGATGGCTGTACTCGATTGGGATGTTTGCAGTTTCTTCTACTCACGAATAAAAAAAGCGGACTTCAATCCAAAAAAATATATATACATAAAAAAGTCCGGGCAAATTCGAGTAATTCTGTCAAAAGATGGTTGCAACCGCACAACAGACTACGGATCTTACAGTTCCAACTTTCATAGAGGAAAAGAAATTCTAGTATCCATTGTCCAAAGGCCCTAACCTTCTTTTTCTGTATTCCAATGACGAAAAGTGGTTTTATGAATGATATATTAAAATTCGTAAAATGACAGCCACTTTTAAACTTCAGAACCAAAAACCGTAAATATTTGTTTGATAGATAGATAGAACTTAATTTGTCAATATCAAAAGAGTAAATTATATATACATTTCATTGATCATAACAGTCTTTTACATTATATAAGTAAATAAATATTATATTTAATTTAGCAAAACAATAAATATAAGTATTAATGTATAGAAAATATTAAGTATATTTAATATTTGATAATAATTTTATCACAATCAACATATATACAACGTCTTTGGCTGGATGTGGGCGTTTTTTGTCAGTCACAAATGGAACCTGGAAAGAACCAGGCCTGTCACTACCCTTTGCTGAACAGATACAACAACTTAATGATTTTTTAGATAAGTTGATCTCCTTAGATCGGATCCTACTCTTGAAGCTATACGGAATGTTGACTATGACTGGAAATTGGTTATTCATGTAGAAAAAAGGAAACCGTATTAGAAGAATCCTACAATAGGGCCCAAGATAGATATATTATATGGACTTACCACAGTGTAACATCTCTATATATTATTTGCCAAAAGTACAAAGAGATATAATAAAATACGTAAGGGGCTATTATATATGTCAACAAACCAGACCAGTTCATAGAAAACTAGCAGGTTTAATGTGCAAGCGTAATATACCAGAACGAGGGTCTATGGCAGCTGGTGATTGTATCAGACCATATCCCAGATCAAAAAATGGGTATACTTATCTTCTGATATTCGAAGATTTGTTTACAAAATGGGCCGAAGTTATGCCAATAAGGATAACCTTAGTTTTAAGCACAAAATTTTTTGAACACTACGAAGTTGAACACCAAAATTAGAACAGATTGTTTTAAGCACACAAAAAATTGAACACAGTGTTTTCAACACATGAAATTGAACACATTCGCAAATTCAGAAACAATAATTTTCAGACCCAAAACCTTTTTGTTCAAAATTATTGTATCTGAATTCGCGAATGTGTTGAATTTTATGTGTTGAAAACACTGTGTTCAATTTCTTGTGTGCTTAAAAAAATGTGTTCTAATTTTAGTGTTCAAATTTGTTGTGTTCAAAAAATGTTGTGCTTAAAACTAAGTTATCGAAATAAAAATACAAAGACCCACAGAACCCCCAGCACCCCCCTCCCTCAAAGGGTCAAATTTCTATATTATGTATAAATTTAGAGTTACTATATTATCCTACATTTTTCGGTGTACCAAAAACGAATAAAAAGTCAAAATTTACCTGTCAACTATACATTTTATCCTAGAAGCCATCGTATACCCCCCCCCTTAAAGGGAAAAAATTTTATAATATATCAGGGGTGGATCCAGACTTTAGGCTTGGGGGGGGGGCAGAGTCCAATTTAGCCCAACCTATCCTATAAGCTACATAAAAATTAGTAGCCTAAAATAATCATAATAAAATTTAACATGCTTATTTGACTACTTTGGAGGGGGGGCATGATTCAAAGCTGTTATCACCCGTTATCTATACAACGGACTATCCCTTGCCACATGATGCGCTAGTAAAAAAAACGTATGCCGAATAAAAAACAAAACAAAACACTCTACTAAAAATGACTCCAACTCCATTCCAATTTCCTCAAAAAGTTGATCCTTTGGAAACACGGTGACTTGTAAGAATTTACAAAAAAATTTCTGTAATATTAGCCTGGAATTCGTAGTAAAAAAGAATCAGAATAAAATAACTAAAAATCTACAAACGATATACAAATATTGTTTTGATACTTCTCTTCAATTAATACAACAGTA
This sequence comes from Anagrus nilaparvatae, assembly GCA_022575985.1. Taxonomy (NCBI): domain Eukaryota; kingdom Metazoa; phylum Arthropoda; class Insecta; order Hymenoptera; family Mymaridae; genus Anagrus; species Anagrus nilaparvatae. The sequence continues at coordinate 7,073,242 of JAKSXM010000287.1, forward strand.
CTAGGTACCAAATAACTCATTTGTCACAGCTGTAGTACATTTTTAAATAGGTGGAAAGCAGGAAATAAAACTGCCCTAAAATTTGTAATGCCTGCAATATGTTTTGAGTCCAATCACGACCATTCTGACTGCTACTTTTGCTTATCAAATGTAATTGGAACCAATAGCAAATACAGAGATCAAATTTACTATCCAAAAGAAAGCTGAAGTATTTTACCGATTATTTCTGCCAAAATACCTAATGCAAACACTACTAAATGAATAGATACATCTGAATCTCAAAAATCATCTAATATTCATAAAATACAATCAGATATGGATGACGAAGAAGTAAGTGATGATGACAGCAGCTACCAAGAATTTTATCAAACTGAAAAAAAACCTATATTGGTTAATCAAGAAACCTTAAATGACTTAGCAAGAGATTTAGGTCTGGATAAAGATAGGTCAGAGCTGTTGGCGTCTCTTTTAGGAGAATAGTATCTTTTAGAAAAAGGAACCAAAGTGACGATTTATCGAAAAATGGAAAAATCATTTCTTCAATATTTTAAAAAAGAAGATCCATTGGTTTACTGCTGTGATATAGAAGACCTAATGAATCACATAAAGCCTAATGTGTATAAAAAAAAGGTATGGCGTCTTTTTTTGGACTTAAGTAAAAGAAGTTTTAAAGCAGTCTTATTACATAATTATTATTCAGTGAAAATGAAAGAAGATTACTTAAATGTAGAACAGATGATTTTGAAATTAAATTACCAGCAACATCAACGGGCCATTTGCAATGACATTAAAATTATTACGATTCTTTTAGGTCAGCTATCTGGATATACGAAGTTTCCATGTTTCTTGTGCATATGGAATAGCAGAAATAAAGCTAAACATTATGTGAAAAAAGAATTGCCTACAAGAAAACAGCATTTTCCTAGAAAAGATAATATTTAAAAGATTTAAAATAAGATATAACCTTTATAAAGGAATAAATTTCAAAAAAAAATCTTTTTAAAAGATTCCATCGTTAAATGAACCTTTTCGTAGTAAAAAAGAGACTTTACGATTTGGTGTGTATGACTAATATTATATATATTTCTAATTCTTACCGGTCACTTGCTTAGTAACTCAAGATAGTAACTAAAAGATGCTTGAACAGCTATTATCACGGAGAATCCTAGAATGGGCAGTCGAGGCAAAAACGGCTACTGGTGGATCCTAGGGAAGGGTAGCGAAGTTTTGTATCGCTGATCAATAATTATCCACCCGAGTTTCTATGCCCGTAATTTTTATAGTGAAGCAAAATTTAGATGGTACTTCAGGTTAAAAAAGTTTATTATACAAAATATTGAGTGATCTAAGACACTTCTTTAGCAAAATTAAAGTGCAGGGGTCCAGGGGAGATTAGCCCCAATGTTGGGTCCTGAAGTGAGTGAAGCGAGCTGGAGGCAGCTAATAATATTATATTTTCACAAAAATCAGAAGATGCCTTATAGGTATTAGAATTTTAAACAATTTTTACCTATCCCTTATAATTTATAAAACTCGAGATAAAACTTGCTAATAATCAAAGTATTGAAGATAATAATAATAACTGCTCAAAGTGCTCAATAAGATGAACATACGGAAATAAACTTAAATATGTTTATCTTTTATCCATCTCATATCTACGTTATCTCTTCCAAGTTTATTCCCATATTAAATTGCCTATTAAATTAATGTTTAAATTTCATTTTGACTTCATTATACAGCAGTAGTCAGTTATTAGATTATTTTTATTTATACTCGAAAAAGCTCAGTTTAAACAAGCTTGGTTTTAAAAATTAAATGTACCCTATAACTTCCTGCAATAAATGAGATTGAAAAAGTTTACATATTTTACGTTCTATTTATTTAGCAATATTAAAAAAATTAAATATCTTTAAATAAAACTCTTATTTAAGCAATATAATCAATATTAAAAAAAAAAAAATTGCTGATATTTTTTTTTGTATAACAAATAGTGCACAACGTCGATATATGGAACGTAATTGAAGCATTTCGAAAGAACAGTTTGAATGCCTTAGAACCCTCAAGTACATTAAGTGTATCGAGACTAGAAACTTTATTGTCTTCCTTATTTCATGCACTTAATAAAAGAATGCCAATATCACAACAAACAAAAGTTGATTCTACAACTGCTCTTCTTATGAATTGGTTACTTACAGCTTACACATGCGGGTGTGTATTGTCAATTTTTTTTTAAACAATAAATAATATAATTAAATAAATAATTTTTTATTTTTGAATACACAGGGATAATAACAAGATATCAGTATTCTCAGTTAAAATAGCTTTGGTAACAATATGTGCTGACAAGCTCATGGATAAATTTCGATGTCAGTATATTACAATCTTTCTAACCAATTTAATTCAATATGTGAATGATAAAAAAACTTTCTTTTTTTAGATATTTTTTCCCAAATATCAGATAGTAATGGTCATATGGTACATCGTAGATTTTCTGATTATTTAAAAGAAGTATTAGCATTACCAGCTGCTGTTTATGAATCACCTTCTTTTGGTTACTCTGATGCATTAGCTAGAGCAATATTTCCTACGGTAAGAATTTAAAAAAAATAATCTTTCATTTTTTTTTTTAATTTTATTTAATTTAATTATTTTTTTTTTTGATTTTAGAATGCTAAAATTACTGTTAACGATTTTTTGGATACTTTAATGTCAGAACCAGGACCACATTGTCTTATTTGGTTACCAATTTATCATAGATTGGCTACTGTTGAATCTGGTGAGTTAAAAAAGTTTTTTATATTTTTATCTAAAACTTTATAATTAAATTTATTAAAACGCAAAATACTCAATGTCATGTTATAATTGCTTATTAAATTTTATATAAGTTATTAAGTAAATATGAAAATATTTTAAAAACTAATTATAATATTTAATGGCCTTGTTAATGATAGGAAAATAAAATTTTAAAGAAAAATATATATTATCATTTTTTTTATCCATTTTTATATTATTACCTGATAAATAAAATTTTATTTACAAAAAGAAACTCCTACTATATTTATCTACAATAAATATTATATAGTGAAAATATCTACGTATCTTATTTATCAAGTAAAACGTGTATTTTTGTAATTAATTTTTTTTTATTTAAATAAGTATTTTTGATAAATTGGAGGTTTTATTGCTTTTTAAAACTTTTTTTTAAATATTGGGAGGTAGTTGAATAAAAATTTTTATTAAGAAATTTTTTAATGTAACACGTGGGTCTATGAAGGTTTAGTGATTAAAAATTTGGGATTTTAAAGTTTAACTTCGATTTTATAAGTTTAATTTTAAAACTTCCACGCAAAAAAAAGAATAGTAAAATTAACCTCTAATAGACCTTCACCGAGGCCGAGGTGAGGCAAGGTTTGATATAAATGACCGAGACCAAGGCGAGACTCGGCCGAGATCCTCGCCCGAGGTTTGCTAAGACAAAAAACAATTAAAATTCTAATTAAAATCTAAATTCATGTTTATATAAAAAAAAAAATATTTTATACAGATTGTAGTAAATAATCGTTACTTTAATTTATTTAACTTTTATTTACGTTAATCGGGTACTTTTCAGCTGATAAAAGATCTGATACATGTTTAAAAATTTGTAAATATGATATGATGATATCTACAGCATCCCATTCAATGTCAAGTAGTCTAAGCTCTCTCATTTGTAGGTTATTATCACATAACGATTTTATGGTAGCTTTTAAATTCTCAAAAACTTCCAACATTTGAAGACTGCTATTCTATAGTGTAGTTTTTAATAACTAAAATAAATAACTTTTAATAAACATAAATAATTTTTAACGGTTTACACAATCAACGCGTGAAATTCTTTTTCTGCTAGTATAAATGTGATTGGCGAAATATTTTAAATTTGTTGCGAGGCAGAACGAGGCGAGGCGAGTCCGAGGTTTACAAAAAGACAGTCTCGGCCTCACCTCGGTATAACGAGAATGTCAATTTTCCTATCTCGCCTCGATCTCGCCTCGCCTCGCCTTGCTCAAAGCGAGGCCACCTCGTTACCTCGGTGAAGGTCTAACCTCTATACAAATTTTGTAAATAAAAATTAATAAATATTGGTAAATACAACCGAAAAATTGGTAAATTTTACTCAGTCTTATAGTGAATTTTAACAAAATTTAATTTGGTAAACAAAATCGGAATCTTGATTATATTTACTAATATTTTGTATGCGTGCTAATATGAAATTTTATTTTTTTATTTTTAATGATTTTTCTTTTGTGATATGAAAATTACAATATTATACAATCAATATTTGATTTATCCAATCATCACTAGATAAACATAGAGTTACTAATTTAATAAATTATTAATAATAATTTACAGTTAAACATCCAATAACTTGTGATGCATGTGAAAAAGATAATTTTACTGGATTTAGATATCGATGTCAAAAATGTCATTCTTATCAGTTATGTCAAGATTGTTTTTGGAAAGGTAAAACTTCTGGCACGCACAATAACGATCATGAAATAAGAGAATATTCTAGTTTTGTAAGTAACTTTAACTTTAGACATTTAAAACCAAATTTTTTATTTTATTTTTAAAAAACTTTTTAATTTCAGAAATCACCTAGTAAACGAATTGGACATTCCTTGAGAAAACGTTTCAGATGTGTACCTGATAAAAGAAAACATAATTTACCTAGGTTTCCCGATCAACCTGAAAAAACACTGGATCTTGCCCATTTAGTGTAAGAAAATATTTTAATTTTTATAGAATTTTGACCAATTTTTGATCATTGTAGATCACCAGAGATCAAAAGATATCTTTGGAAATCTAAGCAAAACGCAAAATTCGATAAATCTCTTTTGATCTCTGGAAATCTAAAAAGATCAGCGGAGGTCTAAAGAGATATTTTGGAAATTCCGAGGAAAATTCATCGGGAATTTACACTGAGAAAACACGGTGCGTAATTTTTACTGTATTTTATTGTAGTGCGGAACCCAATTGTCAATTCAGGAAAAAAAAAAAATATAATAGATTAGAAATATTACTGCGCACGCCTATTGTTTTTATTATACCGTATATACTCCAGTCAAATCACAGGGGGGGGGATGGTATTGTTTGTGGCCACCACCAGATTTGGTCAACTATAGGTTTTTTGGGTCGATGAATACAAAAATTGGGGTCTTTTCTATTCGCGATTGGGGCTTGACCCTTAAATTAGCCAAAACTACCCTTAAAAGGGGTGTTTTTTTAACTTTTGCTCTAGACCTCCAAGATTTGGTCTATTAAAGGTTTTTGGGGTCGCTGATTACGAATATTGAAGTTATAACTATGAAAAATTACCCCTTCACCCTTAAATTGGCCAAAACTACCCCTAAAAGGGATTTTTTTGCAACTTTCACTCTTGCCCTTCAAGATTTGGTCTAATAGGGTTTTTTTGGGTTGCTGAACACAAAAATTGATGTCTTTCCAATTAAAAATTAAGTCTTCACCCTTACCAATATTGAAATTATAACTATGAAAAATTACCCCTTCACCCTTAAATTAGCCAAAACTACCCCTAAAAGGGGTGCTTTCGCTACTTTCACTCTAGCCCTCCAAGATTTGGTCTATTAGGGTTTTTTGGGTCGCTGATCACAAAAATCTCTTTAGGTCTTCACCCTAAATTATGCTTCAAAAAAAACCCTTTAAGGGCTGTTTATTGTGAACAGCGACCTAAAAAAACCCTATTAGAACAAATCTTAGAAGGTTAGAACGAATATACCAAAAGTACCCATTTTAGGGGTAGTTTGTGTTCAGCGACCCAAAAAACCTATTGTAGACCAAATCTGGTAGCGGCCACAAACAATACCACCAAAACCGTGATTGGACTGGAGTAATAGTAAAAATGATGTTTATAAAAATTCCAATACGCATATAGGAATTCTTAATACATAAATAAAGTAATTTTTCTCTCTCCTTGTCACCCCTCTTTTTTAATAAGTTTTAACATACGTGCAGACACATTTACAGGGGTCGTAATAAGTGAGGAATATCCAAAACATATAGTTTTCAAACTCCGATTCTTTCACGCGTATGCAACTATAGTGCAGTGACAAAGTAGTAGTAGTAGTAGGCTGGTAATGCAAAGCTCCGCAGTTTAAATCCCCAAATTAACTTCAAAAAGAAGAAAATTTAATACAAAAAAATAATAAAAAAATAATAAATACTTAAACAAAAATAAATAGGTAGAAATTATTTTTTCATGTGTTTTTAATTTGCATTAAAAAAATACTAAATTAAAAATTACATTCCTCGTATAGTAAAAATTCTACATTAATCCAATAATTATTAATTTATATTATAGTTTTAATTCTTTGAAGTTCAAGCAATTTTTACTGTATTTAAATAATAAATATTACAATAAAGTTAACCATGGTTCCTGATTACAGTAATTCTAAATACAGTAAGTTTTACTAGAATGTAAAGTAAAATTTATATAATATTTTTCTCAGTGTACTATATGCATAAGGGGTTATTCAAAGAAATACATAACGCAAAACTCGCATGCAGGATTAAACAAAAATGTTACGGTCCTATCAAAACTACATTAAAGTCACTAAAAATGGTTTTATACTTCACCTTGTAAATAATTAGTGTCTAACTATCCCGCGCATAGATGGCAATTCATATCTTTATTTTGTATTTACGCGATCGTACGCTCATAACTGTTCTAGGAGAAATAAAGTTGAATAAGCATGATTTAGTATGCTTTTTTGTGAAACGAAGAGCATCGATATAATTTCGAACTCAACAGTTATAAGAAACGCATGCGCAAAGCTAAAAATGATGTGTCGTGATTAAAAATAGAGCAATAATAAAAGTTCCGCTACTTTTTGAATGCATGCAGAAAATTTCAACAACAATAATTTTTATTTTTTACATTTTATAAACAAGAAGAGAAAAACTTATAACCGGTTTGTGCAAACACAACCTAAATGCATGGAACATGTTTACTACAGCCGAGGGCTATGTATAATGCATAATTTGTAATTATCACCATCACTAGATTTTAAGATTCTAAACAACCTAAATTATTTATTATTACCCTAATTATAAGGAAACATTCAGACAAGAAAAAATTTGCAACCCCCACCTTCGATATTTACCCCCCCTCTCGTCCTTTCTTGCATGTTAAATAATAAAAAGTGGGAGTAAATTTTGGAGGTGGTGGTTAAATTTTTTTCTCGTCTAAATGCTCGCCTAAATCGAAATTATTCTAAGGCTCGTTTGACCCCCCCCCCTTAAATCGTACAAATTTGACCCCCTCTTCACCTTAAATCGGACACTTTTGACCCCCCCTTGATTTTCGGATCCTTATGATACCCCTCCCTATGAATATGTTCCATGTTTAAAAAAAATAAATAACACCATCGTGAATCTAGGTAAATTTCAGATTCTAAATTTGGTGAAAAAATCCCCCGTTTTGCTTTCCAAGTTTTCTTAGCGGAAAAACGATGGATCGAAATTTTCTCTTACAGGAAATTTAGTTTTTCAATAATCACGAGCGCGCAACTATTATTTTTTTGGAAAATTGATTATTTTTCGCAAATATCAGAAAATAAAGTTAAACTTTTAACTTTCGCGCGTTCTGCAAAAATGCTTGTCAGAATACCTCTTTACTTTATTTTCCAATATTTGGGAAAAATTATTCATTTTCCAAAAAATAATAGTTACGCGCTCGAGATTATTGAAAAACAAAACTTCTAGCAAGAAGAAATTTTGATCCAACGTTTTTCCGCTGAGAAAACTTGGAAAGCAAAACAGGGGTTTTTCTTACTAAAACTTACCAGATTACCGACGTATAGTAGAGCACACGGAATGCTCTTAAAAGTTATTTTATTCTAAATGTATACCCGAGAAATAATAAAAAATGAGCTGCAGCTCAGTTAAATATAGTTTATTACAATGTCTTGAACTGGATTTTTCCTGTCCAGAAATTAATACTATGCATCTCAAGTTTTATAACCAGGTGGGTTGTATTGATACTTGCATAAGTAACCATCAAATTAAAATCATTAATTAAAGTAATGCAAAAAAATCAAGCAATACCTAATATAAATTATAATGTAATGTTTCTCTCGTATAGAAAAAGGTATCATGTTAAAAACTTTATTACGAATTTTAATATTAACAAACGAAAAATTGTGAACGAAATCTTAAAAAAAAATTTAAGCCTATTAACCCTCAGCAGCACGGGTGGGGTCCAGCGGACCCCAGGTATTTTTAAAAGTCGCGGCATTTCCCTAAATCAACCGTTTTGCTTTTTTAATATCTTTTAAATGGCAATAAATTTTATGTTTTTTATTGGTTCCTCAAAGAGGAACCATTGTGTTAGGTCAAAATTTGATTTTCTATTTTTTGGCATATAAGCACGTTTTGGGACCCCAGGAAGCTAAAAAACCGGTTTTTAAAAAAAGTATGTATGTGTGTGTGTATGTGTGTGTGTGTGTGTGTGTGTGTGTGTGTGTGTGTGTGTGTGTGTGTGTGTGTGTGTGTGTGTGTGTGTGTGTGTGTGTGTGTGTGTGTGTAAGTGTGTGTGTATGTATGTAATTGGTGATATTTCACAAACATTAAGTAGTTAAGACCTAATTTTTTTTTCAAAAATTTTTTCACCAAAAAAGCTCGAGGTACTTTTTTTTTTTTAATTTGGATGTAATACCTCATTTATTTCCACGAAAGTACTTATATTTGAAAGTAAGGTTTTTACTCTATATCACGAATCTGATACTTAATTTTTTGAAAATTTTTTTCCCAAATTTTTTTTCACGAAAAAATACAAAAAACACCAATTTTTTTTTTCTTTTTGGACGCAGTACCTAATTTATTTCTATGAAAGTACTAGTTTTAGAAAGTTTGTTTTTAGTCATTTTTTGGATCTGATACCGAATTTTTTAAAAAAATTTTTCTCAAAATTAAAAAAACAAAAAAATTAAAAAAACTGCAATATTTTTTTTTTTTTTGGTGTAATACCTCATTTAATTCCACGAAAGTACTTATATTTGAAAGTATGGTTTTTACTCTATATCACGAATCTGATACTTAATTTTTTGAAAATTTTTTTCCCAAATTTTTTTTGACAAAAAAATACAAAAAATACCAATTTTTTTTTTTTTTTTGGACGAAGTACCTAATTTATTTCCATGGAAGTACTAGTTTTAAGAACCTCGTTTATAGTAATTTTTTGGATCTGATACTTAGTTTTTTCAAAATTTTTTTCTCAAGATTAAAAAAAAAAAAAAATTAAAAAAAACTGCAATATTTTTTTTTTTTTTGGTGTAATACCTCATTTAATTCTATGAAAGTACTAGTATCTGAAAATATTGTAACTAGTGATATTTCAAAACCATTATCGAATTAAGACCTAATTTTTTTTCCAAAAATTTTTTTATTAAAAAAATCTCAAACCCCCTTTTTTTTTTAATTTGGATGTAATACCTCATTCATTTCCATGAAAGTACTTATACTTGAAAGTATTGTTTTTACTTGATATCTCCAATCTGATACTTAATTTTTTGAAAATTTTTTCCTAAAATTTTTTTCACAAAAAAATACAAAAAATACGAAACTTTTTTTTCTTTTTGGACGTAGTACCTAATTTATTTCCATGGAAGTACTAGTTTTAAGAAACTCGTTTACAGTAATTTTTTGGAACTGATACTGAATTTTTTCAAAATTTTTTTCTCAAAATTAAAAAAAAAGAAAAATAAAAAAAATTGTAATATTTATTTTTTTTTTTTTGGTGTAATACCTCATTTAATTCTATGAAAGTACTAATATTTTAAAATATTGTAACCAGTGATATTTCAAAACAATTATCGAATGAATACCTAACTTTTTTTTCCAAAAATTTGTTTATTAAAAAAATCTCAAAATACTTTTTTTTTTTTAATTTGGATGTAATACCTCATTCATTTCCATAAAATTACTAATATCTAGAAGTATTGTTTTTACTCAATATCTTGAATCTGATAATTAATTTTTCGAAAATTTTTTTCCTAAAATTTTTTTCACAAAAAAATACATAAAACACCAAATTTATTTTTCGTTTTGGACATATCTAATTTATTTTAATGAGAGTACAAGTTTTAGAAATTCAGTTTATAGTAATTTTTTGTATCCAATCACAATTTTTTTTTTTATTTTGATATAAATTATAACACACAAGAAAGAGTGATGGAAATCTTTCCTCTTTTTGACTTCCTTGGATTATTTTGCTCGTTGCTATGTTTATTTCTTTATAGTGCGCATTGTTTTTCGAGCGATAGGCAGTGTTTATGTTATTTATAAATAAAAATTGTTTATAAACTCTATTCAAAACATTTTTTAGGCAGTTTTAAATAATTTTTATTCATAAAAAATAATAATTTAGGATATTCAAGTAAAACAATAAATTTTCGTACGGGTGCTAATGAAAATACTCTATTTATTTTTAACTAACATAAATAACAAATAAATTAACTTAATTGGTAATATTTCGTAATTGAATAAAATATCAACCAACTTAATTTACCTATAGAATAAAAATTTTGAAATTAATGTACATTTATGAACACTGCGCCGCTTAGGAACACACTGCGCCGTTTTATGAACACTCGCGTAAAAATCGGAGTTTAAAGAGTTCGTCTTATTTTAATTAATACAACTTTAAAAATTATTTTAGAGTTAAAAATCATTAATAAAAATATTGTTGAGTCCTTACTGAATACATATCAATAAAAAAAAGTTTTAAAAATTAAATAATATTTTTAATACAGAGCTTAGAAATAAGCCGCGCCATACATGGGGGTTCTCCCCTAATATAAATTATAATGTAATGTTTCTCTCGTATAGAAAAAGATATCATGTTAAAAACTTTATTGCGAATTTTAATATTAACAAACGAAAAATTGTGAACGAAACCTTAAAAAAAAATTTAAGCCTATTAAATATTCATTTATTCTGCACTGAAATTGAAACAAAAATATCCAAAATAACTTTGTAATTTTTTTTTTTATTTTAATTTTTTTTTTATTCAGTCAATTGTTTGTTATCAATAAAATACCGTTGCTTAGTGATTCAATAAACAACTGTCAAAAACTAAAAAGATATTAGTCGATCATGTCAAGCCACACCGACGGGTCGATGTGAATTAAAATTTTTAACCTTTAAATTTAAATAATTTTTTTAATAATTTTGAGATTTATAACGTATTTTACAAGCGTGATTTAAAATTTATTTTCGAAAGAATTAGTTATAAAATCAGTGATATTCAAAAGAATTTCGTGAAGTGAAAAAAATTTTCAACGGTCTGAATCCATCCAGAAAAAAAAAAATTATAATATTTTCACAAATCAAATTTTATTTTTACATATTTAAATAAAATTTTTTATTTTTTATTACTGCAGCACTGAACACTGAAATACTTGAAGTGAGTTTTTAAATAGTTTTTGAGGATGACATTGCAAAAATATTTAAATTTTTACATTTTTGGATGCGTGGATTTAAAATTATTTTTTTGTTTTATGGATGAATCGGGATGAATTGAGTTCTTACCAAAAATTTTTAATATTTAGATTAAAAAAATATATTTGAAATTTCTCTGAAAAAATAAATAAACAGATAATAATTTGCAACTACTCGATTGTGAAAAAATTACATAGAATATGGATGATTTCTTTTCTTTACTTTTAGGATTTACAGGAATCCTGGTGGGACGATGCTACAACACGTAGAGCAGAATTAAATATGCTTTTATGATCTTTTTCTAATTACTTCGCTAATCCAAAATGTATCCGTTTTGGAATCTACGAATTTTGTATCCAAAATTGATTCATAACTTAGGATACAATTGGGATCCAAATTGTATACAACTTTTCCACTTGGGATTCTTTTGTCCAAGCAACCATTTATGGACAAAATGTGAATAAAATATAAAACGCAAACTTACAGATTGGTCCCCTTAGGGTATTTTTGCATGTTCTTTTAATATTCAAAGGCGTTTTAAAAGTGGCTTTAAAATATTCGCTTTCTAATTAATATTGAAGCATTTTCAATGTATTATTCATTTGGGCTTAAAGCATATATAAAAGTAAAATACCAAAATAATGTGAACGTATTTTATATATGTTATGCGGAATTTCTGAAAAATTGCTCTTTATAGAGTAAGAATGATATTGGTAAAATACAAAAGAAACCACCGTATAATTTAAAGACCTGAGCAGAGTCATAAATTTCTCGAAATTTTCATAAATTTGTCAAAATCTGTAACATAATAATTTATGGTTCTTCATATTTTCCGGTCTCAGATGGTAATTTATATGCTATTTTTTATTTTTTTTTGTCAGCGGCCAGAAAACACGGATTTCCCGGGCGCTGCGCGGTTAGCAAAAGCATGTTTTGAAGAAAATGTATATACAAGCCTTATCTTTAAGAAAAGACTGCCCCAAGAAGAATTGCGGTTTAACATGTAAACGTAATTTACATGCTGTACTTGGCTCATTCTTTTCTTTTTTGGCTATGGATCGTAATATTTTATTTCTGATCATAAGTCGTACAATTATCCCGATTTAATCATACAGAATCTCATATTTAACCCGCGCACTTTTGAACTGTGCCGGCCAAGTATGGGCCGAAGTTCGGGCGACGTTCGGCAAAACGCTCTGCCGACGTGTGGCGCACGTATAGCATACGTCCTTTGGTATACATCTCAGCGACGTATGGCACATACTTCGGCCCACGTATGGCAGAAGATTTTTATTTTTTTTTTAGTAAAAAAAAAAAAAAATTTACTTGGTTCAGGAATTGAACCAGGGACCCTCTTTAAAATTTTAAGAGGGTCGAGGATTATACGAGCGCGGCCAACCCTCGTATTTGAAAGTTATTGCATAAATTACTGTAAAATGTTGTATCTTATTGTATTTAAATTAAATTGATATCAGATTTTTCAAGTTCATTTAGAAAGTACTTCGTACAGAAAATGATTGTTTTTCACAACTGGAATATTTTCCAGTTTTTCCAAGATGGCGAAGTATATATTAAAATACTGATCTAAGATCCGTAAAATAAGGGCAGGCGCACACTGAGAAAACACGATGTGTATTTTTTACTGTATTTTATAGTAGTGCGGCACCCACTCTTCAATTCAGGGAAAAAAAAATATAATATATAAGAAATATTACTGCGCGCGCCTTTGTTTTTACTATAAAATATAGTAAAAATTATGTTTATAAAAATTCCACTACGCGTATAGGAATTTTTAATACATAGATAAAGTAATTTTTCTTACATAGATAAAGTAATTTTTCTCTCTTCTTGTTACCCCCCCCCCCCCTTTTTTAATAAATTTTAGCACACGTGCAGGCACATTTATCCGTATTTCGGTATTTTAAAACAAAACTAATCATAAAAAATAAACACGTATTAATAAAAATAGAACAAATAAATAAAATTAAAAAGTTTAATAAAGGTGTAGATGTGAATTAAATAAAGAAAGAAAAAAGTGAGAATAAAATATCTATTTATTAAACAGGGGGCGTAAGTGAGTAATATCCAAAACATATAGTTTTCAAACTTCGATTCTTACACGCGTAAGCAACTGTAGCCCAGTGGACGAAGTGATAAGCCGGCAACTCAAGGGACCCGCGATCGAAAACCCCTCACTGACTTAAAAAAAAAAAAAAAAAAAAAAAAAAAATAAAATAAAAAATATAAAATAAAAAAAAAATAATAATAAATAAATAAAAAATAATAAATATACCACAAAAAAAAAAAAAAAAAAAAAAAAATTATTTTTTAATGTTTTTAATTTGCATTAAAAAAATACTGAAATAAAAATTATATTCCTCGTATAGTAAAAATTCTAAATTAATCCAGTAATTATTAATTTATATTATAGTTATATTTCTTTAAAGTACAAGCAATTTTTACTGTATTTAAATAATAAATATTACAATAAACTTAGTAAGGGTGCCCAATTACTAGAAAATACAGTAATTTTTACTAGAACATATAGTAATATTTATATGTTAGTTTTCTCAGTGCAACGATATAAAATTTAGTTTAAAAATTTTTTTGGTTTTTCCAATATGTTGGACCATAAAATTTATTTAAAAACTTCAATAAATTATAAATATTTTTTTCAAATTAATTCGAATGTGCATAGATAAAAAAAGATAGAGTATTAAGAGATTAAATCTAGAGGTGGGCGTGTAGCATAATTAGGATTAAGTGTCTCGCGACAAATCTTTTTGTTTAGAGGCCCAATTTAAATTAAGTCAGATAAATATTCAAATTAGGATATTATAAGAAAACAAGTACAATACAATTTTAAATCGGGCCTCAAAACAAAAAAATCTGTAGCGAGATATTTAATCCTAATTATGTTATATACCCGCTACTTAATACGCTCTCTTTTATTACCCTTCTTAAAATAATGTATCAATTATCGAATTAATTTGAAAAAAATATTTATACTTTATAGAAGTTTTTAAATAAATTTTATGGTCCACCATATTGGAAAAACCAAAAAAAATTTTAAACTAAATTTTATATCGTTGCGCCTGCCCTTATTTTACGGATCTTAGATCAGTATTTTAATATATACTTCGCCATCTTGGAAAAACTGGAAAATATTCCAGTTGTGAAAAACAATCATTTTCTGTACGAAGTACTTTCTAAATGAACTTGAAAAATCTGATATCAATTTAATTTAAATACAATAAGATACAACATTTTACAGTAATTTATGCAATAACTTTCAAATACGAGGGTTGGCCGCGCTCGTATAATCCTCGACCCTCTTAAAATTTTAAAGAGGGTCCCTGGTTCAATTCCTGAACCAAGTAAATTTTTTTTTTTTTTTTACTAAAAAAAAAATAAAAATCTTCTGCCATACGTGGGCCGAAGTATGTGCCATACGTCGCTGAGATGTGTACCAAAGGACGTATGCTATACGTGCGCCACACGTCGGCAGAGCGTTTTGCCGAACGTCGCCCGAACTTCGGCCCATAATTGGCCGGCACAGTTCAAAAGTGCGCGGGAATACATTAAATATTAAAAGTTAATGAAAAAATTTTCATTAGTTTTTAAACTTTGTTCACACATGCGAAGTTAATTGTGACAGAATTTCGCCGCTAACAAATAGCTATTTTATTTTGAACAAATTTAACTAAATTCTTGTACTTATCAAGCATGAATGAATCGCTTTGGCAGTAGTGGGTTACGTCGTTTTATTGATTTTTTTTTCCTTCAATACATAAAAACGAAATGAAAAACTAATACAAATTAGTCGTGCACAATTAAACGATTAATTTTAAGTACCGGAAATATTTAGTGTATAAAAGAAAAAAAATATAAATTTACTGTAATAATAAAATAATTAAATTATTTTTTATAGATCACCATCACCTTTACCGTCAAACAATGGATTTCCAAATTCTGAATTTATTACTCCATTTGATTCTGGTTCTTTAGATAGTCGTTCAACAATAAGGAGGTAATATTTAATCCAGATTAAAAAAAAAAATTAAATTATTTTAAATAATTTAAAACTTTTTTTTTATTAGTATTGATAGTTCGAGAATTGATGACGAGCACAAATTAATTGCTATGTACGCTCAAAGATTATCACAGAAGGCTAAAACAATGGTTAGTGTTTAATTAAAGTTAATAAAGTGTTGTGCTCTATAATTCAAACTATAAATTAAGTTATAAATTATGTGAGTGGTGTTTGTTAACTTTGTTTTATAATTTATTTTTATTTACAGCCACGTAGTTCGTCGAGATTATCTCATACAGAGCAATCAGTAAGAGCACCATCAGATGCTTATTTATCATCATTAGAAGCATCAAGAGCTCAAAGGGAATTAATATCACAATTGGAAGCTAAAAATAAAGAAATAATGAGAAAAATAGCAAGGTTAAGGTATATTTGTATCGTTTTGATCCTTAAAAAATCAGAGCCGACGAAAAAAAAACCTCAGCGACATCCTAGCAGACCATCAATCCTAAGTGTCATGCATGTTTTTATTAAAAAAATTTATTATTTTAATAAATGCTTTTGTGTATCCTTGGTTGCTAAAATTCAAATTTTAAAATAGACAAGCAATATTTACACTAAAAACATGTCTACTTTTTAAATACACTTATTTTATAACAAAATGTCATTTTCTTTTAAAACAAAATACTTACAAACAATTTTTTATTATTTTAATTAAATACAGCCAAGGAAAAGCTAATTGAGTCAAAATAAACAACAATTCATAATCTAAATTTAGACTCAAACTACTAAACCTTCTATCACCACCTCTACTAAATCTCATGTTTTAAACAAATTAACATACGATACATTTGCACTGCTTTATTGTAATTTTATTTAAAATTTTTTTTTTTATTAGAAAAATAAAAACAAATAAAATAATATAAAATTTTTTTAAATAGGAGACAGCAAGAAATTGAAGCTGGTGGTTTAGAAAATCCAATACTTATGTCGGAATTAAGAGGATTAAGACAAAGAAAAGAAGAATTAGAAAATCATGTAGCAACATTACAAGATTCAAGACGTCAATTGATGGTACAAGTTGAAGGTTTAATGAAATTATTAAAGGTAAAGGTCATTTTTATTGTAATTTAAGTGTAAAGTAAATTATCGTGCATCATAATATTAAGAAAGAAATGTTAATCAAAAGTAAAAAATAATTGTTGCAAAAATTTATTTACCACAAAATTCTTAATAATTGTTATATTAATGCTAGTAAATGCGTATTGTATACCTATAAAGGTTGAGCACTAGCGTTAATTTAATTAGAAAATAGTCCGTAATTATTTTTTTTATTATCCTGCAAATGAAAACCAATCAAAATAATAAGATAATTTAATAAAATAATTATATATTCTTAGATACATCAAGCATCTCCACGATCAACTCCAAACAGTTCACCTCGCAGTGCAAAATCTCCGCCGATACCACTAGGGAAAATAGCGAATAGTCGGTCAGCACCACTAACGCCCGGGAGTCCATTAAGTATGATCCAGCAACAACAACAACGTTTAAATCATCAGCAAATGTCTCGAAGCTACCAAAGTCCTGTACCACCTACTTCTTTAAATAATGAACAAGGAAATTCAATACATAATTCAATGCAAAATTCCATGCCAGACGGACTCTCGTGCCTTGGGGGAGATATCAGGTAGGATAGGATCAAGAGAAAGTAGATGCATACATATATAAAACCTTTTATATTATGCATTGTTCATGTATTGCAAGCATTGTAATTATGTTATTTATAGTACTCGAGATATTACTGCTCGAGGGTTGTCTACATATTGAGAAATTGATGAAAATTTAGGAAAATTTTTTCATCGTTATTTTTATTATTAATTTACTATAATTTAATTGTACCTTATTAAATATTTAATGAGCTTTGAACAAAATATTTTTTATTTTATTTTTATTAATTTAACATATTGGCATGCATGTTATGTTACAAAATACAAAAAACATTAAATGTTTTAAATGATTTTGTTTAAATATTTAAGTAGTATTAATATTTTTCTATTTGCAATTCTGGGTACAAACAAAACTTAGCAGGCCTGCATCTTCAATTATTATGATGTTTTCAAAAATAATTTATTTGTTAGTATTTTATTTCTGAAACTAAGCTCAGAAACTGGTTTCAAATAATTTCTAAAAATATAAAATCTATCAAAAAATTTAAATATTTTCCAGTTATCTGGATCTGGATCCTTTTATGTTTTTGTTCCAAATAATTTTGGGTTGCTCAAATAGATTTTCCTGCTAAGATTTGGTGATCTAACTCAGAATTACTCAATACTATTATGATGTTAGTTATAATAGCATGAAAAAAATGTATAAAATTATTGTAATTATAAAACATTTTATTATAATTTTCATTTGAGTGTGTGATTTATTATTTGAAAAATTTTAGATTTCAATTTGTTTTCATTAATGTTTTTACTATTATATATCGACGCTTCCATATAGAAAAGCCCTTATTCAAAAAGGCTTTGAAAAACCCGACATCTCATAGTATAAGGTATACGTGATGGCGGAGTCTTTCTCGTCGCACTGAAAAAGGGCTTTTCTATTAGGAAGCGTCGATATAATGTATTTGTTAGTTGTAAATATAAAAAATAATACTTTTTGTGTCATGATTTTATTTAGATTAAGAGCATGTATTAATAAAAATTGTTAAACAATTTAATTTTATTAAGGTAGACTTTCACTTCGCGCGCGTGGTATTTGAGTGAAAATTAAAAATTATTTTAAAGGAAAACAGTAAGAGATAATGGAAAAATTTTTTTTGGGGTGAATAAATACACAAAAAGAGTATTTAAAAATAATTTATTTGTTATTAATTTTTTTTTTTTATGTATAAAACTTTAGTTTGAAGTTGACGTGTTTTCATCGGAATGAGCTGATGGTTCGATTGATAACTAAAGTTTGGCAACACGTAAAAAAAAAAAAAAAATTATAATTAATATGAGTATAGTTATCGCGTGAACTAAAATTTTTAAGTTTGGCCAAAAAGAAAGTTATGAAAATTTGAAAAAAAAGTAACAAAAATAATTTTTTTTTCTCGATTTTGTGCAAAAAAAGTATGAAAAAATTAAAATTTTTGCAAAATTTTACTTCACGCGAAAACTACACATATGTAAAGTATGTGGCCAAAATTTGGAGATAATCGGACCAAGTAATTTTTTGTAAGGAGTCGCACCAGGTACAAAAATTTAGTTTCAAGAAAAACGCGTTTAAACATTTTTTTTATGTAGGACGCAATGCGGGTCGCTTTAGAAAAGAGGATTAAAATAGTATAAAGAATGTTTGGATCTTTATAAAATTTTTTTTATATATTCTTTGATAGTTTTACTATTAAAAAAAAAAATAAAAAAATTTTGACCAAACGATTTTCCCCGAAGTGGAAGTCTACCTTAACAAAATATAAGATTTCAACTTACAAAAAATTTTTCGTTTATTTATGTTATATTTTTGAAAATTTTTACCCTAATTTTATATTAAATTTTATTTTTATTGAGTTTCAGTTCAAAATAATAAAATATTTGCTTGGTACGTCTTCCTGAACTAGATTACATTTTACAGATATATAATTGCAGTGCATCAGAATTTCTGAAAATGAAAAAAATCTTTCTTTCACCTATGCCTATAAGTCCTAAAAATTTTTATTTACTATTACACAACAAGGTCCTGAAAATTTAATCTTTACAGGGCTGATCACTATGTGCAAAGAAACAAAAATCAAAATATCTAAATAGTATATAAAGTCCCAAAGGTGCAAAAGTTTTGTAATAGCGTGTTTACTATAGCACGAGTGCTTGACAAACCCATGCATGAGTGATATGTGTTCATGCTAGTGTCTTAAGTTTTTCACCCATGGTGCTTACAATATTTTTTGCCTGCCTAGGCATAGAACGAGTGCAGAAAATTCAGTGTCAAGTTTTACGCTAGGGAAGTTAAAAATGAATTTGAATTAAAAAAAGGTTTTAAAATAAAAAATATGTTGATCCATTTTGAATAGTATTTACTAAGGGGTGTCCGTTAACCGACTTTTCTGGTCAGATCAGTTTTTGGGTAAACCCGAAATGTTCCAAAGATATGAGGGTACGGTTTTGAATCGAGAAATTTCCCTGTCTTTACGATTCTATAAATATATTTTTTTTTAATTTTTAATCAATTATAGGTAATAAATTATTGTTTTACTATTTCTCCACTTATTTCAGCGTAAATGCAAAATTTTCAAAACAATATATTTATAGATTCGTAAAACCAGGGAAATTTCCAATTCAAAACCGTACCTTCAGACCTCCGAAACTTTTTGGGTTTACCCAAACCCCGATCCGACCAGATCCAAAAAAAAAAAAAACTTTTTGGTCGGATAACCGCACAACCCTCTTGATATATTAAAAATATCAAATAAAATAAATTTATACTTATCTGCAAAAAAATGAAAAACTGACAAAATACTAAAATACCCTGCAAACTAGCTGGCACTAAGGTTCCTCAAACAATGAGCTTGATACTTTAATATGCCACAGATATCACCAATTACAAGCATGCAATCATACATACATTTCTATTAACTATAAAAAGTTTTTTTTATTGATCAAAAATTTTGGAACAAATTTTCAAAAAATTAATCATCAGATTCGAGATATCGAGTAAAAATCATACTTTCAAATATAAGTACTTTCATGGAAATAAATGAGGAATTACCTCCAAATTAAAAAAAAAAAATAGTAGTTTAAGATTTTTTAATAAACAAATTTTTGAAAAAAAAATTAGGTCTTAATTCCATAATGGTTGTGAAATATCACCGGTCACAATATTTTCAGATATTAGTACTTTAATGGAATTAAATGAGGTATTACACTAAAAAAATAAAAAAAATATTGTAGTTTTTTTAATTTTTTTGTTTTTTTAATTTTGAGAAAAACATTTTGAAAAAATTCGCTATCAGATCCAAAAAATTACTATAAACGAACTTTCTAAAAATAGTACTCTTATAGAAATAAATTAGGTACTACGTCCAAAAAGAAAAAAAAATTTGGTGTTTTTTGTATTTTTTTACGACGAAAATGTTGGGAAAAATATTTTCATAAAATTAATCATCAGATTCGAGATATCGAGTAAAAATCATACTTTCAAATATAAGTACTTTTATGGAAATAAATGAGGAATTACCTCCAAATTAAAAAAAAAAAAATAGTAGTTTAAGATTTTTTAATAAAAAAATTTTTTAAAAAAAATTAGGTCTTAATTCCATAATGGTTGTGAAATATCACCGGTCACAATATTTTCAGATATTAGTACTAAAAAAATAAAAAAAATATTGTAGTTTTTTTAATTTTTTTGTTTTTTTAAATTTGAGAAAAAAATTTTGCAAAAATTCGGTATCAGATCCAAAAAATTACTATAAACGAACTTTCTAAAACCAGTACTCACATAGAAATAAATTAGGTACTACGTCCAAAAAGAAAAAAAAAATTGGTGTTTTTTGTATTTTTTTGTGACGAAAATTTTGGGAAAAAAATGTTCAAAAAATTAATTATCAGATTCGAGATATCGAGTAAAAATCGTACTTTCAAATAAAAGTACTTTCATGGAAATAAATGAGGTATTACATCCAAATTAAAAAAAAAAAAGTAGTTTGAGATTTTTTGATGAAAAAATTTAAAAAAAAAAAATTAGGTCTTAATTCTATAATGGTTGTGAAATTTCACCAATTACATACACCCACACACACATACACACACACACACATACACACACACGCACATACAGACTTTTTTTAAAAACCGGTTTTTTAGCTTCCTGAGGTCCCAAAACGTGCTTATATGCCAAAAAATCAAAAATCAAAATTTGACCCATCACAATGGTTCCTCATTGAGGAACCAAAAATATATAATTAAGTAAAAAAAAGTATCTTATAACACTTTTTTGAATGTATGATCATTTTTAGTTTCTATTTATTCTTTGGTGTTTGGCAACTAGGGGTGTGCGGGAACTTCGGGTGGATTAAAAATGGATTTTTTCGGGTCGGGTCGGGTCGGTCTTCGGGTATACCCGAAAAGTTTCAGAGGTCTGAAGGTGCAGTTTTTTCATCTGAAATTACCCTGGCTTTATGATTCCATGAATATTTTTCCGGGAATTTTACGCTCATGCTTAAAAAAGAGTAAAATAGTTAAAAAAGCGTACTAGAAAAAAAAATTTTTTTATTACCTATAAGTAATTACTTACTTTTTCATGCAAAGTAGACAAGAAAATAAATAAATTTGCACTCTTTTTAATACTAGTAAGCTTATACTTAGCATGCTGTTTTTTTCATTAAAAAATAATAATATATCCCAAATAATACAGAAAAAAATAAAATGAATGCACCCCGCACATTATACATGGGAATCGGTCTTCTTGTCGAATTCGCTGAAATTTTTGGAAATGGTACGAATGTACCCCTGATCAAAAGTTCAACTGGGATCAAAGCTCTAAATTTCCATCTTTAGGGTGTAAGGCCCATTTTATGTATATAAATAAAAAAAAAGTCGATTTTTTATAAGAAATCAGAGTCTTCTGGTTAAAAATTAAATTATTTTTAAAATTCTGCATTATTCAGTTTTTATGCAAAATTTAAATGGGGGTGTATTACTATTTTTTAATAAAAAAAGAGAACATACTATATAATTATAAGTATTAAAAAGAGTGCAATTTTATTTATTTCCTTGTATTATTTGCATGAAAAAGTAAATAATTACTAATAGGTAATAAAATTTATTTATCTTTTTAGTACGTTTTTGGTTCCTCAATGAGGAACCATTGTGATGGGTCAAATTATGATTTTTGATTTTTTGGCATATAAGCACGTTTTGGGACCTCTGGAAGCTAAAAAACCGGTTTTTAAAAAAAGCCTGTATGTGTGTGTCTGTGTGTGTGTGTGTCTGTGTGTATGTAATTGGTGAAATTTCACAACCATTATGGAATTAAGACCTAATTTTTTTTTTTTTAATTTTTTCATCAAAAAATCTCAAACTACTTTTTTTTTTTTTAATTTGGATGTAATACCTCATTTATTTTCATGAAAGTACTTATATTTGAAAGTACGATTTTTACTCGATATCTCGAATCTGATAATTAATTTTTTGAACATTTTTTTCCCAAAATTTTCGACACAAAAAAATTCAAAAAACACCAAATTTTTTTTCTTTTTTGACGTAGTACCTAATTTATTTCTATGAGAGTACTAGATTTAGAAAGTTCGTTTATAGTAATTTTTTGGATCTGATACCGAATTTTTCCAAAATTTTTTTCTCAAAATTAAAAAAACTACAATATTTTTTTTTTTTTTAGTGTAATACTTCATTTATTTCAATTAAAGTACGAATATCTGAAAATATTGTAACCGGTGATATTTCACAACCATTATGGAATTAAGACCTAATTTTTTTTTCAAACATTTTTTTACCAAAAAAGCTCGAGACATTTTTTTTTTTTTTTTAATTTGGAGGTAATACCTCATTTATTTCCATGAAAGTACTTATATTTGAAAGTACGATTTTTACTCGATATCTTGAATCTGATAATTAATTTTTTGAAAATATTTTTCCCTAAATTTTCGTCACAAAAAAATACAAAAAACACCAAATTTTTTTTTCTTTTTGGACGTAGTACCTAATTTATTTCTATGAGAGTACTAGTTTTAGAAAGTTCGTTTATAGTAATTTTTTGGATCTGATACCGAATTTTTTCAAAATGTTTTTCTCAAAATTAAAAAAACAAAAAAATTAAAAAAACTACAATATTTTTTTTATTTTTTTAGTGTAATACCTCATTTAATTCCATTAAAGTACTAATATCTGAAAATCTTGTAACCGGTGATATTTCACAACCATTATGGAATTAAGTCCTAATTTTTTTTTCAAAAATTTTTTTATTAAAAAATCTCTAACTACTTTTTTTTTTCTAATTTGGAGGTAATACCTCATTTATTTCCATGAAAGTACTTATATTTGAAAGTATGATTTTTACTCGATATCTCGAATGATGATTAATTTTTTGAAAATTTTTTTCCTAAAATTCTCGTCACAAAAAAATACTGTTGCGTAGAGAGATATATCAGTTTTTTTATAATTAGATGCAGATATTTCTCACATTTTTAGATGTAACAGATGTTCATTATTATTAAGGATTTATGCTTATTATTTGTAATGAAATAGTTAAAAGTACTTGTTTCCGCCTGTTTTATCTCTTTTTACGTCCGGAGATGCTAATACAAAGACCATATGTAGTTAAAAGGGCATTTTTCTCATAGACTTGTCTAATGTCGCCGTTCGGGAACGTATATACACAATTTGGATAATTTCTATTTTTATTATATAACTTCTTGACTACAAAACCGGTCTACATCATAATACAGACTTTGATAGAAAGGAGGGGGCGTAAAAGAGAAAATGTTATGTATTTTTTTGAATCTCAGTTAGTTACCGTTCTGATCAGAGTTCTGATATTGTATGATCCATATAAACTATCAATAAACGTTCTTTTTTAAACATAAAGATAATACCGTATTGATCCTTTACTATCCTGAACTAGTTGCCTTTGATTAATTTTAAAGTCAACAAAATCCGGTGAAGTGTTAACTACACTGGACATTTTGGTGCCTCCTGTGACAGTGATTAACTAAAATCAAATTATCGATTTTGTAAAAGTGTAAGATGAATGTGGATTAGCTGTAGTTCGGCATTGAATTAAATCTGGATTGAAAGATATAATTAAAACGTTTAGCGAGTATAGTGGAACTTCGATAAGTTCACAGTTTAACTTCGATAAGTGAATTCATCGTTAACAAACGTTTTGTAAAATTTTTCAGAACTTCGATAAGTTCTCAATTTAAATTCGAAAAGTGAGCACAACATATCAAACGTTTTGAATTTCGTTATTTTCTTGTTTAAGCTTCGATAAGTGATAACAATTATATAATACGTGCGTTGAACATTTGAACTTTGACAAGTTCTAAAAGACGAAAATTAAGTAGCTCAACGAAATTCAACATTCAAAATCATTCAACGAAAAATCAAGAATTTTAAAGAACTTCGATAAGTTCTCAACTTTCAAGGCCGAAAACCACTTTTGAGGAAGACAAGTAGCAACTATCAATTACGATACATAGGTAAGCTGTTAAGTGATATCGCCAATAATCTCAAATATCATTAAATATCGACTTATTCCTTTTCCCAAAAATTCTTTCGAATAGTAGCATAATGGAAAACAATGATCGCTCGATTTCTAAATTAAAGCAAGAGAGACGGACTCTAAAAGCACAAATCACATCCCTTAAGAATTATATTAACAAAAACAAAAATAATTTAAATTCTATTAAAATCCAGTTAAAGTTGCGTTTCGACAAGGTAAAATCATTATTTGATAAATTTGACGAAGTCAACAATAATTTGGAAATAATGGAACCCGACGGGGGTCATGATATAGAGCATGGAGTAATAAATGATAGTTTCTTCGAGGTTGCTTCCAATATTCATAAAATACTTGATATTGACGTACTGTCGGTTATTAATAACCCGCGGTCAGTTTCAGTTGCTTCGGAAGTTTCTCAAACTTCATTTAATCCCGATTCTATTAATAGAGAATCTGTCAATAAACGTCGCATAAAATTACCTCAAATTAATTTGCCAACCTTTCCTAAATACGAAGAGTGGATCTCATTTAAGGATACATTTGAATCATTAATTATTAAAGACCAGGACTTAACAGATGTTGAAAAACTGACGCATTTAAAATCCGTAGTTACTGGCGACGCGGCTCGTAAAATTAATATTTTTTCAATGAAAAGCGTGCATTTTACTGAAGCTTGGAATCTTTTAACGCGGGCTTACGAGAATAAGAGATTAATCTTATCGAGACATTTGACTTTATTACTAACGCTCCCAGCAGTGGAACGAGATTCATACGAAGAATTATGCAAGCTTGTTGATTATGCTCAACAGCATGTAAGATCATTGAAAAATTTGGGAATTGAGCTGAATACTGAATTATTAGTAAAAATAATTGAAATTCTTTCAAAATGGGATGAAACTTTAATTCGAGATAAATACCCGTCATTTGACGACATAATAGAGTTTGTATATAAAATAGCTACTCATTTATCTATGCGTAATGAATTTTCTATGCCTTCTGAAGAATCAGGAACTAAACGTCGAATGCTTAATGCAAATAATAATTTTGCGAAACGCATGAAAACGACGCATAGAGAATCAAGTTTTGTGTTAAATACTAAATTTAAATGCATCTGCTGTTCAGAATCTGAATTTCATTATTTATTTCGATGTAAAAAATTTATTGCTCTTAGTCCTTCGATGCGTTTGAAAATAGTTAAAGAAGCCGGTTTTTGCACTAACTGTATGCGATCAAAACACAAAATAAGTGAATGCAACTTTGGTAACTGTACAACTTGCGACGAATGACACAACACCCTCTTACACATTCATAAAAACATTGAACATTTATGACTATCAGGAAATAAGGCCCCAGCATCTCAATTAATGACAACAGCAATTGTGAAGGTTCGCAACAATAATGGAGAATGGGTTAAGTGTCGGACGCTATTAGATACTTGTGCTACCGCGAATTTCATAACGGAAACCTTAGCAGAATCACTATGCTTACGAATTAATGTTCGAATGCGAGACTCCAATAAGTGTTTTAAATTCCTTAACAACCTCTTCAAATCATCAAGTAAGCTTAAAAATACATTCGATTCATAACAATTTTTCCAAATATCTTCAATTTTTGACTATTGATCGTATCTCTGAACGCATTCCGAATGACGTAATTCCTCGTCAAGATATCGAAATCCCGGGTAATTTACCTCTTGCTGATCCTGAGTTTCACAAACCTGCGAATATTGACATGCTTCTTGGCTCAGGCCCCACTTTGGCTCTATTATGCGTGGGACAACACATTCTATCTCATAATGGGAATGATTTAGTAATTCAAAAAACTAGGCTAGGATGGACCATCGGGGGTAATTTTTCCCATGCAGGAAATGTAAGAAAATCTAGGATGGTAACTTGTAATGTCACGTCACTAGTCGAAGCGATTGTAAAATTTTGGGAAACTGAAGAAATTAACGTTGGACCTAGATTATCCCCTGAAGAGATAGAATGTGAAAATTATTTTTTGAAAACGGTATCTCGCAATTGTGATGGGCGTTTCATTGTAGCACTTCCATTTAAAGAAAATGTCAATCAACTCGGTGAATCTTACTCTATAGCAGAAAGACAATTATTATCGCTAAAAAGAAGGTTTGACAAAAATCCGAAATTTAAAGAAAACTACACGTCGGTTATACAAGAATCAATTGATTTGGGCCATATGAGTGTCGTCGAGAATGCAGATAAAAGAAGTGGATTTTTTATGCCGCATCATGCCGTTGTTAAAGAATCCAAATTGACAAAGACACGCGTTGTGCTAAATGGCTCAGCAGAATCTTCCACTGGAGTTTCGCTAAATGATACTTTAATGGTAGGGCCTACTCTTCAAAACTCCATATTTGTTTTACATCTTCGTTTTCGCTTACATAATATAGCGCTAACAGCAGATATTGAAAAAATGTACAAACAAATTCTCGTTAGACCAAGTGATCGAAAATACCAGCGAATTTTGTGGTTTATGGAGGATGAAATCGTGACTTTAGAATCAAATACAGTGACCTTTGGCAAATCAGCAGCTCCCTACCTTGCTATACGATGTTTGTACAAGCTGGCTGACGATGAGCAGGACAAGTTCCCTGTAGGAGCTAAGGTTATTAAACAAGATACATATGTAGATGACCTCACTACGGGAGCTCAAACTGTAGCAGATGCATTAAAAATCAGGGATGAATGTACAAAACTATTAAAGGCAGGGGGTTTTAATATACGACAATGGGCCTCAAATAATCCTGAAGTACTGAAGGGTTTAGATGAAAGTCAAATAAATTCGAAATTAAACCTCGATAAGGACGAGGTATTAAAAACTCTTGGAGTTATTTAGAATGCGAAATTAGATCTTTACACTTATTCCGTACAACAAATTATAAATCCAAAGAAAATCACTAAACGTACTATAATGTCAGAAATTGCCAAATTATACGACCCCTTAGGGCTGTTAGGACCAATTGTCTTATACGCAAAATTAATTATTCAGCGATTATGGCAAGCAAATAGGTTATGTATTTTTTTGAATCTCAGTTAGTTACCGTTCTGATATTGTATGATCCATATAAACTATCAATAAACGTTCTTTTTTACACATAAAGATAATACCGTATTGATCCTTTACTATCCCGAACTAGTTGCCTTTGATTAATTTTAAAGTTAACAAAATCCGGTGAAGTGTTAACTACAATGGACAAATACAAAATCACTAAATTTGTTTTCTCTTTGGATGTAGTACCTAATTTATTTCTATGAGAGGACTAGTTTTAAAAAGTTCGTTTATTGTAATTTTTTGGATCTAATACCGAATTTTTTTAAAATTTTTTTCTCAAAATTAAAAAAACAAAAAAATTAAAATAACTGCAATATTTTTTTTTTTTTGTGTAATACTTCATTGAGTTCCATGAATGTACTTATATTTGAAAATATGGTTTTTACTCGATATCTCGAATCTGATAATTAATTTTTTGAAAATTTGTTCCAAAATTTTTGATTAATAAAAAAAACTTTAAAAGTTAATAGAAATGTATGTATGATTGCATGCTTGTAATCGGTGACATCTGTGGCATATTGAAGTATCAAGCTCATTGTTTGAGGAACCTTAGTGCCAGCTAGTTGGCAGGGTATTTTAACTATTTTTCCTCTTTTTTAAGCGTAACCGGAAAATTCCCGTAAAAATATTCATGGAATCGTAATTCCGGGGAAATTTTAGACAAAAAAACTGTATCTTCGGACCTCTGAAGCTTTTCGGGTATACCCGAAGACCGACCCGACCCGAAAAAATGGAAGACCGGCCCGAAGCTCGGGTAACCGCACACCCCTATTGGCAACATTTAGATGTAATGCAAAATTTTTTGAATCCAAGTAGATCTTTTAGTAAATCTTTTTTAGAAACAGACTATAAAGCATTAATTAGTATGTCTAGTAAAATAAGATCTATTTTAGGTCCAGTTCAGGAGGATTAGAAGCCCAATTTTATATATTCAATTAAATAACTCGAGAAATTTTCAATTGCATTAATACTTATTTAATATTATCGTTCATTAATAATTATTTATGACATATTTGAATACTAAATTGAGTAGATTTCAAAGAACGGAAATTTGAATAATTAAAATTTGTTAAAAAATTGTAATTATTTAATTCTAATGTTTTCTAATAAAAGGATGGCGTTATTTTGATAAAATATGAACTGTATTTTGAATAAGCATAAAAAATTAAATATTATTTTTATTAATTTTCCTTTTCAATGTGTATATATGAAAATGTTAAATATATGTATATAAAATGTAGGTCTGGATACAGGACAAATAGTTTACCAGGAAGTGGAAATAACAGTGCAAATAATAGTTTAGGAAGATCGTTAAGAAATGATTTATTAATAGCTGCTGATAATATTACTAATGCTATGTCTTCACTTGTTAGAGAATTAAATTCAGGTAAATTATTTCATATTTTATTTATTATTTATCAAAATGGTAGATACTTATAATGATTTTAAAAAAATTTTAATTTAAAGAGTAAATTAGAAATTTCAGATATTTTAAGAATTAGTACAAAAGTAAATTGAGATTTTACTGATTGAGTAGAATTGAGTTAATTAAAGAAAAGGAAAAAATTTTAAATAAAATAGTTTATTGAAAAAAAATATCATTTTCTAAAATTTTTAGATCTCTTTTATTAAAAGTAGAGTTTTTGGAAGAAAGGTAATAATGGATTTTTTATTAAAAAATCAATTTTCCTTATCTATACACTTTCTTTTTAACTCTATTAGCAGAATTAATTCAACTTTTATTTTCATGCCTTAGTATTTTTTCCTATTACTAAATTTGTTGTCTGAAAATCTGCAACCCTGTTATAAAAAAGTCAAACTAGAAGATTCGCAAACTAAAGAAAAGAAACTAACCCTTTTTATTATGGTAAATCATAAAATAAATCTAAAAAATACCCATTTTCCAATATCCAAGATCCAAAAATGAAAACAAATGATATTTTTAAAATTTTACTCATGATAAATTTGTGCTAAAAATTAGTAATAATTTTAGCTATATTTTATTTACAAAAAAATTTTTTTTCATATAAAATTTACTATTTTTCCTTAGCTAAAAATAGAATTTTTTAAAATTAATTTCAAAATATGCATGTATTTTTACTAATTTATTTGAATTAGTATAACTTACAATTAGAAATGAAAAGAAAAAATTATTCAAAAAAATTAATAAATAAAATAAAATTTAATTAATTTTTAATTTTGTAAAAGTTGCTGATATGAATAAACAGGTGAGAAAATTTATTAAAAAAAGTCAATAAAATATCCTATTAAAATGACTGAAGTAATAACAATTTTAAAAAAAATTTGTTTATTTCAATAATTTTCCATTAATGATGGTTTGTTTTGACGCTTTATAAATTTCATTAATCAAAATTTTTTATTAATCTGTAGTTGTATTAGTATATAAACCTATGTTTAATAATAGAGTTAATAAATTTTTATGCTAAAAATAATTAATTGTGTGCTGTTTTGATAAAAATTCAAAATCGTATTTTTTTATAATATTGACGGTTTATTTCGAAAATGCACTATGTAATAGATAATTGAAAATCCTCCTGGTTATCTAGTGTTTTAGGATCTCAGTCTACATCTTAATTACTTCTTATGGCCTATTTGTCATAATAAACTTTTTTATAGCAAATTTAGTAAGATATTTTTTTTACACGCATATTTTAAGAAAGAAAAAAAAAAAGACGTAATCCATCACGTCATCGAGGCTTTTTTTAGTCAGAAAATGAAAAAATATGAAAAGTATGAACTAAAAGCGGTATTTAGTGACGCATGTAGCTCATAGTAAGGAATCGAAGACACTGAAAAAAAAGATCTATTTGTCTTAAATAGAAAATCTGCTTGACTGATTTCTATTTGAATAAAATCGAAATCTATTTAAACTAAATATATTCTATTTAATTAAATGACTCTATCGCTCATAATTTATAAGAATATTAATTTGACGAATTTATCGACCCAGAGAGCTAATTAATAAATCTATAGTTTATTAAACTCGACATGATACGTGGATGCCATCTGCAATCACTTTTTTTATTTTAACGTATGAAGTAGTTTTAAATAATTTTTATTAATAAACTGCGATTTGGTCATTCTTTACTTTTTCGGGCTCGTAATATACTATATTTAGATCTTGACCGAACTTGGCATATTGGTTTGCAATGTCGATAAAACACCCTATTCACCTCCAGTTCAATCTTATAGGCTATTTTGAGTCTAGAGTAGCAAGCCTTTCGGATAGAAAATAAAGTATAACAGCATTTCTAGAAAATTAACCCTAAGAAAGCTCATTTAATAATATCTAGGCTTACTGATCTAGACCCAGGAGCCTATTACATATTTCTGAAAAAAAAACAATCTATGTCAACAAGTTTTTTGAATTTTTTTCTAAATATTACTTATAAATAGAAAAAATTTTAATACTTATATAAAAAATAAGATACTGAATGAATGCTTTTTTGCACCTTTTAAATATATTTATATCGAATGATTCATAATGGTGTCTTGCAGATACAGGCGAGGATGATCAATCAATAAATTCAAGTCATCTTAATGCCCGAAAGCTGTTTGGTAAGTTAAAAAAAATGTATATTATTTAAAAATTTGATCATAAATAAAACTTGATAAAAATATAAATTTTTATAAATATAGTAAAAAATTCGCCCTCATTCTGTAAAATAATAAAAATTATAAAAATTCACTTAGTTTTTATAGATTTATATAAAAATCATAATTTGCATGGTTCGTTTCATTTATAAAAAAATTTGATTGATTTTATTTCGTTTATTATTATTGCATATAAATAAATTAAAATCATTTTTAATCAATTAGTATTTAATTTTAAAATATAACATTTTAATTATTATATCTTTTAATACTTTAATGTTTGTACAATATAAATTTTAACTAAACAATAAGTGCTATTTACTCTCTGTTTTATTCTGGGATTTATATTTCAATGACTATTTAATTTAATTATTTAACGATTTCGTTTTTTAAAAAATAAAGTTAAAAGTAGTTAATCCTATTGATAATAAAATTTGACCTGACTGGTTTCAAAATAAATCGTTGTAATTTTTAAAATGTTTAGGTTCCTTATAATAACTTCTATTTTTAAATAAAAAAGGGCGAAGGTTTAAGGTTCGTATCCGGAAATTTAAGTTTCAAAATAACATAAAAAGATTTCTCTCCGCAGCAATTTTTGATTACGTTTTTATAAAGAAATTTTTCACAAAGTTTAAGACAAAAAGTTCATTTTTTTTTAAATTAAAAAAAAAAGTTTTCACTCCCTTGGAACATACGCGATCACGCTCACTCACTTAATGAAAAGACTAGAAAAATAAAAAAAATAAAAAAAATTTTTAATTTTCTCTACTTTTTAAGTCATTTTGAGAGTCATTTGGAATCTTTGATAAAAACAATAAATACAATTGGGACCACGGGGACCCCACTTGTAAGAACATTTTAGTCTCAAGCAGAATATTTTCTGTTCAATATTATCCAAATAAAAATAAAAATGTTTTTTCAATAACCTCTATTTTACAAAAATATTCACTCATTTTGCGTTATTTAAGCTTTTTTTAAGGCCTAGTCTACATAACCGTACCGCATGACGCAACCCAATGCTATTAGGCTGGTTCTGCAAACTACGTAAAAGTGATTCGCAACCGCAAATGCAGCCGCAACGCAATGCGCCGAGACGAAAATAGTGCTGTGCGCATTGCGCCGCGTTTGTGTTTGCGGTTAGGCTGGTTCTCCAAACTCCGTAAAAGTGAGTCGCAACCGCAAGCGCAATCGCGGCGCAATTGCGCTTGTGGTTGCGAATCACTTTTACGGAGTTTGGAGAACCAGCCTAATAGCATTGGGCTGCGTTGTGCGGTGCGCGGTTATGTAGACTAGGCCTAAAGCTAAAAATGGAGGCATAAAACTTAAATTCGGATCGTAAAGACTCTAAAAACTATAATTATAAAAACAAAAATTGAAAAACCAACTTTTTCTTGCAAATTTTATTATAAAATAAAATAATAAAATGTTGAATTATATTTTCATAGATTTTGAAGCAGGAGAAGATGGTGACGACAGTAGCAGTAGCTCATAGCGTGAAGAATTACAACAACGTTATTTGCAAGAAAATTTATTTCTAAATGAATTAAGATCAAGAAATGCTAATTTTAATCATCATCAAACAAATAACGTTACGATAAATAACGAAAATCATGATAATTTTAAAAATAATCATAACGAATATCGTGAAGAAGCTGATAGTATTGAAAAAATAGAAGAAACTGGTTCTGAATGGCCTGATGCTGTTAAAAGATGGGTTAATCGATAAATAAATTCTGCGCACTTTTCAAAAGTATTATTTTTATGTTAAATTATTCATAAAAAAACATATTTATAGATAATTTGTTGAAATTAGTAATGAAAATTTTATATTTTAGAGATAATAATAAATAGTAAGATTAATAATTTTATAGTTTTTTACAATTTTAGTTTTTAATGTACTTTGATTGATTTTTTATTTATTTAGAAAATATTTGACCAAATTATTAATGACTGCTTAAATATAAAGTTTTTTAATAACATTTTTCTATATATATTCAAACGTACAATAAAAGCTTTTAAATCATAAAATTAATGCAAAAAAAAAACCCTTTCAATAAAAGAAAAAAAATTTTGATAATGTCAAATAACAATAATAATAACAAAAGTTCAAAACTTTTTTAATAACAAAATAGACAACAGAAAGTAATTTTTTAAAAAAAAATTTTTTAACATTCTTTCTTATCATTTTTTAATAGATTTTTTAAAAAATATAAAAAAATTAAATGATAATACTTTAATTCAAAAATTATAAAATTATTATCTTAATGGATATATCATCTTCATTCATATCATTCACGTAGTTTATAGTTTTAATATTTTTCATTTTTTTAATTCATTTTTTGTATATAATTAAAGTATATTGGAATTTTGAGCTGTGTAAAGGCAAATTGGGCAGGTTTAGATTGAAAATTGACGTAATCATCAGTAGCATATATTGGATTAAATAAAAAAATTTTAAAGATTGTCTGATTAATAAAATTAATCATTTACAAGTTTATTTAAAAAATTTTTATAGTTAAATAATTTTGAGATTTTTCTGAATATAAAGTTGGCTTTGCCATGTGCCAGAAAATAAATTTTAGTCACGAAATCGGATTTGAGGTAACAAAACTTCAAAAGGAGTATTTTGTTTCTGGCATTTTTGGAATATGAATTTTTTGGAAAATTTATCTGGTAAAGGATACTTTTTCAAATATTACTGTAAAGTAAACATTTCCAGAGAAACGACTCTGTTTCTTTTTCTGGAATATATTCACAAAAAATAAAAAATTTATTCTCCGGGTGAATAATAGCGTCTTTTTAACATGGAACATGTTTATAGGGAGGGGGTATACTTCAGAACTGGAAAATTAAGGAGGCGCGGGGGGGGGGGGGGGGTAAAATATGTCCTTTTTAAGGGGGGGATTAAATTTGTCCGATTTAAGGGGGGGGGGGGTGTCAAATGAGACTTAGAATAATTAGGAGACTTTGAAAAATCTGGACTTAAGGACTTAGGATAATACAGGATTATGGACTTAACATAATATCGATTTAGGGACTTTGAATAATTCAGGTTTAGGGACTTGGAATAATATCGATTAAGGGACTTAGAATAATTCAGGTTTAGGGAATCAAAATAGTTTGGGTTCAGAATCTTAACAGCTAGTAAGGTGATAATTACAAATTATAAAATTAGAAAATTGTATTGTAATGTTGAGTAACATTTGTATTATACCTAGTCCTCAGCTGGAAGTAAACATGTTCCATGCATTTAGGTTGTGTTTACACAAACCGGTTATAAGTTTTTAACGTGTTTTTGAAGGAGGATGTGACGATTTGTACCTCACTCTATTCTCGCTTCCATTTTTCTCTCGAAGGAGGAAAGTAATTACTTTCCTCCCCAGAGAATAAAATAGAAGGGAGAATTGAGAGGATCGTTGACTCCCTCCTCGTCCATTTTTTACCCTCTCCCGATCTAGTCGTCCTTGATGCTTCGATAGAAGATAATTTGTGTGACGGCGATCAATAATATTCAAAATAAATTTACGTAGGATTAAATGCATTTAAAATAAATCAAAATTAAACAACTATTTAGTAAAATAATAAATTATAAACATTTCTATTTTAAATATTATAACAAAGCGTTACCTTAATAAGTTTCTGTTCTACTAGAAGACAAGAGGAGCGATTGAAGGCCTCTTAGATGAGTCAAAAATCCACTAGCTTCTATGAAATTCCAGTCCCCTTCTTTTTCTTTCTTTCGATAATTTTTAGTAAGCGAAGGTTTAAGAAAAAATTATGTTTTTTCAATTTAATTAAACAATTACTTATATAGCAAATCAGCATCCATAGATCACATGATAGTAAATTAGAAGAGTAGAGGGAGAAGATAAACCCTGATGAAAGCAAGAAGGAATTTAAATACTTGTTTTTTTTAAATTTATTAATCTTTCTCTTTTTGTAGTTCTATGTTCCCATTTGTCAAAAAGACGCCTATTATTCACCCTCAGAATAAAAAATAGTATTTTGCACATGGGGATAAAATACAATTTCAAATTCTGGTCGAAGTTTGTGACACTCGATTTGCAATGAGTCGGGTGCGCACTCACCACTTCGCGGCTCAAGTGCACATTAATCATTGCATACCTCGTGCCACTAATTCCAACCGGCTCTAAAATTGCTTATTTTTTCCCCTTGTATAACAATCTACTATTTTCGTGTTTATGTTGTATCCTGTTTCTAAAACAATCTTTAATGGATCTATTAAATGCAATATGTCAATTTGACGTGCCGTTTTTGTCGTTTTTGCTCGTAAATCTTAATAAAATATTATAATAATTAAATTTTAAAAAAATTTTAAAAAATTAATCAAAAAAGTAAAAAAAAAAAACTTTAATGTTGTAGTATGCAAATCTCACTTTTAAAATTAAAAAAAAACTAACAGGCGAATCTATGGATTCGAAAAAATAAGTTTACTTCTTTCTTAAGACCAATTAAGCGAATTTTAAATAACAAATAGTAAAAAAACAGTATTTAATTTAATTATAAGGCCCAAAACAAGGTCCAAAATAAAAATAAAAAAATTTTTTATACTTTAATGAAAGAGAAATCATCAACGCATCGTCACCCTAATTCTTCCGAGCCTCCTCGATTATACTCGGGTCTACCGGCAAAAGTATAAAGCACCCTATATAAGGACATTTTACCTACTACGTTCAGATACGCTACTACGTTGCGCAAAAGATGAGTTTACACATTTAAAAATTTTCTGCGCAAAACAGCGTATTTAAAACGTTCAATTCTGGAGCTGACTGCCTAAGGCCCATTTACAAAAGTCGCAAAAGGGGGGTGCAACCACAAGCGCAATTGCGGTTGCGCCCCCTTTTTGCGGCTTTTGTAGATGGGGCCTAAGAAAAAAAGAAACAAAATATTATAACATAGCATCGACACCGAACTCATCCGAACTTCCTTGCTTACGATCAGGTCTACTAATATGAAGGGACTACTGTATGCGTTTTTTCTTTATTCACTATTCTTACTTACAATTTCGTGATGATTCTTTAGTTTTTTACTACAAGCAGAATTATAAACACTTTTACGGTGACAAGAAAGAAGTAAATTTCAAAAAAATTTTTAATAAACTTCAAAATAGCCTAAAAAAATTACGCAGCTTTCATTCCGTTCCAAAGTCATACAATGAATACATTCATTATAATATGTAGAAAAAATTATGTAAAAAATCCATTGTACATTTTTTTTTCAATTACATAGTATATAGGAAATTATATGCAACAAGTATGTTCACAGGAATATTCGAAAAATATTACATTCTCTCAAAATTTTATGTTTGTTAATACTTAATAAATATACATAGGTGATTCTTTCTTAAGCCCGCCACCCCCCTTTGTCCGCAAATGGAGGCAACCTAAGAGGATTTTGGTTTTCTAAAATTGACAGGCAAAGGCTTGTGGGTGCTATGTAATTTTTAAAAAAAGTTAACTTTGACTGTTGATATCTTTGAACCTACAGGATCAAAATAAAAAAGTTTTAGCGCAAAATCGTAGTTTTTTTATATGCCACAAGTATAATAAATGGCAGGGGATTTTATTGAGAACTCTTAGGTTTAGTAATTTAAGGGGTTATTCTGAAACAAAAGTTGATGAATTTTGGTATGAAAACTTATACCCGAAAATTTCATAGGGTGGAGGGGGGGCTACCTTAAGAAAGAATCGTCCATAAATATGGAGTCAAGCTAACACCGTGCATTTGAATTCGTGGCCAGTAACAGTAATTCATTAACTTTGGCCTAAATTTTGATATAAATATTATTGCACCTTACATAAAATAACTAAAAAA
The DNA here is from genome assembly GCA_022575985.1 of Anagrus nilaparvatae. Classification (NCBI taxonomy): domain Eukaryota; kingdom Metazoa; phylum Arthropoda; class Insecta; order Hymenoptera; family Mymaridae; genus Anagrus; species Anagrus nilaparvatae. Next base: position 7,110,515 of record JAKSXM010000287.1, read on the forward strand.
ATTATATTCATTAAAATCGGGTATAATTGTTTTCAAAAAAAACTATTCTGCTACACAGTTATCTCAAAAATAAACATGTTATTTTTTGAAGCACGCAAAGTTATAAGTTATCTTAGAATTTTACGCACACTTTACGTTCATCAAATTCTCTGAGCAAAAGCTTTTTTTTATAAAAATTCATTAAATTATACTTTATATTAATATTCAAAGAAGCTCAAAGGGATTAAAAAAATTAACTTTCAAGAGCTGTTTGAACCTCTTTTGATATATAATTTATAAAATATAACATTATAATTAAAAATCTTTGTAATACTAAGAAATTTTTAAGATTTCTTAATTGCTTGAAGGGGTTAGAGTCTCAATAACTGATACAAACTCTGAGGCACTAAATATCCAAAATAAATTACGTTAAAAAAAATGCATTTAAAATTTTTATTTTCCAATATTCAAGAAGAAAAAACTAATATTTTAAAAATATTTTAAGTACTTGTTGCATATGAACATTTTTCTGCATTTCTGAGCATAAGCCAAAAAAATGTTTATTATGCACAGTATTGCAAAAATAAAAAAAAATTAATAATATTAAAAAAAGTATTAAAAAATGTATAATAATTACATTTAAAAAAAAATAATATTAAAAATCAAAAAATAGTCTATGATATTAAGTTTCAAAAAATTATATATATAATTAACAAGTAGGTAGTATCCTTACAGAGAAAATTTATTTTATTTGTGTTATATTGTATTGAATTTTATGTTATATTTTTTCCATTTGGTCAATCAATTCCTACTTAATCATGTATTAAATCTTATTTTATATTATTCTTAATTGTATATATTGTATATTCATGTGTACATTGTATATAATGTATTAAACTATTTTAGCTTTGGTAAATAAAGCCGATAATAATAATAATAAAGATTAATATATAATAATAATAATAATAATAATAATAATAATAATAATAATAAGTAGCATCGGTCATACCCATCGACCTGCTAGCGTTGGAGCGGAAATACATTTACGATAGTGTAGAGGACCGCGAAGTGTCATCCACTCGCGCCCGCTCCAGCTCTATGGAAAAATGGCAGAAACGGTGGAAAAAGGACGAAGAGGGAAATGCCCGATGGACGCGCAGACTGATTTCAGATCTGCAGGCATGGACTGGACGACAACATGGGGAGGTGGATTTTTACCTCACCCAATTTTTAACTGGACACGGGTACTATCGTGAAATGTTAAAACATTGGCATAAGGTGGCAACAGAGGAGTGCTTGCACTGCCCAGGCGAGAAGAATACAGTGGAGCACACTTTCTTTGAATGTGTGCGCTACGTGGAAGGGCGCCCGCCCTTCCCGATTTGGAGGCCAGAGAAGGTGATTCCGGAAATGCTACGGAGTTCTGAAAATTGGAACAAAGTAGCAGAGTACGTAAGGGCCACCTTGTTGAAGAAAAAGGAGGAGGGCTTTCTATCGTAGATTGCTCTCCTGTCACTAGGCTGGGGGAAGGCAGCGGCCAGTTGCCTAGGCTGCGCGTCCCAAACTGAAGTTATACCTGAAAAGGGAGTTCCGGTTTGGGGCAAACAAGCGCAGGGGGGTTTATAGTGTGTTTATCCAGTAAGAATCTGGGGCGTAGCCGGCGACCGCGTTCGCCGGTGGTCTCCCAGTTGTACACTTTGTGCAACTGGGCGGTCATGGAAATTTGCGGGTCTTTAAGGCCCGCAAACACTCCATGGCTGATGTAAGATTCACAAGATTCCCTTGACAAAAAAAAAAAAAAAAAAAAAAAAAAAATAATAATAATAATAATAAAATATTTAGAAAATATTTAAATGTTTAAATTGTTTGCAGATTTTTATTAAAATTAACACTAATTAAAAACGTATGGTAGTTTATTTTAAAAAATTAATTTGGTTTTTCGGAAGCAGATTTTAGTTATAATTAAGATCATTTTTATAAGGGTATGAATAATTATTTAATTGGCATATAATATACAGAAATTAATTAAATTATTATAACTTTTGGTAATAAAATTAAATTTTAAACTTCATTTAGATATATTGATATCCTGAGCACTTGATGCATCAATCATATTCTTGCATACATTTACGCCTAAATATTATTTGTTAAATTTATTTAAAAAAATTTTTTTTAAAAATAATTACCAAAAGATTAATAAAAAATATTACAGAACTGAATACAGACGTAATCTCTGGTAACATGTAACGAAGAAAATTCAAAAAAAAAAAATTGTTTATGCGCACACTCATCAAAATATATTTTAATAATTATTATTTATTACCTTATTAATGATCATCTTTTTGTAAATTTTTTAAAATATATGAAAAAAATTAGACTATTTGTGAAAAAGATGCCTTGAAAGGGTAGGCTACAGCCTAAGTAGCCTATAGCGCGACTATAGCGTGTGTGCGCGCCTGGCTACTATAGTTAATTTAACGAACTGACTGCTAAAACTGCTTTCCAAACAATGATCTATTGAGCTTTATAGTATGAAAGATAAAAATACTATGTATGGTTAAAAAGCTGCAGCTATTTAATGCGTAGACCAGTTCACCCCTTGAATAAATATGAAATATATATTTTTTAATTAAAATTTATTTTTATCATATTAAGTATTGATAATAAATTCTTCCGAAAATATTCCATTCATATATGAAAATAAATAAAAATTCAGTATACGTAATTATAAAAGTTAAGTTTAGTTCCTATATTTTCTATATATAAAAATATGTGTTAAATATTCCTGAAGTGTATGCATATAGTTGAATACATAAAATTTTTAGACAAAAGTATCAAATAATATACCCAAATTTTTAAAATATTGCATTTAGATGAAATTCCTGCGACACACAGTGGGGCAAAACGGTCAAAAATCACTCTTGGACTCAATTTTTAAGCTATTCACTTAAAAACGGTTTTAAAACACTTCTAGAAGTATCTAATTTCATGTGTCACTGCGGCCTTTTTGATTTTTTTTAACTAATTAGCTATCAGCCAAAAGCGCAAATTTAACTAAATTTCAAAATTAGCGTAAATTTAAAAATTTTATATTTTTAATTTAAAGTGTTTTATACTTAATTTTTTTACTGTTTACTCAACCTATATATTATAAGGGATAATTGCGTTATATATATTTTATGTATATATTCTGTATATATATATATATTTTTGGATAAATTTAAAAAATCCAAATATATACAAAATCAACATACACTTCAAGAACATTAATACTTTTAATTAATTATAAAAACTATGTAAAAATTTGTTTATATTGATATAAAATGTAAATACAAAATTATTTTCTCTATTATATATTTATAATCTAACGCTGTAAATTATGTAGGCATTAATTGTAAACATTATAATAACTGTTTATAAAAAATTGTATATATATATATGTAAATAATTCTTAATAAATATTCAAAAATTCATCTTCAAAATTTATAAATATTATTTTTTTTATAAAACATTAAACCACTTTCTCATAATTAAAATTTTCCTATAATTTATTATGAATAAATATATTTTAAAAGAGATTAAAAACTATTTACTTATAAGCTTTTAAAAGCAGAAATAGTATTTATTTAGTTATATGGGTGAATATTTCTCAAGCGTATATATGAGAAATTTTTATAAAAAATATTTTAAATTGCAACTCTCAACTTTAATATTTCACTATTTTCACACAAACCGTTGAAAAGACTTTTAAACTGGTATCCCTATGTAAAATTCCCCAAAGAATCTGAATTTTTAATCAGATTTTAATTTGGTCTTGTGACTAGAGGGAAAATTTGAAAATGAAAAACATTTTTTAAATATCACTATTTTTCGATCTAGCTGCTCCAAAATAAAATGGCCCAAAAAACGGATTCCAGAACATAGGAATATTTTTATATCAACGAGAAAAAGCTATCTACTGCTGATATATTAAAACTAGAAAATCTAAAGCGTAAAAGTTGATTTTCTTGTGCATGTGCACTTCAAAACAAAATTTTTACCCCAGAATCGGATTCTACGGGAAATTTCCTATGGTATCCTAAGAGGAAAAAAATTTTTACTCAAAGATACACGTTTTTGATAAAAAAGAAGAAAAAAAGTCTGTCATGCCTGAAAGCTGGAAATTATCAAAAAACGAAAAAAAGAAACCGCTGTAAAAAACGAGAAAATAGGATCTAGAAGGCTAAATATAGAGGTACCCTAAATATAGGGGTAAATTTTAAATGACTTTTGAACATTATTTGAATTGATGCACAGAAAAATATCTTTAAAAAAGCATTAAAAACTCTAAATAAATTTTTTATTTTATACTTCAGTGTTATTTCGGGGGAGGGGAGTCTAATATTTGGAACCGGATAAGGAAAAGGTCCACTATAGGTTTTTAAATCGCTAGAAATGAGTGTAAAATCCTTAAAATAGCAATTCCGACCATTTTTTTAGGGGTTTTTCGCATTGTGTTGAAAGCAAAGCAAAAATTATCTAAAAAGGCTATTTTTTCAATAATTTTTAAACATTAATATTTCACTCTTAAATTATCTATAACTACCCATAGAAGGGGTATTTTTGCCTTTTTTGCTATTTTTGCACTTTCAGTGTCCACATGTGTTTTTTGGGTCGCTGCCTACTAAAAATTGGCACTTCACCCTTAAATTGGAAAAAACATGAAATACCTAAAAAATATCCCTTTTAGGGGTGGTTTTACTCATTTAAGGATGAAGCGCCAATTTTTAGCAGGCGGGACCTCAAAATTCGTGATCAGCTACCCAAAAAAACCCATGTGGACCAAATCAGGACTCTGAAAGCTTGAAAATAGCAGAAATACTCCTTTTAATGGTAGTTTTTGGTAATTTAAGGGTGAAATATTAATTTTTCAAAAAATATTTCCCGAAATTCTCAGCAAATGTATCACATGTATCAAAAATGCGTATCGGCCTTGCCTGCGCAATAATTTTTTTTTAAACAAGTAATAAATAAATAAATAATTAAACGCTAAGTTCTTGATTACCGGAAGAAATTAGGTGCCATTTATAAACAAAAGAATGTAATAAGATTCCCGAAACTGTAGAATATTTATACTATCATATCGCCTCGAAGCACAAAAATTACATTGTAAAAATCCATGCAATGGCTGGCAGAACTGAAAAGTAATTTAATGAGCTGAAAATTTTTGATACTTTTTATCGTGAATCGTATGGGTAATTTCACCCAATGATAGAAAATTAATGAAATTTTTCAAAATAACACCCGCTAATAAATATCCCTGATTAAATAGAAATGCTTTAATAATTATTTTATTTTTCCTCTATATACAAAATTAATGAATGTTATTTACCACATACAAAAATAGATTGCTTATTGAAATTTCGCTTACCTACTTAAAATGAAGTATTTACTTATTATATTTAATTATATCATTATGCATTATATATGAGTGATTCCGTCTAAATGTGGATCTTAAGCGTCTATAACGATGGCTTTCGGAAGATGAATTTTTCCAAATACCGAAAAATACATACTATCAAAATTAACTGACATGAGGAGTCCGGTACATCTGGAACACCAAATTACACCATACGGTTATGGATCCATTTATTATGTTCAAAAAACGTGCTGATTATCCTTCAATCATTCCAATGGACCTTCTGGGCCTAAAAACATAAGATTTCAGGCTTCAGGCATCTTCTAAATGACGCTGCTACCTTCAAATACAACCAAATACCTCCTGGTCTCAAAAATATTTAAAAATAAGGTAAAAACTGACGTTTTTGCTATTTTAAACAAATACATGAGTTTTAAAAGTGATACGTTATGAATATAGAAAAAAAAGATTAAAATATTTAAAAAACATTTGATATATTTTATTCGTAAATAATTTTATCACCGTCACCACTATTAATTAAATCTCATATAAAGTTCTTTCTCTACTGCTTGATTAAAAATCAATATACGTGTGCTTTGACTGTAGCATTTGGTATAGTCAAAGCACACGTGTATTGATTTTCAATAATGCAGTGGAGAGAATACTGAATAGGATAATAAATTGAATCTCATTTACTATTTTAGAGTTGATTTGCAAGAAATGAAAAATGTATACTAAACAAAATAAGTCTTATTCTCTACGCTTTAATCTTTGTTGCTAACTCCTAAAAATTCATGGAAAAAAATTTATTCGCATACAAAAATAGTCCTCGATATTCAAAGACTTTAGTTATTATGAAATATAAATGTTTAAATCACCATTTCCTTTAATTTCAAGTATTTTTTATAGATTATAGTTACAAGATAAAGAATAATTTTTGAGCAGAAAAAAATTTAATAGAACAAGAAAAATAGAAATAATCTTAAGGACGTATCTCAGTGGATTGAAAGAGAGAGAGGTCTTTTCGGACCTCTTTCTTTCTCTCGCGAGTTTTGTATAAGAAATCACAAAATGTTTTTGTTTATATTTATATAAATAAACATCTAGGAGCTCTGAAATTTTTTCTACGAGTTTTTATAATAATAAATTATATTTTAACCAAATATTATAAAAATCTGTTCTGTAAATTTTTTACAATACGTACTTATTAAATTACATGCATATTTCACGTAAGAGATTTTAAAGGCTTCCAAAAAAAAATTTACAGAACAGATTTTGATAATATTTGGTTAAAATATAATTTATTATTATAAAAACTCGTAGAAAAAATTTCAGAGCTCCTAGATGTTTATTTATATAAATATAAACAAAAACATTTTGGGATTTCTTATACAAAACTCGCGAGAGAAAGAAAGAGGTCCGAAAAGACCTCTCTCTCTTTCAATCCACTGAGGTACGTCCTTAATGATAATTATTTTCCAACTGATAACTTAAAAAATATTTCACTTTATAAGGCAGTGCATTTGCATATCATTATAATTTTTAATGTTAATTTTTATATTTTTTTCACAGAAATAACCAACAATGATCCAAAAGAAGTTGGAGGTACTTTGCCTCAAAATATATCAAGTTGTCTTGACACTCTTGACATATTCCTTCAAAAAAATCATTATATTTTTTCATCAATGGTTCCAGCAAACAGCTATCAATTTAGTACCACAAATGAAATTCAGTCTAATAAAATGCAGCCTAAATTAAAGATTAAAAATGAAATTGGAAACATTTTGGGAATTAAGGATTTTACACAAACAAATTACGAAAATATTAAGCTTATTGAATTAGGGTTGGATTCATTAATGGGCGCTGAAATAAAACGAATTCTAGAACGAGATTATAATATTAAATTGTCTATAAGCGAAATTCGAAATTTGACTTTTTTGCAGATAGATAATCTTGTCTCGCAATGATTACAAATATATTATAAATAATTTGTAACCAATGATTTACTTTGTTTTTATATTCTTCTTATTATAATTATGTATTTATGAATTATAAGTGGTGTTGGTTCAATTACAAATAAAGATATATTTTATTTAAGTTATAATTAATAAATAAAATTTTTCTGTTAAAATTCAAAAAATGCTTCATTAAAAAAAAAAGAAAAATTCACTCTATTCTCAATCAAATCCTATATCTTTAAACAAGAAATATTTTTATGTATGTATCTATATCTATGTATGTATGCTGAAATCGGCTATCTCAAGAACCAATTGAGCGATTTTTTTCATATCAAGCATTTATAAGTTTTTCATTCCAGATAGGAGTTGGTAGAGTTTTCCTTAATTTTCAATGTATTTGAGATATTTTTTTTTTTTATTATCCCAATTGAAAACTAACTGTAACATAATATGTTCTTAAACTTAGACTGTATATTATACAGTCTTCCATAATGTACAAATTTTTAAAAACCTTAGATCACAAACTCGTATTTTGTTGATTTCTGTTGTACCGACTTATAATATTATTTAAATGGAATGATACGAAAGAAAACAATCAAAATATCTAAATTAACTTACCGAGTTACCAACAGTCACATAGTATGAAAATTTAATTTAATTTTTATCGAATGACGGTAATTTTTTTTAGTTATTAATTGCTGGTAATCATAAATACAAAAAGGAATTTATGTTATAAATCTACAATAAGTATACTGTTTTTTGCTAGAAATATACAATTTCGAAAGCACATTTGCATTTTCTGGTATTGTAGAACTTATCTTTTGTTAAGGTCACAAACATTATTTTATACAAAAGTTTATTTCTATATCTCTTAAAATTAATTTGTTTAACAAATTTTTTTTTTATCAATGATTTATACCATAAATTGAAGCTAAACACGTAGTGACAAAAAAAAAGTTGCCTACACAATTATGTACAGTCCAAAATAATCTGAATAGAAAAAAAAAACTGTTAAAGTAAACACCTTTAAATGAAATTTAACTATAATCAAAAAAATCTTTGAAAAATCTTTGAAAATTAAAAGAATGCCTGTACACAAAAATAATTCCAAAATAGGCCTTATTTTTGGATGCTCTTTTCAGTGTACAACTTGCAAAAGTAGTCAGAGTTTCTTCATTCTAAGTGAATGCTATACCTTAAATAGATAATGAAAAATTAACTAAAAAATTTGCAAACTAGAAGATTAATTTATTCACAATTATGTAGACAATTTTTTTGTTGACATTTTGTGTTTAGTAATATAAAATAAAGTTTTTTTTAAATTCAAAATAGCTGTGGTTTTTTGCTAAAATATTTTCCAAACTTTTATAAAAAAATCAAATGTTTCAGCGGTTCTTCCCTTAAAACATTTCAAATAAATCAGATTATAAAATTGATTATGAAAGACATCAGCTAAGAATGTGTATATAAAAAAATTCTTAATTATATACAGAATTTATTCGTATTTGAGTTTTACTATTTTTTTCCCATTCTTTTTCTCTTTTGTTATACGCCTGTTCATCCCTATATACGATAGGTGCAAAATGATCTACTGCTTATAAGAATGAGAAAGGGAAAAAAAGCGTATGCTCAAGGGGAATATAAGAAAACGAGCCGGAAATCGAAAATCATCTGGCAAGGAAGTAAGGGATGAAAAAATAAAAAAAAAAGGAAAAGTTTAGTTATAAAAGTAAAAAAAGTAAGAGATAAAAAAATAAAAGATGAAGATTATAATCCCGCGAAACTGAAAATGAGATAAGAAAAAAGTTATACTAAAACGGTACAAACAATTCAAGAGATAAAAATAGGTAAGAGGAAAAAAATTGGCGAAACTTGTATGGTTCAAAACTCGTCGCACCAATGCCCATAAGGGATTTTCACATCTCTCTTGAGTAATATAGATAGTTTTGAAGCTTATAGTTTAAAGTAAAGACTTGGGGGCAGGACAGACATTTTTCATATAACGTCTTGAACAGGATGCCTTGAGCTTTCGTTAGATATTTAATATACCCAACTGTATGTAAAAGAAGGGTATACTTAAATACATTTATTTTTTTTTCTTATAAAAATATTTCCTGCTATAAGTGCTAAAATAGTTTTTTTTTCTTATTTAATCTTTCTTTGTGATTTTTTAAATTTTCATTTTTTGCAAAATAAATAAGCTAAATATTAATCAAGTTATTAATTAAAGAATTTTATTATAAATAAAAAATATAATTTAATTTTTTTGCCACAATATTGGATATTTAAAAAATTAGATTTACACAATTAGATGTGATCCAGGGCACCCAAAACTATCATTAATCGGTTACGATACAGTGCTCCTGCCAGATTAGGATCCTGGATCCTTATTTATAATCACTTTATTGATATGTAAGTAGATTGTAATCGTAATTTAATTTGGAGAAGCCTTTTAGGTCAGTTTATAAAATATGATTGTAATCCAAAATTTTGTACTTGCAAAATAAACATTTTTAGGATCTGGTTAAGAATATACTACATTAAAGAAAATGTTTAATAATCCTAGCTAGAAAATGTAACATAAAGTAGCAAGTAAGAAAAGTAAAAAAAAACTAAAATATTTTGCATTCGAAAAAAAACCATGATAAAACGTTTAAAATGTTAACACAACAGGATAGCTGACGTAAATTTGATTCTAATTAATGAGCAAAACTTTATAATACCAGCATTCTTAGTTTCTAAAGTTCTATCAAAGTTTGAAGGTTACGGTCAAAAACTCTAATATCAATCTATCAAAATCTCATAAATTGTTCACTTAGTCTGGTTTTTCCTCTCTTGCTCTTTGTGCGTATATGAACCTTATTTTGTTATAAGCTTGCTTAATGTAAACACTAAAGTATAATAAATTTCATAATATCTAGTGAATTTTCAGATCTGTGAATTTTAATATATTGAAGGTGTTCATATAATGGTCTTTTGGTATTAAGATACTGTAATTTAGTTGAGTTGGGACAAAAGCAGAGCTTTCTACAGATTTAAGCTTTGATGCATATAATAGAGAGAGCGAGGGAGCGAAAGAGAGAGCGAGAAAAAATTATAATAAGAAAGATAGAAGGCAGATATAATAAGAAATTTCCCATGAAAGTATATACGTATATGTATGTACGTATTTGAGCTTTTTTTATTTTTAAGTTAGCTTGCATTTGTATAAAGTGGTCGAGAGGATTGAAAAAGGCATCTTACACCTTAACTACTACTTCTTATTTCTTTAAGAGAGATTATCCTCTCCCTTTTTTTTTGCTTTATGTATAACATCTTTTTTGTCGCAAAAACTTTCGCAAATTACATTTCTTGTACTCTTTGAATTACCCAATGATATTTATGAGGAGCAGTACATATAAGTCTTAGTACTTAAGTATTAGAGTAATTATAATTCGTTAATTATGTTCATAAAATTCTAATATCACTGTGATCGATTAATTATAAAAGAGGGATTCCACTTCAACTGAGACTAAGTTGGACTAAATTATCGCTGAAATTGGTCCAAACTATTTTTTTCGAAAGTACAAGTAAAAATAAGTACTCTCAGTTACTTTAAGTTTTCTAGGTCAAATCCTTAATTTTTGGCTGCCATTTTTGTGTTTTTGGCCTACTTTGGTAAATTGACTCAAAATCTTCTTATTTTTGCTGCGAAATGCTTATTTTCCGGTGTAAAATATTTTCCTCAGGTGCTTATAGGAAATTTTCCACAAAATGTGATTACGGGCTTGAAAATTTCATTTGGATAGTGCGAAAATATAATAATTGAATACATACGTGAAAAATTATTTTTTTTATCGCTGCACACACTGCGGTTTTCAAATTAAATATTTTTCACCGATAAATAAACATTTGGCAACAAAAATAAGATTATTTTGAGTCGATTTACCAAATTAAGCAAAACAAAAATGGCTTCCAGGAATCAAGAATTTGACCTAAAAAACTAAAATTGGCTGAGAGTACTTGTACTTTTGGAAGAAAATAGTTTTTGCCGATTTCTGCAACCTTTCTGTCCAAGATACGCCCAGTTCTAAAAAATTAAATAGTTAATTATCGTACCAATACTAACTAACCTTGAACTTTTGAACGTACAAATTTTTATCTAATTTTTGAGATCCTGAAGCACAGACATTTGGCCCTTACACATTCTATTTTTCGATAAAATGATTTATATTAATGTAGTAGAAATGTATAAGTTTTAATGAACAATGAATATCTAATTTTCCAGCAACTATTTTATTACGATTCAAACGCTTAGATTTTCTTTTAAATCAAAAATTACTCACCAATAAAAATTTATTTTCATCTTAAATAATAAATTTCTTAAAAGAATATTTAAATAATAAAATTATTAAAATAATCAATTTAAAGAAAAAAAAAATTTCGTACGTATTCTACGATCATTGTCATAATTTTCGATAGTACGAAGCAAAAGATAGGAAAACTTAATTATTATCTTTCCAGAGGGAAAACTAAATGTTACCCTAAGCGCCAGTTGCCAATAACCACTTTCAATTAATTAATTAAGTAACCTATCGAAAGATTTTTCTCCTTTTCTCTCTTATTACATTCATATTCTTTAAGAGAATGATTATATATACTTTTATACTTTAATAGGATTTTTAAACATTTGCTGATTTAACAGATACTTAAATTTATTAGCAAATAAATTAAATTACTTAAATTATCAAAAAAAAAATTTTTTCATTACTTTTTTTTTTGCTTACATTTTCATTTTCTTATAATAGCTAAAAATAAAACCATGGGTGAAAGAAGTTAATTTCGATATTAAAATTTTTATTTAATAAAATAAGTAATACCCCATTAAATTTTTATACTGCTTTTGTAAATAAAATATTTTTAGTGTAAATGTTTATTTTTAATTTAAAAATAAATTTCTATTCTTTTATTTTTATGTGTACCTGAAGTAAATTTTTATAAAATATTAAAAAGATTTATTAACGTTTAAAGCTAAATAATAAAAAAATAAAATCAGTAAATTTGAATATTTTGAATTAAAAAAATTTTATATACATATAAAAAATAAAAAAAAAATTAATCTTGATAAAAATATTTATTTATGAAACAAGTGATATAAATTTATAATATGTCAAATGCAAAGGTTTACAAAGGCCCGAGGTTCGTAGCACCCTCACACACGCACACACTCACACACACAGCGAGACTTTTTTTAACAACCAGTTTCTTAGCCTCCTGGGGTCTCAAAACGTGCTTATATGACAAAAACTATATAAGAAATCAAAATTTCACCTAAAACAATATTAGATACGTATTTTTTTATTTTTAATAAAATTATTATTAACGAAGACATAACGTTTTTAAAACGTTATAAACGGGTCGTAAGTAGTCGTAAGGGGTAGCGATGCCATATTGCTAAAAACGCTCCATATAACTCTGCATAAATTTCTAACGTCATATAGCTACACTGTAAAAAGTAACTTTCTTTGATAAACAAAAAAAATAGATTATTTGCGAAAAATTAGTAAATATTCCAAAAAATTGGAATATATTCGATAAAAATTGAAAATTTACGAATTTTTGTATATTATCGAAAAATTTGTATATTTACAATTTTTTTTGTGTATATTTTCAAGAAATTCGTAAATTTACAAGTGACTTGTAATTTTACGAGAAAATCGAAAATTTACCAATTTTTTTTTGCAAATTTACGAAAAATAATTGTAAATATACAAACGTTATTTTTCGTCGAAAAGACGAAAATTTTTATTGGTGGATACCTAAGATTTAAAAATGTAAAATTTTTTTAGGGTGAGTTTACCACAAAAAAACTCAAATCATCTTATTAAATTTGGAATTAAAATACATCATTTATAATTTTATTAAAATCCTTTAGAAGTTTATTATATATGTAAGAGTTACATGTACATTAACACAAACACATACACACATGCACACATTAAACATCATGTAGTTAATAAGAAGGCAAATCGAATAGTTTCTTGTATTAAGGCTATAACGCACGTTTTAGTAGATAAGGCACGTGCATTGATTTGGAAAATTATTATTTATGATTATTATTTACTAATTCATTGAACAAATTCACTAATATAAAAAGAAATATTGTAACTAAATATATAATTATGTGGATGCTATGATAATATCGCTATTTTTAGTATATGTACTTCATTTTATTAATTTTATTTTAAATCCTATTTTTTTTTTTAAATTTGTTAAAAGAATTTCTTTGTAAATGCATCTAATTATTTTAATTTTCTGATAAGCAAGAAAACATCATTTAACAAGTTTTCACCTCATACAATTTTCTTCATCTCTTTTAATCTCCAGATTAAATATCTTCTCTTTTTATATTTCCCAAGATAAGAAAAAAAAAATAAGAAGCAGAGTTTTCTCAAACGACAGGCTAGTAATATTCTCTATACTTATTATATCCGTATACTCATCATCCCCTGACATTATCACATTCTCTTCATCATTATCAGCTATAATTTTAAATTATATTTTAGTATTAGTCTTTGGTATCAAAAATACGTATAAATATACTTAGATCGTATTTATCCCTACAGAAGTTGTAGGCAATTGCCGGTATTTGTTATTTGAGTGCAGTATTTTTGTTATCGTTTTGTCGGTAAAAGTACATATTATGTAGGTCAATATTCCTTTGCCTTAACTTGTGTTTTAAAAAAACGATTTCACCACTCATTAGAGATTTGAACTCATAAATTAATTTTTTCAGAAAAAAAATCCGATGCCTCTACTTGGGATCAAACATAAATTAGTCATAAAATAAGTTTATGTCTTCACTGCTTAGTTATCGCTCCTAACAACTAATTTACAAAAAGGTTCTATGGCATTTGGATTCTAGAATTGCTTCAAATTTTTGAGATGTGTTATGTATATTAAAATAGTTATTAAAACACCTTCCGCACCTATAACTCAGTTAAATAAGACCTCTTTAACAAAAGGCTAGAATTTTTATGATATCTTTTAAAATAAAACTGCTAACTATTTTTTTCATCAAATAACTTACAAATCATAATTTTGTTGGTCAAGGGTCTACTATTAAAACCCATACTATGTGTCTTTTTAGACACGATCGCCCTATGTATGCAATATACAGATGAAATCGTGCCTTATAAGTTTGTCAGGTCAAAAAACGGAAAAGTTTCTAAATTGTCCAATTCGTTGAGAAATTTGGTCCCCAGGTCATTCCGATACCTCTAAATGCTTATATTGCCTTGGTGTGTGTAGGGATGTATGTTCGAGAAAATGTATCCTCTATTTCTCAGAACCTACTGGATGAATCAAAAATCCCTTAGACCAAATTTTTTGAAATCAGATCTAGTTGCAGGGTTTTCAATTTCAAGTGTTTTCATCAAGTCCTTGCAGAGAAATGTCCAAAAAACTGATTTCAGATATCAAAAAAAATTATGAAAAAATGATAAAAATGGGAAAAATGAATTGGTTTTAAATTTAGTACATCCAAAATATGATTAATGACCTACAATAACTAAATTAATTAAAATTTATTTTTTAGGCACGATCACCCTATGTATGCAATACATAGATGATTAGGCACTATCACCCTATGTATGCGATACATAAATGAAATCGTGCCTTAAAAGTTCATTAGGTTAAAAAATGAAAAAATATTCAAATTCTCCAATTTATGGAGGAATTTGCTCCCCAGGTCATTCTAATGCCTCTAAATGCTTATATTGCCTTGGTGTGTGATAGTAAATAATAGAATTCAATTTATGAGGGTGTGGATCCCATCAACGTTATTAAAGAGAAAATACTCAATAAATATATGATCGTGCCTGAAATAAAAAAGCCTTAGCTTTTTTATAATTATTTGCGAATTTTATCTTTAGTTGCTTCACTATGATAACCAAAAACCCTAATGCTCATTTTAATTAGGTTTCTTAAATCTCAAATTTTAATTTTTAATCGCGTCTTTTTGTTAAATGATGTAAAAGTTTTGTTTAAATATTCAAGCACAGCAGCATAACAGTTTTAGTTTTAGATCTATTGTATAAATATTTGATTCTTACTTAAAACCCCCAAAATAACCGGTTTTTCTGAATTTTAACCTAATTACTTTCAGTTTGTTAATCTGTTGTAAGAAATTTAATTTTTTAAAAGAATAAGATAACTAAAATGTGGTCCAATTGAGGCAAGTACGTGCATAAAATTATTTGAATAAGTAAGTATAGACATAGCCATATATAAATCAACTTGACTCATGCATCAATTACGTAATTAGAAAATCATGTCTCATTCTATCAAAACAACCTGGCGACATCCCATTAGCACGGCATCGAAATCATTCAGGCTTATCTTTAGTATATAGGATATTCTGACGCACGTATATAGCAATCAAGGTATATAATTTGTATTTATTGTTTTATATAAATATGATAAGTAGAAAATTATATAATAAAGAAATTTAATAATAAATTAAAATTAATTATTAATCAATATAAATCAATACGGATATTTCTTAAATGTCCAAAGAGCGTAAGAATCTAGTACGTGCTCTATAAAATTTAATTTTTTGAACTTTGTTTACTTTCTTTGTCTATTATTGCTAGCAAAGCACTGAAAATTAAAATGTAAAATTCATAATTTAGACTTTAAGCAAATTCATCTTTTGTTTAAATAAGTAATTTCAGGTTTGTTTTTAATATAGTAAAACTTTTTTAAAGACTCAAAGAACTTGAAAATCTAGGTTAGCAATCTAGGTATCGTATTTTTATTTTTGAAACTTTTAAGTTCTAAAATACATAAATTTTTAAGTTCTAAAATAAAATTATTCTTATATACTCACATGTATCAATTATTTTATTTCAAAAACATATATTACAGAAAATTAAGAATTATACGAATAGAAAATAGTTATTTTTTAAACAAGGGACAACAAATTTATAACCGGTTTGTGTAACTGTACAACCAACGAGCATGGGACATGTTCACTTATAACAGTAATAAATTCAAAAACCGAAATTACAATAAATCCCGAAATATAAATTATCCTAAATTTCCAGAAACCTAAAGTATTCTAAGTCCCTAAATCGAAAATATTCTAAGTCCATTTCACCCCCCCACCCTAAAAAGGTCACTTTTTCACCATCCCCCTAAAAACGTCAATATTTCACCCCCCCCTAAAAACGTCAATTTTTCACCTCCCCCCATCCCTAAAAACGTGACTTTTTCACCCCCCCCTGCCGAGCCAAACTTTTTCAAATACCCCATCCAACGAACATGTTCCATGTTAATATTGGTTTTGACTTTGCATACAGTTGTATGCATGAGCGAGCATATCGAGCGAGTGCAGACAGCCTGCAAAAGTCGAACCCTATATTTTTTCCCGTGATTTAAAACATAGTTTTACATATAACGTGCAAAAAAGCCGTCTCCCTAGGGTAGAAAATAGGCTTTTTTTCCCCTAGATATGTAAAAGTATTTGGGTACATCTATATTCAGCTGATTTCGTTTAATATTACCATCAAAGTAAATAGCGTTTTCATTAGTGAATTAAAAGTAACAAGTATAATATAATTTTAATGCTTTCATATGATAAAAAAAAAGTATACCTTTAAATTAAGAAATAAAATATAGAAAAAAACTTTATTTTTGCAAAATCATCTGGATTAGCTCATATACATCATGCATTAAGAGCCGATGAAAAATCTATAATCGATAATCAGCTAACCACATATAAGTAATTTTTTTATTCACATTCTTTTTTATCTTTTCAAACTTTTTCTTCATATCTACGAAACCTTATTTTTCCGGTGTCTAATAGCGTGGAAGGGTAAAAAGTAAAAGTTAAAAGAAAGATATATCAGTTAATGTAAATTTAAAATTAAATTCCATATGTTTTTGAAAAATTTTTCAAATTAAAAAGCACTAATACAGTTTTATTCACATTATAATATCTAGACTTATTTTTTAGGCTCCATTCAATGCAATATTTCAGGGTCTCTAAATTTTTACTAAAAAGGAATTAGTGAAATTCGTGTTTAAGATGGAAATTGGATTTATTTAGGCTCTTCAAGAGATATTTTGATTCCTTTCAGTAGAAAAGAAAGATCTTTTGCTTTTCGTAGACGAACTTAAAAGATGAGAAAAAATTTTTTTACTATAAAAAAAAAAATTAATTATTTTATTTATAAAAATTAAAAAATAAAATTCAATAATAAATTTTTGTTAAATATTTCAAGTTAAGTTCATAGTGCGAAATTACGCGTATCAAAGTTAAAACAAGTTTTCCACAAATGTCATTTGAAATAATGCCATGGAATGTACTAAAAGATACCACGAATAGTCGACAAAGTAATTTCTAAATGAGTATTTCTCAATGTTCAGACTTTCTACACTATCTATGGCTAATTTTATAAATACAAGCATGCACTTTTTATGTTTATGAGGAATTTTTCATTTTCTGATAATAGCTTTTAAACATATTGGATAAAACAAATTTTTTTTAATTACTTTTTTGCATTATTAATAATTTTATTTTATTATTAAAAATATTCGTACTTTTTTTCTTTTTTTAATAAAGTTTTAAGTACGTATAATAAAGAAAAGTAATATTAAAAATTTATTCTGATTTTGTCTTTGGAGACTATAAATATCCTGCGTATGATACTAAGGTGTCGAAAGAATTTCTTTCACTGCAAAGAACAAGAATAATAGAGTTAGAGTTCACTTTTTGAATAGATGAGTTAAAGAACTGAAAAAAAAAAGAATTGAACAACTTTAACAGTTGAAGCATTTACATCTGTGTGTTCTAGTGTGAGTTTATATCAATGATAAACTTTTGTTCACTATCTTATTTTCTGAATTATATAGAAAATGTTTTTATGTCAATTAGTTACTAATGCAAATTAAATTACAACAGGAGACCTGAAAATTTGAGACGCCAAATTACAAAATAAAGTTATAGATTAGTTAATTTTTTAAAAAAATCATTCACGATACCCTCTGTTTATTCCAATGGGACAACAAAACCTACAGTACAAATAAAAAAAAATGTATTTTAAAAAGGGAAAATTGCAATTTTTAAAAATTTTATTTTGATAAAATAAAGTGTTCTGTGGGACTTCTACAATTTTGGAGATCTATTTTTATATGTCTCAACATCATTTTCTATCTATAAGCTAGTGTTTAAAAAAATTTTAAAGCTCGCTAAAAAATTATAAAGCTGTAAAGTTAAAATTTCCATGTTCTCTAAATGGAAAACTTCAAGTGCTCATGGCACGGGTTTTCAAAATCAAAAACCAAAATCCTTGGAGCTGGGGGGTTTTTATGACCAAAATATCCGAAAAAATATTTGTTGGCTAACTTATAAAAAATGTTGCTACCTAGAAACTTAGTCAAATAGCTTTCTGGTTGATCTTACTTTTTTCATATAAGTGTCACCTTTCAATCCCCGTAAACTGAAAATTTTTATTATTAATTTTCTTACTGTTACTTTCAATAAATAAAATGCCTATTTTTGGCGCAAAATGACCAATTTTTAATTGCTGACAAAATTAAAATTTTTTATGAGAACGGGTTTCATAGGTCTCAAAAATTTTCTACAAGTTTCCAAAAATTCTTATTCATCTCTTTTCTATTATTTATTACAAGATATAAGGTTTTTTTTAAAAAAATAATATTTTGTTACTATCTTTAAAGAGACATATCTCGGAAACAACTAAAGCAAAAAGCATAAGTAAAGAATTTTTAGGAACGTAGCTTGTACAGAATTTGTGAAATCTTGAAAGCCTATTTTTATCAAAAATTTCAATTTCGGCAGAAATTTAAAAATTGGTCATTCGGTTTATTGACTATAGCGATGAGATCGAGAATGAGATAATAAAAATTATGGTTCACGCACTGAAAAAAAAGATCTATTTGTCTCAAATAGAAAATCTTCTTGAATTAAATTCTATTTAAGGTAAATAGATTTTTATTTATTACAAGAAGAAACGTGTTTTGCTGATTTCTGTTAAGAAACCATAAAGTGAATTATTGACCCTAAAAGATTTTAGTTTCTCCTGGAAAACCTTCGGGATAAAAATGAACCGTCCGAGGAAAAGTTGATATCCTCGAAGTAAAATTTTTCATTTTTCATTTTTCATTTAAAACTATTTTCCGATTTTCCAAGATGGTGGACCAAAATATCAAGAATGGGACTTTCTACATTTCCTGGGGGTTTTGGAGGTTGAGAAAAACGATTTTTTTAATGAAAATTTTCAATTTTTCACCCTAACATATTTTCCGATTTTCCAAGATGGCGGACCAAAAAATCAAGAAAGAAACTTTCTACATTACCTGAGGGTTTCAGAGGTTGAGAAAAACGATTTTTTTAATGAAAATTTTCAATATTTCATCCTAATGTATTTTCTGATTTCCCAAGATGGCGGAGCAAAAGGCATCAAAAAAGGAACTTTCTACATTACCTGGGGGTTTTTGAGGTTGAAAGAAACGAATATTTTAAAGAAAATTTACATTTTTTCAACCTTACGTATTTGCCGATTTTCCAAGATGGTGGAGCAAAAAAAACATAAAAAAAGAAACTGTCAATTTTACATTGAATACATCTGTTGTAGAAACTAGCTCAATAATAGATTCAATTTGCGTTTATTTAAGAATAAGAGGTCAAGAGTACCTAACAAACTTGGAAAATCGGAAAATACGTTCAGGTGAAAAATAAAAAATTTTCATTAAAAAAATCGTTCTTCTCAACCTCCAAAACCCTCAGGTAATGTATAAAGTTCCGTTCTTGAAGTTTTTTGGTCCGCCATCTTGGAAAATCGGAAAATACGTTAGGGTAAAAAATAAAAAAATTTCATTTGGTAACCCAGAACGGTATTTTTCGTGAAAAATTTTAAATTACTGTCAAGAAGATTTTCTATTTTCTCAAATAGAATGCGTTATTTGAAACAAATAGAATATATTTGATTCAAATAGAAATCAGTCAAGCAGATTTTCTATTTGAGACAAATGGATCTTTTTTTTTCAGTGCGTCAAATGATTTCAAATGACTTGAAACGTAAGGAAAACTTTAAAAAAATGCTTTTCCCGCTTACTTGGGATATGCGATTATCGGTATAATGAGAAATTAAAAAAAAAAAAAGAAATTTTCTGGTATACGGCCAGAAAGCAAAGACGCGTTTTCTCTCTACAGACACAGAAATATCTATTTGTTCAACAAGGGAAAAAAAATAGGATTTGGCTTTCAAAGCAGTTGCAGACAGCATTGAAAGTAAAATTTCCTACATTTTTTCTCGCTCAACACATAGTTTTTCATTAAAAGCGAAAAAAAAGATCGCCTGAAAGTAAGAAAGTAGATCTTTTTTGCAGCATATAATGAAAAATTTTATACGAACCTTGTCCATAAATAAAGAATGCCCCAAATCGCAGTTTACCATCCTCGGCTTCGGCTTCGGTAATTTACGTGCGATTTGGGCCATTCTTTACTTTTCTGGCCTGGGGTCGTAAATATACTATTTTCTTTACGTTTCAAGTCATTTGAAAGAGGTTTGAAAAGATAAACAAAAACTCCGTTGTTCACAAGCAGAAAATTTCAGCTTGAGCATGCGGAATTTTTTTTCAGTGCATCTTATTACACGAAACCCCATTTTTCTATGCCCAGGGGGCACGTTGGAATAAATGGAGTATAAATTATTATTTCTTTCTTAAACAATTTATAAAATATTAAAAGAAACGAATTTTTTGGGTTCTTAAAGTCTTTCTAGAATCCTTAACCTCTTTTGACTCAATATAATATTTATCAATCTCCTTATAAATCCAATTAATAGCGGTATGTTAAATTGAACTAATAAAAAACAATTGAAGTTTTTAGAGAATCTTGAAGAAAAAAAAATTACAGAATTTATTATCTAATTCATTAAAAATCAGTGTTGGCATCAACCAAATCTTATTTTGAATCTTAAGACAAATAATTAATCTATAAAATATGCCAAAAGAGTAAAATAAATAAAATATCGAACAGAAACTGCCAATAAATAAAAAATTACATTTTTAGCTAAAAAACGAATTTTCTTTTTTAATTCTTTTTGTTTTTTGACCTATAATATGTATTTGAATGAAAAAGAAAGAAATTATACTATTTTTACATGCACTATAAACGTTTATACCATGTCACAATACATATACATGCATACATACAACCTCAAATGTCCAATAAATTCTAATTCTAATTGTAATTCTTCAACGGCAGGACTCTGTCCGTTCATAAAATAGAAGAAATAGCTTTTCTATATAGTAATACACATACATATTTTTTTTACAATAATACACACTAATACATTTAAACTCATACATGTAATAACAAATTTCTATATATAGGAAAAGATACTTTTCCCTCTATTTTTGTGTAAAAGACAGAGAAAGATAGCGAGATTTGACGCGCAGCTTCCCTCATACGTATATTTATCTTTGTTACTCTTATTACTATAATGCATCCCTTCCCAAAAATTTAAGGCGCTCCTCCCGTTTTAAGGGCTGTTGAGAAAAGTTACGTATAGAAACCGGCCAGTATATTTCGCGCCAGATTCACAGTAACGTAATATTTATGTGAATTTTTCGTATTGGCAGATATAAATTTTTGTGAATATTGCATTATCTTCACGAAATATAACTTAAAACCTAATAAATGCATGATCAAACTGATTTTCAATAATATAAAATATTTAAAAACTCAAGCTTTTTTCTTATCAAAGAAGTGTCTAAATTGACATGAAATTAATTAACTTTTTTTAACAGATCAAAAAATTTACAATTATATTCAGAGTGTAAAATTAAGATTTTGAAATATTTTTTAAAATTAAATTAAGTTCGTTATAAATAAAAAGATTTAAAAAAGAAAAAAACTGAAATTCAGTAAAAAATAAGAAGAAAGAAATTCATGTGTCAAGTGAAAAAAGTAAAGCTTTAGTCAGACATAAAAAATCTGTTTACATGTATTTTATTTAAAAAGTACATATGTGTAACTTTTATTTATATGTATCGATACATTACTTTTGTATCCAACATATATAACCAAAACGTTTAAAAAAAAGAAAGAAAAAGTAAAAAAAAGGAGGTTATGGTTGAGGCTTTAGGATAAAAAGCATAGTGAAAAAAAAAGTAACGTTAGGATAAAAGTCGATTTAACTGTCGATCGAGAAGCCAAAGCACGATTGTGGTATATAAGAAAAAAATAATATAAGAACGAGGACTAGTCGTGCATATAATTTTTTTCGCCTTCTTTTTTCTTTAA
Organism: Anagrus nilaparvatae; assembly: GCA_022575985.1. Classification (NCBI taxonomy): domain Eukaryota; kingdom Metazoa; phylum Arthropoda; class Insecta; order Hymenoptera; family Mymaridae; genus Anagrus; species Anagrus nilaparvatae. Next base: position 7,133,166 of record JAKSXM010000287.1, read on the forward strand.
CACATATCTTAAAATAGAAAAAAAAAAGTTTGGATAAAGACACAAAAATAAGGATAACTACAAAAATAATAAGATAAATAAAAGTAAGATTTTATTTTATATGATTAAACACTTTTGCATGCAGGATAAACACATACATTTTAATACTTAAAAATATATGTTTTATTATAAATTTATTTTGAAATCTCAGATATAATTAATTGATTTTTAAATTCTATGGTTTCAAATTCAAGAACCTTTAAAAATGACCCAATTTCGAATAAAAATAGTAGCTAATTTAAAATTTTTTAATTAAATAAAAAATTATATTTAAAAGTTTTTAAACGTTGAACGTTTTAAAACATTTTAGTTTGATGAGTTTATTAACAGATATGTGCACAATGTACATAAAACTATAAATTTTGCAAGTTCAATTTTAATGGATCTATCTATATGAATTTATAGATATAGTCAGACTAAAATGATCTCATTAATCTAAATTAACTATTTCAGTAATATTAATATTTATAACAATTCTTTGAGTTTTTCAAGGAGTTTCAAAGAAAACTTTTTTGATTTCTTAAAAACTCTATAGTTTTTTCAATAAAAAGTTTCCAAATTCTGAATACTATGGATCTAATTTGCATAAATGGTAAATAGCTTAGAAACTGGGCTAAAATTTTTTTCTCTTAAAAATATAATCAATTCCCGAATATTTCTTTTTGTATTGAAAAGTTTTTATACATCTGTAAATATTTCAGTGTTTCATAAGGCAAATTATTTTTTTTTAAATATTTACGGTTGTAATACTTTTAATAGCGTTGAAATTATAGTTGAGTATGGCAAAGAACTAAGAACCACTAGCATTTATATTAAAAGATAGAGAATCTGGGTTATCTTTTAGTTTCAGTTTCCTTGGGAGATTTCACTTTAAGAACCACAAATTGCCATACGTGAAATTTTGATTTTTTGCTTATAAGCACGTTTTAAGACTCCAGGAAGCTAAAAAACCAGTTTAAAAAAAAAGTATGTATGTTTGTCTGTGTGTATACTGCATCTTGTTTGCAAGGATCAAAGCATTGTGATCAAAGCATTTTTTGATCTGACCCCAAATCTGATACCTAAAATTGTGAAAATTTTTGGTACCAAATAAATAAAAAAAACAGCATTATTTTTTTTTCTGTTTGGATGTAATACCTAATTTTTTTCTATGAAAGTATTAGTTTTAGAATCATGTTTTTTATACAAATTTCTCAGATTTGATACCTAAATTTGTGAAAATGCCAATAACTTTTTCTATTTTCACGTAATACTTAATTTTTTTTATGTGGAAGTACTAGTTTTATAAATATTATTTTTAGATGATTTCTTGGATTTGTAGTAACAAATCCAAGAAAAAATTGGGAATATTTTGGTCTAAAAATTTTTTGCGACATAAAATAAAAAAGACACCATTAAATTTTTTTCCTTTTTGACGCAGCAAACTTTTTTCCACGGGAATCCTAGTTTTAGGAAAATCGTTGATGCTAGATTTATCGGATCTGTTAACTAAATTTTGGAAAATACTTGTCTTAAAATTTTTTGCATCTAAAAATTAATTTTTTTTTTTTAGAAGTAGTACCTAATTTTCTTACAGGGTAGTGAGTTACTTACTTTTAAGATATTGATTATTTCTCAATTTCTCTGATTTGAATTCAAAATTTAGGGAAATTTTTGTCTGAAAATTATTTTCATCAAAAAATAAATAAATGTTGTTATTTTTTTTATTTTTTTTGACCTAATACCTAATCTTTTTTCTAAGGAAGTTCTTTTAGGACATTCATTATTTCTCAATTCTCTGATTTGAAAATTTTTGTTTTTAAATTTTTTTCCACCAAAAAATAAAAAAACGCGATTATTTTTTAAATGGGAGTTCTAGTTTAAAATTTGGTGTTGCTCTATTTCTCAGATATGATACATAAAATGGTGAAAATTTTCAACTGATATGAATATTTGTCATTGCTTGAGGAACCGTAGTACCAATAATTTAGCCGCGTTTTTTTTTTGTACCTTTCAGAAATTTTTTAAAATGTGCCTGGAAAAGGGGACTTAAGTTAAATTTCCCAAGAAATCTGAAAATCAATTCAGAATTTTCCAATATTTTCTTCAGTAACAGAAAATCGGGTCCCAGAAATGTTGTTGTTCTTATTTTATTTTTTTAAAGTAAGTTTCATATTTCAAACTCCTTAGACTACAATTTTTTTATCAATAATTCCCTCACAGTAAATTTAATTAACCAAATGCTCATTTATTGCCCAAAATGGTCAAATATTGATTAAAAAAACTTTGAGTACCTAAGCTTAGTATGTTTGGAACTGCTTGAAAAGTATAGAATTTTCAGTTAGATCTATCAAAATTTACTGTTTAATTTTTAAATTAAACTACATAATTTGAAGGATCATATTATGTAATTTTTCTATGAGAAATATAACTAGAAACTTTTTCAAATGAGCGTTAAAATGATTCAATATAATCTACAGATAATTTTCTGAAAAAAAATCAAGCAATATTTAATAATCTAAGAAAAAATATATTTAACCACATATTTTTTGGGTTCTTTGTTGGCCACATTTTATATTTTTATTATATATTTTATATATAAGGCATACAATTTTCTTTAGTATTGTCTATATTATTTTATCCTGTAATCTTTAGTTCTCGGTCGAGTAGACGATTCTGAAAAGAGAAACATACAAAAAAAAAAAAATTGTTACTTGCACGAATACGTTATTTACGTTGAATTTTTATAAAAAATATATATTTATGTATACGTGTGTTAGAAAAATAGTGATTGTTGATATATCTTTTGTATTTTTGGAAAATGCATGAATGTGTATTATATAGTAAAGGCCGAAAATTTGTGGACTCGTTGACGATGCGATATATAACCCCAAGCAGAAAAAGAGAAACTAGAATTTATGGTCTCTATGATACACTGCTATTTTCATTTTTTTTTTTATTATTATTGTGGTTGTTGTTATTATTATTTTTGTTATTATTATTGTTATTATTATCATTGAGCTTTTTTTTGTTTGGGTTATACCCAACTTTGTATGTGTATTGATATTGAAATTATTTTTAAAAAGCTCTTTACTTTTTTTTTAATTGTTTGATATGCAAAAATATTTTTACATGAAAAATGAAATTTTTTCGAAATTTTTTTTTAAGAATATTATTCAACATAAATTATGTTTAGGCTTACATTAAAAAAATAGACGAAATCTAAACTGGTAAATTTTCTAAGTGAATTTATCATAATTATCTAATTTTCTTCGTTTTTTATGCTAGCTTTTTTGACAAAATAAAATAATTTATTAAATTAAAAAAATCAAAGGTAAAAAATATTTTTGGGGTAAATTATCTGGATTAGTCCATATATTTATTTTATCACGAAAAGAAAAAGTAATATTGTACATTTTTTTTACTTAGTAAAGTTGACAAAGTATATATGCTCTTAGATTACGAAATCTGATGCGAAAGTATAATTTGAATTTTTCGACGACTTTTCTATCCCTCTCGGGTTTTACTATATATATATAATAGTTAAATATGTAATGGATACCCTGAGGTTCACCTCTTGACAAAGTTAACGCAATTTTTTTCCTCCTGAAAGATTTTTATCAAAAGAAACTTGCTATGAAAAAAAAGAAAATGTGAAAAAAAAAGAATTATTTACTGTAATGAGAACTTGAAAAAAATTGCAATAGTCATAAAATCAAAAAAAATTGTATATTTTAAGATATACTATTGTGTTTTTTATATATAAAAGATTAACTCATGTGAATGAAAATCAAATAAAGTAAAGTTGTATACTATTTAAAAAAAAATTTTAATTTAAAACACAGAAAAGATTTTACATTAAAATAATATTTTTAAATATATAATTTAAAAAAAATTGCTATATTTTTTATCAGTGAATCTTTTATAATTTACAAGTGTTTATGTCTGTTATCTTTTTAACATATACCAAAAGTCACGAAAAGCAAACATAACACTTTAAACAAAGCTAAAATAACCAATAATAGTTTACATTACACGTTACAAGAGCAATCTTTTTCAAAAAAAAACAAAAAATAAACAAATTCGTTTGAGTAATAATATGCATCAGTAAAAAATTTAAATTAATTGCTATAATTTTTCATTTCATAAAAAAAAATTTTTCACTTTTTGTAAATTTTATTCATAACTGCAAACTATATATTGACCTTAAATTACACTTATGAGGGGTAAATTTAACACACAATCAACTTGAATCAAACATGTTGACGGATTCTAGTTTTGATACCTTTTTCAAACAATAAAATTAAATTTAAAATGTTTTAGCCCTAAAGGCTATGCCCGGATCTATATAGTGAATCGGCCCACGAAAGATATTTAAAAACTAATTGTATTAGGTCAAAGTACACCTAAAGAAAATAAGATCCTGAAGTTTTCAGACCTCCAGATGCATTCAGCTCTGATTGGCAGCCTATTAATGACAAAAAAAAAAGTAAATTTTTAGCGACTTTTTGGTCGTTTTTCTGATACTCCCGTGGTAAAACGATTCTGTCAAAATGATCTTGCAACCTCTCATTCGAAAGGATAGACGATATACTTTGAGATAAAATTACTTTGGGAAGTGATTATAGTGCATCCTTTTGATTGGTAGACCATAAACCGTTCAAAATAAATTTTTTTTCTTCTTAAATTTCAACTTTGGCAGCGATTTAAAAAAAATTGAGAGATATGCCTATTCTATTTTTTTTTTAACTAATGAAAAATAAAAAAAAATTTTATTTGCGACCATCCGCGCTCAAAAATATTTGGGGCAACATGGTCAAATACTTAAAAAACTGAAATAACTTTTGTTATTAATTTTGCGATTTTTCGAAAAAGGACCCCGCACAAATGAACAGGAAATGGCAGTTCGATCAAATTAGGTGAATTTTTTGTATGTTTTAGATTTTATTGTATTATCCTGAAAAAAAGTCTCCATGGACACAAAGCTCCAAAGTCTCAACTTTGGCTGCTACGGAGCTTGAAAGCTCCATAGCGTACTCCATAGCTGTATTACACAGGCACAAAAAAAAATCATATACCAATGCTTGGTCCTCAAGGCCAACCCCCCCCCCCCCCCGAACGGGTTAAAAATATTTTTATTAGGAAAATTCAAACTCAATGTGTATTCTTATGTTTTTTGAGACTCTGTAACCAAAGATGAATATAAAAAATGTTTTTAACTTGGTCAAAAACACTTTCTTGGCCCTCTACACTACCCCAGTGCCCCCATTCACCCCCCCCCCCCACCAGACGAGTTGAGAATATTTAAATTACAAAAATTAAAACTCAAGGTTTATTCTTATTTTTTTTGGACACTGAAACGTTTGAGGGGAGTGAATGGGGGTACTGGGGTCGTGTAAAGGCCCAAGCATTGGTTAAAAATATTTTTTATATTCATCTTTGATTACAGAGTCTCAAAAAACATAAGAATACACATTGAGTTTTAATTTTCCTAATAAAATTATTTTTAACTCGTTAGGCGGGATGAATGGGGGCACTGGGGTGGCCTAGAGGACCAAGCATTGGTTAAAAACATTTTTTATATTCATTTTTGGTTTCAGCACATCAAAAAACATAACAATACAAATTGAGTTTTAGTTTTTGTAATAAAAATTTTTATATCTCATTTTGGGGGGGGGGGGTGCATGGGGCCACTGGGGCGGTTTACGGGGCCAAACTTTGGTCCCAAAAAATATAAGAATTAATATTAAGTTTTAATTTTTGTAATAAAAATATTTTTACCCGTTTGGGGGGGGGGGGGGGTATGAATGGGGTCACTGGGGTCGTCTACAGGGCCAAACGTTGGTGAAAAACATTTTTTGTATACATTTTTGGTATAAGCGTCCCAAAAAACATGAGTATATAGTTCAATTTTCATTTTTCTAAAAAAAAATTTTTTTCAATCCTTTGGGGGGCTTATGGGGGCGCTGGGAACAAATTGGCTAGTTTTATTGCATTCCCATGCCCATATTCGGTTTTAGCACCACCAAAAACCCCCATACCAGGGGGTCTACCCTCTGGTATATGATTTTTTTTTGTGCCTGTGTAATAGAGCTATGGAGTACGCTATGGAGCTTTCAAGCTCTGTAGCAGCCAAAGTTGAGACTTTGGAGCTTTGTGTCCATGGAGACTTTTTTTCAGGATAATAAAATCTAAAACATACAAAAAATTCACCTAATTTGATCGAACGGCCATTTCCTGTTCATTTGTGCGGGGTCCTTTTTCGAAAAATCGCAAAATTAATAACAAAAGTTATTTCAGTTTTTTAAGTATTTGACCATGTTGCCCCAAATATTTTTGAGCGCGGATGGTCGCAAATGAAAATTTGTTTTATTTTTCATTAGTTAAAAAAAAATAGAATGAGCATATCTCTCAATTTTTTTTAAATCGCTGCCAAAGTTGAAATTTAAGAAGAAAAAAAATTTATTTTGGACGGTTTATGGTCTACCAATCAAAAGGATGCACTATAATCACTTCCCAAAGTAATTTTATCTCAAAGTATATGGTCTAACCTTTCGAATGAGAGGTAGCAAGATCATTTTGACAGAATCGTTTTACCACGGGAGTATCAGAAAGTCGACTAAAAAGTCGCTAAAAATTTACTTTTTTTTTTGTCATTAATAGGCTGCCAATCAGAGCTGAAGGCATCTGGAGGTCTGAAAACTTCAGGCTCCTATTTTTTTAGGTGTACTTTGACCTAATACAATTAGGTTTTAAATATCTTTCGTGGGCCGATTCACTATATAGATCCGGGCATAGCCTTTCTTTTTGTTTTATAACCAAGATGCATTCTAAAGATTTTGACAGAAATAATGAACTTTTAAATTTAGTTTTCCTAATTCCTCGAAATGTGAATATTTTTTATTTTTTTTACACCAGCCTGCTAGATTTCATGATTACACATCCCCACAAAAAAAAAAGTTCGGGGACAAAAGCGCGACTAGGGTTTTTGAGGGTATTTTTCGACGCTGAAAATTAATCTTAAATCAGATTTTACCGTACACCCCCAAAATTTACTGCTGCGCACCCTATACTCTATAAAAATGTTGATAAAATTTTTTCAAGTGGGGTTTTTTTAAAAGTTTTCGACACTGAAAACGAATCTGAGATCAAATTTTACAAAACCTTGAGAGAATTTACTGCTACGCGCTTTACAACGTATAAGAACGTTGGAAAAATTGGCTCCAAAATTTTTATACGGTATCGGGTGCGTAGCACTAAATTTTGACAGTGTTTTACAAAATTTAACCTCAGATTCGTTTTTAGCGTCGAAGAATACTCACGAAAACATATAAGTCACACTTTTGCCCCCGAATTTTTTTTTTGTTGGGCAATGTTATTAATAAAAATCTTTCATATTTAATACGCAGTGTCTAATTTGAAAACTTACTTTTGAGTTAAATAAGTTTTTTTCACAAATAAAACAATCTAAAGTTAAAAATTAAAAAAAACTAGCAGTTAATAACGGATTTAGATTTCTTCCAAATATTTTTAAGTTACAACACATCTGAAACAAAAGTATTTTTAGTACCTCAAACGTAAATTATTATAAATACCCCGTTAGTATTTCTTATTAAATTGCAACTAGTAACACATATTTTCATTTTGGCTGAAAAATTACTACGGCTCATTGAATTACATTTATACTTTTTAAAGTGCATAATATGCAGCAGATTCAAAATACATTTTGAATTTTATTACATTAAACTTTTAGCTAAAACAATAAAAAGTTAACTAATTAAATTAAATTTAAATTCTTATGATAAAATAAATTTCACTTTTCAAGAGGAATGACTTTATTATATGAATCTTAATTAATATTAATAAAATTCAAGAAAAAAAATTATTTTTTAAATAATTAAACTTATTTTTTCTTTCGTATAAAAATCTACTTTTTTTTTTTTTTTAATTGCAAAGTTAACGGAAATGTTAATGCAAAAGGATAATAAGCTTTCTACAATTTAAGGGCTTAATTATCCGTAATTGTACGCACTCGGTTAGAAAAATCTTCTTTTTATTTGCTGACCTATAGTCAATTTAACTTATAGGAATCGATTGAAAAATTTATAGTTTTTTTTTACTATATTTTCATTTAATTTTTTAATATTTATATGCTAAAAACTAAAATACAAAAAGAAAATAAAATTGAATAAATTGAAAATTCAGATATTTATAAACGAATGCATCAAACGATTGCTTTTGAAAATGCATTCACAAACACATACGCATACATTTATATATACATATATATATAGACATACAAGTACATAAAGAAATTTACGTGGTTACAGAGCGGAAAAGTGAATAGCATCAAGGTTGATTAAAGGTCTCGATTGGACAAAGCAAACATCTGAACCGTTACTCAGCTGTCTGTTATTGTGAAATTTCTGACAGTATTAGAAAACTTTTAGTTTTCCTTTATTTCATGCATAACACACATACATATAAAGGCGTCAAAAACTTAAGAACTTTAAATGTAAGAAAATTCTTATAAATATTTGTATTTTGTTTTTTCGGAAATTTGAGAACAAGAAAAAAAAATTAAGTAGATTAAAAAAAGTTTTGCTTTTACATATTATGAAAAAGTTTTTAAAAATTCAATAAATTCTTTTAAAAAAATGACCATTTATGTATAATATAATTCACAAGGGAATACAAATATAAACGATAAGCGCGCATATAATCATGAATAGAATATTATAGCCCATTTAAATTGTAACTGTAATTGATTGGAGACTCGAGGGGGTGATTAGGGAAACATTGTTTCGTTAGTAATAATTTATGCTTAACATATAACTATGATTTTCATTCTTACTCTTTCTATTTTATATATATTTTGAGAAAGAAAATTTTGGACCAATTTAAATTAATCGATTTGTTTGTCAAAGCTTTTAATTGTTACAGGATTATTTGAATTTAGTACTTATGTAGAGGGCGCTTCGTATCATTATGTGCCTATTATATTATTAGAATGATTATTTAAACTGGGTAAATATTAAGGATCATTAAAAAGGATTTTATAAATATTTAAATATCAAAATTTACTTTAAATTATACTAATTTATTGTCTTTCTTTTTAGATTTAATGTTAATTTTCATAATTTTGGTTAAATATTTTTTATGTTTACTTAATAAAGTAATTTTTTACTCGTATAAAAGAACTTTTTAAAAAATGAATTATTTTTTAGAAAATTTAGTAAAAAGTAAGTTTAATAATTAAGAATAATTAAAAATTTCATTGTATTTTATTCTTATTTAACATTCAAAAAATTTCTTTTTAAGTGATTAAAGATCCATTATCATAAAATAATAATTCAAATATATTCAAACTTTTTTAACATTAAACAATTTAAATCTTTTTATGTTACTTACAAAATGAAAATCTAGATTATATTTAAAACTCTTTATTCTATTGTACGAAAAATATTAAAGGGGTTGTACTTATTATAATAGTTTTTAAGAAAAATCTCTATAAAACCATTTATGAAGGCCAAATACTTGCCAAACTCATAAAATTTAATGCCAAGTCTTCAAAATGTTAAAGCTACTAGTTGTATTATAGGTATTATATCTAAAAAGAAAAAAAAATCAATGGTTTAAGTACAAAAAAAATTAATTTTTATATATATAGTAACTGAATGAATAAATTTTTTATTCAATATTTTTTAAGTTTGCAGAATATATTTTACTTTCGCAGTTTGTTAGCATAATATGATGAACTTACGTTTTAATTACGTAATGGTTACCTGATTGCAGCGTCTATATTTTCCTTATGTAACAAATACCGTTGCTAGCACCAAATTGACCCGAAAATATCTGAGACCGACCCGAAGAACCACACACGCCTAATTGAAAATTAATTTTACAAATTTTTTGAGACTTATAAAACTCATTTTTATCAAAAATTACAATTTTAGCAGCAATTTTAAAATTGGTCATTTTCGGCCAAAAATGGGCATTTTTTTTATTTACTATAGCGAAGAGAGAATCGATGATAAAAAATTTCGGATTATGCAAATGAATGGTAGTACTTGTACAAAAAAATGAGGTAAATCGGAAATACAAATTTTGGTTGAATTGCAAGATGACGGCGTTATTTGAAAAATCGCCTAAAAATGCTAATTTGTAATACTGTCGTAACATTGAACCCTGCGTTTCTAAGCCCAGAAGGTGCGTTGGAATAAACGGAGGGTATCTTGGGTGTTTTTTCAACATATGAAAGTCATCCATAACTATAGATTATAATTCGGCGTACCAAATATTTCGGTCTCCCTTTGTAATTGTGTTTTTTTATAGTGGTTTTGCCAATAGACCTAAACCACTTTTAATAATAATACAAATTTAAATTAAGATTTATATACTGCTATCCACATCCAAAACTGCACTACCTGATATTTGTAGATAATGCTTTTTCTCTTGTTTTTCCCTATTTAAAATACGCTAAAAAACGCGAGAGATCATAATCTACCTACAAATGTCAGATAACGTTGAATTGGATATCGACGGCAGTATAATAGGATAATTTTAATTTAGGGCTTATTAAAATTTTTGTTCCAGGGCTTATAATAATTAGGAAGTATAAGTTAAAACTGTTATAAGTGAATATGTTCCATGCTCGTTGGTTATGTGAACAAACAAATCAGTTACAGGTTTTGACCGCTAGGTATTTTAAAAATTGCGAAAATGAAATTACCGAAAAAAATAAGGCTGAAATGGCGCCCCTGATTTTACTGCTCCAAGTAACCTGAATTAAAAATTTATAACCGGGTTTCGTAACTATTTAACCAACGAGCATGGAACATGTTCACTTATAAGAGTAATAAATCCAAAAACCGAAATTACAATAAATTCTGAAAAATAAATTATCCTAAGTCCATAAACTTAAAGTATTCTAAGTTCTTGTTCGTATCAGGGCCTGATCAGACTCCCACTTCAAATTATTCTAAGTCCCTAAATCGAAAATATTCTAAGTCCATTTGACCCACCCCCCCTAAAAACGTCACTTTTTCAAATACCCCATCCAATGAACATGTTCCATGTTAAAAAAAAAAGAATATTAAATTAGATACTTCTAAAAAGGCATTAAAAATTAAAAGATTAGCACGTAACTCAAGAAAATGTCCGAAAAATACGAATAATTTGACGATTTTTCTCCAAAAAAAATTATAAAAATGGCAAAAATCGCAAAATTCTTATCTGTAGTTCAATACCTGCAGAATTAGATACAAAATTCACAAAAAAAACAATTTTGCCGATACCATGCTTAATTTTGCTGAAATCAGGGGCACCAATTTTAAAAAATGTATTTACTAAGCCGATATTTTGAAAATACCTGGCGGTCAAAAAAATAAAAAAAAATGAAAAAAATTACTTTTTTGTTTGTGTATAAAATCAATAAATCTTTGCAGTTTTTTTTTTTTATTTTTAATTAAATTACAAAATATCAAAATTTTGATAATCTCTACGCAAAGTACCCTTAAAACCCACCAATAATTGAAATAAATTGGACCGTGAACCCCTTGTAATAATATTCTCAATCAATATTTATGAAAGATATATATATATTACTGAAATATTTATTATTTATAACTTCCAAAATAAAAAAAAAAAGAAAGAGAATTCCATGAGCTAAAAATAGAAGTAAATCTTGATAAAATTTTATTATATATTGCTATATTATATATCATACATAAATATATATATACCTTTTTGTTCACTATAGCGATTCTATATGGTCAATTGTATCGCAGGAAAACCTTATTGGTTCAAAGTTCATTTTTCTGAAAAAAAAAAATATACAATAAAAGTTTCAATTGTGCTGTATAGATTTTTTGTTGCTATATTTTACATGGATTCTTTTATTATATATAATAAATAGAAACATTTAATGGAAATTCAACGCTATTGACAATATTAATACAGAATCACATAAAGTTATTATTATTATTAATATTTGGAAATTGTATATCATGACTTTATTGTGTGTAAATTTTCACAAGAATTGAACAATAAATATACATGGGCTTTTGTAAAATAGAATACTGATAAAATAATGGTATTCCAAATTAAATATTGATAATATTATATTTTATATTTTAATAAATGTAAAAAAAAAAAAATTTTTGATAATAATTAATTTTTATTATTATTACAATATTATTAAGATAAATATTCTATTATAGAATTTTTGGCTATTTGTGTTAGTGTATGTAGTGTAGTTTCCTGATATGTAAAATATATATAATTTTATCTTTTATTTTTATTATGTATATTTAATTTTTTTTTTTTTTTTTTTTGTTTATGTAAAGCTTCTGTTAAGCTGATAACGTAAATAATAAATTATACTTTTTTTTTTATTGTGATATTCAGTATTCAGATAATTTTTCCAAAAAATTTATTATTATTATTTTTTAATTACATTATAAATATTTTTGAATAATTTTTTATATTAATTCAAATTATCTGTTAGATACCTAGCTCAGAATTTTATTAAAACTGCAAGTATTCGTATACAACTATAATTTTAGAGCTATGATTGAAATTGAATTTTTGAATCTATGAAAAATTTTCAAAAAAGCTTTTTATAATTTACAATTTAATTTTTTTGTGCTTTTGTATTACATGCTTATATTAAAAAAATAATTTTACTGCAGAAGATTAATTTATACAATATTTTAAAAATTAATCATCCAAATATCTACTTTTCCTAAAATAACATTCTGTTCTTTTATCTTATTTTTCTTAATTTTAAATGATAACAAAATTTTTAATTCAATTTTTATAAGAAAAAATTGTTACCTTTGGGAAACCAAATTATAATCTATTGTTAGGGATGACTTCAATATATTTAAAAAATACCCCCAATACCCTACGATTATTTCAATTAGTCATATGGGTTCAGAAACACAGGGTCCCATGTTAAATGATAGGGATTTTTGGTAATTTTCAATATAATGCTGCTAATTTCTTCTGAGAAATTTCTAAGAAAGACTAGTAATAAATTTTTGGAAACTTGACGCTTGTTTAACATTTTTGAGACCTATAAAACCTTTTTGCATCGAAAATTGCAATTTTGGCAGTAATTTAAATATTTATCATTTTGGACCAAAAATGGCCATTCGGTTAAAACGATAAAAGAATTAGTGAAAAAAATTACCGTTTACGGGGGTATTTAGAAATAGAAAGGTATTTAAAAATAGATCATTAAAGTTTTTTATTATAAATTGAAATATTTGTATTTAAGAGTTTCTGATTCTTTTTGAACCGGATGCTCTTTTGTCTAGAGAAGCTTTCATGTAACTTAGTATGAAGACTTGTACCAGATACATTGTTCTGAATTAAAGTTGTATACAAAGTTTCTAGACTTTTGAAGTATTTAAATTATTGTCTATACTTCCTACTTTTAAGAAAGATAAAAATTTTTAATTTTTATTTCAAATTGTTTAATAAGAATCTGTTTTAATTATTTTAAAAATTCATTTACCAGTTGAAAAAGAATAAATACTCTTAATTTAGGTTCCTCATCTAGCTATTTTTTTTTCTCTTCTTTTTTGAAGAAGTGCTAGATACTAAGACAGTGTTTTTAATACAAATTAAAATTAATAAATTTTGAATATTTCTTTTGTAAAATAACTTAATTGTACCCAATAATTAATACATAAAAAAAATATTTAATTTTATTATTTTATTAAAATAAAATTTCAATTCAAATTCAAAAATTAAACGCTTCGTAATGCATATAATTTAAAAACAATATAAATGTGTAGAGATATGACATTCAATCAAATAATAATAATAATTTCATAGTATATAAATACAAAATATTCATATTCAATTTACTATTCCAAAATGCATAAATTGTATATGTTGTAGTCATTTTAGTGAATTTCCTGAAATTAAACTGAATGTGTTTTGAAAAAAATTTTTAGTTATATAAAATAATATTAAATTATTCAATTTTTTTTTACGAGTCGTTCATGTGCAACAAAGAATTTTCCATTTTATTTAACAAAACTAGTTCTACATAAAAATTGCTTGATAATAATTGAATATGAAATTAAATTTTTAAGTGACCCATGGATTAATTTAATATTCATTTGAGAACCAGATTTTCAAAAGTGTTTTTGAAGTTACTTTTATTATATCCCAGTAAGCACTCAATTTTTGAGTAATATTTTAAAAGAAATTTTTTTTTATACTTACTTTTTTTATTAAATTTATTTTTTAAAAGCACTAAAAGGACTGTGACATATATGACGTTAAATCATAAGAGTATTCCCGCGTGTAATTAGGGCTATAATATGACTGAAAATGCACACTCAACGCTATCGTTATATTATACAATAATATAACTTTTAGCCACTAATATTTGCCTAAAATATTTTATACTAATACATAGAACATATATTCATACTTTTATTTATAACCATGGACTAATTTTCTCGATAAAGATGATTTTGCACATTTCCCTAAAGCTCAACGAATTTTATTAAAATCTGCATTATTCAATTAAGTTTTCACTTTAAAACACACTTGCATTGTGTATTATGAGTAAAAAAAAAATAGTGTGAAAATAAAAATTGCTTTTATATTTTATATTCCTTTTTGGCTTATGCTTCTGTTTTGATTATTAATGGAATATTCGTTATATTAACAAAGTACTGGTTATTTTTTTAGATTTAGAGAGAGGAAAGAATGTACGTTAAAAAGTAATTAAGATAATAGTATGTATTAAATATAGAAAATTTTTTTTTAAATTTATGAAGAAAAAAAAATTATGGTTTTTTTTTACAAAGTAAGAAAGTTTATTATTATGAATGATTTTATAGGATAAAAAAAAAGAAGTAAGTGTAAAGTATAAAAGTAAAAGAAAAAAAGAATAAAAGATAGTATGAAATTTACGGTTTAAGTCACATACCTGACTGAAGATTGGAAAAATGTTCTGTAAGATAAATGCAGAATATACCAATAGATATATAATATTATATGTATTATTTAAAAATGTTAGTTTTAATAAATTCTTTTTTTTTTTTTTATTTTTTTTTTTTATTTTATATTTTTTATTATTGAAATAATTAATTTTATGGAAAATGATTTTTTTGTAAATGCTCCAGTCAAAATACGGGGGGGGGGGGGATTGCACTTACGGTTGCGAATACGAGATTTGCTCTAGTATAAGTTTTTTGGGTCGCTAAACACGAAAATCGGGGTCATTTGGTAATAGTATATTACGACCCATGGCCAGAAAAATAAAAAATGGTCCAAATCGCACGTAAATTACCTTCTGAGGCGAAGCCGAGGATGGTAAACTGCGATTTGGGGCATTCTTTTTTTATGGCCCAGGGTCGTATACGATTTTTCTGCATCAGTGGCGAGAAAATACGTCTTTGCCGGACGCGCAGCGGCCGGGAAATACGTGCTTTCTGGCCGCAGACCAGAAAAGAAAATTGCGCTTCACCCTTAAATTTACAAAAACTACCCCCAAAAAGGGGTATTTTTGATGTCATCACCTTCTGAGTCAATAGATTTATTCAAGAATTGGTTTCCAAGGGTTTTTTGGGTCGCTAATTAAGAATCTTGATGATTTTTAAAGGTATACTATTTAACCCCTTAATTAGCTATCGTTATATTCGCACTTTTTGCGGCCAGATTTGGTCCACAAGGGTTTTTTGGGTCGCTGACAATGATTTTCGTGGATTTTTTTATTAATAATTAGTATATCACCCCTAAATTACCGAAAACTACCCCCAAAAGGGGTGTTCTTGCTGTTTCTGCACTTTTTGCGTCGAGATTAGGTCCACAAGGGTTTTTTGGGTCGCTGAAAACGAATTTCATGGATTTTTTAATGAAAAATTAATATTTCACCCTTATATCAGCTAAAAATACCCTCTAAAGGGGCGTTTTTGCTGTATTCAAACTTTCTGCGTTCAGGTTAGGTCCAAAGAGTTCAGACTAGGCCCAAAGGGCTTCCCTTTTGGGGGTAGTTTTAGCTAATATAAGGGTAAAATATTAATTTTTCATTAAAAAATCCATGAAATTGACCCAAAAAACGCTTGTGGACCAAATCTGGCCGCAAAAAGTGCGAACATAACGAAAACACCCCTTTTTGGGGGTAGTTTTAGCTAATTTAGGGGTTAAATATTAATGTTACCTTAAAAAATCATCAAGATTCTTAATTAGCGACCCTAAAAACCCTTGGAAACCAATTCTTGGATAAATCCATTGACTCAGAAGGTGATGACATCAAAAATACCCCCTTTTGGGGGTAGTTTTTGCAAATTCAAGGGTGAAACGCAATTTTCTTTACCAAATGACCCCGATTTTCGTGTTTGACGTTACTAGTGCTTCACGATATTCGAGAATAATATCGTTATCGTATCGTATCGTATCGAATTTCGATACGATATCGATACGATATCACGTTAAGTTTACTGATGACGATACGATATTTGTATTTTTCGATATCGTCAAGATTCTCGTATTTATCGTATCGTCGATAATTAATTTCGAGAATATCGAAAAATATCGATCTTGATTTTTTTATATAATAGTTAAAATTTTTACATATATATAAAAGAATAAATGCGCAGATAATATGTTCTGTACTGCTGTCACTTTATACGTTACAGAATTAATATTACAGAAAATTTAATTGGATCTGTTGTGTTTCATTAATTTTGGATCCTCGTATAAAAAGCGATAGATTAGATCTAAAACATTGGGGTAAAGAGATAAAAGAAGAAACAATGAAAATATTTAAACAGATTTATAAAGATTATTATCAACAGTATGAAGGAAGTGGAGATATAGAAACCCAAGAACCTGTGCACAAATAGCAAAAAAGAGACCAGAGTGAAAAATTGATTTTAATGTCCTTTTTCTAAAAGCTGACGATTCTTTAGAATCAGAAAAAGAACTTCATAATTATTTAACATCCTATCAAGCTGATCCTGATTGTGATATTTTGTTGTGACGGAAAAACCACTGTAAGGTTATTCGATTATTTCAAAAATGGCTCGGGACATATTATGTGTCCCTGCGACATCAGTACAAGCTGAAAGACTATTTTCGGAAGCGGGAAAGACGGTAAGAAAAGAACGTTGCTGATGAAAGCATTAATGCCTTAGTCTGTACAAACAGATGTATGAAAAGTTTATTAAAAAAAAAAACTGTATGCGAGGTGGTGATCTAGTTGAATTTATTAATATTAGAATTAAAAAAAATTTATAAAAAAAGTATTATTAACTTTATTCAATAAAATTATATAAAAGTTAATATATAATGCTTTATGACAATAAATATTGTTTTTTACTAAAATTATTTTTTTTTTATTTATTAAAATTTTATTTATATCATTTTAGGACGATATTATATCGGATTTCGAGACGAGAACGAGACGATACCGATACCGATACGATAAATAGCTTTAAAAATATCGTCGATATCGATACGATACGATACTTACGTTGGCACTAACGATACGATATCGATAATTGTGAAATATCGATATCGTATCGTATCGTGAAGCACTAGACGTTACCAATTTGAATTTTTATTTTTTTTCTAACTTATAAATAAATAAACAAAGAAAGAAATTAATAAAAAAAAAAAAAAAAAAAACATAGAATTGTGTAAGATTTTTTGAATAACCATTTGTTAAAAAATTGGGTTTTGGCTCCAAAAGTCAGTAAGAAAAAAAAATTACCTAAACTCTTTTCCCGTAAATTTAAAACAATGTTATCCCTTTTAAATTGTCTGAATTTTCGAATGGGCAAGGGCAAGGTGACTTGCCAAAGAATTATGCATATATGTATAAATATTTAAAAACATTGTATAAACAATAAAAAAAAAACAAGAAAATTTTTTTTAATTCTATAAAATTTATATGCATTTATTAATAAAAAATATTTTCCCCACAGGTGCATTTCATTTTAAAAATAGATTAATATTTATAAAAATGCAATTGTTATTTAAAATATTATTAAACACATCAATGGAAATCAATTTTATTCATGTATGAAATTCAAATGACCTATATATATATACTAGGGGGCTCCGCTCCCTGCGCGCTACGCGCGCCAACCCCCGCAGAGTGATTGAAGTATTGCGATAGTATATTTTTAATCACTTGCAAGGCGTACCTTATTCTTTTTGAAACAACTGATTCTTGACAGTGGTTGTAGATTTGGTATCGTAATACAACTTTATTAAAGTTTAAAGTTTTACTCTGTTAAATATAGAAAAAACCGTATTGGCCCAAAAAGACCACATTGGCCCAAAAGGACCACTGTGACCCAAAAGGACCACATTGGCCCAAAAGGTCCATTTTGGCCCAAATGGACCACATTGGCCCAAAAGGTCCATTTTGGCCCAAAAGGTCCACATTGGCCCAAAAGGACCACATTGGTCCAAAAGGACCACATTGGCCCAAAAGGTCCATTTTTGCCCAAAAGGACCACATTGGCCAAAAGGTCCATTTTGGCCCAAAAGGACCACATTGGTCCAAAAGGACCACATTGGCCCAAAAGGTCCATGTGGCCCAAAAGGACCAAATTGGCCCAAAAGGTCCATGTGGCCCAAAGGGCTCAGGCGACAGCGGCGACGTCAGCGGCAGCGGCGGCAGCGTTTATAACTTTATAATATATAGAGATACAATATATAAATTGTAGAATAAATATTTTTTTTTCCTCTTTTTATTAATTATTAAAAAAAATAAAAATAAAATTATTTTGATACAAAATTTTAAGAAATTACTTTTTTAATGTAAGGTTTCACTTCTTAAAAGTGCTTAATTAATAAAATCTATATATGATGACTTATTGTTATAAGAAAAAAGATATAGAGCATACCAGAGGGATTAAACTCCAACTGGGCCTTAGAACTAATGGGTCGTAGAAATCGGCCCAAACTATTTTTTTTTTAAAGTAAAACTAAAATTGAGCACTCACAGATAATTTAAGCTTACTGATTTTTTGCAGCCATTTTTGTGTTTTTGGCCTAATTTGGTAAATTGACTCAAAATATTTTTATTTTTGCTGTCAAATGCTTATTTTGCAGTTAAATTTTACTTACCAGGGGAGTTCAATACATTTGGAACACCAAATTACACCAAATGGTTATGGCTGAGTTTGTTATGTTAAAAAAACATGCCGACTACCCTCCGTTCCTTCCAATGTGCCTTCTGGGCCTAGAAACGCAGGGCACAATGTTACGAAATAGGGTTTTTTGGTAATTTTCAAAGAAACGCTAAAACCTCACAAGTTAACCAAAACTCTTCTGGTTGGTCTCATTTTTTTGGTGTAAATTCAACTTTCAAACGCCGTAAACCGCAATTTTTATCACTAATTTTCTCATCAATGAAGCCAATTAACCAAATGGCCATTTTTCGCTAAAAATGACCAATTTTTAAATTGGTCCCAAATTCGTAATTTCTGACAAAAAGGGTTTTATATGTCTCGAAAAATTTCTACAAGCTTCTAGTTTTCAAAAATTCTTTACTCGTCTCATTTCCTTGAGTCGTTTTTAAAAAAATGAGACCAATTAGAGTTTTTTTATTAAAAAAATGAGACCAATTAGAGTTTTGGTTAACTTGCGAAGTTTTAGCGTTTCATTGAAAATTACCTAAAAATCCTATTTTATAACATTGAGCCCTGCGTTTCTAGGCCCAGAAGGCCCATTGGAAGGAACGGAGGGTAGTCGGCATGTTTTTTCAACATAACAAACTCATCCATAACTATTTGGTGTAATTTGGTGTTCCAAATGTATTGAAATCTCCTTGTTAGGCTTAATTTCCTTGTTTTATGAGCTACTTTCATCCTTAAAAAAAAATTCGGGATATGCTAATTTGAAAGCTCCAGATAAAAAAATGGTATTTTTTAAATTACTATATTTTTTCAAGTATTTGAATATCTCGCAAAGTCACGCGACCAAATGAAAATCTGCTTTTGGTAAAAAAATAAGCTTTTGGCAGAAAAAATAAGAAGATTTTGAGTCAATTTATCAAAGTAGGCCAAAAATACAAAAATGGCTACCAAAAATCCGAAATCAAAAATTTGCTCAGAGTACTTATTTGTATTTATATTTTCAGAAAAAAATAGTTTGAGCCGATTTCTGCTACCCTTGACTTCAACTTGGACCCATTTGGAGTAGAATCTCTCATATAACTTATTGGTAATTTGAATCATTTTTTTTTTAATAACACACAGTTTATACTTGCATAAAATATAAATTGTTAAGCTTATACTATAGAATAACCTTTAAAAGCTATAAATGCATTTTTCAATATTTCAAGGGGCATTAAATTATAATATTAAAATAAAAATTTACATTAAAATATTACATTAAAATTATAATATAAAAAAAAATTTAATTTATTCTTGTTTTGTAAATGAAAATGAACATTTTCAGATAAAAATATTTATAACAATTGATATTTAAAAAAAAAATATTTTAAAATAAAGTTGTTTGAAATTTTCTCAAGCTGATATGTAATTAACTTTATGTATCAAATTTTCTGTTTATCGTCGTCTAATATATTATGCATTAACTCTTTTAGCAATATATCTGAAATCTGATGTTGTTATAATTAGTTTTAGAAAATAACATTCCGTTAAAGAGTCAAAGTATAATTCTATTTTATTTTTTCATTTATAAATACAAATACGTCAACTCTTTCACGTTTTTATGATTGTTGAGTTAGTCTTAATTATAAATTCACAAAGTCAATTTGTTCATATAGTAGAAATAATATAACTAGGTTATGTTATACATACATAAAGTTGCAAAAGTTATAAGTAATTGCGTATACATAGAAAAGCTTAAGACATTAATTATTATAGCTATATTTTTTAAAATTATTTTAATTGGAATAGTAATAAATATAATAATAATAATAAAACAAAAGTTATTTAATTAGATTAGAAATTTTTTCTCTCATCCAATTATAAACTCATATTTATTGTTTCAAACTTACTTATATTAGATATTTCAATATAGACTTTTAAAACTTGAGGTGTTTGTTAGTATTTGAAATCTTCGTTAATTGGAATAAATTTCAAGAGTTTTTTATTTTTTATTTAAGAAATATTAACTATTTAGAATATATTTCGAGATAATACTTGATAGTACTTAATTAACTTGCTTATTAATACTTAGATGAATTTTGATAACACTTATATATAATCGAGTATAATTTGTACTAGACTCTTATTTATAATATTATATTATAAGCTTTAATTATTATATGTTAATAACAGTAGAACAATGAGAAGTAGAGAAAATTTAAGTACAGAGATAAATTAACACTTTAGCAATATTTTTTCTAGGCAAAATTATTTTTAAGTGATTGCAATTTTTTTCGGAAACATATTATTTTTTTAAAAATTGACTTAAGAGGGTTTGATTTTGAGAATATAGTACGCAAATACAAAAAAATTGTAAAATAACCAAAATAATGATTTTTTTTTACAATATTCAGTTTGGTTAATGTCACTATAAATTTTTAGTAAAATTTACTATTAAAATTTGCTTAAAAAACTAAAATCTTAATTTTTTAGAAAAATTTACTATTTTGGTTCCTCAATGAGTGTGTGTGTGTGTGTGTGTGTGTGTGTGTGTATGTATGTCCCACTGTAACCGGTGATATTTCACAGCCAACACGACATTAAGACCTAATTTTTTTTTCAAAATTTTTTTCACCAAAAAAGCTCGAGGTACTTTTTTTTTTTTTTAATTTGGATGTAATACCTCATTTATTTCCATGAAAGTACTTATATTTGAAAGTATGATTTTTACTCGATATCTCGAATCTGATAATTAATATTTTGAAAATTTGTTCCAAAACTTTTGATCAATAAAAAAAACTTTTAAAAGTTAATAGAAATGTATGTATGATTGCATGCTTGTTATCTGTGATATCTGTGGCATATTAATGTATTAAGCTCATTGTTTGAGGAACCTTAGTTCCAGCTAGTTGGCAGGGTATTTTTTTATATATTTACCAATATTTATTAATCTCTATTTACTAATATCGTTGAAAAAAATTTTATTAAACTTTTTTTACATGTATAAGTTGGACATTTAAGAAACTTTAGTAAAATTGCGATTTTTAATTATTTATTAGAGGATTCTGCCCCCCTGCGCGCTTCACGCGCTAACCCCCGTAGAATGTTTTACCAAAAAGTGTTAACCAAAAAGACGAATGACCGCGGCGGAAGCCTAGCGACAACGGTTATAATTTCATAATATAAAGAGGTTTATCTATTTATTTTTAATAGGCAAAATACTCCAGTCAATTTACGGAAAGGGAAGGGGGGTGTATAACTCCTGGCTACCAGATTTGGTCTAGTATAGATTTTTCGGGTCGCTGAATCTAAATTTTGGAAAAGCCCCCATGAGAAATGAGCGCATTGCCCTTAAATTAGCAAAAAATACCTTTAATACAGGGTGTTTTTGCTATATTCTCAATATGAGCATAAATTTTGTCATAGTATAGGTTGTTTGATTCATTTTTCGGGTTGCTGAATCCAAATTTCAGGTTATTTTTTAACAAAATTGCCCGATTTACCCTCAAATTAGCAAAAAGTACCCCCTAATTTCTATATCACTTAAGACTAAAGGAGAGAAATTATAGCAAAAAAAATTTATAACCGGTTTGTGTAACTACACAACCAACGAGCATGGAACATGTTTACTCATAATAGTAATAAATCCAAAAACCGAAATTACAATAAATCTTGAAATATATATTATCCTAAGTCCATAAACTTAAAGTATTCTAAGTTGTTGTTGTTATCAGGACCTGATTAGGTCCTGACTCCCACTTTAAATTATTCTAAGTCCCTAAATCGAAAATATTCTAAGTCCATTTCATTTCCTCCCCTAAAAACGTCAATTTTTCACCCCCCACCTAAAAACGACACTTTTTCACCCAACGCCCCCTGCTGAGCCAAACTTTTTCAAATACCCCATCCAATTAACATGTTCCATGTCAAAACACTTTCTAGGGTGGATTTTGCTAATGTAAGGGTGAATCGCGCATTTTCAATGAAAAATTGCCTGGAATGTGGATCCAGCGACCCAAAAAATCTGTATTAGGTCAAAATTAAGGCTTACAGTGAGAATTTATCAAAAACACCCCTTTCAAGGTGGTTTTTGATTATTTAAGGGTGAATCGCGTATTTTCGGTAAAAAATGACCTAAAATTTGGATTAAGCGACACCAAAAACTTATACTATGGCAAAATTAAGACCAATAACGAGAATATTAAGGATGATGTGTTTATTTCCCATGGTCGATTTTCAGAAATTTCGATTCAACGACCTGTATAATACCTATACTAGACCGAATCTGGTGGTGGACAGGAATTATACACCCAAACTCGTAAATTGATCGGAGTAAAGCGTTTTGACATGCTTGCAGCAAAAAAATGGAAAAATAAAAAAAAAAATGAAGCATCCCTTATGTTTTAAAACATTTACAATATTATTATATTGAAAATAAGAAAAATTTGATTTATTTTTGAAAATTAAGGCAATGTAGAGACTTTTATAGAAAAAGATAAACAAGACAGTGCACTTTTTATTTAACTTAAGCAACTTTGACTTTTAATTATAAAACTATACAGTTTTTTGATGATTATTTAATTTTATTTAAATTTCATGATGTTAACTGATAATATAAAATAAAATCATATTAAATTATTATTTTTCTAAATTTTTCAATCTATCATAGATCAAAATAATTAATTTAATTTATATAATCTTATTGGCCTATATTTTTTTTTCTTAAAATATCAGATAGCAATAATAAATTTATGACATATAAAAATCAATATTTATTTTTCTATAAATAAGAAATTGTTTAAATATAAAATTTCTAAAATTTATTAATATATGAAAATAAAAATTAAAAAATTTCTATAACACCTGAGTATAAAAATAATTTATTAAAAAAAACATGTTCACAAATAAATTAAATATATAAATTATATCAATTTTTTTTTTTTAATTAAAATAAAATAAAATAATATAAATATTCTTTAAATAAAAAAAAAAAAAAAAAGATTAATCCAATTTTTTTTAATATAACAAAAGATAGAAATGTGTTACGTGTCGTTAACGTGAACGCGCAAGCTCGAAAAACTCAATAGCATTCTGATGTAACGACACGTTAAACACCACTTAAATGACCGCAATGATTTTTGGAATGTTCTCTATTATATGTAGAGAGAAAATCGTTACTTTTTATCTTTATCTGATGTGCCGTTATACATAATCATTCAAATAAAAAATATAAAAATAAAATTTATTATTTACGAATGTCTTCAGAGCGTGGTGAATAGTCGATTTTTTAAATATTTCATTGAAACTATATTTAGTTCTAACTTGGAAAATTTAAAGCTTCAAGTTTAAAAATTTTTACAAATTTTAATAAAAGTGCATTTTTCTGCTCGTCTTTAATTCTGCTTTTTCAGGAAAATAAGTACAAACCTAATAATTGCTTTTGTCAGTAGTATCGAAAACCATTTAAATTATAAAAAAAAATATGGGTAAATTTAAATTAATTGGGTTTTAAATTGATGGTTCTGTCTTCAAATCAACTTTTCCCAAAATTTCTACTAAAAAATAAGCCTCTATAGAAATCAGCTCTTAAAATTCAGTTCTCGAATTTTGGCAAGCGTTTTCATTTTTTTTTTATTAATTTTTTTTAAAAAAGCCAATTTTTTATATTTTTTCTCTTAGAAACGTATATTATCATGAAAAATTATTTACTCTTTGGTTCCGATTAAAAATTTCCCGTAGAATATGATTATAAGATGAAGACACAATCGCCAATATAAAACTAGTTTGAGTTATGCTCACCCATATCGTAATAAATTTTTTACACACAGAAAATCCAAATAATTTGAATTAAAATAATCTGCATTCCTTACTTATATAACACGCTATTAAATTTTAAATACTTAATTTTTCTTCATAAATTTTTTAAATCGTACTGCTAAAATTTATATATATCGATATTTAATAGTTATACTTTATATTATTGAAGCGTAAGAAAATATTAATATCATACAAATTATACGCTTGAATGATTTAATCGATGATATGAAAAATTTTTCACCAGAAAATATTATCCGAGATATAAATAATTTCGTATAATAATAATAACTTTTATTTCTTATATGGGTTAAAAATTAAATGACGTTTTTAATATTCTGATATGAAATAACGATTTATAACACTTTGAATTTATTCACTTTGAAAAATTTCAATCTTTAATGTATATATTTTTTTCAATTTTATTTTAATAGAAAAAAATATTAATAACTAGCAAAAGTTGGAGCACCCACAGACTTTTTTTTTCTATATTTTGACACCGATTTTATGTAATTTCGTTCATTGGTTCGACCCTGATGATGAAACAGACAGACAGACACACAAATAAATTTTTAAATATATATGGTACTAAGATTTATGAAAAAACTAAATAATAATGTGATTCAGAATTTTTGATTGAACTGCCAAATTTTTTAAATGTATAAAGTTTGATAAAAAAGTTAGCTTTAAAAATATTCATTTGATTTTCTGAGTACAAATAAAATTATTTATTAAAAGAATTTAGTCTGTTGATAATTTCTCTATGATTTATTCCAAAATAATTTGTAATGCTAATAATAAAAAATTATGTATTAATCATGGAAAAAGAACGCTTTTCGTAAAGAAATGGGGGCTTCACCCTTAAATTTGCAAAAAATACCCCCAAAAAGGGGTAGTTTTTTTACATATTCGCACTTTTAGCGCTCAAATTTGCACCATATAGGTTTTTTGGGTTATTGATCAAGAATTTCGACTTCTTTTTCATAAATAATTAATATTTCACCCTTAAAATAGTTAAAACTACACCTAAAATAACAAAAACTACCCCTTTCGCACTTTGAGCATCCAGGATATACCTATATAGGTTTTTTGGACCACTAACCAAGAATTTCGACTTCTTTTTCATAAATAATTAATATTTCACCCTTAAAATAGTTAAAACTACCCCTAAAATAACAAAAACTATCCCTTTCGCACTTTGAGCATCCAGGATATACCTATATAGGTTTTTTGGGCCACTAACCAAGAATTTCGACTTATTTTTCATAAATAATTAATAATTTACTCTTAAAATAACTAAAACAACCCCTAAAAGGGGTGTTTTTGTTATTTTCGCACTTTGAGCGTCCAGGATATGCCCATATAGATTTTTCGGGTCGCTATTCAAGAACATCGACTCCTTTTTTGTGGTGAAATATTGATTATTTATGAAAAAGAAGTCGAAATTCTTGATTAGTGACTCAAAAAACCTATATGGGCATACCCTGGATGCTAAAAGTACGAAAATAGCAAAAATACCTCTTTAAGAAGTACTTTTAGCTATTTTAAGGGTGAAATATTGATTATTTATGAAAAAGAAGTAGAAATTCTATGGTGCAAATCTGAGCGCTCAAAGTGCGAATATGTAAAAAAAACCCTTTTTTGGGGGTTGTTTTTGCAAATTTAAGGATGAAGCCCCCATTTCTTTATAAAATAACCCCAATTTTCATGTTCAGCGACCTAAAAAACCAATAGTAAAGCAAATCTCGTGCTCGCCAGTGAAAATACAACCAAACCCGTATTTTGACTGGAGTATATCTAATGCACTCATTGTATCATTTTACTTCAAACTATAGAATAAAAATCTATTTTCGTTCTTTGTATAACAAATAGCTAAATAATAATAAATTCATAAATTTTCTTACCCAAAAATCTCATAATTCATTAAAATTGAAATTTTCTTAAATTGACTTTTATGTAGTATTAAATTTAATTTATTTTCATACAAACATGCAGCAGCTCTTTTATAATGAAACTAATAAATTTATTGTATGTTTAGAGCAGTTATTAATATTTTACGTGTATTTTACAGCTTTTAAATTGTTTCATTTGGTGGTTTCTAAATATAATTTGAGTATCTCTACTAGCAAAAAATAAATTCAATATTTTTTTATTTAAAAGACACGCAAGACATTTTTTTACATTATGATGTAATTAAAAAGCAATTATATTTATTTGAAAATATTCCTTGCAGTAAATAGATTCCATTAATAACAAATAAGATTTGAAGATTTTTTTTCCCCTTTTTCCAAAATAATTGGTTCCTCATAGAGGAACCTTTGTGATAGGTGAAATTTTGATTTTCGATATTCTAGCATATAAGCACGTTTTGAGACCTCAGGAAGCTAAAAAACCGGTTTTTAAAAAAAGTCTGTGTGTGTGTGTGCGTGTGTGTGTGTTTATGTATGTATGTATGTATGTATGTATGTATGTATGTATGTATGTATGTATGTATGTTGGACTGTAACCGGTGATATTTCACAGCCAACACGACATTAAGACCTAATTTTTTTTTCAAAATTTTTTTCACCAAAAAAGCTCGAGGTACTTTTTTTTTTTTTTAATTTGGATGTAATACCTCATTTATTTCCACGAAAGTACTTATATTTGAAAGTATGGTTTTTACTCGATATCTCGAATCTGATACTTAATTTTTTGAAAATTTTTTTCCCAAAATTTTTTTCATAAAAAAATACAAAAAACACCAATTTTTTTTTTTCTTTGAACGTAGTACATAATTTGCTTCCATGGAAGTACTAGTTTTAAGAACCTCTATAAAAGTAATTTTTTGGACCTGATACTTAATTTTTTGAAAATTTTTTTCTCAAAATTTTTGCCGCCAAAAAATATAAAAAATGCCAATTTTTTTTTTTTTTGGATGTAGTACTTAATGTTTTTCTACGAAAGTACGAATATTTAGAATTATCGTTTTTAAATGATTATTTCATGTGATACGTAATTTTTCGATATTTTTTTTTTTCAAAATTTTTTTAATAAAAAAATTAAAAAAATACAATAATTTTTTTTCTTTTTGGACGTAATACCTAATTTATTTCTAAGAAAGTTCTAATATCCAGAATCATCGTTTTTAAAGGATTTCTCCATTTGATATGTAATTTTTCGAAATTTTTTTTTTCAAAATTTTTTGTATAAAAAGATTAAAAAAACACAATAAATTTTTTTCTTTTTGGACGTAGTACTTAATTTATTTCTATGAAAGTACTAATATCTAGAATTATTGTTTTTAAAGGATTTTTTCCATCTGATGCGTAATTTTAAAAATTTTTTTTTTGAATATTTTTCATATAAAAAAATTAAAAAAACATAATTTTTATTAGATAAAATAGACCATTATAAATATTTAGCTGTTGTTGATGAGGAACCATAGTGCCAATAACTTGGCAGCGTTTTTTTCTCAGTGCACAAATCACCTTGTACGTCACTCATTTCTCTTTTATGAAATGGAAATAAAGCTGAATTAAATCAAAAAAATTTCTTAATTAATCACCTAGTAAATTAAAAAGCTGCTAAAAATTAAATTAAATATTTGTTTGTATGTTTTTATTATAAAAAAAAATGTAAATTTGGTATATTCTCATGAAATTAACAGTTTTGAAATTTTCTCTGAATACAAGAAAAGAAAAGACAGAACAAAAGTTCTTTTGTTTAAGCATCTAAAGTTTTCTTTGTGATTGCAAGCTCAGTCAATTAAAAATAAATGTCTTTTTCTTTTTATTATTGAAAAGTTTTTTTTTTTTAGAATTGAACAGCGAGAAACCTTATTTAAAAAAAATATAATTTTAAAAGTATTTCATTGAATTTATTTAGTTTTTATTAAAATTATTTTATATAAGAATGTATAAAGAATTATTGAAAATACTTTAATCCTCAATAACCATCTTGTATAAAATAGATTATAATAAAAATCCAAACATTCGTTTTATTTTTTATTTTCAAACACCGTTTCAAGATTTAACGTACTTATGTACATTGAAAATCTAAATCTCAATTTATATATATCTTTCAAGTTTTCTCTTATTTTACTTGAAAGAATTTTTACCATTATAAAATATAAGAGCGAATATTTCCAAGACTCAAAAAACTAGAACAGTCTTCGTGGATAAACTTATTGGATCTTTTAAAGTACCTTATGTAACATGTTCTACAAAAAATATATGCAAATAATCACACAAACGTATATACTTATACATACATATCATTATATTAAGGGTGTGCGGATTCTCATTTTTTTTTTAAACTTATTGTTAGAATTTTATTAGAGAAATAGTAAGAGTTTTCTTAATGAAAAAGTATGTTTGTTAATAAGGTCGTAATTAAAAGTGCAATTTTATTTTTAAAAATGGTTTCTTTTTTTCGGTTTTAGCATTATTTTGCTAAAAGTGGCAACAAACATTTTTTATCCAGTTGGTAGTAACGTGGCCAAGTTTCCATTAATTAAACTAAAAAAATTATATTATTGAAAAGAAAAAAAATTTTTTCTGTCAACTTATTTTTTCCAAGTCTACGATACTTTAGTGTCATTACGTGGTTATAAAATAATTTAAAGATGATTTCAAATTAACTATTTAAAATTTAAGAAAAATTTATACAGCATTATAAAAAATTCAAATTTCAAAAATTACCCAGCGTCCGTACCTTCATTTCAAAAATTAAAGATATTCCGAACACCGCTGTAAAGGCCGATGATTATGCATGCACGCTTGTTTATATTTATATTTGTTAAGTGTTTATTGAGAGTATTTCTAAAATTGAAGAATTTTCAATTTCACTTTTTCTTCAAATAAAATATATTGAATATCACCAAAGTAATGGGTTTCCATCTTGATATAAACATATAATATGTCAAACAAAGTTTTTCGATCGATAAATGATATATTGTAAAGTACGTGATAATTGAAGTTTTCTACAAGATATAAATTTATGAATATAAAGTCAGTTATACTGTAAAAGGAAAAATATTAAATGGCACTTCATATTTATTAAGGTTTTATTCCTCACTTAATTATAAGTATTTTATCATTTACTTATTTATTTAAATATTTTTACTTTATGTATGAAGAATTCCACCGCAGCTGGGTCCAAATTGGACTGAAGGTTTGCAGTAGGGGTGTGCGGTTTTAATATTTTCATGGAATCGTCAAGCTACGGAAATTTTCGATTTAAAACTGTACCTGCAAACCTTTGAAGCTTTCCGGGTATACCCGAAGACTGGACCAACGATAATAATAATATAATAACCCATTCCGCACACCCCTAGTTTTCAGAAATTGATGCAAACTATTTTTTTCCGAAAGTTCAACTAAACTTAAGTATTTTCAGCCACTTAGAATATTAGGTCAAATCCTTGATTTTTGGAAGCCGTTTTGGAAGCCATTTTTGTGTTTAACAAATTTAAAGCAGAGCAACTTGGCCATTGTGACATTAAATATCTTGTTTTAAATATAAAGGAACTTGGAGGGATCGGAGTTAAAATAGTTTTTGTGCCATAATTTTTCTATTCTTTAATTTTATAGTAAAACCAATAAGGTTTTTCATAATTTTTACATGTTCGAAAGCATAAAACAATAAGTTCAAGGTTAGTATTAGTACGATAATTAAGTATTTCATTTTTGAGTGATTCCATCCCAACTGGGCCCAAATTGGACTGACGGGTTGCAGAAATCGGTACAGCTTCCGAAGATACAACCAAAAAGTAAGTTCATCTACTTTTAACTGTTTAGGTCAAATCCTTGACTTTCGGTAGCCATTTTTTTTTTACCTAAATTGTTAAAATGACTCAAAATTTGATTCCGGGGTTCAAAATTTGATTTGAACTACGCATGCGCAAGAAATTACGTTTTTTCATAACTACGCCTTTTAGCTTAAATAAAAAATTGTGCATATGTATGGTTTTCTCCTACTCAGGCCTTTTTTTGTTTTATTGAGAAAAAAAATCTGTGGTATGCGCTGATCCGAAAGCTCCAGATCAAAAATTTTATTTATTAAATTACAATTTTTTTTAATTTTTGATTTTTCCACTATGGCACGTAACCAATGAAGAAATTTGAGCTTAAGTAGAAGAAAATCAAAGCTGCACAATTATTTTGACTTAAGCTGAACCGCTTAGTTATGAAAAACTTGATTTTTCACGCATGCGCAGTCCAAATCAAATTTTAAACCCCAAAATCGAATTTTGCGAGAAATTTCGTAAAAAAATATTTTTTACCGCAAAATAAGCATCTGGCAGCAATAATGAAAAAATTTTGCGTCAATTTAAAACAAAGGCCAAAAACAATAATTGGGCTGCCAAAAATATACAATTATTTAAAATAACCATTTTGACTTCACCGCAATAACTTGATCAATAATTTTTTACATGCATGTTTTTTTTATTTGCTGGATTTTGTACTTAAAATAACATTCAGTGTATAAAAGATATTTTTACATTTAAAAATTAATCTTTTTAAATTTTCATTTTTAAAATTAAGCGTTAAATAATATAATAATAATAATAATAATTCAGAAAATTAGAAATAACATAGTAAATAGGTAAATTATTCAATGCAAAATTATAAAGCTTTATTATAGCATACTCTAAAATTTCAATATATTATACTGATAAATATTTATCTAAAACAGTAAGCTGGATTATTTCATAATTATAGAAACTATAATGATCAGTTTCTTTTGATAATTTAAAAAATTTATATACAAATATTTTAAAATAATTATTTTATAAGTTATGAAATTTTAAAAATAATTGAATACATGTAATTATCATGCAAAAATAACCTTGAAAATAACTGAACCGAGAACAGACAATAACTTTTTAAATTTCAATAAATATTACATAATTATATATATTATCAGAGTTAATAAATTATATACACGGTAGAGCTGCTTTGGTTGAATATTCAACTAATTGGTTAAATTTCAATCAAAAGCTAAAATACAAAATAAAAATGATGTAATTATAATACCTACAGGGTAAAAAAATTTTCTGTATATATATTTTTTTTTTTTTTATTTTCCTCCTAAAATTTAAGTCACCCAGGTGACCCTAATAAAACCAGACAAAATACACACGTTTTCTTTTCTCCATGCATACGTATATTTCAAATACGGTTTATACCAACCTGTCCAAAGGGCTGAACTTTACGGTACATGGGGGAGTTTTCGGGCCAAAATACCTTAAAATTCACCCCTTCGAACAGGTTGGTATAGGCCATATTTGAAATTTTTTTAAAAGTCATATTGTAATTTTGCAGGAACTTTTTCGTCATAGATATTGAAAATAAATTAGGAATGTGTGCATTTTTTTTTAAACTAATGGGCACAATTAGATATTTTAATATAATATTATATATTTATTAGTTTCATTTATAATAAAATTATTAATTTTACATAAAATAATTAATAATCTAACAAGGTGTATTACATATGGTAGATACAGAACAAGATATATCAATGAATATTTGACTTCCTCTATACTTTCGTCTATGAGGTATAAAGATTAACAACAAATTTTTTTTCCAATTATACTTTTATAAATTTCATATTTTTAGCCTTTTTTTGTGTTTATGAATAATATTTAATATTTCATAAATGAAAATTTCTATGTTAACTGAAATTTATTTCAAGATTCTCTTCGATTTTTGGCTAGTTTTTTCTTACTTAGAATTTTAACTGATTATTGAAAGAAACCTAAATTGTACCCAGTTAGCATGGAATTCCTCATATATAAATTTAATTTTTTTTTTAATAAGTTAAAATTTGACCTTTATAAATAAATTATTTTTAAATACATAAAAACATACTGCTTTTACTATCAAGCCTCCGTGTGGCCACTATGACGATTTTGTATCTTAATTACATGTAAAACGGATAAGTGGTCACATGGAAAGTTAAAATTACAGATTAATAGTATAATTTCCTTAGTTTTTATATTCAAAAGCCGGCTGTGTTTTTCCACATAGTGCATTTTTTTTACACTATGCTGAAACACACATCCTAGAACGTGATGGAAATAATTTCAAGAATTTAATCTTTCCAGAAAAAAACCTTGAAATTATTATTGCTGACAGCGGGATTTGAACCCGGGACCCTTAGGACGCCAGGCACTGCCCCAGAACCATACACGCTCTTTTTAACTTTTTAAAGTATACTAATACCTTCTAGAAAATAAGCAACTATTCAAAAAAAGTATTATAGACTTTTATGGTCTATAAGCTAAAGTTTATACTAATAAGTTGAAACTAGTGGTTAAAAATATAGACGAACTGAATATATAATTCATAAAAAAAAATAAAACGTTTAATTTAAAGTACAAATTGTAATTACATTTTACGCAAAATTGAATTGAGTGCAAGGAAATTGAGGTGTTTGAGTGGTATAAATTTGCTTGAAATTTGTGACTTCAGTTCATGAATAATAAATCATCCAATAATTATTAAAACCTTAAAAGTAGGAGTGTGTGGTTGCCCGAATTTTCGGGTAACCGACCCAAAAGTTCGGTCTTTTTTTTCGGATCAGGTCGGTATTCGGGTA
This sequence comes from Anagrus nilaparvatae, assembly GCA_022575985.1. Classification (NCBI taxonomy): domain Eukaryota; kingdom Metazoa; phylum Arthropoda; class Insecta; order Hymenoptera; family Mymaridae; genus Anagrus; species Anagrus nilaparvatae. Next base: position 7,166,684 of record JAKSXM010000287.1, read on the forward strand.
TACCCGAAAAGCTTTAGAGGTCTGCAGATATAGCTTTGAATAAAAAATTTCCTTGGCATTATGATTCTATGAATATATTTATTTTGAAAATTTTTCGTTTACGTTTAAAAAAGAGGATAAATAATAAAAAATTAACTATTACAATTAAAAAAATATTTACTTATAATGACTTATTAATTGAAATTAACGAATAATTTAACAAAAATATTTTTATGGAATCGTAAAGCCAGGGAAATTTCCGATTCAAAACTGTACCTGCGGAACTTTGAAGCTTTTCGGGTATACCCAAAGACCGACCCGATTTGACCCGAAAAAATCCAAGACCGACCCGAAGCTTAATAAAAGAGTGCGACAATTTTATTGAACCACTGGAATACTTTAAGTCCAAGTTTATGAATAATTATATACCAAAATCGATTAAATACCAAGTTGAAATTAGTAATTAAAAATATATACAACCATAATGTACTTAATTTTTGAAAAAACATTGAAACTTTAACATACATTGATATAAATTAGGCTTAAATGAATTTTTTTATTATCATGAAACAAGTTTATAGGGAGTGCTTTATCCTGGTAATCCGAAAAGCAAGGACGGGGGGTCAAAAGGACACGATTTAAGGGGGGGGGGGCATTTCAAATGAGTCTTAAGATAATTTCGATTTAGGGACTTAGAATAATCCGGGTTAAGGGGTTCAGAAAATTTTCAATTTACGGGTTTAGGGAATTAGAGTAGTTTGGTTTTAGAATCTTAATATCTATAGTAAAGGTGATAAATACAAATTAAAAAAATAGCAAATTGTATATTATAATGTCACGTAACATTTATGCAGGCACGTATCCAGAGGTAGGACCAAGGAGGCCATGCCCCGTGAAATTTTTTACCCCTCCGAAAAAAATTTATTGATTAGTGCCTATGTATGAATTATATGCAGCACTCAGCTGCAGTAAACATATTCCATGCTTTTAGGTTGTGTTTGCACAAACCTGTTACAAGTTTTTTTTATTTCAAATGCAATAAATTATCATACTATTGATTATTTAGTAGATTGCATGAAATTAAAAGCGCTGTAGCTAACTTTTAGTATCTAAAAAAATATTTTCTTTTATTTATCAGAAAAAAATTAAAATTACTTGAAACTTTATACCTACCTTAATAAATGAGAAAAAGTGAAATTCTATTAATGGACCACCAGTAAGTAATAGGGGTTTGGATGAACGGATCATAATAATTAATATTGTAGTCCTAGTGGATTTATTTAGCAAATGAAAATCTACATCATATAATTCATCTCCAAATGTCTCGCTCTGAAAATCAGTATTCTGATGAATTTTTTCTAAATTCAATTAAAATTGTTTTATATTACTTTGTTCATTAGTGACTCTCCGATGTAACATAAAATAAATGTAAGCACTATTGTATTTATTAAAATTGTTAGAATTCTGGCTAAAGATGTTGCATCAGTGTAATTGTACGCGGTCAAAGTGTATATCATAAGACTAATAAATGATATTATAAAACAGTATATAACTATTAGTGATATTTGAAATGCATCATTCACTAGATCTACAGCGCTGTAATAATTAAACAATTAAAATCTATTTTTAATATATTTTGATTTGGGAAGCGAGGTTACTTACTCAAAAATTTTCTGATGATCTTTAATTATTTCAGCGAATTTTTTATCTAATTTATTTTTATTTAAGGGTCCTTTCATATCATCAAATAAGATTTTTAATTTGTTAGTTAAGATGTCAAATTGATTTATGATTCTTAAGGGGCTTTAAGGGGTACGGCGCTCGAATTTCGAGCGATTTTTAAGTGGGTATAAAAAATGAACCGTTCAAGATAATTTAATGAAAATTTTTTTGTTTATTTATTATGTCTTTAAGAATACAAAAAAAAATTTTTTTTATTTTTTCTATGACGTCATTCCGGTTTACGAGAGATTGTTGAGAGGCACTAAAAAAAAAGGTGACCTGCGCCGTGCAGCATAGCCCAACTTAGGATCATCTGAAAAAAAAAAAATATATATATTATTTTTCTTAAGGCTTAAAGCTAGGGATTGACGTAGAGCTTTCTCCAAAATTTTCATTTTTCACGCTGTGGCAGCAAAAATAAAAAAAAAGTCAAAAAAGTGCCCTGTTTTTGTTGTTTGTGATCGGTCCTAAAAATTTTCTGGGGCACTTATAAAAAAAAACTAAACGTCAATCCCTGGTAAATATGTTTTTTAAGCCACCGTGAAAAGGGCAAATTAATCGGTTGAGTAGTTTTTCCGTTATCGTGCACGGCGATTTGAAAAAACACGTTTCGAGAAAAACGCGTTTAAAGTTTGAAAACAAGTTTTTCCATATATAAAATTAAATTTTTTTTTATTTTTATTTTTTTTCTGTTGGTATAAGTTATTAGGAAGAGAATAAAATAAGAAAATTGAAAATCAGTTCAGTAGTTGTGGAGTTATCTCATTCAAAAGATTGAAAAACGCGTTTTTAAAAAATGATCAAAAATTTTAAACGTCGAAAAAAACAAAAATGTGAGTTGAAAATTACTTAAATACTTAACTTACCAATCTTCTGCGATTCCGGGACCATACAGCCATCCTTCAACTTCCTCAAATTCCATCTCTTGAGCAGCATTTTCTTCTCTTAATTCAATTTTCCGGTTTTTAGCTGACTCGGTACTTAAAATGCTGTCTGATGCTTTATTTTAAATATTTTTAACACTAATACACAGTATTTGTGTTTGTATATATGTACAATATCAATATAATATGATAATATAACAAAAAGAATTAAATTTTAGACCTATTAACGGTATTCAAGCAGTAGCTGCGTTCAAATTTTAAAAATATACTTCTGCGGCGCGCGCTATTATGCCTCATAGAATCAAAAATAAAGCGAATATCAATTCAAAAATTTTTTTTCATACTCTTGAATGATATATAAACACATTAAAAGAAAAAAAAAATTTCGATTTCCGAAAAAAAATTACCCCTTAAAGCCCCTTAAAATTAAACCACCAAACATGCAATAGTAAGTTGAGACTGTCGTAGAAACGTACAAAGTTGCTATAACTTCAAAAATGTAGTAATACCAAAAATTTTGTTCGTTTAATTCACCAATTGTAAATAAAGCATTTGGTAATTTTCGATTGTTTTTTTCTTGAAATATTGGTTCAAAGCATTTTATACAAGTTGTTACCATGAGAGAATAAAAAAAAGCGATGGTTACTCGCCTAAAACAACATATAGTAAATACCTGCAAAAAAATCCACTTGCCGTTAGCGGAATTTTTCTTCTTGCTCAAACGATTGCAAATGATTTTAAACGTTCTCATTCTTTTTAAGAATTCTTTTTTTGGCTCATCGTACCGCTTATCCTTATTGGCATGCATATCCTAATTGAGCAGGAAATTTTTTTTAAATTTTCTTTACGTTTAAAGTCATTTGCAATCATTATAGCATGAAAAAAAAAATTCTGCTAGCCACAAGCTGAATTCCGTTTGCCGCTAGCAAAACTCTACTTGCGGCTAGCGGAAAATTTATCTTGCGGCAAACGGATTTTTTTTCAGTGTACTAAGAGTTCATAAGAGTTTAAAAAATTTTCCACAAGTCTTCTCTCTTTACAATTCTAAGCCATTTTATAAATTTTTGTAAGTCTTAAAAAAAATTTTTATAAGATTTTCAAGTTTGTAAATTAAACTAACCTGATTAATAATTCACAAAACAAAATCCACATCGGTTTCACTCTGGTTATCAGCAGCTGATGTTATAATTTTTTCTAACTTGTATATTTTCTTTCGATTATAGGACAAAACTAAAATGTTGAAAATATTTAAATAATGTCCTAATAAGTAATAAATTTCTTCACTTATTTCGTTAAAATTTTTTCTTGACTCTAACAATGTTAAGACAGTTTCTATTGAAAATAAAGCAATAAAAGTCAAAACAATTGAATAAAATGTAAATTTACGAAATTTATGAAATTTAGAGTTTTCGTCAATTGGAGTCCACACTCCGATGATTGTGAATATTTTAAAAGGTAATCTTGATATTTTCATTTTGTCCTAAAATTCACTTCCCTTAATAGCATAACGACACTTTTTTCTTGTCTAAAACCTTTTACTTACTGAAAATTAATTTTTTTGCTACCCCTTCCAGTCCCTGGTAATATTTATTCTACTTTTTTCTAATATTTACATGCGTGCTTTTGATAACCCCACTCTTTAATTAGCATGAGCTAAAATTCAAAAGACCTCAAAGTAAGCCAAAGTTATTTTATATATAAAAAAACGTCTTTACATAAAGTTTTAATTTGTTACTTAGCAAACTAAATAAGTAAAAATAAATAAACATTGAAAAATAAATAATTAAACGCATATAATTTAATCGACAAATGCAATTATCGCGAACAAACTTGAACTGGGTAATCAATAGATCCTATAGTTTATGTTAGAACCCTTGCAAATTGTTACGGTGAAATATAATTCTTTTAAATTCTAAAAATAAAAAATTAACAAAATATGTTTAACTTAACAGTATAGTACTTAATATTTTAATAAGGTACGTTCAAAAATAAAAAAATGATTATTTTTATTTTTTGGTAATAAAGAATTGAGACAAAAATTTTCAATAAATTAAATTTCAGATAAAAGCAATAGAGTAAAACCGATATTTATGGGTGTTAGTACTTTCAAAAAAAAAAATTAAGTACCACGTCCAAAAAGAAAAAATAATGCTATTTTTTTCATTTATTTTTGTAAAAAAATTATAAAATTAATTATCAGATACAAGAAATTGAGTAAAAACGCTGTTTCTAAAATTAATACTTACACAGAAAAAAATTAGGTACCACATCCAGAAAAAAAAAATTTTTAATATTTAAAAAATTTTTTAAAGACAAAAATATTGAGAAAAAATTTTTCAAAAGTTAAATATCAGAATTAGCTTCCTGAGGTCTCAAAACGTGCTTATATACCAAAAAATCATAAATCAAAATTTCACCTAAAACAATTTCCTCTATGAGGAACCAAAATTTTTTGAAAAATCAAAAACTTTATCAATTGTATCCCAAAAAATTTTACAAATTTTTGAAGAAACGTCTGTTTCTAATAAAAATTTAACTGAGTACGTATAAATTATTGCCAAATCAAGTAAAATACCAATTGCGACAGTAAAATTTTATCATATTTTTCAGATATTTCACTTTTTAACCAAATTTTCAAAAAATTTTATTTTTCCCAAAAATACTAAAATTTAATATTTCCAACAGTACAAAAGCTGAGTCGCAAAACCAGCCTACTTCCTTAGGTTACGCTAGTGTAAGGCTTGACGTGTCGTTTTTTATTTTAGCCTACTTCCTTAGGTTATGTTAGTATAATGCTACTGGTCGTTATTTTATTACAGCCTACTTCCTTAGGTTACGCTAGTGTAAGGCTTTTCGTGTCGTTATTTTATATAGTCTACTTCCTTAGGTTATGTTAGTGTAAGGCTTTTCGAGTCGTAATTTTATTATGGCCTACTTCCTAAGGTTATGTTAATGTAAGACTTGACATTACGTTATTTTATTGTATCCTACTTCCTTAGGTTACGCTAGTGTAAGGCTTAACGTGTCGTTTCTTATTTTAGCCTACTTCCTTAGGTTATGCTAGTGTAAGGCTTCACGTGTCGTTTTTATTTTAGCCTGCTCGGCTTCGCCTCGGAAGGTAATTTACGTGCGATTTGGGCCATTCTTTATTTTTCTGGCCTAGGACCGTAATATACTATTATTGTTCATTTTATAAGCATATGTAGACAAAAGAAGATTTAACATTATATATACCAAAAATAGTGCAAAATTTATGGATATCAGGTGATTCTATACTGTAAAGTTATTCTAAGATTATTCAGAAATCTTTTGTACTTTAAAAATTTATAAAAATTAATTCGAAAAAGAAAAATTATTTCATACTTTGAATTTGATGTCAAAACAATATACAAACGTAAATGTTATATTAAAATTTAATAGAAACATTAAAATAAAACATAATATACTATAAAATATACACACGTGTGTTTTAATTTTGTTTAAAGTGAAATTGAATAGTTTATTGGAAATATTAAAAGCAAATATAATCATTAAATTTAAATAGGATTGTAAATTAAATTAATTTATAATGAAAAACAGATATGTTACCAAAATTATTTAAATATTATTTACGAATATATTATATTATTATGAAATTTTATATTTTAATTTTAATTAGTAAGCCTTAAAATTCAGCTTGATTGGTTATTAAATAATGGCTATATCGGTAAAAAAAAAATCAAAATTAACGAATTATTACAACTATCATTAATGAGTAATGACTAATTAAGTAGGGACTAATCAAGAAATGCTTTCTTATAAGATTTTTTCGCATTTTTTATCTTTTTTACATATTAGGGAGAAAAGTAGGCAGGAGGAAAAAGCCAGATTAAATTTCATGCTCAGTATAATAGATATAGTAAAAACTATAATATTTAGAACAAAAAACAGTGATCCAGTACCAACTTATAACTCTAATAGATACCCACTCTATAACAGATAATTTTCTAAAAAACTATTCCAGATTAAAATCCGAGAGAAATCAGTCAGGGCTGTTGAAATATAATTCTAAGAAAACTTTAAAAATTTTATTTAAGAATTAAAAAATACATTTAAAATGCATAAAGCGTTGAAAAATTCTTGTATCTCTCTAATGTAACATAAAATCCGAAAATCTCACACTGAAAAGTTTTATTTTTTAATCCTATAAAAAAAAGAAGCTTGAAATTCTAAAAAATACTACGACATTTATTATTTTTTTTTCTAAGCTTAATACCTAAGTCTAGTTATTTGAGGTCAGTCTGAAAAAAAAAATGGTTATCTTGTCTTATAATTTTTTGTGGGAATAACTTAAGTTAAAAATACAGTTTTATATTTCAAAAATTTTTCATATTTATGTAAAAAACATAAATAAATAAAAAATATTGTCAATATCAATAAAAAAAGAAGATATATTTAATAAATAGGTAAATTTTCTAGTAGACTAAATTTTTATTGAGTATATTTTAGTTAAGATTTAGCTTATAAAAAATCTTTTTGAAAAAAAATTTATATATATATTTCAAATATATATCTTTTAAAAAGATAAAAAAAAATTTGAATACTCGAATTGCACTCAGAAATTGTATGAATCGATTGGTTATAAGAAGAAAAAAGCTTCTTTTTTTTTTATTATATTTTGTTCCTTTTTCCTGTTTATATATATAAAATAGTATTTTTCTATTTTATAAGCACTATATCCTTTTTTTCTAAATACATTCAAAGTATCACACATTAAAGAAAAAGATTTTTTTTTCAGTTTAAAAAGAATTTTTTTTTTTATATAATTTAAAAAATTCAACTAAAAATTTTCTGTAGGAAAAAAAAATTCACATATTTAATTTTATGTATATATAAAAAAAATAAAAATTATCCTCTAGGGTATTTTATTTTACAAAAAATGTGATATATATAAGATTTTTTACTTTATTTACTTTTTTACTTTTTTAATCACTTTGTTTTTCTACTTTATTATTTTTTTTTTAGTTTACATGTATAAAAGTCATAAAGCATATATATATATTTCTCTTTGATAAAATTTTAACTTTGACAGAAACGTGTGCTCTTTTTTTTAAAATAAATAAAATATAATTAAAAAAAAATTACGTTTCTTACAAACGTTACCATAAATTCAAAAATACACAGAAAGTAAATTTATTTTAAAAATTTTATTTCAGTATTTTATTTATCTAAACGCTTGAAAAAATAAACATGATAAATTTTATTGATAAAATTGAAATTCAATTTAATACATAATTAATGTATATCTTGTTAAATCTAGAAAGTTTTAACGCATCACTTAATTAAACATATATTGAAATATATTAAATATACTATTACTATTATTATAAATGCTATTAAATTGTAAAATTAAATTAATAGTATATATATATTTATAAATGTGTGTGTATATAACTTTAGCAATCTAATGTATTATTTTAATGGAATTTAATTATCAAGTAATATAATGTAACTTTATAAAAAAAATTATCTTCGTTTCATTATCGAATTTTTGAATTAGTGAATATTGAATAATTTTTATTTAGGGACTTAGATTGATCCGGGTTAAGGAAAAAGAATAATTTGAGCTTACAACTTAAAATCTAGTAAAGATGATAATTACAAATAATATGTTGGGACGATAAAGTAATTGAAGAAGTTGAGAAATTTAACTATCTAGGATATTTCCTGAGCAGTAATAATAATGTGGGATTGGTAGTTTTTATTATTATTATTTTAATTCGTATTCATATATATACTTTGATTTCTAATACGTTTGTTTCTAAGTTTTCGTAGATAACGGGAGAAAGGCCGAGAGGGCCCGAGCGCCTTCGGGCAGCTGTTGTTTTAGAAAGAAAGTAGTTCTCTTTCTAAATGACTAATATCGAAGGGAGAGGGCGATTTGAATGAATGCGTGTGTTCGGAGATGACTTTTATACGGAGTAGACGTGTGTACTGTTTTATGTATAATAATCAGGCGGGTTATTGTAAAAGATGTAATTGATGTGTGTATCTTATGCGCTTGGCGAAAAAGTGCATAAGATTGGTGTGCATTGGAGTGAATATACTTAATATGTAGTTCAATGTAGTTTTGGCATAATTGGTGTGATTGTGTGAGTATGCAGGAGTGTTTAACCTTTTTGTAATTTTTGTAATGAATAAATGTTGTATATATTTTTGTAAATTAAATTAAAAGATGTGTTTTTATTTAATAATTTCATTATACCCCAACCAGTAATTCTACAAATGGGGGCTCGTCCGGGATAATAACATCATAAATGTAGGCTGGTTGGGCTAATAATGATAAAGGTGATTTAAGTGACTTCCGGTTAATGTGTCATTATTTTGTAAAAAATCGGCGTGATGTAAAATTTTTAGGTTTTCGCAGGCGGCGATTACCGAAAAAGGAATATTCTGTAAATTGCATGTGAAAATTAAGAAAATGGAATTTTATAGGAGCACGTGGAAATCACAAGCGGATAAGGAAACGGCGGCCATGTTGAACGACGCGGCAGAGAAACATTTCGGTGGTTCCAAGAAGATTTAGTTGTGAGTACATATTTTATAAAAAAAAATTAGAGTGAGATAGAGAGATAGAGAAGGAGAAAGTAGAGATAGCAGAATTTTGACTATTGCGCGGGCGTGGTGGTAATAGTAAAATTTTGGAGGGGCGTTACATGCGTAAGAGGTAGTCTGAGTAAATACCGGTTTGTCTCGCGCTAAATAAAAAAATAGGTTGAGCGAAGCTCAACTTATATCTGTTTATTTTTATAAATAATTGTTTAATGGGAGTTTAGATTTTATAATAGAAGATTGGTGAATTTACAACGGTGGAAGCTTAACGACGAATTTTTGTGCGAAATTTAAGAAGTTTTGGAGAAAAATTTAATGGTGGCTCTATTGGAGTTAACACTGCAGGAGTTAGCAGTTTGGAGCAAGTTTCAGTCAGTTGATGGTAGCTACGTGGGTGGTGGCTCCCATATGATGTGTTTCGGGTTTTGTAGGCAGCAATTCTGTGACGGCGAAGAATATGGTAATCAGGAGTAAAGATTACCGTATTCGGTGAAAAATATGGTAATCAGGAGTAAAGATTACTGTATCCGGCGAAGAATATGGTAATCAGGAGTAAAGATTACCGTATTCGGTGAAAAATATGGTAATCAGGAGTAAAGATTACCGTATACGGCGAAGAATATGGTAATCAGGAGTAAAGATTACCGTATTCGGTGATAAATATGGTAATCAGGAGTAAAGATTACCGTATCCGGTGTAAATGGCAATTACAGGGGGTAATTACCGTAACAAGGAAGACGGAGACTACAATGATGGTGGTCCCCATAAAATTATGGTTTTTACAAGTGGTGATTGTCGTAACAAAGGAGTTGGAGACTACAATGGTGGTGGTCCTCATAAAAACGGTTTAAAAATTGCTGGCGGCAGTTCTCGTAGGAGAGGTTGCAGTTATCACAGATGGTGGTCTCTGCAACAGGCAGGACTAGTAAATGCGGACGGCAGCTACTAGGCAAGAAGGTCAAAAATCGAAGGAGGCTCTTGATATTGCAGGTAGTGGCTATCATGAGTGAAGTAAGAAGTAACCAGCGAGGAATACGGTTCAGGCTAAGGTGACGATGGTGAAGGTCACCTGAGGGCAGGTGAATGTCAGGATGGCCGAACTGTGGGATTGGTAGTTTTTATTATTATTATTTTAATTCGTATTCATATATATACTTTGATTTCTAATACGTTTGTTTCTAAGTTTTCGTAGATAACGGGAGAAAGGCCGAGAGGGCCCGAGCGCCTTCGGGCAGCTGTTGTTTTAGAAAGAAAGTAGTTCTCTTTCTAAATGACTAATATCGAAGGGAGAGGGCGATTTGAATGAATGCGTGTGTTCGGAGATGACTTTTATACGGAGTAGACGTGTGTACTGTTTTATGTATAATAATCAGGCGGGTTATTGTAAAAGATGTAATTGATGTGTGTATCTTATGCGCTTGGCGAAAAAGTGCATAAGATTGGTGTGCATTGGAGTGAATATACTTAATATGTAGTTCAATGTAGTTTTGGCATAATTGGTGTGATTGTGTGAGTATGCAGGAGTGTTTAACCTTTTTGTAATTTTTGTAATGAATAAATGTTGTATATATTTTTGTAAATTAAATTAAAAGATGTGTTTTTATTTAATAATTTCATTATACCCCAACCAGTAATTCTACAATAATGACGACGAGCATGTCAAAAATCAAGCTTCAAAACCAAGAGCACTACTTGGAAAAGTATGGGGAAATGGACAAAGACTATTCAGGAATGACTGGAAACAAAGAATGGCCTTATTTAATATTTTGATAAAGAGTATAGCGATTTATGGAGTAGACATTTTTAGAGGAAGCTCTTTAGAGGAAGACTTCAAAACAAGTATATAAAATGGGTCCGCAAAGTAGAGATAACAACTTCCGGCTATATAATAAGAAGTGAGACAAAAACTACAAAAATGTGTTATGAACCAAGGAGAAGAGCAGCAAGGTACGATGAAAAATTAACAGCGTTGAATGTATATGGAGACCTATAAGAGAAAATCTACGTGGAGAGTTTTATAAATATCAAGAAGAAAAAGATATATCATTAAAAGATATGAATATAACATATGAAAAAATAGATGATTGGTTAAGCATGGGGGAAGTAGTAAGTGAAAAAATTAGAGATGTAGGGAAAACTAATACAAAAAATGAAGATTTACTGATGATAGAAGAATCTAGATATGCAAAGGACGTAAAAGAAATGCTGACTGAAGAATGGAGTAGTGATATAACACCTGAAATATTTAGAAAAAGGATACAACATACAAAAAATAGCAAAATATAGAATAGGAGGTGAATTTAGAGCTAGTAAATACTGTAAAGATGAGATTCAAAGAAAATACAGATTGTGTAAAAAATATGAAGAAACTCTTAAACATCTATTTGAAGAATGTCAAGCTAGCAGTGTTGAAAGTGACATGAATAATAGATGGTAATAAAAAAAGTTTTGTAAACATGCCAGAGTGAATTCCGTCTGTAATGAGAATTTTCAGCTTTTTTGACTATTTTAATATTATTTAAAATGATACCGCAGAAATCAAACACTCAGGTATCATTTAAAGTTTGATATGCACAACCAGTCTTTTGCATTGCCAACCAACGCTTAACTTCAGCGCTGAATTGAATTGTATATAGCGAACCTTGAAGAGGGAAACAAAGTACAGAACCGCAGAAGGAAATTATCGACTATATATTCATGCAAATTTATGCTTTTCAGAGCTACATTCCTTCGAGTCCGTGCTCATGGCTCTAATTAGTCCAGTAACCGTTCAAGTATATTTTGCATCAGTAATTTTAAGTTCCAACGTTAAATTTTATGGTTCAAAAACTTAATATCTGTTTGGCTTAATTATTCTACGTCCAAATTGGATACTATTTACTCCCCTATATATATTGAATCCGTGAAACAGTTTATTATATAAAAAAGTCATTTCACTTGTGAGAAAAATTTATCCACAAAATTGTAATAAAATAGCATACCATCACACCTCCCAATAAAAAGCTCTGGGTTAATAATAAGTTGAAAATAAAGAAAATAAAATCTTTTTCCTTAACCCATGGAAAAATCACCTACTTTCCCCCCTTTTATAACAAATAACTATTTTCTACATTAATCCAGAACAATAATGTAATAGAAATTCGGTATAATAAAGTAAAAAAACTGTATATAATAAAAATTGAAATATTAAAAAAAAAATTTTTTATTTGTTTTCTACTATTAATCGGATTTAGATTAAAATTTTTTGATACGATATTGAATTTTAATACTTCGATTTATGTAAATATATTTAAAATTTTTCAAATAATAAAAATATTATCCTGCAAAATTATTGTATGGATATTTATGTGAATAAATTAAAAGTTAAAAAAAAAATATTTTTTATATTTTTGCAAGAAAAAAAAAATAAAATGACAAGATAATGAATGATATTAATTTTTTTTTTTAATCTTAACTTTGTTTATATAAAAAGTTAAAAGTTTAAAGAAAAAAAGTTGATAATGTTTTGATAAAACTCTAAAACTCTTGAATTATTATTTGACATTGTATATTTTCTTTTACTAAGAAAGCACAAAAACTTAAAATTAAAGTTTCAAATATGTGAAAATAATTAGTTTTTCAATTAAAATTTTATTATAAATAAAAATAAATTATCAAGTCATTTTTTTTAAAAACAACATTATTACTATAGTAAGACTTATATTATTTGAAAATTCAATAATATTTTAATAAAACTTTTTAACAAGCTTTAAAACTTTACTATTATTTTGTGTATGTATGTGTTATAATAATAATAATAATAAGAAATATTTATGTATATAATGCTTAATGAATATTAGAAGAAGAAAAACTTAAATTTTATAAAGATATAATTTATTATAGAAAATATGTATTTTAAGTATATAATTTTCTCTCCATGTGCTTCTTTATTTAACAGCATGAAGTTTAATAAGTTTAATTTATGTTATAATAAATAGAAAAAAAAAATTATATATGACTCATTCTTTGACAATTTAGACGATTTTATCTATGCAAGATTGATAAATTTATCAACAGTCGACTATTGAGCTAGATTTTTTTGAAGGATTTTTAACAAAATTTTCATTGCTGCAACTACGTGGGATTAAACTGAATGAGTAACTAAGTGTACTGAAAGTAGTACTTACAATAATTACAACAGTATTCGTTGTGAGTAACTGTGGACAATAGGTCTTAATGGATATAGCCAATTTACATGAAAGTTTTAATGTATTTTTAAAAAACATTTTCTTGACTGAATGAAGTTATTTTAAAAATGGAAATATGTTTTTACAAATTGATAAAAAATACCTATTTTCTAAAAAAATTATTTCGAAAAGCTTTCAAAGTTAATAATACATAAAATTAATACAGCAGCATAAAAAATAACATAAATCCTATTTTAATTTGTCATACATTTCCTTTATTTTGACATTAGTTGCATTTGATTTAAATTTATGGGTGTAGAGTTAATGAGGTACAAACAAACAAGTAAACATATATGCATGTTTTCACGTCAACTGATGCTGTTGAAAATTTTATACTTTGATTCCTCCAAGAAAAATAATTGTAGATAAAATTTAGCATGGAATATTTTTATTAGGATATTTTCTGATTTTTGTGAGGGAACAATTTAATATACAGTCAGATATTTAAAACCCAGTCGGTAATCCTATGTTAAAAGCATAGGGGTTCACTGTGGGGTTAAGCAATTTTATGGTCGAAAAAGTACTTTGTTAATAATCTGCAGGAACTAAGTAAGTAATCGTGACAAAGAGTTAAGAAAAGTTTGCATTTTTAAAGGATTAAATAAAAAAAAAACTTATTAATTTTTGAAACACTTGTTATTAAATTACATGAATATTTTGTACACGTTTTAAAAGAGACTATTAAACTTTTTCTTAAGATACAAACTATATAACTAGACATGAGTTTTTATTAAGAAAAAAATCAACAAGAAAATTAGTTTCAATCTTATTAACTTTTACCTGGTTTAGCCAATTTATTACTTTTAAAAGTTTATCGTAAATCAGAAAATTTACGTTATCGTTAATTTTTTTTTCTTTTTCTTTAGTTTATACTTCGTTTGTCCCTTTTTGCTATATAAAACTTGTAATACTTTTTAAAGCAAAACCACTCATTTAACTTATAAAAAACTAACAAAGTATAAAAAAAGAAGTCATTATGTAAAAGTTTTAAAAAAAAATTAAGAAGAAAAAATAATCAAAAAAATCTCAATTTTCTTTTACGAGAAAAAGAATTCAGCATCAATGAACGTAACACACTCGAGTTAACCTGTCATAAAATTTCGATTAAACTTTTTTTTTACAACGATTTCTATAAATCAAGAAATTTAACGATTTTCATAGTACATGTTTTTTCCCTTACGATAATACCGACACACATATGTAACTTTGTCATTTTCTTTTGTTTTCCAAGACATTTTATGCTTTTCTACTGAGATTGGACAATAAATGTTATACTTTACCCAAAGTGTTATTACTACTGTATCAAAATAGTTTCCAAGTGAATTGCTACAAATTTTCAATTTCTTTTTATAATCCATTTTTTTTTTATTATCAATTAAAGATAATATTGTATTAGTAAAATCTTATTACTATTGTTATTACAAGAAGGATATAATTAAATGATTGAATATTTACTTGGGATAAAGGATTTCAGTGTATAGAATTTCAATATCTCTGAGATTTTACTGCAAGGGATACGTTTTGTTTCTTAGAATAACAAAGGATGTATTATGAAATATCGATTGACCTGTTAACTTTAGGAAATGATATTTGACCCAAAATAATACTTCTTTGTTTACTTGGTCAATCAATGAAACTTTTTTAAAAAGTCTTAAATTTAATTATTTTATATATTTTATTTTTTTCTTTTTATTTATTTATTTAACTTTTTGTGATTTTACAAAAACTAACTTTTTATTCTCTATTTTATTTTATTTTTATTAATTAAAATAAATCAAAGGTTGTGTGTTATTTTTCTTTACAGAAAATAAAAAAATATTTTTTATTTTTATAGACTAAAAAAATAAATAGTTTACAGCAAATATTATTGTTTTTTACTAAAATAAACTATAGAGTAAAAATTTTCCTATTGCGTAAAATAAAAGTCTAAAATAAAAATTAATTTTTTTTTTATTAGAAGAAAAATGTGAAACTTTTCTTTCTCAGTTCCTTTAGGGATCGATTCCAGGTATAAGTACCTAAAAGTGCAAAGTACAATCCCCTTTCACTTTGAATTGTCAGACCAAGACTTCCTGTTTAGGTATAAGTTCTCTTTTTTTCTTTTTTTACTCCAGTCAATATACGGGAGAGGGGGGCTTTATACTTTCTGGCCACCACCAGATTCGGTGTATTATCTAGTTCTTTTCTATGAGAAATTGGGGCTTCAACTTTAAATTAGCAAAAAGTACCCCTAATAATGGGTATTTTTGATGTATTCACTATTTGAGTGTTTATATTTATAAATATAGTTTTTTTTGGGTCAGTGGTCACTACGTTTGGGGCCTTGTCTACGAAAAATTGGTGCTTAACCCTTAAATTTGCAAAAACACGAAATAAATCAAAAATACCTGTTTTATGGATAGCTTTTGCTAATCAAATGGTGAAGGCATAATTTTTTATAAATACCTCGTGATTCGTGATCAGCAACCCAAAAAACCCAAATGGACACTCAAATATCGAATACATCAAAAACATCCTTTTTAGGGGTAGTTTTTGCTAATATAAGGGTGATGCAGTATTTTTTCATAAAAAATTCTCCGAAATTCGGGATCAACGACCCAAAAAACCTATACTAGACTAAATCTGGTGGTGACCGGAAATTATACCGCCAAAACCTTATATTGACCGGAGTATTTTCAACGTATACTCTTCACCCACAATTTTAAATACTCCTTAGCATTTCGGACATTACACCTAATTCTCTGCCCTCCATCCTACATAGAAAGGGCTCTCCTTTAAAGGCCTCGATAGATGCAGTACGTTTTATCGGTACGTTTATGGCTTTTAATCAATAAGAAGTGTAAATCGAGTTCTCGGCCAATCAGCGAGCGTAAATCATTCGGTACGCGTGCTAAAGTTTAGTTTAGTTTATAGTTTACATTTTACAGTTTTTACTCGATTTACACCTCTTATTGGTTAAAAGCATACTGTATCTATCCAGACCTTAAGCAATAAGCTCACTTAAAAAAAGTATACGCACAACCAAGACCTCACCCGCAGAATGCAAATATTGCTTGTAAACACGTTCTGTGGTTATGTTTTATGGCGTTAAAAAAAGATAATAGTAGAATTTTTTGTAAAAGATTCTTAATAAAATTATAAGTATTGACATAAAACTGCGGTTCATGTTTTAATTAATTGTAATTTAAAATTACAATGCAGTTTTATGTATATTGGATTAACCAACCAACGTCAGTTCAAGTGGTGGCATTTGAATAGCTAACCACACATCCAAATTTTTGACCAAGAGTAAAAATGGCTTTTATACTTTAAAGCTTTACCATTTTATCTTTAAAAAGTTTAGTTTTACAATGAAATAAATATTATCTCATTAATGTGGGTGATTTCTAAAAAATTTAAAAGTGAAAATTTTAAAATAAATTCTCGTATATAAACATAAATAAATGTAAGCAAATAAATAATGCTTTTTAAAATCATTAAAACCTTTTCTCACGATTACGTAATAAATATTTTTATTAAAAGAAAAAAAATGATTTCTTGTACGTTTTTAGATTTTTTAAAATAAATAGTAGTACTTATATAAAAAATATATTGGGAAATAACTCAGAATATTGTATAAAATAAAAATTTTAACATTTTTGATAATTTTTCAAAAATTTTACTGAAAATAGTTTTAATTAATAATTTTTGCTTATAGTATAACATGATTTTTATAGGTATTTAGAATATTTTTACGGTCTGAGTGAAGTCACTCGAAACTTTTTGCATTCGCTTCATTTTTGTCACAATCAAAAATGTTACATATCAAATTTCTTTGGACAGACCCTCGAGGGGGCTGGTTCGCCCCTTTTTGGTGGTAAAAAAAAATTTTTTTTTTAAATACTACAAATCGATTAATTTTTTGATTCTAAGACCAAAATGTGTAATAATATTTTTCATGAAAATGCATCCCTTACCAGTTACAGCCCTTAGAAATTTAATATTTTGAAAATATAGTTCCTTAATCGGCACGAAACTTAAATATTTCTAAGGACTGTAACTGGCAAGGGATGCATTTTCATGAAAAATGTTACTTCACATTTTTGTCTTCGAATCAAAAAATGAACCGAATTATAGTATTTTTTTTACATTTCTTTTATCCCCAAAAAGGGGAAAAACAGCCCCCCCGGGGGTCTGTCCAAAGACCATAATTTAAAGAAAAAAAAATTAATTTTTGGGGTGGGGGGTCCTAGCACCTAATTCAAAATTAGACTTGGAAAACAAACCTCTCGAATATGAACCTACGTATTCATAAAAAGGTCCATCAATTTCTTTGATTCGCTGACTTTTGGTGGCCATAAGTTTACCATCTTGGAAAATTTTTTAAAGAAGAACGAAAATTATCATGCGATTATTTAAAATTCTTCCCATATAAAAACAATGAAATAAACCATCAATTTTACCAGAATCCACCGTTAAATAAAAAAATTCACAAGGGCTTTTTAAATTTTGCAAATTATAATATTGTAAAAGCTTTCAAAAGATTTATGTATGC
Organism: Anagrus nilaparvatae; assembly: GCA_022575985.1. Taxonomy (NCBI): domain Eukaryota; kingdom Metazoa; phylum Arthropoda; class Insecta; order Hymenoptera; family Mymaridae; genus Anagrus; species Anagrus nilaparvatae. The sequence continues at coordinate 7,184,620 of JAKSXM010000287.1, forward strand.
TAAGAAAACAGCTCAACTTATCTCTTTTATATATACTAAATCTTATTCTGTGTTACTATAACTTGTACCATACGATCAAAAATGAAATATTTCAATTTTCTCTGGTAAAACAATGAATTTTAATCACAAAAAAAATGGAAATTAAAAAAATTTAATTTATGATAGATATAAAATATTTAATGTCTAATAAATATAAAAAGTAAGGCAGATAATTTTCACGCATTTTTCTTGTAAATTAAAGTACTTTATTTTAAAAACAGATAATAAAAATAAATTAAACTTTGTACATTTAAAACTAATTAAAGTTAATCGTTAACTCTATAATACGATAAAACAAAATTTATATATCTGTTAATTTATTAATTTTAAAATAATAAATATCATTTCAAATAAATTATGAACAATTAAATTTTAAACTAATAAAATTACTTGTAATCTTAACTTTTGCTCTATTAGATTTCTAATTATAATCACGTGACGAATTTATAATATCATTAACTAGTTTAATCTATATCATATGACGAAAATGATTGAACTACTTGTTATTGATTACAAAATTTACCTTAATAAATACATAATTAATTACACGGTTAGGTTATTTTGCTTGAAAATTGAAGCAGAATCGAAAACTTGCTTAAGGCAGTTGCTCTCGAATTTCGGGATAATTTAGATATAAGCAGCTGACTCTCTCTTTTTCTATATTATTAGAAGCAAAAACCCTGCAGGCGCACGGCTATATTATAGAATTGTTAAATAATTAACATTTTCGTTATTAACAAATCACCCTAATCTGAATAATTATAATCTATGACATTATTATAATTATTTTATCAAAAACTGAACTCAATAAATACTAAAATTTTCTATGTTAAATGGTCCTTCCATAAGAATCACTGAAGTTATAAAAATTACCGTTTCACAGCTCTAATTTCCTTTTGGAGTGGGGAAGGGCGGACTCAATAAGATGTTCAAAGAAGCAAAATTATTTTTATTTATTAAAGAATGAAGGAGTGACCCTAGGATCTACAAATTTTCAGGATTTATTTTTAAAATGACTCCTTGTTATTTACATATATTTCTATTAAAATCTGAATTCAAACGAAAAAGATAGTCAACATCCTTAAATTAAAAATTTTTTTAAATTATATTGGTTATTAGTAAATTATTCTGGCCAAATGTGATATTTTAAGCAAAGCAACTTAACCATGTGCTATTAACTATTAAGAAACTAATGAAGTGTTTATAATAATCATAAAACTGAAGTCAATGATATGCATAATTATTTAATTTGCATATATATATTAGGGTGTTTCTTATTTCCCAAACTGCCCATAGAGAAAAATACTGGCTCGAATATGAAACTTCAGGTCATAAAACTATTATCTAAAAAAAAAATTTTTATAAACAACTTGATGTAGTGTGCCGATTTGCAAATGAAAATCGGTAAAAACCAGGAAAAAGGTTTTAAAAACGTTTTAGAAAGCTTTTAGAAACCTTCCCAAAAACTTTTTACTACTAAAATCTTCTAAAAGCTTATTAGTAACAAAATATCTAGAAAAAACTGTAAATTATAACATATTTTATGATATTTGAACTTAATTTAAAATTTACAGTCGTCTAAAAAGCAAATATCCGCGCCAATTGCAATTTGACTGTTTTATTCATTGATTTTCTGTAAAAATACATATTTCTTATTTTAGCGAGGAGGCAATAAAAAAAGCCTTCTTTAAATGGTCAAAATACCTAAAAATAACCTCTTATGTTATAATTTACAGTTTTTTCTAGATATTTTGTTACTAATAAGCTTTTAGAAGATTTTAGTAGTAAAAAGTTTTTGGGAAGGTTTCTAAAAGCTTTCTAAAACGTTTTTAAAACCTTTTTCCTGGTTTTTACCGATTTTCATTTGCAAATCGGCACACTACATCAAGTTGTTTATAAAAATTTTTTTTTTAGATAATAGTTTTATGACCTGAAGTTTCATATTCGAGCCAGTATTTTTCTCTATGGGCAGTTTGGGAAATAAGAAACACCCTAATATATATATATACATTAGCTTTGCAGTTATTTTGAAAAGTTGCTTCGATTTTCAATTACCAGGTGAAATTAATGTACCCTTGGTTATAAATAAGAAAAATTAAAATTTGTTAGCAGATGTACATATAAATCTAAAATAGATTTAAAAAAAATTAAAAAATTAATTTGTTTTAAAAAAAAATGATTTGGCAGCTAATTCGATTATGCTCACTGAAAATTGGCTTGTTGATCTGATTTTAAAGAGCAAGAATGGCAGAACATGGCTCCAAATTAAAATTACGAAGAGCTGCGAAACATGCCAGATTACTGATAATTGGATTTCTGTTCGGGAGCAGGTTGTGCTTGAATAACTTTTTGCAATTTTTCTCTACTCACGGATACGAAAATCGAACTTTGGTTAAAGATTCACAAAAAATAAATACCAAATATTTATGTCATTTGCAATCATATTTAAAAGAAAACAAAAATCTGGCTGCTACAACCGGAATCTGGTAACGGCAATCGGAAAAATTCTGTTTGCAGTACCAGAATTTTTTTTTTTCAGTGTATAGATATCAATTATAAAATTAAACTTTCTTGTCAATGGCCAGAAAGCACGACCGTCAAAATGTAATTTCTCGTTACCTACTAAGAAATAGTGAATTTTTAACCTAGTGTGTTAAAATAATGTGCACCAGATCCCATGTAAATTAGTATTCTGGGGTATTCTTTCTTTATAACCATGGATAAAAAACTTATAACTGGTTTGTGTGTTCATACAAGCAACGATCATGGAACATGTTCGCACTTATAACAGTTTTAACATTCTGGTTTTAAAATATATTCCCTAATTATTATACATCCTAGAACCGAAATCATAAAAGTCCCTAAATTGAAACTACCCTAATTCCATAAACCTAAAGTATTCTAGGATTCTTAGAAGTCCCTAAATCGAAAATATTCTAAGTCCATTTGACTCCCCTTAAAAACGTCCCTTTTTTACCCTCCCCCCCTGCTGAAAGGGACTTTTTTGGGTACCCTATGAACATGTTCAATGTTAATATAATAATCCTCACAACTAAGAAAAAAATGCTCCAAATCACAAATTACGGTTATCCTTGTCTCTAATGGTAATTTACGTGAGATTTAGGTAATTCTTTAATTTTTGGCTCATAGGTGGTAATATAGTAATTTTTCATTTAATATTAGTATTTAAAAAAAAAGTTAAAATTATTTGAATAATAAAAATAAAATAAATATAATTCAATTAAAAATCATCCACAAAGTATAAAATTAAATTTTCTTCAAAGACCTATATTTAATAGTGGTAGTATAATTTCCGATCTGATAATTCAGTAATTAAATTTGTCATAAGATATACTATATATATATTTTCAAAGATGTTAAAGTGCAAGAAAACAAATTATATCAAGTTGAGAAAAAGGAAATCAAAAGTAAAGTAAAAGTAACTAATATTTAACCTTTAGATTATTATTTATCTCTTTTATTTTTAACACTTAATTTTTTTTTTTATTTATCTAGGTCAAAGTAATAATTTAACTATTTTTTTCAACGGATTATTATTTAAATTTCATTTTTTTAAGGGTGTATCACATTTATTCGCTTGGAAAATAAAATAAATGATTATATCACTTTTTTAAAAGAATAAAGTACTTGAAAAATAATATATTAGTAAAGTGATATGTTGGTAAAATGGGTTTGTTCGCAAAAAAGATGAGACTCGCAGAAAAAAAAAACTTTTTATGGATGTCTTTAATACGAGGACACGTGACTAGTAAAGTTTCGCCAGAGAATTCAAAAAAAATGTATTATGTATATATAAAAAAAATATATACATGTATGCGTTTTTTATAATCACTTGGGAGATTTCTTGTGATAGTTTTTTATTCTAGTTCGTTATACTGAAATGCCTTTTATGATCTTATTATTGCATCATGTTCCAACGATGACGAGACATTTAGTGATTGCTCTAAAAAATTGAAATAGTACTTCAGGTTTTTTTAGTCATTTTTTTTTTTTTTACTTTTATATTCTTAACAATGCTCGTAAAATTAATGAATGAAAAAAAAAAAGTGGAATAAAAAGAAAAATGTTTGTTTTATTATTATTTTATATTATATACTATGTACTATTTCAATTTTCACACATTTTTCTTTTTATTTTATTTTTTTTTTTTAGTTAGAATCAAAGATAATAATATTAATTGCATAGAATATAACGAGTTAAAAATAATAAAATATTATTTTATTATTTTTATTTTTATTTTAAGTATAATTAAATATTCAAATTTAAAACTAGTATAAGCGGAATTATAGAGCCATAAGCTATATAATATTAATCTAAAATAAAAAAGGTAGTTAAAAATAATTGCAAAGTAAGAAAAGGACACCTTATAGAAAAATTTTAAAATATATATTAGATTTCCCAAAAAAGATCAACTCAATTTTTTTGACTCATGTCGTTTTATACCCATTTCCTTACCATTCCGCTTTAAAATTAATTTTCATTGCCTGTTTGCAAGATCCAACTTTTTAAAAAGTTCTACTTGCTCCTATTAACATGGAATGTGTTTGTAAAGAGGGGTACATTGGGAATCACAAAATTAATGGGGAAGGGCGTCACTTGGAATTTCAATTTTGGGACTTATATTAATTAGGGTTTTGGGACTTACAATAATCCGGGCTTAGGGAATTTCGATTCAGGATAAATAAGATTTAGGGGCTTAACGTTTGGTGTACACTGTAAAAAGTAACTTTCTTAGATTTACAAAAAAAATAGAATTTTTTCGAAAAATTAGAAAATTTTCAAAAAATTTTTTAAATATTCGATAAAAATCGTAAATTTACTAAATTTAGTATATTATCAAAAAAATCGAGAATCCTCGATATTTATTTTGTGAATTTACAAAAAAAATTGTAAATTTACAACTATTTTTCATAAATTTACAACTATTTTTTGAAAATTTTCGAAAAAAAATTGTAAATTATCAATTTTTCTTGCGAATTCACAAAAAAAAATCGAGAATACTCGAATTTTTTGTTAATATACTAAATTTAGTAAATTTACTAATTTTTCGAAAATTTTCTAATTTTTTTTGTTAATGTAAGAAAGTTACTTTTTACAATGTACGTAATATTTAACGAATTAAAATTTAACAAATTATACACTGTAAAAATTTTTGTCCGGGTATTTACTAACAGAATACTATCACGACTATTTTTACATGTTGTGTACCATTTATCTATTATAACCATCCTTTAGCTGTAGGAAACATATTCTATGCATTTAGGTTGCAATTACAAAAAAACCAGTTATAAGTTTTTTATGCCGGGCCCATGCTAAAAAATTAATTTGATTAATTTTTTTTCCAATGTATATTAATTAACAAATGCATCAAATTTCCTCTACTTTCTTTTTCGGTCTATGGGATCAGTTTTTATTTTTTTTTTAAGTTTTAACAAGGAATTTGCCATATAATATTTTTTGCCTAAGCACGAGAACAGAAAATTTATAGACAACAAAAAAGAGTTTTCTTTTCAGTGACTAGAAGACACTTACTTTCTCAGATCTGACGAAGAAAAATCGTACACGACCCTTGTCTTTGTTATAAACATTTTTTTTTTTTATTAGAAAAGGTCTAATATACATGTATATATCCCAATAACTTCAATGTATATAACCATATTCCAGAAGCTTGTGGTCGACATATATAAACTCAAAAGTATAGTTTTCTCTAGTTTTACTTGAATCAAAAGTTTTCGTACATTTACTGAATACAAAATATTGGAGATTTAAAATAATATAATTGCATTTTCGTTACTTTTTTTTTATATTTATTTATTTATGAATGTATATATATCTATAAAAATTTTTATTATAAAAAAACTTTTTTCCATAAAAAAAAAAAAATAATAATAATATTTCTATTTCTTATTAGAGAATATACGTGATTTACATTATATTATTAAAGATGATTTTTGAATCTTTGAATTTTATGAGATTTTCTTTTTTTCACGAGGTAATGGAATACGTGAATGGCTATAGGATTTTCTATATATATATATATATATATTTATATGTTTGTGTATATTATATACTTGCACTTGACAGCTCACTAACGTCATGTCTCTCAGAGATGTCGAGTAAAATACAATTTGTGTTTGTACTATGCATCAAGTATATATACATATATAAACAGGTGAAAAACTAACTGGAGAACGCGAGTATATTTGTTTATATATAAGGTGACGCATGTTTCAAATGAAACAAATCTGTTTGATGTTTAATAGAAAAATTCATTATTTTTTGACAAGTGGTATACGTAAAATTTCATCAAATTTCAACTAGCTCTGATGTTGTAAATCGAATCTTGATTATGTATGCACATAATAAAAAAAATTTTTTTTTTTGTTTATGTATACTTTTACTAAGCAAACAGAAAAAAAGAAGTCAAAGTTCTTGATATTCAAGTTAAATTTTATGCATATATATGTTACGCCCCAAACGCGAATGAACCAATTCGTGATAGGTTCAAATTCTTGTCCTGTTCGAGAAATGAGCAACGGGCTTGACCAATTGATTTATGAATTAGTCAAATATCTTAACCATTTTGTGAATAAATCAAAAATAATGAATTTTATTACAAGAAATTGGTCAATGATTTTTTTATAGGAATAAACAATGGTAATTTATTTAAATTATAAATACCAATATTTTATAAGTTCTAATTAATAATACTCTTAATTCAAATAATAATCATAACGCGACACTGCAATGCATTTCAAGGGGCGCGAAAGTTGTACTTCTTTAAAAATTTACGTTTTTTGCGTTAAACAAAAAAAAATCCGACTTCCACAGCTGAATCTCACCTAACTCAGCTGTATAGTTACTTCAATTTTCTTAGTATTTGTTTCAAATAACTTGCTTGCTCGTGTATTTATATTTAACCATACTTTGACGGTATTCATTTTCAAAGCATCAATTACTAAAAATTTTTTTTAAAAAACTCACCTTATGCCATTGTCCAGTCTAATAAGTAAATTTCGTGTTACAAAAAAATGTATTATTTAATACGTTTATAAAAAAACTATTTTCTGTAATAAAATTCATTATTTCCGACCAATTCACGAAATGATTGATTTATTTGACCAATTCATTTGACCAATTGGTCAAGCTTGTTGTCCATTTCACGAACCGATCAAAATGTTGACCCTTTCACAAATTGGTTCATAACGCGTTTGGGGTGTAACATATACATTCACATTATACTGTTTTTAAATTTATATACATATGGGTTGATCCAGCTATAATTTTAATTTAAAAAAATATTTTCATTCCATGATTTCTATGCCTTAGATTTTAGTTTTCTTCAATTGCTACCTACGAGAAATGAAAAAAATATAGAAGCTTTTCGGATTTTTACAGAAATGGTTACTTTTTATAAAGAAAAAAAAATACATCACTAAAGACCGTTTTTGTTCATAGATATAAAATTCTCTATCTAGAATGCCCACTATAAAAAAGAAAATTATCATAAAAAATTGAAGGAAGAAAACAAATGTGAATAAAAAATAAAATACCAAAAAGTAAAAATCGAAAATTTTAAAATTAATAAATTTAAATTTGTGTATTTTATAAAATATATGACTAAGCACCAAAATATCGATGAAATAATAACTTTCAAAGCTGAAAAATTGCAACAACATGAAATGCCCCGTATAAAAGTACGCAATAATTTTAGAGAACCCTTAAACTTTCTTTGACATTTTCATGTATACGTAAGAAAGACACCTTAGGATATTTTTTAAATATATTCAAGCACTTTTGGTATCTTTTAATGCAATTTCTTTGTATATATATATTTAAATATTTAAAAGATTTCGTAAGTAAAGAGAATATTTCTTTTGAGAAAAAAAATTATATTAAAATATAAAATCATATATTTGTCAAAGATAGATTTTTTATTTTGTTATTTAAAAATATAGATTTTTATGATACGTTTATCTTTATAAATTTCATATACATACATATATTTATATTTTCTATGTACAAAAAAAAAAATTTATTTACACATGCATTTTATATATTTACATATGAAATTTTATTTAATGATTTAAATGAAAATATTTAAAATTTATAAATGTAGAATAATAAACATATATATTATGTATAATATTTTTAAGCTTTTCTCGTTATAATAATATTAAAATATATATGTTGATTTCAAGCATCAAGGGATAGCTTTCTCATCCGTTTCTGTTAATTATTCGTTGGTTCCATTTCAATAATCTAGAGTCAGTCATACACTAAACAGTATAAATTCATGCTTGGTAGATTCTTATATATGAAAATTATATAATATTTATAAACATAATTTTAAATTTAACTTGATTTATTTTAATAAAGGCTATCTTCCGGATAAGTACAGTGATCTGGCCTCCGGAACCAAACCTAACCTTAGTAGTAGCATCTGAAAAGTTATCAAAAAAGTCAATGATTCCCGTTGAAATTAGACCTCCAGGCCACGATAGGCCCCCAAAAACCTAAAAAAACCGTTTTTTGGAATGTTTTAGATTTTATTTAATTTCCCCGAAACGTAAACAGATAATATTATTTTTGGCCATTAGGGCCTCCTTAAGACCCTGAAATATGATTTTGAAATTTTCGAAAATCAGTTTTTTGAGCATAAAAAAAATATACCATCCTTAAATTTTTTTTATAGTCCTTTTAGGTTGGAGTGATTCCGAGCGGGACGTATTGTTTGCTTTTCGACGGCCAATAGCAGGCCTAGATCCAAGCATCGACAAATAACGTCGCCGCTTTGAAAAACAACAACACGTCCCGCTCGGAATCACCGAGTATTTTTTAATTTTTTAGAAAATCTACTGGAGGGGGGAACCACTTTCTAATAACCGATACTTCAAAATCTTCTACCGCCGTTTACCCGCGCCTTTAACTGCTAAACAATGTTTATTTTAAACAGTTTATTGTTGTTCCAAAAATGCAAAAGCATAGTTATTAAACTGATTTTTATCAGTAGCCACCATTCTGCAGTCCCAATCGTGCTATTCTCTCACTGCCGCTTATCTTCGCTTTAAACTTATTTTTGCTTTTTAAATACACAAAACGCAGGTAAATTTCACAGCTGTTAAAAAGCGCGGGTAAACGGCGGTAGAAGATTTTGAATTTTCGGTTATTAGAAAGTGATTCCCTCTCCAGTAGATTTTCTAAAAAATTAAAAATTACAGTTTCCAGCCTACCAGGACTATAAAAAAAATTTAAGGATGGTATATTTTTTTTATGTTCAAAAAACTGATTTTCGAAAATTTCAAAATTATATTTCGGAGTCTTAAGGAGGCCCTAACAGCCAAAAAAATTTTTTTGTTGAAAAATGGTGAAATGTTAAGTTTGCCAGCCTTTGAGCAGAGTACAATCTGTTTACGGGTTAGAGAAATTAAATAAAATCTAAAAAATCCCAAAAAAACGTTTTTTTAGGTTTTTGGGGGCCTATTGTGGCCTGGAGGTCTAATTCCAACGGGAATCATTGAGTTTTTTGACAACTTTCCGGATGCTACTATTTAGGCTAGGTTTTGTCCAAATCACTGAACTAATCCGGAAGTAGCCTTTATCATATGAAGTAATAAGGCTTATGTTTACAATTTTATCTTAGATTATTTTAAGTCCCATTTGACCCCTACCACACGATTCAGTTCTTCTGGAGCACCCCTCCCTGTAAAAGTATTCCATGTTAAAATAAACTTATAAACTATTTTAAAGATTTATTAATTGCAATGTTTCTCCAAACAAGGAAATATATAGTGTAGAATCCAACAAACTAATAGTGTTACTTTATGCAGGAAGTAATCAATAATCAAAAACAATTGTGTTTATATCACATTACTGGTTTTTGACTCTATTGAAATAAGAATTTATTTACAAATGATGTTGCTGTTAATTTCAGTATTTCCTTTCATTAGAATGCGTCCTCATCTTTAAAATTTTTTAAATCTAATTTTCTACCCTTTATTTAAAAGAAATTTTAATTTTAACTTTTTTAGACGCTTTATATTCTTTCGACTGTTGTACGAATATATTTTAGCACCTTAAAACTGTTTTTGCTTTGTACGTTCTTTACTGACTTTTATTTTGCTTAAATGCTCTTACCTTCTTATATATATTTTTAAATGGAAATTTATAGCTCATATTTTTGAAAAATTATTTACGTCACATTTTCTTGTTTAAAGTTAATTTGTCCTATGTATTTTATTGAAAATTATCTTTAAATGATTAAAAAATTTTATAAATTAAAAATATTTAAATAAAATATGTAAATAATAGTCAATGAAAATTTAATTTTGAATAAATATTAGTTGAACATTAAAACAATGAGATTCTCAAACAATTATATTTTGTGGAAAATAAATTTAATGTAAAATATGTACATATATTTTGGCAAGTTCAATTTACAAAAAATCAAGAAGATATCAAAAACAAATTTAATGTTTATATTATGTAATACTGATAATTCTTTGGCAAAACAAAATATTCTAAAATATTTTTATATGGGATGATCCATCCAGCTTCAATATTCGCACTTACTTTTATAATTCCAAAACAAAACGTTCGCTAGTTGTGATCTGTAACGAAAAAAGGGTTAATATTAATTAAATATAAAATACTAATGCCTTTCCATTATCTGCTACTATTTTTACCTGAAACGGGGTAAAGAACCGGGACTTGAGGTTATGTATTCTTAAAATATTGACTCATAAAACTTATAATTTGTTTAAATAATAAGAAAGTTTATTATTTATTTAATCATGGGGTGACCCATGAAGGAGAAAAAATATATAAATTTATTTACAGAAAGTTCGCGGGCTGCAGCGCGCATAAAGAAATAAATATGGCTGATGGCTTTGAAATATTTTTGAGCTCTTAAATATAGCACGTGGCGCGCTTATGTTCAATTATCACAAAGGGTTGATTTAGGTTAATTTGCAAACAAGTGCATAAAAATATTTAATGTAATTGTATAAAAAAATACCTTGTGATAATCGATTATAACCGCGCACGCACTATGAAAACTATGTATATAAAATATACAAACGAATCACACACGCACATTCGTAATTTTAATTATTTGCGATTCTTATAGCCTCGCTTTTGGCTTTTACAAAAATAATAATTAAAAATAATAAAAATAATTTACAAAGAAACCTGTGATCACTTATTAAAAGAATAATTTTTACCTTTGATTTTTGGAGCTTCTGATTTATAATGAGAAAAACAAAGATAGTCTTATAAAACGACTTGAATTTTATGTGTCTTTATCCTATCGACACTATAATTTTCACTTATTAATAAAAATAACTTGTTTTCATGATTTTAAGTAATAAGAAAAAACTAAAAGAACTATTAATAAAAAAACTAGTTTAGTTATAAAATATTAACTAATTATTAATGATATTATAAACAATAATTTCGGAGCTAGAAAAACTTATGCTCTTTTAACTCTCACGCCAAGCCGGCGAATAATAATCATAATACTTGGGGGAGAGAGAGTGACCGGCGTTGCGTGCCGCGAATGCCGTCTCCCGATTCTTGATTCTCCAATTCTATTACGCGGGAATAAATATATTTCTTTATACACCCAAAGAAATTCATCGCGCCATCTGCGACAAAACTGTAACAACTAATGCGATGGTTAGCTGTCGCATTTAATGCAACAAAAATGTTACAAAAATTTAGTTTTAGTACCACGTGATATATATATAATATTAATATAATATATGTCACGTGGTACTAAAACTGATATTTTTGTAACATTTTTGTTGCATTAAATGCGACAGCTAACCATCGCATTAGTTGTTACAGTTTTGTCGCAGATGGCGCGATGAATTTCTTTGGGTGTATCCTCCCCCGCAAGCCACCCTTACTTGTAAAAGTAAGGTGGTTAAATGTCAGCATCAGCTGCTTTCCTATCCATAATGACTCGATTCTTCAGGAATGTCGAGAGTGAATCAAGGCAACTCGCACAAAAAGAAACATAATGATTTATCATCTGATTTATCAGATGATTTACCATATGGTAAATCATATGATTTATCATATGATTTACCATAAGGTATATTATTGACCTAAAATAATTTCTTTTATCTCCAAGAGACCTTCGGGATGAAAATGGACCCTCCTAGGACAAGCTTATTTCCTAGAGGTATAATTTTCATTTTTCACCCCAACATATTTTCCGATTTTCCAAGATGGCGGACCAAAAAAAACAGGAAAAAACGACTTTCTACATTACCTGGGGGTTTTTGAGGTTGAGAAATACGATTTTTTGACTGAAAATTTTCATTTTTTTACACCAACATGTTTTCCGATTTTCCAAGATGGCGGACCAAAAAAAACAGGAAAAAACTACTTTCTACGTGACCTGGGGGTTTTTGAGGTTCAGAAATACGATTTTTTGACAGAAAATTTTCATTTTTTCACCCGAACATGTTTTCCGATTTTCCAAGATGGCGAACCAAAAAAAACAGGAAAAAACGACTTTCTACATTACCTGGGGGTTTTTGAGGTTGAGAAATACGATTTTTTGAATGAAAATTTTCATTTTTTCACTGCAACATATTTTCCGATTTTCCAAGATGGCGGCCCAAAAATATGAAAAAAACAACTTTATGTTTATATTTTATGAACGAAATTTTTTCTAACTAATAATTTTGTATTAACTTATTACATGCTTCATAATGGAAAGTGAACTTAGTAAAATACAGAAGGGTATTTTGATTGGAAATATAATACTCAATATTCTATAATAGATTACAAATTTTTATTATGATTTAACCAATTACTAACCTACAATTTAAAAAGATTATAATAATGAGTGTACATTATGGTAATTATGTTAATAATAATGGTAAAAATTTGGAGCTTTAGTTATGTATTTTTGACCAATTATATGTAAATAAACACATTGAATCTATAAAACTAGTTTCTATAACAGATTTATCTTCACTGAATGCATCAATTCTGTAACTTATTGGACATATAAGAGAAGAACACCGAATAGTTTTACATACAGTATACTCTTTCTCATTCGCTTCATCAACTATAAACTCAATTAACTGAATAAATTGCTCATTTTTGTTGTACGCAAAGGAACAATTTGAGATTCTCAAACTCAAAAACCCCCAGGTAATGTAGAAAGTCGTTTTTTTCCTGTTTTTTTTTGGTCCGCCATCTTGGAAAATCGGGAAACATGTTGGGGTGAAAAAATAAAAATTTTCAGTCAAAAAATCGTATTTCTCAACCTCAAAAAAACCCCAAGTAATGTATAAAGTCGTTTTTTTCTGTTTTTTTGGTCCGCCATCTTGGAAAATCGGAAAACATGTTGGGGTGAAAAAATGAAAATTTTCAGTCAAAAAATCGTATTTCTCAACCTCAAAAACCCCCAGGTAATGTAGAAAGTCGTTTTTTTCCTGTTTTTTTTGGTCCGCCATCTTGGAAAATCGGAAAATATGTTGGGGTGAAAAATGAAAATTATACCTCCAGGATATAAGCTTTTCCTAGGAGGGTCCATTTTCATCCCGAAGGTCTCTTGGAGATAAACGAAATTATTTTAGGTCAATAATATACCTTATGGTAAATCATATGATAAATCATATGATAAATCATATGATTTACCATATGGTAAATCATCTGATAAATCAGATGATAAATCATTATGTTTCTTTTTGTGCGAGAATCATGATATCTTTTTGTGGCTGCCTCCCAATTTTCGCTAACTGGGCGAACAACAAACCTGTTGTACCACCAACGGTCGTTTTTCTTCCAGTTAGTTCTGTCTATATTCGACATCTCCATGGCCTGTGCACCCCACTCATCCATATCTTGTTGAAGCTTATATAGATCATGGAGCTTAGGTCTTTGTAGGTCATCTTCTTGGATATTTTGCCAGACTTGTTCTTGGGTTATTGGTTGTTGTTATTCTAGTGGTAAGATAATTGGGGCCTCTTCTACGACCCTTTAATTATTATCAATGGTTACAATTGCTGTTTGGTTAATTCTTCTTGGGGTTAGCCTTCCCCACTGTTGGAACCTTACGGTGTTTTCATAGGAGCGGTGGTAATCCACCCATCCTGAAATAATTATTTGTACGAGCCGCTCTTGCTGGCTGTTTAGTATATTTGCTGCTAGGGCAGCCAAACTTGGATCTATAATTATTGTAGACAAGTACGGTCGTACATAATGTGAGAAGCTATCAATTTCTCTAGAGACTTTTACGTATCTACGAGTGGCCCTTTTTTCATTACATATCTCTCGGGGTACAAAAGTGGGTTATATCCATTTAGACAATGTTTGAAAAATGCAGGTCACTAAAAAACCCAAAAATCGATTAAAAAAAAAAAAAAAAGTTTTATGTTCAAATTAGCTAGAGCAGTCAATATATAAATATTTATTTAAAAAAACATTTATGATTAATGTTTAAATCTTAATGTGGTATAAATTGTGGTTGATTCTTTGTATGACACAAAAGTAAAAACAAAATTATGTAAATGGCAATATTCCAACTTCATTATATGTCTATCAAAGAATTGAAATAAATATAATATTAATTTTTTATTTATAAAATTCATGCATATAACATGTAAAAAAAAAGCAAAAAAACGTAAAAAATAAAATTTATGTTAAAAAATTTACATAAGAATCTTTTATTTCAATAAAATCGTTTTAAAATAAATAATAAAAAATTTAAACTAATACACTTTTTTCTAAATACACTATAAATGTAATTTTTTGATAAAAAAAAAAAATATTCTTTTTCCTAAACTATAACCATAGATTTTCATCGATCGGAAAAACCTCGTAAATTGAAAAGAACTGATGCTCTAGATTATTCAAACAGCCTCAATATGTATGCGAAAAAGCTTTTCCCATATCTTTCAAGCGTTTTCTCAAATATATATTGTATAATACCTTTTACACAAGCACATACATACAAAAAGAGGTATAATATTTGACTTTCTGAGGTCAAAATACGTCATTGTACCGACGTTATCTAGAAAATTTGTTTTCAAGATTACCAAACTTATAGTCTCTCTTTGAGCAAGTTATTTTCTTATAAGGGTTATTATATAACTTAAAATTAAGATATTGAGTTTTCGTAACATCAGTATAACACAGAAAATTTATAATAATAATAGTTGAAGACATCAAGATTAAAAGTATTTCTTGATATATTATAACAATGCATAATACATATTGCTTTTTATTATGTGCATAAAATTTTAGATTTTTTATTATTTAATATTCTATGCAGGTATATGAAATATGAAATATCTTATTGGTTTTTACTTTATAACTTATGGTACAAGGATTAATTCATTATTCAATATTATAAATGAATTTTTTATTTCGTTTATTGTGTTTATACAAGATTCATTTAACTTTTTTATTTATATATAGAAACGTTAGATTTTTTGAATAATAATAAATCTTATGTTTATAGGTATATGGGCTATTCCAAGATTAATTTTTAAAAGTTATTATTTTTCTTTTTAACTAGGAATTATGCAGCTTAGCAGGAGAAATTTTTAAATTAAAATACAGTAGTGTATTTTTAGCTAATGAATGATAAAAAATTATGGCCTGAAAATTAAACTCTTTTTTACTTATGAAATCGCTTACCTTCAGGATCTACAACCAAATACGTAACAAGAGTAGGGTTCGAAATCTTGGATTTGCTAGATATGGCTTTAGAAGCTCAAGGAAATGGCTAGTAAAAATAACAATGGTATTTTGCACACCTTAAACTTTATGTAATACTCGAAAAAAACTGATACAATAATTAGCTCACAAGAGGAGACCAGGAGATTTGGGACGTTTATTCCAATGTGTCTTCTGGTCCTAGAAACGCAGGACTCAATGTTACGACAATGTTACAAAATAGGATTTTTAGGCGATTTGCCAAATAACGCTGTCATCTTGCAATTCAACCAAAATACTTTCTGTTGGTCTCATTTTTTTTTATAAGTACCATCTTTCAATCTCCATAAATCGAAATTTTTTTTGATTTTGATTTTCTCATCGCTATAGCCAATAAACCAAATGCCCATTTTTAGCCGAAAATTTTTAAATAGCTGCTAAAATTTGACGGTGTCTATTTACACTTACCGTTTCCACACGGCATTCCGTTTCTCAGATAAAATCCACGGGTTTTCATCTTTTCCGTGTATATCCGTGTGACTTACAAATAAGCCAAGCTTCTGCCGTGTCTAGCCGTATAAAAATTTGTTTTACATTTTCCACCGTTTTTAGCCGTGTCAATATAATAAAATGAGCTCAGCCGTGTGTAACCGTATGAAAAATGAATTTATAGTTGCAGCCGTCTTGAACCGTACCACTGTTAACGAAAAAGAGATCAACCGTGTCTTTATAAGTATATAATAGGTCGACCGTTTGCAACCGTATAAAAAATGCTTTTAATGAATCAACCGTATTTAACCGTGTCAAAATAATAAAGAAGAGCTCAGCCGTTTGTAATCGTATGAATAATGAATTCAAAGTTGCTACCGTGTTGAACCGTATCAAAATTAACAATAAAAAGATTAACCGTGTATAGCCGTATTAAAAATGAATTTCAAGCATCAACCGTGTTTAACCGTGGATTTATAAGCATACAATCGATCAACCGTGAAAAACCGTGAAAAATGTTTGTCGTGTGTAACCGTATAAAAATTAAATGTATAAATACGGCCGTTAAAAAAAAAGAATTATTAAAAGTGCACAATATTGGCGCACGGGGCCTTCGGCCCCCTTATTTGCTGTCATTCAATATTTCTGTCAATAATTTAATTTATTAAAATTTATTTTTAAGAAAGGGGGCCGAAGGCCCCGTGAGCCGATATATATAGAGTCGTACGGTTAAAAACGGCAGAAGCTATAAATTCATTTTTCATGAGGTTATAAGTGGTTGAGCTCTTATTTATTATATTAAAACGGTTAAACACGGTTGATGCTTCAAATTCATTGTTATACGGCTACTTACGGTTTAATTCTTTTTTGTTAATATTTATACGGTTAAACACGGCAGTAGTTATAAATTCATTTTTTATACGGTTACACACGGCTGAACTCTTCCTTATTATATTAACACGAGTAAACACGGTGGATTTTTTAAAATTATATTTCATACGGCTAGACGCGGTTGATCTCATTATTGTTAATTTTGATACGGTTCAACACGGCAGCAGCTGTAAATTCATTTTTCATAAGGATATAAACGGTTGAGCTCTTATTTATTATATTTAAACGGTTAGACACGGTGGATTCTTTAAAATTATTTTTCATACGGCTAGACACGGTTGATCTCATTATTGTTAATTTTGATACGGTTCAACACGGCAGCAGCTTTAAATTCATTTTTCACACGGTTAAACACGGTTGATTCTGTAAACAAATTTTTCATACGGTTGGACATGGCATTCCTTTTTATTTATTTATAATGACACGGTTATTCACGGTTGAAGTATTTGAATTTTTTTTCACACGGTTTTTTACAGTAGATATATAATTAAACCTGCGAGTCATACGGTTATGTAAGGCAAATGGGTTAATGCTAATTTTGTACGGTTACATACGGTTACTTACGTAAAGATGAAAAACCGTGAATTTTATCTAAAGAACGGAACAACCGTGTGGAAACGGTAAGTGTAAATAGACACTGTCCTAAAATTTTGGTTTTTAATGAAAATGAGTTTCATAGGTCTCAAAAATATTGTACGAGTTCTAAGTAACCAAAAACTTTTTACTTGTTCTTTTACCTTTAGATGTTTTCGAGATATGGTTCTACAAAGTTAGTGATAATATATGATTTTTTTTAAAAAACCCTAAATTCAGATTCTGAAATAACTATTTTTGCTAAACAAATAATCGAAAAGGAACGAGTAAAAAATTTTTGGAAACTTAGAGCTCACAAAAAATTTGAAATAATGCAGTTTTTATGCATTTAATTAGATTATTCAGAAATTTTTAAGTATAACTGAAAAATTTATTTTATTATTTATTTCGCATTATTTTCTAACTTATTAAACTGAATAGAAAATTTTCTATATTCATATAATTTAGAAATTATCTAATTTAAATAAAATGAATATTATAAAAGTATAATACACAAAAACATTGTTCTTAAAACAATAGAAATTTTAATTAACTTTAATTCATTGGACATACATATTTTTAGGTATGTATGATAAAAATTTGAGTAAAAATTTTATACAAAAAATACAATAATTTCTCTAGTTATAAAAATTTCAAGATTTCTGCAATTAAAAAAAAAATAATAATAATTTTATAATTTTAAAATCCGATTTTTTGTTAAAAACTTATTGTTAATATTATGACAATAGATTATTATAATTACATGTTCATTTTCGTAATGAAAAAATCGTTTTTATAAAAGTTTTGCAAGTACTAAAAGTTTAAAGTTATTTTTTTAAAAACTTTTTTTATTATTATTAAAATTTTTTTAATATTCTAAAAAAATTCATATATTTCCGAATATATTTTATTATAAAGTTAATGAATGCGCTCGAACAATATTTGCTAATATTTAGTCACATATGATGAATCTGATTGAGCAACCATAAATCGATACAGTAAATTATGTCCATTTCGTTGAATTTAGAGTAAGTGTATATTTCTAATATTTGCTTGTTCAAATGTCAATTCAATCTAAGTGTTTCGTTATTAAATTTGTTTGAAACTTATTATCAATAATATTTAATTTTAATACTTAATAAATTTCGCCTATTTTCAAGTAATTCTTATGCTACTTGAAATGTTAAAAATTTTTCTTTTATTAATTGGAGTGTGAAATTTTTCTTATTAGGTTTGGATCTATTTAGGATCTATAAAGTTTAAATTGTGAATTCATAACAAATTTAAAGTATTAATATTATCCACACTGAAAAAAAAATCTACTTGCGGCTAGCAGAATCACGTTTGTAGCAAGCAAAATTTTTTTTTTGCTCAAACGATTGTAAATGACCTAAAACCTGCTTGAAACGTAAAGAAGATTAAAATAAATTTTTTGATGCTTATTTAGAATATGCGCGAGGTGGTACGATGCAAAAAAAAAAATTCAAAGAATAGAAATTTTTTTTTTAATTTTCGAGGGAGTCAGTCAAATTTGTCTCATTTTAGGGGGGGGGGGGGTGGTCTAATGGGACTTATAATAATTTCGATTTAGGGACTTAGGTTAATTTGGATTCAGACATTTTGCATTTAATAAAGGTAATTATTTCAATTATAAGATCAGCAAATTGTAATATTAAGAACTACTTGTGCATTATACCCAGCAAATTGGTCATCCAACTGTCTACCTGCTGGTAGCCATTATCAACACCTTTTTTTTTCTGATCTAATTAGTTTGCTATTAGTAGTTGGATTCCACCATTCTATTAGCATAGCTAATGTTTTTAAGCTCTCGTAATCTTTTTAAACTCCAGACTTCTCTCCATGATAATTTTAAGCTGACTAATTTAAAATTTAGATTGTTTAGCTCTAAATCCTCATTTATTTCAGTCAGTAGTGCTGATACTATCCTACCCCAGACGGGTTTTTTACCATTCCCTAATTATTGTACCATATTTTTCCTCTTTTTACTTCATATCCCCACATAAGTATCTGAAGATGAGATATTTAGAAAATTTTAAAAAAGTAAATTTAAATTTATTCACAATGAAACGACGATAAAATAAAATTATAAAAAGATATTTTTATGATATTAAATTTAATAAAAAATATCTATTAAATTAAATAGAGGATATCAAAATACATTAGTAATATAAGATATTTACTTAGTGAAAAAAAATTTCAAGTAAATAGGACTCAATTTTATATAAAAAAAAAACTATATTAATAAATATATATAAAATGTCTTAAATTTGTAAGCTTAAAAAATATCAATAAATTTTTATATTATATAAAAAGTATACAAAAAATAAACGAACCTACTGCAATAAAGTTATATAATATAATAATATAACATAACGTTATGGACCGCAAGAAGAAAATTGTTAGGTTTCTTCATCATCGTACTCTTCTAAAGGTACTTTACCAAAACTCGATATTTTACAGCTTTCGAGTCTATAATAATAATAATAAGAATGCCTTTAAAGTTCAAGTGTTACTTTTTAATAGCATTTGAGTTTTACGTTTATTGCTTTTGATGGCTTCTGACTATCATAAAGTCTTATAAAGTCCTTTAAAAATATTGAGAACGCTTAAAAAAAAAAAAAAATCTAATGCTTTGAACACTTATGAATAAATGTAATGTTTAAAGTGGTTCTTAAAAATAGTTAAAAAGATTATTTTTTATTATTATGTTTTTTAAATTTTAATATTTTTATTGAATTTTCCATTAAAATATTTTTTATTAACTACTCTTCTTATTCTTTTTTTTTTTAATATTTGAAAAAAAATGTCATTTTTGAAATTAAACATTGGTTGTTATAAAAAAAATGTAATCCTCTTAAGTTTTCAAGATGCTGATTTACGATATCTTAAAAGACTCGGCTGTAAAGAGATTGCATTAAATTTTAAAGATACGGTGTGGAGCATTTTTTTAAAAAAATATGTTTTCATTATAAATATTTGCATCCTATCAATAAAAATTTATTTTTTTAACACTTAATTATTTAGAGTACCTGATATTAATTTATTATTTAACACTTTTTGGTAGTTTTGAGAAGTAGGTAAAAAGTATGTGTTGGATGTCAGCAGAGAGTTCCCCAATGGGATGTAATCAGAGAGTACCAAAAAATTGAAGGCAAACCCTTGCACTAGAATTGCTCAAATTAGCAAAAGCCTTATCACAGTTTCTGACTACTGCAGCAGTAAGAAACATTATCTTATGACTCTAAATGATTTGCTATGCGTTTTTAGGTCCAAAAATATGTCTTGTAATTTCACAACTGTTTGTCACAAATTTTCGATTAAAATTCGCAATTTTTCGACGAAAATCGTAAAATTACGACTTAGTTGTAAATTTACAATTTTGTCGTAAATTTACCAAGATTAGTGAATTTACGACTTTTGTCAAAAAATCGCGAATTTTTTCGAAAATTTATTAATTTTTCGTAAATTTACTAATTTTATCGTAAAATCACAGTAGTTATTTTTATAGTGTTGAAAAAACATGCCGACTACCCTCTTTTCATGACAATGGGCCTTCTGGACTCAATGTTGGGTTAAAGTTGTGAAATAGGATTTTTGATAATTTTCGATACAACGCTAAAACCCAGTGAAAATTTTTATCACTACTTCTCTCATCACTATAACCAATTAATCATTATTCATTTTTGTCCCAAATTAATCAATTTTTTAATTTGTTTAAATGGCTGCTAAAATTGTAATTTTTGGTGAAATTGAGTTTTATATAGGTCTCAGAATTTTTCTGCAAGCTTCAAGTATCAAAAACTTTTTAGATACTATTAAAGATACTTTAAATACATATAAAACTCAATTTCGAGAAACGCTACAATTTTGGCATTAATTTAAATAAATTTAAAAATTGGTCTTTTTAGGCCAAAATGAAACCATTTGGTTAATTAACCATATGGCTATAGCGATGAGAATTAATGATAAATTAAAGCAGTTTACGAGGCTTCAAAGGTAGAGTCGGACTTAAAATGTAATACCTACACCGCAAAAATGAGATCAACTAGAAATGTTTTGGTTAATTTTTGAGTTTGCAGCGTTTTATTAAAAAATACCAAAAAACCCTATTTCATAAAATTCAGCCAACATATGCATTTCTAGACCCACAGGACCCATTGGCATGAACGGAGGATGATCAGCATGTTTTTTCAACATAATAAATTCATCTTTAACAATTTGATGTAATTTGGTGTATAAAAACTCCCCTTGTAAGTATAAATCAAGCTTTTCGTGTAAAATTTATGTTAGAATAATTTCACAATTTTTGGTATAAAATATTTAACAGATGGAAAATATTTATAAATATACTTTGTGTATACTCCTACTATATTACTGTTCTTAATTACTTCTCTTCATTTATTATGTGGAGGAATTGCTTGTCTCTTGTATTTTATTGTACGTTAGTTTATCTAGTTTAGGAATTAATCACTGAAAACTAAAAAATCTAAGATTGATAAAAAATTTTAACAATTAAATTTATAAACCATCAAAGAAACATATTTTTCCTTACTATTTACTATCAAAATAATTTATCATGTTTTGGAAAATTTAACCAACAGAAAAACATAAAAAATATTTTTTTTAATATCCTGAAAAATTAAAACTAGCTTTTCCATTCTTGGAGTATGCACGCAGTGTCATGACAAGACTTTAAAAAATTTTTAACTTTCTTTAAGTTTCTAGTAATTTGTACTCGTTTGAATAATAGAAAAAATATTCACTTGTCACTAGCATATTACCACTTGCTGCAAGCGGATTTTTTTTAAATTTATAGGATTATACTTGGACTTCAGGTTCTCTAACAGCAGCTGTTTTTCATAATTTAGAAAAAAAATTTTTAATTTAATATTAACTTAGTTGTATTAGAATTCACAAAAAAAATATTTTAAAAAAAGTTGCATGTGCTTCTTAAAAAGGATCCTGAGGCCAGAGTCTCCCTGTCTGCTTTAATGTTGGTTTGAGATTAGGTTTTAAGGAAAATCTCTGGAAATGGCATCAGAAAAAAGAGAGTCAAATTTTTAATTGCTTTTATTATCTTAAGACTCTTTATTTGCTAATTGAGTAAGAGGTTGGTCCAGGAACAGTTTCTTTTCTCACAACTCAAGCATCGTTTCTGTGTTTCTCGCAACTTGACCGTGAAAATGCGTATCTTTTCCTCATTTACTATGCCTTTATTTCCGAAATTTTTTCAGGTATTCCTATCATTTTTTAAATATTTACCAAAAAATTCCACGACTTTTTAACATAAAACCGATAATTTTGTATAAAAATTTGTTCTTAGTTAATTAAAATCAATTTGTTTATTACAAAAAATTTACTGCAAATATCCGTAGAATCCATATAATTATAAATTATTGATTATGCACCACTAATTAACTAAGTAAGTATATTATAACGCTTCGAATGAAACAAACATTTTAATCTTTGAAATCCCTTAATTCAAAATACATATCTAATAAACAGAAAACTTAATATCTATACAAGTTTCTCAAACTTTGACATCATTAGTTAAAGTTATTATCAATTTAATTGAAGCATTAAATTACAACGTAAAATTTTATCTCACATTATGTATATCTTTTAATAATTTAATGAGCTTATAGATGGTATAAACAAAATACTAGAAAAGTTAAAATTATAATAAACAACTGTTAGAGTAAATATTTACTTTTGCAGTACAGCCCCGAATTATCCCCCTGTACTATTAAGAAATAAATTCTTGATTCTTCAATTCACAAAGCCTGAATTATTACGAGAATCAAGAAATTTTCTATATAACATAAATTTTTGTACAACTTCAAATAGAAATAAATGTATAAAATTTTCTAATTAAAAAACTTAATGAATAAAAACTTTAAAAACTAAAATAATCTTTTAGAAAGGTGCAAATGTATATTTTACATAAAGCTACGTATAAATTCAAAAAAATAAAAAGTTTTATAGAAAGATCATACATAATGAACCACACCCTATTATAAAGGCACATATAAAGAAATCTTATTTTAAAGGATTTTCATCATTTTTTTTTTAAAGAAAAAAGATCTTAGTTTGAAAAAAAAATATTCATAAAAGACTCAATAAATTCTGTCTGTAATTCTTTAACTACAACCTACACATATTTAGACTATTCATTTATGTTAATGAGAGTATTTATACATAGAAAACTGCAAGTTAAAAAAATCAAAGATGTAAATAAAAAATGAAACTTTTGAATAAAAATACAGTTTTTTATAAAAAAGATATAATTTGTAATCTTTTGTGGTGGAAAAGAGAGAAACTTAAAGATGAAAATTGTACAAGTGGTGTTGAACGGATTGTTGTGGTTCGTGGCTCACCGGACAGATATATATAGTTCTATTATATTATAGGTCAGGTAGTACATACTCTCATGACTTTTGGTAGTTCCTTTAGTACTAATTTTCAGTCAAATAAAATTTTTTTATTGTAGAAAACCAAACACTTTTATTAAATTATAAAAAAATTTTAATCATGTCATTAAAATCAAAACTTTTTTTTTTTTTTATTCAGTACATAAAAAAAAATAGTAATTGGCAATCTACTTATTCAAGTATATATACTTTTACATACAGTTTCGATTGGAAAAAAAAGCGAAGTTTGTCTTCTTCAAATAACTCTCTTGAGATAGAATAAAAAAATATAGAGTGACTTTATTTCGTTTAATTAATACTGCAGTTTAATTTTTTTTTTTTATGACTTTTTTTTTAAATATTGATTTAAATAATAAAATAAAAGTTATATATACATAAAAAATGACTTGTTAAATTTAAATGTATGAAAAATTTATTTTACGTTTTTATTAATTTTACTTATTATTTTTTTTAATTAAATTTTTATTAAGATTTTATTATGTAAAAAAAATTCTTTTTTTTTAATTTTATTTGAAAAAAAATATATATTTTTTTATATATAATTTAATAAAGTATAAAATAAAAAAAAAATCTTTATTATTTTATTAATTATTACAGTGTACCTTTTTTATGATAAAAAGTTACTCACAAGGGTAGTTCACTACCTTTGGGAAACCAAATTACACCAAATAGTTTTGGATCAGTTTATTGTGTTTAAAAAAATACTCCAGATAACATCTGTTCATGCCAATGGGACTTCTGGGTCTAAAAAGGCAAGGCTCAATTCCACAGTCCCAACCCCTAAAATTGAATGTTCTTTAATATTTTCCAGGCAGAACTTCAAATCTAGAATTTAAGACAAAAAATTGCCTGTTTTTTTAAAAAAATCATATTTTAACTATTTTAACTACAATTACACAGGGTTAGGTTGATTTGTAGCAGGTTTCGGTTAAAGCATATTTTAAGCAAATCAACCTAACCGTGTAACAATAACATTGAGTATTAAAATACTTCACTCAAACTTACAAACATTTCCTAAAATATTAAATTTCGTAAAATATTATTTATTTAAAT
The DNA here is from genome assembly GCA_022575985.1 of Anagrus nilaparvatae. NCBI lineage: Eukaryota > Metazoa > Arthropoda > Insecta > Hymenoptera > Mymaridae > Anagrus > Anagrus nilaparvatae. The sequence continues at coordinate 7,209,819 of JAKSXM010000287.1, forward strand.
AAAGTTTACTTTTTTAAAGAATTTTATTTGAGATAATTTATTATGTTGTCAAATATGACGCAAAAAAAAATTTATTATAAATTTTTAAAACTTGACTTTTTTTTTTTTACTTTTAATGTACTTTTTAATATTAATAGTGACTTTTGTCATCAAAGAAAAAAAAGTTAATAAAATTATGTATTCTTTAAATTTTCTCTCTACTTTTTTTTTTTTTAATTGTAGTGAAAATTATTATGCAAATAAAATTCAGAATAAATAAATAAAAAAAATAAAAAAGCGAGAATAAAATTGTGCAATAAATCGAAGTATCTTTATTTAACTATAAAATATTTAAAAAAAAATAATTAACGAAAAATTTTCGTATAAATGAAATCGCTTTTTCTATTATTTTATTGAATAAATTAAATAGAAAAAGTTTTTTAATAAAAAATTTTTTTTTGTGAAAATAGTTGAAAATAATTTCATTTGCATAAAATTATTTTTTTTCTCTCTGAATTTCAAATACATCAATTTACCAAATAAATAAGTTTCTAAAAATTTTAGCATATTATATTATATATTTTTATATAGTATCTACATTTTACATGGTTCTTTTTGGGATAAAGAATTTCCCAAAAACTTTGTCTTTATAAACTCGAATTTAAATTATAGAAATGAGTGATTCTTAGTGAAACTGATCAAAGGGATAGATGGAAGTCTGGAATTTTGAAAAAAAACTGATTGGACTGGATTAAATATCACTTTTTAGGGCTTCTGAATTTAAAAATTTTAAAAAATTTTAAAATTCGCAACTGAAATTTGAGCAAACTTTTCGATTTTAATTTTTCTACGCTCTTAATAAAGCTAAAAAATATTTTCTGTGTACAAGAGGCTTGTAAAATGTCCTGCTGAAGATGATGCTGCATTGAAAAACCTCAAGGGAACCCAGAAAATTGGGAAAACTAACGCGAAATTTCAAATGAGAATTTCTCAAAGAGCGGGATATTTTTTTTTTAGTCGAGCTTAAAAGTTGTGTTTTCCCATGTACTTTTTGTTGGAAATTAGTATTTTAGGGGCATTTGCCTTTTAAGTATTTAAGAATTCATAAAACAAATTTTCATAACCTTTCATTTTACGAAATTTTTCGAAGTTTCCTATTGACGAATGAAAATTCTTTTTTGATTTTCAGATTTCTCGTAAAATTTCCTATAGACCCCTTTTTTGAAAATTTTGAACTTTTCTGTAACGCTGTATGAAAAACAGAAATTAAAAATTCACAAAATTAATAAAATAAAATCAAAATCATCAAAATTTCAATTTTTCTCATAGAACCTTACAGACATGATCCGAATTTCCAAAGCCAAGGACTAAAATGTTTACCAGGATTATTAATAAAAAAATAATTTATCTTTAAAATTTATTTAAATAAAAAAAAATCAATAAATTATTTTTATGGTATCATTAATTCTTTGAATATTATCTGTTTATGTCATACATGTATTTTATATCTGTAAATAAATAAAAAAATGAAATTTTCTTACATCAATTAATCTTTAAACGTGTCATTGGCACATCCCCCAAACAACATTAATAAAATAAAAGTGTATGTTATTTACCTCAATTTCCGCTTATGTAATAAATTTTCGATAGTTTTTTTTTATGTATACGAAAAAAAATTTCGATAAAATGATAAAGGAAAAAAAAATTGCTTAAACGAAACATACTCAATTACACAAATTTATTCTTACACAAAAGCTTAACATAATAATAAATATAAAAAAACAAAAATACTAAAACGTTTCTTTTTTTTTCAGAGACTACGTAGCAAACAAGAGAATACGATAATAATCAACGATATAAAAGTCAGAAAACCTGTCGTAGAATTGGTGGCCGATAACGGAAGGTAAAAATAGGACACGAGGATTTGTAAGCCGACAAATAAAAAAAGAAAAGAAAGAAAATAAAAGAAAAAAAGAAAGTATCTATAAAAACGCAGAAAAATTGAGGTCGCCGCGTAAGCGCGGCTTTGAATCTAGAGGCGCGTCGGCGCCTCACGCATGGGGAGCCGACGAGAGCCTGGGGAAAAATGGTCTTCAGGCAATCGGCCGGCCACCACCCTATTAATTTCTTTTGTCATCAATATTTTTCTACAAATCGGTAAGATATTTTAAGATTTATTGTCTTTTTTATTTTTTAATAAAATTAACAATTTAGAGAAAATCGAAGCTTATTGAAACTTATGATAATTAATGTAAAGAAAAATAAATTTAATCTTTAAAAAAATATTAAAACAAGACTCTAAAAACACTGAAATTCGATAAAATAATAATTATTTGTTGAACTTTTTTCCGGGCTTTACTTGCAATTTCAGTACCAAAATATTTAAAAAATTTTAAATTTACCAAAAAAAAAAAAAAAGATTTAATAAAAAAAAAAATCTTTTTTAAAACTTATAGTATAAGAAAGAAAAAAACAATTTGTCCTTTATTTAAAAAAAGAAAAATTAAATTGATATTTTATTACAATCCTTATAAATATTATTTACTTTATTTTTCGCTATTTAATTTTTCTATTTACCTCTGGCTATTTTTCTAAAACATATGTGTGTATGTCCTAGTTTATATATATTTTTTTATATAACAGTTAGTATTATAGTATAGTCACTTTATTTTCTCTTCTTTTTACAAAAAAAAAAGGAAAAAAAAAAATCCAGTTGAGTTTTACTATCTCAAAAACAGTATAAAACCCCCCGGCATGATTTACACTCCACTAAATTCTTGATGAAATAAAGTATACAATGCGACATATAAACTGTTATGTTTATACTATAGGTATAAGTTTATATATTATTATTTTATTTCTTAGATAAACAATTGCTTGTTTTTTTCTGCCCCTTTTTTTATTTCTTTTATCGTTTTAAAAAAATAAAATGAAACACGATTTTAGATTTTCATGTACGGTTATTATTTGAATTGCTTGCAATTTTTGTAAACACTATAAAGCTTGGGCTTTAGATAAGGGAGAGCTTCATAATATTGAACTGAGTCTAAAGCGACCTTGCTAAACAAATTGAAAGGAATTAATTCAAAACATTTTAATCTCTCCTATTGACAATACTTCGTTCTTAATTTGAAAATCTCGTGGTCTTTAAGCAATTTATAAAAATGGATTTCACTCCAAATATTTCTGGATGGAATCATCAAAATGACAAAATATTTCATAGAATAAACCTCCCCTGGTCTGTTAAATCAAAAGCATTCCTATTTTTAAAAAAATGTTCAAAACCACTTCTAACCGCACTTATATTGAAAAAAATGAAACTAATGAAATATAATTTTAAAATTTGACTTCAAAATTTTCTATGTGTGTAAAAAAATGAAAACTTACTTACTCCTCACATATACATACATATGCACACCCATTTACATTTATCTACTTTTTTTACATCACATGTAAATGCGTGAATTCAATTTTTTTTTAAATTAATTATAGAATTATTTTAAAAAGAATTGATATTTTTTGAATATTTTGCTTTTTAGAGCGTTTGAAACTTTCATTAAATTTAAATATCTGCAAATGTGGGTAAATATGTATGTCACATTCTAAAACAGATATTTCATTATACGTTGCTGCATAGCCGCTATTTATAACCCAAGTTTGGTGAAAAAATCTGTATTTTTCATCACTAAATCACTTTCCTAGTGGTGAGAATATTACTTTTCGACTTTTTTTTGTATCTCCAATGCAGGAATTCTAAAGAACTGCAAGGTTAGGGCACAACAGTTGCCTGAGATTATAGAAATTCTAAATCAGCTTTGAAAACCTTTCTCCGCCATTAAAAATTCGAAACATGACCGCTCTTATACCTAAAATTGAAATAACATTTCACTTGTGAGAAAACTTTAGTTACGAAATAGTTATGAAATAGTCCCGAGCAAATGAGGCAGGCGGATTCTCACCATGAGTCACTTGACCCTGCGAAGATCCAACTAAGCGCCGCCGGTGGGTCGCGTGACAGTAAGACGACGTGCCACCGTTTCTTTTGATAGAGGTATTAAGTCGCACCTAATAATAAAAAGCTCTGTGCTAATCACGGTTCCATCTAGAATTAGTAAACCCTCTTATACTACACTGCATAAAATAAATAAGCAAAAAAACTCGTTAACTATTAAGAACAGAGTTTAAAATTATAATTATCTAAAAAGTTAATTTTTTTCTATATCCTGAGGAAATAAAAAATAATAAAGTATTATTTGTTTATATTACACACTAAAAATTTCTACATTATGTTTAACTCTTATTAATTGACCACAATTCTTTTAACTTTAGAAACATAAAGCTTTACTTATATAATAATAATAATAACAGTTGAAATAGCTTAAAGGTATACTTTTAGTATATACTGAGATTATACCAAAGTTTATACGACAAACACAAATAATATTATAACGTTATACTTTTGTGGTCTTATAATTAATAGAAAGTATATTTATATGAGTAAATCTTTAAAAATTTTTGATTTAGTAAGTAAGTAAATAAGTTTGTTTATATTTTGTCAAAAAATTTTACATAATTTTTTAATTACAGTAATAAATAACATAAGAGTTATAACTGGTTTTGTGTTAACACAACCAACGAGCATGATACATGTTGACTTATAACATTTTTAACTTATATTGATATTCCATAATTATTGTAATTCTCTGATGACTGAAATTATTATAAGTCCCTAAATCAAAATTATTCAAAATTATAAGTTCATTATTGACCCCCCAGCCCCCTGAATTTGGGACCTTTTTCAAGTACTTCTTCGTGTGAACATTTCCCATGTTAAAAGTCATTAATCATTAATTTTAAAGTAAAATAATATTTAATAATTTAATTTTGTTGTTTAATCGTTTTAAAATTTTACAGCAAATATTTTGTTGTAAAATTATGAAAAAATTAAATTTTTACTTTTTGCAAATTGTGGCAAGGATTTTTAGACTTTTAAAAAATACAAGCAACAGAGTAATAGAGTTTATAGATTATATACCATTAGTCAAGTCTATGGGTTGAGCTCAAATACAGAAAAAAAATTAAATACAAACTGTATATTAGAACAAAAATTTTGTTTAAAAATCTGAATAAAAAAAATACTGCAAAAATTTTAAGGATTTACTCATATAAATATAGTTTTTAAACGATGAAAAAGTAAGATTTTATTAAAAATTATTAAAACACCTAACTAAACTAAAACTAAGTATAAACAAACATTATTTTACGTGTTATTGTATGAAACTTTTTTTTATAAAATATAATGCTTTAATAATTTAAAACTGTATTATTCATTGTATATTTCAATTAAATAATAAAAAAAATAGAAGGAATTATGAAAATGAAGTTATATATAAAAAAGTATAAAAAAAGTAGTACATTAAGTTTAAAATAATGCTCTTATAAAAACTAAATGTACATATATATATATATATATATATAATTCTCAGAATAAGTTGAAAAAATAAAAAATATAGCTTTTAATATAAAAATAGTCCGCTAAGATAAATATGAAAAATTTTCTAATTTAAAAAATAAAAATGCTTACATAATTTTTTATTAACTTTTTTAATTATTCATATTTACTATTTTAAAATTTTCTGCTATTTGTTTTATTTTTTAATCTTGATTTTTATGAAAATATATAATATTATCTGCCATTCAATTGACTTCATACTACGATTAATAGCAATTTTTAAAATACCAAGCTTAAAGGTTCCAACTGCTTTTTAAAATTAAAAACAATTTTTGAAATATGAACCCTATTTTCCGAATGTCCTATATTGAACTTACATATGGAAATGTGTCTACTGTTTGAAAGCTGATTTACTTCTAACGTTCAGAGCAGATTTTCATGAAAAAACATCATCTATACTCTCAGTTTACCTGAATGGTCCTCCTGGGCTTAGAAATACAGGGGTTCGTGCTGTAAGATAAAACTTTTTCGGCTAATTTCTAAATAACGTTGTTACCTAGTAAGTTAACCAAATACTTTGTGATTGATCTTTTCTTTTAAGTTTTTTAATCAAAATATAGACTTTTGAGCTTCGTAAACTACGCTTTTTTGTTGTTAATTGTCTTTCCGTGATAGTTAATAAGCTAAAAGTCTATTTGTGACTAAAAATGACCAATTAATGCCATAATTATAAAATTTTACCCAAATTAGTTTTACAGGTCTCTAAAATTATATACAAGTTCCAAATTTTTATTCGTTTCTTTTGCTGCAATTTTTTCTATTATTTTTATTTTGTTTTTTTTTTCAGTTTTTTATTGCAATATTCAGAAAAAACAAATATGGGAAAAGTAATTGATTTTATATTGGGAATCACGATTAAATACATGCTTACATTTTAACCCCATATATTTATTAACATAATACTATTTCTAATAAACACTTTTATTTTTGTAAAAATTTTAAACCCTTGATTCATTTTATTAAAAATATTAATTTTTTGCCTATATGCACAATGTTAATTCATACTTTAGGGTAGCCATCTTACTTTCACCGACGCGCGTGCATGTAGTTAATCGTGATTTCCAATAGGTAGAATAAACTCAGGATTGTATGAGAACTTTGTTAACAGTAGAAACTTATCTTTTTAAGGAACACCGGACATGTACTAAGGTAGCCATAATAACTTTTCTAGGGAAATATCTGAAAATAATAATTGTAAAAAACAGTAATTGCACATTCGGGAAACAAATTCAAGATTATGTAATAACTTTACTCGAATAGAAAAATGTTTGGACACTGGGAAAATACCAGAGGAGGAGCCTCTCTCTCAACTATGCTACTTATAAAATATTTAAAATTAGCCTTCAAAATTAAAAATAGAATTTTTCGGTATTAGGGCTAATAAATCAGGGTCGGGTCCTAAAAATTTGAAATCAGTGCTTCGAAAATTTACCTACCATTCTACCATGTATTAGTAGCCTTGCCACAACTTTAGAAAAAAAGTGCATACAACGAACATATACGGCTTCTTGACTATACGGGAAATTAAAATACATTTTAAAATACATACAAATTTGTGGCGTTAAAATAGACAAAAAAAATAATAATGCCATTAGAATTACGAAATAGGCACAAAAGAAAATTTTTTTCCTTAAATTCAAAAGTTCGGTTATGTTTAACTTGTTTTACCCGATTTCTGTTTACAATTATATTATGCACCACAAGCTTCTTAAATATAAAGAAAAACCTTTTTTTAGTATTCTAAATGTTTTTTTTACAATATTCTTTAAAGTGTATAAAGTTTTAAAGTTTTATACTCTTTTATAAAATAAAATCGTTATCTTTAATTTTTATTATATTCTTAATTTGTAAATGCATAGTAATTCACTGCAGTACTTTGTATGGAATTTTATTCATAAAAAAATATACTATATATTTTGGTCTATAGACTTTTAACCCATCTTTACTAGCTTTTTTTTTTACTTTTTTAAAGCAAAAATACGAATACTTTGAAATTTTTTTCTGAAAGAAAATTTTGACTATTCATGCAGCCTGTTACTATAATTGATTTTTAAAATGGTGTAATACTTTTTTAATGTACTTTTAATTAAAGATATTCTCATTATTTTCTATTAATACAACTTTTATAAAAGTTTTTTTATAGTTTTTTTTTTTAATTTTTACTTTAGGAATTTGATTAATTTTCATTTACTTTGAATAGCTCCTCGTTCTTTTTATTCACGTAAAATAAAATTCGGATGTTCACACACAAGTTTAAAGTAATTATTGAATGTAAATACGTAATATTTCATAGTAATAAGGAATATGCACTCCAATTTCGGCAGGCCAAAATTAAAATTCGACGCAAGTTTCTCCTGATGACTTAGCATGATTATGATTCGGTAGAACCACAAATCATTAAGATACTGCCCGGTGATGAAAAATAGACAATCGATAAAGACTATTTTTAACATAGCGTGCCACCTTCGATGAACATATATTCGAATATTTTTTGACTATTTTTCATCAGCGAGTGTGTACACTTTTATTAAGAACCAGATTTAAATTAGAAACTGTATATTTGTGGAATACCAAAATTTCGCAATTCTTAGATAGTCTCCTACAAACTGAATTTGAAAAGAATTTATTCTAATTACTCCAGTCAAAATGCGGGTTTGAAGTCGAAATCTGTTGACAGAATGAGATTTGCTCAACTATATTTTTTTGGGTCACTGAACCTAATACAGTGTCCAATAGGGCTGGAAAATAGGGAAACACCCTTAAATCAGCAAAAACTATCCCTTTTTGGGTTTTTTTTGCAAAATTTCGAAAGTAAAGCTAATATGGTCAAATATATTTTATTTTTTGATAGATATGGGCTAATTTTAGAGGGTAAAAACTACCCCCAAAATTAAAAAAAATAGGAGAAACATGATAAAAGTTAATTTTTTTTTTTTGTGGAGTCAAGTATTTAAAAATATTTTTTGCTATTTTAACCATCATAAAATTTATCCCCCCCCCCCCCCCGACGGCGTGGTTAAAACAACCCCTAAATTTATAATAATTACATAAAAACCATATTAAAATTTTATTTTTTTTACTTTTATTTGTGAAGTCAAGCATTTAAAAATATTTTATGCTATTTTAACCATCTTAAAGTGTATTGACCTCCCAGGGGGGTTAAAACAACCCCTAAATTTATAAATACAAAAGCATGATAAAATTTTATTTTTTTTACTATTTTTGTGGAATCAAGTATTTAAAATGTTTTATGCTATTTCAACTTTCATAAAATGTATTAACCCCCCCGGGAGTTAAAACAACCCCCAAATTTATAAACTCATAAAACCATGAAAAATAGTAAAAAAAAAAAATTTAACATGGTTTTTATGTATTTATAAATTTAGGAGTTGTTTTAGCCCCCCTGGGGGGTGATTACATTTAAAGATTGTTAAAATAGCATAAGATATTTTTAAATACTTGACTCCACAAAAAAAAAGTACTCTGAAAAAAAAATCCGCTTGCGGCAAGCAATTATTCCAACTTTCCTAATATGATAATTTTAAAATAAAAAAAAATATGCAAATAAAGCGTATTTGTAATTTTGGGGATGAACAAAAAAGAAATTTAAGAAGGCAACGAGTATTTGAAGAAGTCTATATACGGTTTCAGGTTTGCAAAAATCATAAATACCATAATAAACTTTTATTGCAACTAATTCATAATCCAAGTTTCATGTAACCCCCCTATAAATCAACAACAAAAAATCGATAAAAAGTATTTTCAACAAATAAAATTAGGGAATCCTGTCTATAAATTAAATAAAGAGCTTTTAAGATTCATTTTTAATGACAGCGTGTAATGCAATATGTTATGTACTCATGGTAATTTAACTAATTATACTAATAGCGATGGTACACAGAAGCACAATGCATATAAAGTTACCTTTTTGTTTGTTTGTGTGTGTCTGCATCTATGCAGTAAGTACAATTACGTGAGGCGCCAAAAGTAGTCTTATACTTTCAACCACTAAAGTTCTAGATGGTATGCTCGCGAGAAAAAGAAAGAGCTTAATTTTTTTTTTTTAAGTCCATAGATGCATACTATAATACCATTTTACGCAGGATAAAGATAGAAACATACAAGAATTAAAGACATTTTTCCGGCGGATGTCTTTTCTCTTATTCGTGCAAAATTCTTTATAATGGCATACTATAGAACGTGAGCTGGAAAAGAATTAAGTAGAGAGACATAACGGGTTGCAACTTTTGAAATTATACTTATGGAGATGTAAATGGATCATCATAAATTATCAAAGAAATATAAAAAAAAAAAAAGAAAGTTTTCTTCTTTTAGAATAAATTTACTGTATATGGAAATTTTCATTTTTTTTTTTTTAACTGTGTATTTACATTTTTTATGAATTTTTTAAAAAATTACTTTATGTATACTTATAAAATAATAATTTTTACTAAAATCTATATAAATTTATTTTTTTTTAATGTCGTAATATCATTTTTTGTATGTAAGGTCGATTAAAAAACTGTAAAATATATATGAATTTTTTTATGTAAAAAAAAAAATATATATTAAAATTTATGAAAAATTAAGGGCAATTTTGTGCTAACTATATATAGGGTATAGAGTAATTATAAAAAATAATGTATTATTAATTTTCCACTTAATTTTTTTGTAACAGGTGTATTTTATGAAAAATAAAATTAGACGAATGAAAGGTTTTATAATTTTAAAAGGGTAGCCACAATGAAAATGTTTAATTTTAATATTCTAGTTAATTAAAATATAATTTCTTTTATTTATTGTTTAATTTGAGATTTTTTGATCATAGATTGAAATTAGTTTTTAGCTGTTTTTTTTGGTTCCTCAATGAGGAACCATTGTGATGGGTCAAATTTTAATTTTTGATTTTTTGGCATATAAGCACATTTTGGGACCTCAGGAAGCTAAAAAACCGGTTTTTAAAAAAATTCTGCATGTGTGTGTGTGTGTGTGTGTGTGTATGTAACCGGTGAAATTTCACAACCATTATGGAATTAAGACCTAATTTTTTTTTCAAAAATTTTTTCATCATAAAATCTCAAACTACTTTTTTTTTTTTAATTTGGAGGTTATACCTCATTTATTTCCATGAAAGTACTCATATTTGAAAGTACGATTTTTACTCGATATCTCGAATCTGATAATTAATTTTTTGAAAATTTTTTTCCCAAAATTTTCGTCACAAAAAAATACAAAACACACCAATTTTTTTTTCTTTTTGGACGTAGTACCTAATTTATTTTTATGAGAGTATTAGTTTTAGAAAGTTCGTTGATAGTAATTTTTTGGATCTGATACCGAATTTTGTCAAAATTTTTTTCTCAAAATTAAAAAAACAAAAAAATTAAAAAAACTACAATATTTTTTTTTTTAATTGTAATACCTCATTTAATTCCATTAAAGTACTAATATCTGAAAATATTGTAATCAGCGATATTTCACAACCATTATGAAATTAAGACCTAATTGATTTTTCAAAAATTTTTTCAAAAAAAATCTCAAACTACTTTTTTTTTTTTTTAATTTGGATGTAATATCTCATTTATTTCTATGAAAGTACTTATATTTGAAAGTACGATTTTTACTCGATATCTTGAATCTGATAATTAATTTTTTGAAAATTTTTTTTCTAAAATTTTCGTCACAAAAAAATTCAAAAAATTTTTTTTCTTTTTGGACGTAGAACCTAATTTATTTCTATGAGAGTACTAGTTTTAGAAAGTTCGTTTATAGTAATTTTTTGGATCTAATACCGAATTTTTTCAAAATTTTTTTCTCAAAATTAAAAAAAAAAAAAATTAAAAAAACTGCAATATTTTTTTTTTTTTAGTGGTGTAATACTTCATTTAGTTCCATGAAAATACTTATATTTGAAAATATGGTTTTTACTTGATATCTCGAGTCTGATAATTAATTTTTTGAAAATTTGTTCCAAAATTTTTGATCAATAAAAAAAACTTTTAAAAGTTAATAGAAATGTTAGATGATTGCATGCTTGTAATCGGTGATATCTGTGGCATATTGAGGTATTAAGCTCATTGTTTGAGGAACCTTAGTGCCAGCTAGTTGGCAGGGTATTTTTGTTTTGCGTAGGAAGTGGAGAAATTCATTATGCATACTGTTCAGCACCCAAACTGACAGTTATATGGGAATCGACCTTATAAAACTCCGCTCCCTTCCTACCTTATATGAGCCTATTCGGAAAACGTTTTCACATTACTTCAGGATATTTTCAAGGCCATTGAGTTCCATTCGTGAACTCCGTCATTTGACATAGCATCCTGTGACCGGCCAGTCTATTAGATGACTTCCTCATTCCTTTGCCTGTTTTATCATCGTCATTAATAAAATACATAAATAAATACAAATACATTAGCCTACCAACTACAGTTGATTGAGGTGTTACATGTAAGGGCAGGTCTGATTCTTTGCTGGTGGAACTACCCTTAATCCCATCCAGATTACCGTAATACATCTCAATATTATACTATACCTTGGATATCGAGTTTTTTATTACGGAGTATATACTCCACGTACTGGCTAATTTTAGACCATGCGTCTTCATTTTTCAGCATCAGGCTAATCACATTCTCAGGTGCGATTAGTCCGATATTTGTTTCTAGTTCAAACATTTTAACAGCCCATCTGTCGCATTTGAAGAATGTGCGTGTCTTCTTTGCCAGGGCAGTATACACATTCTGCGCCTTGCATCTTCTTGATTTGAAAGAGATAGAAGCGAAAAAGCCTATGTCCACTTAAGAATTGGGTCAAAAAATAATTTATATCCCCATGTCCTCTATTTATTCAAGGCGATATCCCTCCTATAAACCACTTGATCCATTTACTCTCCAGCTATTCCGTCCAGTGGTCTTGCCTTTCTATGGTGTATGCTTTGTGAGGTACTCAGGTTGATTAAGACATAGAATTTTATAAATCAGAATTGATTCTAAATATAGTATACGGGTATCAGAGCATAGCCAACCTAGTTTTTTCCTGTGAGCAGTAATGTGAGTATCTTTACGTACTCCGAAGAGGTATCTCATTGTCAGTCCAGAATCACTTAATCGTTGCAGTCATACCTTCAGTAATTAGCTTATATAAAAGTACACCGTGTTTCAGTTATCAATGTGAGGTACGCCTATAGAGATTATATCAATTTTAAACATTGCGCCTCAGTTGTACTTTGACGAATAAATCTTAGTGTGTACAACACACGATTGACTTTCTTTTATATATATGTGATTTCCAAGTAATTTTATTGTCAAGTGTATAACGCCAAGGCTCTTCACCTCTTTCTGAAATGGAATAATAAAGACGATCCACAAAGGAGCCTGTGCCAAAGAAAATAGCCTTGGTTTACGCATGCTTGAACCAAAATGCGACACTTTCAGCCCAAGCAGAGACCGTACGGGTTATATTCGAAAGCGTTTTAATGGTTGTGAGCATGCTTTCTGGTGATACTTGTAAGTAAACTTGGAGGTCATCTGTGTAAAGTAGGTGTATCGTATTGACAAGTAAGTATATGCTTACGTCATTCATGTACAAACAGAATAGTAAGTGTCCAAGCACCGATTCTTGGAGCACTCCAAGATCAATATTGGGTGGATCAGATTGAGATTACTTTGAAATAACATGCAGGTATCTATCTTGAAGATAGGTTCTAATCCAAACTAGTGATGTCTTGGAGAACTCCATGTTTATAGGTTTAAGTAGGAGCATAGAAGGCGAGATGGTGTTGAACGCCTTACTGAAATCAAATTGATGTAATTAGGTAATCTGTCTATTTGTCATGCAACATCTAATGTCATCTGTAAGTTTTAATAGCGCGTATAATAAATCATATTCGTCATTTTATTGTAAACTTCCGAACCCTTAACTTTCAAAATTATATTATTGTGTAAATTTTACAAGTGGAAAAAATTTCAAAGAAAATTAAATGTATCTGGACACAAAATAAGTTTAGAAAAATAAAATAAACTTTTTAAGCAAATGCCTGAAAATATAACACACTTGATGTGGAATGACCCATAAATATATTTTCTGTATATTATGATTTGTTAGTTCTTGTTAAACGTAATGTAAAAACATGAAAAAACTTCTAATAAAAGTTTAGCAGATTGTTATGAAAATAACAATGAAATCTATTTTCTATAAAATTATTTTTAAAAGTTATAGTTGGCACTGTTTCTTATTAAGTTTTTTATAGATTCATTCAATAAACAATAATAATAATATAATTTCGAATTAAATTACACTTCTTAATAATTATAATAATAATTTAAAGATGGATATGTCCTAAAGATAATATTTTAGAATTATTATCAGAAAAGCACGAATTGTAGATTATAATTTAAATTGAATATAAAGAGAAAGGCAGTTTGAATTATAGAAAGAGGAAGTACAAAAAAAGGGGACGTGATTAAATTTATCGAGAGAGATATTAATGATTTTATCGAGGTAAAACATCGGGATTTTAATAATAATTCATTATTTTTTTCTTTAATTTTTATACAGTCGTTTTATTGTATTTTATAGGAATAAAATGGGCGACGTCATTATTATTCGTTTAAATTAAATTTATAATTGAAATAATTTTACTAATTAAAATACTTTGATAAATTAAATTTTTTTTATGGAGAACATGGAAACAGGAAAATACGTGCTTTCTGGAAGAAATAATATTATATTCTTAGGAAAATTCATACCTACAAATAATTATAACTAAATAAGTAAAACTTTAAATTTAAAAATTTTTTATAAAAACTGTTTTAAGTAAGATAATTAATTATATCAACTTATAAGTTTAGTAAATTTTTTATTAAGAAAACATAACTTTTCTTTAAAAACTTAAAAGAGAGCAAGATAGAAACGATTACTAAACTAACTTAATTGGATAATAAACAATGTGGGTCGCCAAATTTCATTAAACTATACAGATGTTTTTATTTAAAGATTGAACAATTCTGATCTGAATAATAATTAGTTCTTCCAATTTTTAAAAAAAAAAATAAATAAATATATATATAAAAAATTTATATATTAAAACTTGGATTATTTTATTTTCATATATTGAGGATTTAATTATTATGTAAATAAATATTTAAAAATATGTAAGGAATAGGATTCTTTTTATAGGAAACTTTTTTACATTTTTTTCATCATTTAAACCCATTTGTAAGTCCAAAAAATAATATTAAAAAAAAAACAAGGCAAAGCCTAATATATACACTTTCATGCATAAAATCTTGATTAAAAAACTTCTAAACAATAAATGAAGAAAAAAAAAAGTAGTAATCATTGATTTTGATAACTTTATATTGATTTATTTTTCTTAGATTAAAAAATAAAAATTTTCATTGAAATTTAATCTAAGAAATTTGATACATTAATTAAAATTTATGAATTATTTTATAATAATAACTTATATTATATAGAAAAAGTAATAACGTTAATTTAAAAAGTTATTTTAATTAAAAAATAAAACGGTACTACTTTTTTTAATAAATATATTCTTTCAATATGCAGTTTGTTATTATTTTTTGAATTATAAAAGAAAAACATTATCTCTTTTTTTTTGAAATGTACAATAACAACGTCTTTTTTTGAGGCATCTCAGCGATTATACAGGGTATATCTCATAGGAGTACAATCTATCGATATTAAAAAATAGTTTGAATAGTTTTGTTCTACGTTAAAATATATGATTTTAATAAAAAATATTGATCATTTAAGTTTTTATTTAATACATAACGATAATCTGTTACCTAAAAACTAACGTATCTTAAAACTGAATTTTAAGGTTATTAGGTGGTCCAGTTTGTAAAGAATCGTCCATGTATATAAACTATTGTAAATAGAATTCAAATAATATAAATTGCAATCCGATTGAAACAAATCGTCAATACTTATATTCTTAAAAAGTAGTTCATGAATTTATCAGAAAATTGTTGAGTAAAATTCTTGTTACAGTGTATCAAATACCTAAAAAGTAGTTGAGCGTTATTCAGAGTCTTCGAAATCCTCTTAACAACTTTTATGTATGTAACGATACTCTCTTTTTTTATCTTTTTATTTTGTGTGTGTGTGTGTGTGTATTTTTTTTTTAGCGCAAGCTACTTTAAAAACTTTTATTTAGTGAATTTTATGAAGATACTTCTAAAATTTAACTTTTTATTTTTGAGATACATGTGTTTTTTATATCAGATTTTTATAAATAATTTCAATATTAATAAAAGATTATGCAGATTAAGGATTTAAATGCATTTAATGCATTAGAAAACAATAATAATATTTAAAATAGAATAACTAGCAATTTTAAAATAAACTAAAATACATTAAACTGCTTGTTAAAAATTTATAACAGTTGCTTGAAATTTTGAATTTTTAAGGATCTGGAGATAAATGAAACTTTTACGACTAAAAAGTATTTTCCAAAAAATTAATAATTTGAATTTTATCTAATAAGAATTAATAAATTAATAACTACAATTTTCAAAAATATTCTTTATTTAGCCAGTTTAGGTTATTCGGTTACAATAACAGCAAGCAATCTTGCAGGGGATAATATTTTAATCATAAAAATGCTGAATAAAATAGTTTTTAATAAAAATAACTGAATCAAATAATATACTTCAGTAAAATCATGGGTTGGTTGTATAGTTACTGGCCATCACCAGATTTGGTCTACTATTGGTTTTTTGGGTCACTGATCATGAATTTTGGGGTCATTTATATAAAAAATGAGCGCTTCACCCTTAAATCAGCAAAAACTACCCCAGAAAGAGGCATTTTTATGAAATCGCTATTTGAGGGTCTAGATTTGGCCCCTATGGGTTTTATGGGTCGATAATCACAAATTTTAAAGTCCTAGATTTGAAAAATTGGCGCTTCACCCTTAAATAAGCAAAAACTACCACTTGAAGGGGTATTTTTTATGTATTCGCTTTTGGGTAGTTTTATAAGATATATAAGACCCAAAAATCATAATTAGCGACCCAAAAAATCTTTAGACACCAAATCTGAACACTCAATGTGCGAATACATCAAAAATACACCTGTTTGGGAGTAGTTTTGATGATTTAAGGGTAAAGCGCGCATTTTTTAAATAAATGAAAATTCATAATCAGCGATCCAAAAAACCTATACTATGACAACTATACAACCCTTTTCCTTGATTTGACTGGAGTAATAAGCATTAAAAAATGTTTAATTTACATTGGCGTTATAAATATGGAAGACCACAAAATTTAGGATGCCATGTTACAATCTATTGTTGAAGATAAGTTTATAATGTTATTAACACATGATACCCTACGTTTATTTCAACGAGCCTCCTTGGTTAGAAAAATAGGGTTATATGTTATAAGACAACCATTTTTATAAATATTACCTTTTTTGCCACGTAAACCATAATTTTTTATTAAAAATTCCTTTACGGGGATAGTCAATAAACCATCAGCTCAAAATTATTAAATCTACCACTTAAAAGTAAAAATTTAAGTCAATAAACATGTGTATTAATTAGCGCTAAAAAATATTTAAAAAATGGTTATTATACTTCTTCAAGTTAAATAAATACTGTTTTTTTTTTTTTTGGAGGCAGTAAACTAAAGGTATATGCACAATGTGAGCTTACTTACAGTATTTACATTATGAAGTTATGCCTCAAGTTATGCAAGAAAGGTGTAAAGTTTATAAATTCATAAGTGGTCAGTAATTCAGTAAAGTAACCAAAGATTTGAATTTTCAAACTATTCTAACCATAATATTACAAACAGCATTTTAATCTCTAATTTTTTCAAATACCAAATAATTTTGGTTTTATTAGAAAATCAATAAAATTATATATATTTTTTATCTGAAAGTATTTTTATAAAAAAAAAAATTAGGCTGTGTTATTGATTGAATAAATTTTTGGATTTTATGTTTCTTCTTGTAAAATTAGAAACTGAAATTTTAATTAGATATTTAATATTTTCGATTTAAATTGCTACGATAGGTGAAGCCTTTAATAATTCAACGATTATATGATATAATTGTTAGTCTATATTTTATGACTACACTGTAAAAAGTAACTTCCTTAGATTAACAAAAAAATAGAATGTTCCCGAAAAATTAGTAAATTTTCAAAAAAATTTTGTAAATATTCGATAAAAATCGTAAATTTACTATCTCGACTTTTTTTGTGTTTTTATGAAAAAAGTTGTATGTTCACAACTATTTTTCGTAAATTTATAACTATTTTTTGTAAATTTTCGAAAAAAAATAGTAAATTATCAATTCTTATTGCGAATTCACAAAAAAAATCGAAAATACTCGAATTTTTTGTTAATATACTAAATTTAGTAAATTTATCATTTTTTTCGAAAATTTACTAATTTTTCGAAAGTTTTCTAATTTTTTTGTTAATATCAGGAAGTTACTTTTTACAGTGTACCTATTTTGAAATTTTATATATTTAATAAACTTAAAACAGTGGAAAGTTATTAAATTTTTTTTTTAACAAATAAAAACAAAAATTTCTTTCATACATATTTCAGATACTTGAGTAACTGCATCTGACATTGTTACTTTGAGTTTTAGCTTAGTTAATTCCAACGTATATTAATTAAAATTCAAAAAGCGAAATGTGAACTTTACATATAAGTTTTAAAGACAAAGAGAAAAGAAAAGAGTTTTAAAAAAAAGATAATCAATAAACTTCTTAACCTAACTCCATTTTTTATTATCATTCTCCATAGTACATAGATAAAGGTTTCAGTCCACTCGAGAATATATTTCTTCCCTAACACACATTTTCATTCTATAATGTATATGTATAATCGTATATGTACGACAGACAGTTATTTAAACATTGCTTATTTACTTTTTTTTTTCTAATTCTTTATTCTAGACTATGTCGGCATCGTGACAGCGGAAATTGTTGGTCAGAACGAAAATACATTGGAACAAACTCATCAACCTTTAGATGTGGATTTACCACCAACTTTACCAATGACTTTTGGTACTGCCAATTCGACAACAGTAGTCTCTCAATCAGGCTCGACTGCTCATTTACCGTGTGTTGTACATAATATAGGAGAAGGAATGGTAAGTTTTTTTTTTTGTTAAATTTTTTTTTTTTTATATCTTTTGATAAGTACTTTTTATTGATGAGTTTTTCTGGACGAGACAGGAGTATTACTTGGGTTGGTAATATAAGCACTCTTGAATATAAATGTGTATACAGTATTGTATATATTAGGGCGAATCAAAAAAAAAAACTGGTTGAAATTAGCTTTTCCAGAAATATGTGGTTGCACACATGATACAAATATACCGTGGCAAGTTTTGACACATTTGATGACGTTTTAGAGAGTCGCATAAGTTGCTAATAGCTTCATCAAAATTGAAAAACTATGACAGATACTTAAAATTTTTTAAAAAGGTTTTAAATATACCTAGAGATACATTTTCAGGTGCTATTCTTAAAAATTATGAATCATAAAAACAAAAATTTGATTAACACCTCTAAAATAACCAAATACATCCTTTTGGGAGAGTTGTTTTTTTCGATTTTTTGCTAGAAATACGTTAATAAATCAAAATAATCCTCTATTTGTGAATACAAATGTTAAAATATTTTTTGTTTATGTTAAACGATGCCGCAATTGACCTTAACTGTTAATATGACCCAATATAAGGGTTAAAACCAGGCCAATACAGGGGTGAAACTACCCCTGCCTTGGCAAATAATATTATAAACGGAAGATTTTTTTTTAAAGCTTTAAATTTTAGATTATGTCACATAAGTAAAAAAAAAACAATTTTAAACTCCTACACTAAGAAAAAATGTGGAGTAAAATCTACTTTTGCAACTGGAAGATTTTACTATTAATTTTAGTAAAGTTATTTGAAGAATTGAAAATATTACATTTTACACTTTTGTCAATTATTTTTTGCTACAATTGAGGGTAATATTTCTTGAAGAAGATTGCTACAAAATTTTATTATACTCTCACTCTCTCACATGTGTTTAATGTTTTTTTTTTTAATTTTTAATTTTCTTTTTTTTTTAATTTTTTTTTTTTATTTATTTTTTTTAATAATTTATATTTTATAATTTATACAATTTTGGTTCCTTATATAGTATCTGAAACCAAATTTTGTCACTTGCGAGAAAAAAATGTATAAATAAATTCTAGTAAAATTAATAGTAATTTTTTTTTCCTATGCGGGTAGTTTATAAAATATGTGTTAGTAAAAAATATCATAAAACGCCATTTTGACAACTTCAAATTATTTTACTAATCAAAAGGGTAATTTTTACCAATAAAGTTTTGTGAGTGTAGGAGTGAAAAATACCCCAAAAAATGCTTAGCACCCCCAAAACTTCAAAAGCTATCCATTTTAGAGGTACAGCTTTTTAGGAGTGAAAATTATCTCTAAAAATAAATTTAACACTCATAAAAAGCTGTACCTCTAAAAAAGGCTTAAAATTATTTTTTTTAACTTATTCTAAAGCAAAAAAAAAATTTTTTTTAAACCTTTTTAAAAAATTTTGTGTATCTGGTGTGAGTTGCCCTCATTTTTCAATTTTTATTTTTTTTTTTTTTTTGATTTACCCTAATATATATTATACACATGGTTACATGTTATTTGTATAATATATGCACTGTAAAAAGTAACTTTCTTAGATTTACAAAAAAAATAGAATTTTTTCGAACAATTAGTGAATTTCCAAAAAAATTTGTAAATATTCGATAAAAATCGTATTCGAGAATTCGTATTATTCGTATTATTCGTATTCGTAATCGAGAATTCTCGATTTTTTTTGTGAATTTACGATAAAAGTTGTAACTTCACAACTATTTTTCGTAAATTTATTTTTTGTAAATTTTTGAAAAAAAATTGTAAATTATGAATTTTTCTTGCGAATTCACAAAAAAAAATCGAGAATACTCGAATTTTTTGTTAATATACTAAATTTAGTAAATATACGATTTTTTTCGAATATTTACAAACCTTTTTGAAAATTTACTAATTTTTCGAAAATGTTCTAATTTTTTTGTTAATATAAGAAAGTTACTTTTTACAGTGTGGTTATTTCAGTACCTGGAAAATTTCTGGATCAAAATTTTTTAAGTTAATAACGATATATAATACAAAATTAAAAATAATTATTATATATTATTAAATATGTAGAAATAAAAAATACTTATTAAAAAAAAACTTCATTTGAATTACATACACTTTATTTAATTCATATTTTTAAGTATATTTTTTACTTTTAGGTCAACTAAAAATATTTTAAAGTAAATTAGTTTAAGTAGAATTTCATTTGAAAAAAAAATGTTTCACTAACTTATCTAAAGAACCCGCCTGAGAGAATTCAACAGTGTATAACACAGTTATATTATGTGTAAATTATACGTAAACAGTGTTATAACATCAGTTACACATAATTTACACAAAATTTAACACTGTTATCCTATATATTACGTACTAGAGTGGACCTAAAATTGGAGTTTTAAGAAAAACTTTGCTCCCTGGGTTTTTTTGTGAACTTTTGGTCATAGAAAGTCCCCAGCTGCAAGGATTTTGCTTTTGCTTTTCAAAAAAGCGTGTCTGTAAGCAGCTCAATTTTCCCATTTAAATAACATGGGAATTTTGACTTTTCAGCTTTCTAATTTTTTACAAAGCTTGCAAAATGTTTTGAAAAGCTACTAATCGAGGAAAAGCACTATTTAAATATATAAAAAAAGATTCCTAACCTCAATTAGCCAAAAAAAATATTTTTTAAGCAATTTTACCGGTAATAAACGTAAAAAAAATCCCCATTAAAATAACAAGGCTTCATGTAAGTTAAATTGAGCATTTAAATTAAATGGAGCACAATCGATAAAAATTGAAAAAAAAAGTTTTCTAAAAAAAATGGTATTTTTTGGGAAAAAGGGTGAAAATAGGGTGTTATCCCTGAAAAAAATTTCTGACACCAAATTTGGATTTAGTGACCCAAATTACCTACTCGGATATGCCAAAATAAAAAAAGATAAAAATAATTTTTTCGTTTAATGGAGAGGAAAATGGTGGTGGTTTTCAACCCCCCCCCCCCCTTTCGCTTTTCCAAGTTTTCTTTATATAAAATTTGTTCCTAATATATTGCTGAAGAGATTTTACTAACTTTCCAAAAAAAATTGACCTTTCGTCGTACTTACAAGTTTGGCCTTTTTTCACAAGTCAGACTCGATTATGTGAAATGTAATATGTAATAACTATTATATATGAATAATTGTTATAAAGCTCCTCAGATGGAATCAGACTTTATTTTGGTGTTTTAGGTCAGGCTTTTTTATTAGAAATGTTTTGCTACATAAAGGCTTAAAAATTATAAACCGAAAAATTAAATTCAAATCATTTTTGATGCCTTCATAAATTTCATTTTCCAATTAATAAAATATAAAAATATTTCTGCGAACGTTTTTTGAACGGTTGGTTAAAAAAAAAAAAAGAAGAGAAAGAAAAGATATTTTTAATCACGGAAAGTATGTTTTATAAAATTATTTATTCTGCAATAGTGTAGTACTTTTCAAGTCGGTTGTTGAATGAAAGGGCGTTTTCTACCTTAATTATTAAATAAAATTAATCCCCATTAAAATAACATGGCTTCATGTAATTTAAATGGAGCATTTTTTTACGTTTATTACCGGTAAAATCGCTTTAAAAATTTTTTTTTTTTTGCTACTCGAGGTCGATATTGTTTTTTATACATTTAAATAGTACTTTCCATCGATTAGCAGCTTTTCAAAATATTTTGCAAGCTTTGTAAAAAATTAGAAAGCTGAAAAGTCAAAATTCCCATGTTATTTAAATGGGAAAATTGAGCTGCTTACAGACACGCTTTTTTGAAAAGCAAAAGCAAAATCCTTGCAGCTGGGGACTTTCTATGACCAAAAGTTCACAAAAAAACCCAGGGAGCAAAGTTTTTCTTAAAACTCCAATTTTAGGTCCACTCTAGTACGTAATATATATGATAACAGTGTTAAATTTTGTGTAAATTATGTGTAACTGATGTTATAACACTGTTTACGTATAATTTACACATAATATAACTGTGTTATACACTGTTGAATTCTCTCAGGCGGGTAAACAACAATAATTTATTAAAAAATTTATAAAATAGTAAATAAAATTTAATAATTTTATCGATATTAAAAAATTAATGTTAAAAACAATTTTTTTTTTAAATATTATATTTTTATTTATTATATAATAGTTAAGAAGCTTTCACTTGGATTAAGCTATGTGATTAGTCAGATAATAGAATATTGCTTTTAAGAGGATTTAAAAGCTTTTGACTGAATTCAATTAACTTCAAGAATTGTATATTTATCCCATAGATTTTTGTTTGAAAAAATAATGAAATATATAACTATAGTAGATTATATATACACTTAACGAACTAAACAATATATATTCATGTTTATAATCTTAATTCACTAATAATTAATAGGAGATTAGTACTAAATCCTTATGTTTTTTAATCTTAATTTCGTGTTTTCAAGGAATTAAGTAATCAATAAAGCAATTAAAATAGATAAAGTATATTTATTAAAAGACTAAAAACAAAAATAAATTTTATTTATTTTTCTGATACATTTATATTAATTCTAAATTATTCCTTAAAAAAAATTATTTATAAAAACACACTGTTAAGAAAACAAAAGAACGTAAATCGATATTATAAGATTCATTTTATTTTTATTTTTCTGTATTTGATTGTTTCTGCAAGAAAAGCAACAAAAATTTTTTATTCGTGCAAAAGAAAGTAAATTTCCTTGTAAGATAGTTGAAGATAAGCCGAGGATATAACGTAGGTAAAACCGATTTACTTTTTCAAAGGAAAAAAATGGTTGATTTTAATCTTTAAAAAAAAGAACATCATATTCTGTTTTTGTTATATAAAGCTTGTTTGCAGAACAACCTGAAGGAAATTGACTTATCGACGTATTTCAAATAATCCTCAATATTGTATTACAGTTGTTCTTTGTCTAAACACAATATTACAAAAATCATCAGGCTTTCAAAAATAATCAAGTTTTAATTGTACAACCATATTTATTTTAACTTCTATACTCTAGATAGTTGCCGCAAGTTGATTTCTTTTTATGTATTTTGTAGCCCACTTGATCACTTTTTTTAATGATAGGTCCGTCGGTAAATATAAGGTGGTTGTATGTTTTTGGATCTGCTAAATACGAATTTGAGATCTATTTTGACCTAAAAATGGTAGGTTAATTGTTATTAAAAAATAATAATTGTTTAATTTGCAATAATTTGTTAATAACAATTAACTTCCCACTTTTTTGTCAAAATAGACTCCAAATTCATGTTTCTGTACCTCTTTTCTTGTGAATTTTTTGTATGTATCAAAAATAAAAACTGTCCCAAAAAGCGTCGAAAACTTGGAATCTTTTGATTTTTAGTCCGAGATACTGCTGACCACATTACCAATCCAAAAGAGTTTAGTACCAGCTACGCTACCAAAAATTATTTTAGTAGAAAATTGTACTTTTTTTAAAGTTTTAATACAATTAGCACTTCGTTTTAAAAGTTTCAAGTTGAAATAAAGAGGGAGGCTAAAACTGTAAAACTGTATTCACTGGCAAAAACCCTCTCCTCTGCCCTACTTTTTTTGTGATTTGGATGTAATTACCAATATCTAGAAATATTGTTTTTACTCGATATCTCGAATCTAATAATTAATTTTTTGAACATTTTTGTCTCAAAATTTTTACCATCAAAAATAGAAAAACAACATTGTTTTTTTTTTGGACGTTGTACCTAATTATTTTATATGGTCTACTAATGTTAGAAATACCGCTTTTACTTGATTTTTTGGATCTGATACCTAATTTTTTGAAATTTTTTTTTCTCAAAATTTTTTGCACTGTAAAATAAACAAATCACCAAAATTATTTTTCGTTTTGGGCGTAATACCTAATTTTTTTCTATGGGAGTCCTAGTATAAATTCGTAGTCTGGATTATTTGGATTTGATACCTAATTTTTTGAAAATTTTTTTCCTAAAATTTTTTGCATCAAAAAAATAAAAAAAGCAATTTTATTTTTTTCATTTTGGAAGCAATACCTAATTTTTCCGCATAGGAGTTCTAGTAATTGCCTGAGGAACTGTAGTACCAATAGTTTGGTAGAGTTTTTTGGTTGCTTTTACTTAATATTCGGTAAAATTGAATAAATTATTTGGTTAAAAATCGCTTTTTTGGTTAAAAATATTTGCTTAATAGTTACAAGATATTTGGCAACGGTAACCGAAATTTGGTTATCATACCAAACACTTCTTTCAGTGAGTTATATAACTAGTTAATTATGATCAAGATACTAAAAGTTTCTTGAATGTGCCTGTAGATTTCGTCTATATTACCTGCATCGAATTAATTTTTTCTTCTTTTAGATACGCCACCTAAAACAGATTTGAAGAGCATAATAGATTTATATATTAGCAAAATTTTATTTAAAAAAAAGACAATTTCGTAATAGTATTTGAGTTTAAAGTTGAAACTGTACCCTTAGAAATAATAATAAAGCGTACAACTCCTTAACCCACTTAGCTTATCCTATGTATATACAATACATTCTATGTGTTTATGTATATATTTGTTTACTTTTATAAGGGTGTATAAATAAATGAAAACACAACTCGAACTCAAAAACTTTGCGGTCCGAAGGTTTAAGTTTATGCGATCATTATAAAACCATAGTATAGTTACAGATTATATCATAGAAGATTTTAGTTTATCTTATATATATTTTACAGAACTTTAAGAGAAATTAAGTTAGGAGGAGACACGTAGGTACAGATATTTGACTATTTGGTTTTTTATCAAAATAAACAACTTATTTTAAATTTTATAAAATATAAAACACCTATGACGAGGCAAAAACTACCCTTTATATTAGGCTAAAACTTATTTTAATCAGTACGTAACTGAAATAATTAAAATTAAGTTTTAAAAAAAATTAAACTCTGTCAAAAAAATTGCCATATTAGGGCAAAATTCTTTTATTTTTTCAATATTTCTAAAAGCTTAATTCCTTGTTACAGTTTGAAACCAAATAATTATTATTTTAAAATAACAATTTAAATAAATTAAATAAACTCTTTATATATAAAATTTTAAAATTTAATTTTTCATTCCTTTTATTTTTTCGTATACTTTTGATACAAGTGATAAAAATTTTCGAATTTCTGTAATCCTGTTTAAAAGTAATATAAGTTTTATAATTTCTAGTTTGATAATTTAGTTTTTATATTTTTTACTTGAGAAATAGCTATGAATAAAACGTTTTAAATCTCGCAGAAATAATCTACACGTTTTAAAGTAAGGCTAGTTTTGATAATATCCGGAAGTCAAAGTAGAGAGACCCGCAATCTTACGCAATGATAAACTCTATAAATATATCCCGCGCGCGGCCCTCGCTCTCACTCGCCCACGATTTTTACTGGAAGGTACTTCGTAAACTCTGTTTGTTGTCAAAGTGCGTTTGTCTATCTTCGTCGCTCTTGCTGATCTTGTTGGCTGTGTGTTGGTGCAGAAGCTGGAAAGGCGTGCTGAAGCGGTAGCCTTCAACGTCGGGGTATGGCCAAACCAGAGACAGAAAAGTCTGTCTGACAGCCACTGTGGGCTGTGGTCAGTTGTTCTGACAAACCGGATCGCCAGGTGCTTCTGAAAGATCTTCTACGAGTTTTGTCTGTTTTACATAAGGTATTTGTGAGTTGGTAAAGGATGTGTGTTTTAGGAAGTAACTAGCAGCAAAATTCGGCCCCTTTCGTGGCCACAAAACAATACAACAACTATTAATACCGAAGCTCTTTCACTAGACAGATATAACAAATCCATATAATTTTTAAAAAATTTTTTACACAACAATCTTACAGTTGGATACATAAAATGTATAAAAATAAGTTTTTATCATATCTAGGTTTTTTATTATGAAATTTAAATAATTAAATTCTCTGTATATTTGAAGGCTTTTTGTTGGATAATAACATCAATTTTACATGCGAGTGATTTTTAAATATATTCAAAAAAGAAAACTAGGCAAAAGCAAAAAATTTTTCTTTTAATTATGAATAAAATATTTTTATATTACTTTAATAACAAATTTTTAATGCATATTTAGAAATAAATTAAAATTTTCTATTTAAATAATTTAATGCAAAAATAAATTATTTTACAAGTAAATTAGTAAACTAAAGTTTGTAAATTGTATTAAATTTTAAATGGATTTAATTATACATTTATTTTAAGCGTGCAAATAGTTCATTTTTGTTTGTATAATTTTATTAATGCGCATCATGATTTTTTTTTCTTTATTTTATACATTATAACTTATAAGAATCAGGAATTCAAAGTTTGTTTAAATATGAAATAACAAACTTATACAAAATGGTTTGTTTTTCAACAAAACAAACATTTATGAGACATATTAATCAAAGTTCATATAAACATGGCACATTTTTTCTCAGACCCTAAAATTGTCAATTTATTCACCGCCCCCCCCCCTATCCTTATTTAAGTGGTATTCTCTAATAAGCTTTTTTCTATGAACATATATTTAAAATTAAAACAAAAAATATTTGATGTCTGACTATAACGGTTTTGTACTACTTACAAGAGGAGCGACAACTGTTTGGAAAGTGATTTGCTTCAAAGCTTCTAAAATTATCAGCGTAGTTAAAAAATTATTTCTTATACCCTCAATTTTTCTTAAAAGGCCTCCTAGGGCCCTAGTTATAAGACCCATATAAAAAATATTTGCATGCTCAAGTCATCAACAAATTTTTGAACATCTCTAACAGAAATTTAGCTATAGCTAAAAAATTAAAATAAACCTTGACATTGGTAAAGAGAAAATTAGCGAATCTATTAGAACAGTTTAAAATCTTAAAAAAATTCTTTAAGCCATGTAAATAAGAAAAAACAAACCTATTTTTATATTTATAAAATAAAAGGTACTTAAAATTACTTTTCACTTACTTAGATATATGTACATAAACCATTTTCAAATAAAAAAAAAAAACTAAAATTTTATGTATAAATGTATACTTTCATAATAATATGAATATATTAAATAAAAAAAATTATAATAAACTTTTTCACGCTTAGCTCTAAAAAAAAATAGTAAAAACAACATAGTTTATTTTTTTCAACTTTTACATGAATAATTCAAATTTTTTTTACTTGTAATATAATGCGCGCACAATTATATACCATTTTTTTATTTATTTTTTTATTTTTTTCAGAAAATATTTAAAATTATAAATATATACATTAAGTATATATAAAAAAAAAAATTATAAAAAACTTGTATATGAGAATTTCTGAGCCAGAATAGAACTGCATGCCAAGTTGTCCCTCTCAGATGAGTTCATATTTTACAGAAATGCTCTCGCTTAGAAACTAATTGAGATTTTTAGTTCACTAGGTCTCTAGTTTAAAGTTTTTAGATGAATTTTTATTTCGATTACTGCTGGCTGATTCCATGTGAAACGTACGTTGACTTGCAGATGGGGTCTTCCGATTGAGCTGTAACTTTTCACAGGTGATAATATACATAAAATGTCCTCACTCCCCAATTTTCATGTCTTAAAATTGACTCTAGCCGTCTGTATGAATTTTTGAAATTTTGGACCGATTTTAAATCTCCCAGCCACCAATTTTTGCTTCATTGTATAAAAGCATGAAAAACAGCTCGGAAAATTATACGGGTATTATTTTTTTATCATTCGATCAGAAATTTCCTCGATATCGGAATTTCTAAACCGTTTTCAAGCCTCGTAAAATGTTGAGATAAAAGTGAAATTTACCAAAATATGAAATCCTCTGAAAAGAACTAAAATTGGCAGACCAAAAAAAAAAGTTTTATTTTATTTTTAATTATTTTTTTACGCATTGACGTTAATAAAATTTTCTATTTACACTGATCAACCATTAATAAATACGTGTCATAATATGTACTTTTAAAAAGTAACAATAATATTATAAAAACCACAATCCTATTTCATTTAATTTAAAATTTAAGTAAATATCAAAAACCACGTAAATGTAAAAAATATAAAGGATAGAAAATATGATATCTCTGTAGCATATGGAAAATAGTGAATTTTCCGCTAGGAATGAGAAACATTGCTCGGAAAAGGATATCTTCTTTACTACTAAACTATATATATATATAAATTTTATATGCACATATACGTAGAGATAGATATAGTATTCATATTTTTGTGGTATATACATAAAAGAGGATATGTTGCGGGATATATTCAGGAAGTTCCGTATAAGGTCAGCCATAACCTGAAACGATAAAACTGAAGTACTGAAATCAGCACAAGTCACAAAAGATTTACGACTATGTACGCGTGTTTATATATATATATATATATATATAGGTTTAAAACTACAGCGTGTGCTTTTAATATTTTATGTACACTCAGTACTTCTTATAGTCAACTTATGGATTATTTATGCTGACATCTTTCAACTTATATGCACGGTATAGATGTTTTATATATTCATATGAAATTTGATAACCATTATGTCAGTGTATATTAGACTGGGTATTATTTTTTTATCAGTTTTGTGATTATAGATATAATTATACCTAAATCTGTATAAAACTGGTTATACCATTTAGAAAAAGTCTCAAAAGATTCAAAATTTAATTTTTGTAAAGAACTTTGTATTTTTGCATTCATGCAAATAGAAGCTAAAATAAAGTTTGTTAAAATCAATGTCAAGACTAATCTATCAAACAGTGTAATAACATATTTAAGTGTATATATTTTAAAATATACAAAAACATAGATTTTCTAAATTTCAGGTAGATTATTATATATGTAGAGTTAAGTAAAAGCTATATTATATTTGTATGAGAAATAATTTTGGTAAGCATAAGGATTTAGATTATGTTGGTTTAACTTTAGTTTATATATATACAAGAATTATATACAAATTTTGCCTTAGGGATTTTCGTGTATTTAAAAGGTGATGCCTACTATTATGTATGGTACTATATTTTAATTTATATATCCATAAATGCATAAAACATATTGAGTGAATTTTAGTATTATGTGTACTTATATTATTTAATTAATGATGCAAAAATATTTATTTTTTGCAAAAATTAAAATCATTTTTAATAACTAAAAAAAGTTCAAGTTTAAATGAATTATAGCATATTTAAATTTTATTTTAAAATAAGATATGAATATTTAAGTTTTATATGACTTGATGGTATACTTAAATACTTTTTTCTTAAAATTAAAAAGTTTTGAAAATAATTTATTTTATTTTTTATGTAATTTGTATTTGTTAAAAAAAATTTTTAAGATTTTTGATGTTACATTTTTTGTTCAAATTTTTATATCAAATATTTTCTTTCATGAAATGGATTTAGATTTTTGGTTCCTCAATGAGGAACCATTGTGATGGGTCAAATTTTGATTTTTGATTTCTTGGCATATAAGCACGTTTTGGGAACTCAGGAAGCTAAAAAACCGGTTTTTAAAAAAAGTATGTATGTGTGTGTGTGTGTGTGTGTATGTAACCGGTGAAATTTCACAACCATTATGGAATTAAGATCTAATTTTTTTTCAAAAATTTTTTCATCAAAAAATCTCAAACTACTTTTTTTTTTTTAAGGATGTAATACCTCATTTATTTCCATGAAAGTACTTATATTTGAAAGTACGAATTTTACTTGATATCTCGAATCTGATAATTAATTTTTTGAACATTTTTTTCCCAAAATTTTTGTCACAAAAAAATACAAAAAACACCAAATTTTTTTTCTCTTTGGACGTAGTACCTAATTTATTTCTAAATTATTCAAAAAAATTACTATAAACCAAAATTCCGTATACGGAATTATTTCAAAATTTTTTTCTCAAAATTAAAAAAACAAAAAAATTAAAAAAACTGCAATATTTTTTTTTTTTGGGTGTAATACTTCATTTAATTCCATGAAAGTACTTATATTTGAAAATATAGTTTTTACTCGATATCTCGAATCTGATAATTAATTTTTTGAAAATTTGTTCAAATGTATGTATGAT